>CM069865.1:2305000-2945000 GCA_036172795.1 Pelodytes ibericus | reverse complement strand
CTGATCTCTACTTATATCCAGATCTGGAGAGCTCACCATGCGGAGAATGGAAAACAAATCAACAGGTAGCTCCACATAGAGAAGTCATAGCAGACTTATGGCACATCCACAGGAACACAGTCCGACGAGCCGCTCAGTATTATAATACATAATGACAAAAATATGGTGTAACATGTAACTCCACAGTGCAAGAAAACTACTACTAATACACAGTCCTTTTACCTACTAATACACAGTCCTTTTACCTACTAATACACAGTCCTTTTACCTACTAATACACAGTCCTTTTACCTACTAATACACAGTCCTTTTACCTACTAATACACAGTCCTTTTACCTACTAATACACAGTCCTTTTACCTACTAATACACAGTCCTTTTACCTACTAATACACAGTCCTTTTACCTACTAATACACAGTCCTTTTACCTACTAATACACAGTCCTATCCTTTTACCTACTAATACACAGTCCTTTTACCTACTAATACACAGTCCTTTTACCTACTAATACACAGTCCTTTTACCTACTAATACACAGTCCTTTTACCTACTAATACACAGTCCTTTTACCTACTAATACACAGTCCTTTTACCTACTAATACACAGTCCTTTTACCTACTAATACACAGTCCTTTTACCTACTAATACACAGTCCTATCCTTTTACCTACTAATACGCAGTCCTATCCTTTTACCTACTAATACACAGTCCTATCCTTTTACCTACTAATACACAGTCCTATCCTTTTACCTACTAATACACAGTCCTTTTACCTACTAATACACAGTCCTTTTACCTACTAATACACAGTCCTTTTACCTACTAATACACAGTCCTTTTACCTACTAATACACAGTCCTTTTACCTACTAATACACAGTCCTATCCTTTTACCTACTAATACACAGTCCGTTTACCTACTAATACACAGTCCTATCCTTTTACCTACTAATACGCAGTCCTATCCTTTTACCTACTAATACACAGTCCTATCCTTTCACCTACTAATACACAGTCCTTTTACCTACTAATACACAGTCCTTTTACCTACTAATACACAGTCCTTTTACCTACTAATACACAGTCCTTTTACCTACTAATACACAGTCCTTTCCTTTTACCTACTAATACACAGTCCTATCCTTTCACCTACTAATACACAGTCCTTTTACCTACTAATACACAGTCCTTTTACCTACTAATACACAGTCCTTTTACCTACTAATACACAGTCCTTTTACCTACTAATACACAGTCCTATCCTTTTACCTACTAATACACAGTCCTTTTACCTACTAATACACAGTCCTATCCTTTTACCTACTAATACGCAGTCCTATCCTTTTACCTACTAATACACAGTCCTTTTACCTACTAATACACAGTCCTTTTACCTACTAATACACAGTCCTATCCTTTTACCTACTAATACGCAGTCCTATCTGGCACTGTCCTTTTTACCTACTAATATGTGGCCCTATCCTGTTACCTACTTTACAGTACTTTTTATCTACATACCATCCTTTTACCTTTTACACGTCCCAGACCTTCTTTAATTTCCTTTTACAGCCCAAATAATATCCATAACGGTATTTTACGCTACATTCAGCAGCGGTATGTTTCCAGATGAGGCCCAGACAGATTGCCAAATCTCACTCGCTGCTCCTGCAGTGAGTAATACTCGTTTTGAAGTTGTTCCCTGTGAGAGGATCTCTCACTTTCCTAGATATGATTTAGTTAGTGACTTTGTGATTCGATGTTAGACTTTGCTCTTCCATCTCTCAGCGACTGCTCTTAATATCTCTATTAAAGGGATATTTTATTTATTGTATGATTCAAATATAACAACACATGAGAGCTTCAAATACATAGAAATGTTTGTTTACGCAGAGCCAGAAGAAATGTAAGAGCTCAAAGCTTTTTCTCCCCGCAGTGCAGATCCCACAGAGAGGTTATTTTTTGAATCCCAGACTTTGGCTGTATTTTTAGCAGTCTGTTCAGGGTGAGACAGGAGACGTGTAATGAACATATAGCCGCAAGAAAAGCCGAGCAACTATCTGGCGATTGAAATGGCAGGTGCAAAAATAGCCAGGGTTGGGGGGGTTAAAAGAAGTTTGTCTCTCCCACCAACGCTGATCAAACTAACTTAAAGGGAAAGCGCTGGTTATGAAAAGCATCACAATGTATACTAAGCCCTATTCATTTATTAAAATGAAGCTTTTCGATAATTGCCACTTTCCGCGGGCCAGGATTCTCCCACTCCGCGTCTCGGGAGCTCTCCACTGACAGCTACTTGGGCACATTGTGTTTCAGGTGACAGGTCAGCTGTGGGTGTTACAAAAATAATTAACATTTCCGATTGTGTGAAATACCAGAATAAAATGTACATTTGTAAGCTAAATACCTGCTTAAAAATGGAAAGGTTGTGCTTTTTACCTGAGGTATAAAGTTTCAAATAAGACATTCAAGCTATCTTGTCTCAGGGTGGAAGAATTTACACAGCTCTAGCTACAAACCGAGTGTCTAAATCTGTATCGAGCTACTGAATGTTACTGTTTGGAAAATAATCCCAAATTCATGTATTGCACCACCGATTCCTTTCCAGTCCCCACCTACATGTGTCCTGCACCACCCAGGACCACCCACTCCTGACCCAAGAGGAAAGGAAAGCTCCCTACGGACTCTGTTTCACCAATATTCCCCAGTTACAATACCCTATATATCGTCCTTACAATGACTGCTTGCTTGAAGGCAATGGGTGTCTTATAAGTAACCCTTCCATCTGATTTACAAGCACTGAAAGGACAGCTTTCCCAGAATGTCGGCCTCTCCTTCTCCAATCTATAAGGAACGTTTTCGGTTGCTTCATTTGACGAGAAGACTTCATCTGCTGCTTCTTAAGAGGAACGAGGACAGAAAGGATACAGATATCCAAATATTAGCATTCCTGCAGGGTTTATCCAACATGTTGATAAGCATGCGATGAGAAGAGAGCATATTCCAGATGTGACACTATGTTCTGCTCTCTGCTTTTCCAGACGTTATGACTCAAATCACTGGGATTTTCCTATCGAAATATTTAGGGCTTTTATTAAAAAATCACTTTTACCTTCACCAAAAGCCACTTTCCTTGTGAATACTCAGCAAAAAGCGCTGGAAGCATAGCACTAACCCTACACTGGATACAATGAGACAAACAAACAGAATACAAGACATAAAACACATACCTACATATTACACAATATTGATTAGATTTTTTTTTTAGGATTAGAGGGATGTAACATCTGCGCGGACATCAGAAATTTAAAGGGTTAATAGAGTGCTGTTAACAAATACTTTTCATCAAGATGGCATATGCACACAAAAAAGAAGTACCATAATGTAATCTTAAGCAAGACAATCTGCAGAGATTAACGTCTCTAAAGTAATTATGGTAATAATGCGTTTTGAAAAAGCCATATATCTGAAGAGTTTAAGCATTGCTTTTGCTATAGTGGACTAACTATGATAAAAGTCAAGATGAGAAAGTATTTTATCAAAACCCCAATGAAAGTAGACTTAACCTCAGCTGTCAGCCTGAGACATTGCCAGTATTATATAATATTCCCAATAACGAATTCCAGACTTTCTAATTAAATTATAAATATCTTGTCCGGACCTTTTGAATCAGACTGCAGCCCCCCCAGCCCCCAGACTAATGGACCATCATCTATCTCTCTGTGAAGTCAGAGATTAAGTGGGAAATGTTGATGTATTTACTTTAATCAAGTAGAGATTTTTATGGCACAGGTCCGTGTTACTCCGATTACCAATTTTTTTTTGTAGAAAATTACTTTAAAAAAAAATAATCCATGTGTTGACTTAAGAAGACGACACGGGCAAAGCGTATTTTACCTGATACATAGACATGTGAATTTGGTGGAGCATGCCCTGTAAAACACACAACGAAAACATGCACCTCCCCCATAGTAACATAGTAAATTTGGAGTGTACAGCTATAATCGAGATGTACTATTTGGTTGACTCGCAAGTTGGAGATCCCTTCTAACTCCAGAATTAATATTTTTATTTCACACTAAACTTTTGATAAAGAACCTTAATCATTCTTTAACTGTCCGACTTATTACTACAGCTAAAGATATGATCCATGTATTTCGGAAACAAACCAATAATATCCCTGCCTACTATGAATGGTGTAATAGAAAAACCTAACTAAGGCAAATAGAACATCTCGTATATTGCAATAAAGACATTGCTGAGAACAGAAGGATGAGACGGGAAGCAGACCGGTAGTACATGTATGCGTCGCTTCACGCCCACCATATGTTCCATAGAATAGGACGGAAAGCGAATGGTCCGTTATGTGAAAAACGTCAATCGGACATAAAACGTAAAGCGAATATCGGACAATAAGCAAAAATTTGGATCCGTCCATACGAGATTACGCTACGCTTTTGGACGTATATTCGATTGAACGCTGGATCCCAAATGGATGCAATACAAATCTATATGTGATCACATCATCTTCTCCATATATAGTATATATTGTATGGTCTAGTCGTAAAGTCTTCCTACCATGCCATAGAAGGATAATAGGACATGATGTATAGCGGGGATTACATGCCTAGGTGACTGTGTTTATTTATATCTTTCTTCCTTTAGGGTTATGTCTGTTTATATATATATATATATGTACATATGCTGTTTGTTTCTTATTTTCCTGGTTTATTGTTGTTTAAATGGAAACTTTTGTGATATAAATACAGAGTAAATAAAGATCTGAGCATAGCATTATTGGTAGAGTTCTGAGGATGAATGACTGTCACGTACGTGCATGCATGTGATGCTAAATATGTGCAGTTTGTGCATCCCGTGCATATCATTTGGATCTCTCGGCTCTTATACCAAGTGGTTCAGCTTCCCCGAGACCTCCGCAAGCTCGCCTGCTCCAAGGTGCTTTCAGTGTGGTATGACCCACAGTCTTAAAGTTTAAAGGTCAACAAATAATTAAGTTCTGTTTAATTGAAAGATCACGTGTAGACATGTTAAATAGAAATGCTTTAATGAAAGAATATAAATAAAGTACTTTATTGAGCCATGTCCACTCTAGCACTATCAGGGGGCGGACACATTGGGTCAGATATTCCTTCATCTGACCCAAGATTCTAAACAACATGTCCGCCCCCTGATAGAGCCATACAGAGCAAAGATTCTAAACAACATGTCCGCCCCCTGATAGAGCTATACAGAGCAAAGATTCTAAACAACATGTCCTCCCCCTGATAGAGCTATACAGAGCAAAGATTCTAAACAACATGTCCGCAACATGATAGAGCTATACAGAGCAAAGATTCTAAACAACAAGTCTTCCCCCTGATAGAGCTATACAGAGCAAAGATTCTAAACAACATGTCCGCCCCCTGATAGAGCTATACAGATCAAAGATTTTAAACAATATGTCTGCCCCCTGAGAGAGCTATACAGAGCAAAGATTCTAAACAACATGTCAGCCCCCTGATAGAGCTATACAGAGCAAAGATTCTAAACAACATGTCCGCCCCCTGATTCTTATTAGGATGGTAACAATTCTGACAGAATACATAGAAAGTTAAGTACAAGACATTTGAAAGGTTTTCTTGGTAGTAAAGTAGTATATTACTGGGTACTTTGCACTAACCTGACATATTGGGGAGGGTGGGCGGGGCAGAAATGGGATGTGCTAAGATGGCAGCTGGTTTCGGTCATGCGACTGTTTTGGAAAGGTCACTGTTTTGTCGCTGGGAGGCCTCTTTCTACCCTCAACCCCGGGTGGGGGAAGGGGGAGAAAATACCTAGAACTACCAGAGAAACAAGAAACATTGGAAATAGCACGAGAAAAATGTACAAACTAAACAGTGAGTAGAGCTGTTTACTAAACATCAGAATTGGAAGAAAACGTAGAATCTGATGCCGTTTTGCAGCTAAAAAAGTGTTTCTTCTGCCTACTTTTTACTTACATAACATAATTCAGCTGCTTCTGCCAAACTATCCCCATGGCGGGTTTAGATCTGGCTCGAAGAAGTTGACGTTTTCCTTTTGATGGATTCCACAGAGTTGCACAATCTTTATTTATGTTTTGTGCTTTTTTGAGCTCAGTTTGGGGCAGGGACCTGCCAGGCGCAAGTGCAGAATATAATGCGATGCCGCTACAAAGGGTATTTATTTATTAGACAATTGTTTGGCGTTAGAAGTGTTGATTTCGTTGCTGTATTGTAACGCTGAGACTTGTCCTGAGGCATCTTATTGTCCAGTATTAGATAATATCTGTACTTTGGGAGTTGGGAATTACTGTGGTTTCAGTGGACTGAGGTGAGTCCAGAGCCAACATTTCATGGGGTGACGTTTGTAACATTGTTACAAAAATAGGGGAGGTGCACACTGGAAAATGGGGGCTGTCCCTATGGTAGGAGGGCTATCAAGGTAGCGAAGCACCTCCCCTTTCAACCCGCCACCTGGAGAAACATTGGACCTGGGAACCTCTGGTTCGAATTCAGCCGTGTCCCAAGTCTGATAATAAAATGAAAATAATTCACTGTATCATTCGTCAGAAAAAACATCCAACATCTCCGTCCTGTATCACAGAGCGTTGGGCTTCGATGTAGTGAGTCATTACATCGCATGTGAAACTCCTGCCTTTAATGAGCTCGTCTGCTCTGCTTCTCATTTCCTCAACAAATGAATAAACCCGCGGTAAACGGGTTACATTATTCGCATTGTGGCAAATTAACCCGACGAGGCTGCCGACACGTGTGTGTGAAGTCACAGAATGACATGTGCTGACCCTTAGATTTAATGTGTTGGAACGGCTGGGACTCACTGGCAGGAACTGTTTTTGTCGGTTTTGAAGTTTCCTCGTATGAAGTAAATAAACATTACGTATCCAAATTTCCCCCCAACATTTTTTTTTCTTTGTTAATGGAACATTAAAACTTATTAAAGCAGATTATTTTATACAAACCAGGTTTCGATTTAATCTTTATTGTGTACGCTAAGTTGGGTTCACAGCCGCGGTTCTTGATGGAAGTCAGCGAATCCTTCTTGCGAAACGAGTTCCGTTTTGTTAAACCCCGGTGTCTCTTTCTGCCGATCTGTTTGCTTTTCCGAGTAACCTGTCAAAACAGAGATAGCGGAAACTCGATAACATATCAATCCCTGGAAGGTTTGTGTATATCGGTCTGAGAAATAAATACTGACCTCCAGTGGCAGCGGATCTCGTACAGAGGGATTGTGTTTTTTCCATTAATCTCTTTATTTATGGCAATTTTTACAATAAAAAAAACAACACGTTGGGTAACGAAGCAAAGAGTGGACTGGGTGCATTGGCACAAAGAGGTGTTAGAAGGAGACTGGGAATTATATATGAAATAGCTGGTTTTAAACTAGAATAAATGCAAAATAACACAATGAGACTATGTATAAAAACTCCCAAACAGAAGCGTCAGAGAGTAAAAAAAAAACCCTATAATATCATGTATTATGGCAAATGAGCCCCTTTTATTATAACACTCTTCTTATATGCCGAGGTCGGCAGCAGCGTTGATCATGGTGGGCAGTTACTGGGGTATTTTTGTTTGAAGTTTTATGGATCTTTTCAGCCTCTGTCGCAAGTTTCCTTGTACACGTCGCCTGTCTCTGCTCACGCGGGGATAATCTAAATGGCCTCATGCTGGGTGTGGGAATCATAATGAATTCAATGCTTATATTGATGGAAAATCTGCTGTTTGAGACTACATTAAAAGCGTCTTTTGGTACTATTATTAATTGATGTAGTTTGCATATAGCAACGTAGGTTGGATAATGTTTTACATCCATCAAGGACTTGTTCTTCCTGCTGTTGATCCAATAGTAGCAAAAAAATGAAAAAAACAATTTGAGCAGTTTAAAATGTTGCCGATTAGGGGGGAAATTCATAGATAGTTCTGGACACTCATCAGGTTATGATGCAAAATCACAGTTGGGTGCACAAGGCACCAACACTAATCCCAAAGTAAAGCAGCTACCAAAATAGCAGAATCAAAATAATAATGGTGGCTGGAGAGAAATTGGATCTAATAAAAATCATCAGGTTATGTTTTTTTGTACCTGTAAATGTGGGAGTTTGGTGCTCAGTTATTAGCCAGGCTGCTCCAGACTATGGAAAACAACTGGTATAAGGATTAATAAGGCACTGCTCATAGAGTGCTAAATAATTCCCATAAGGCTTTAAGCTTTGCTGTAGCCAAGAATGATAGAAAGGAGCTTTTATCTTAAGCATAGAGAAGGTATATTTACTGTTAGTGGGTTACATTGTATAACAGACTGCCATCTGAAGAGACTGAGAAGGTATATTTACTGTTAGGGGGTTACATTGTATAACAGACTGCCATCTGAAGACACAGAGAATGTTTCCTTACTGTTAGGGGGTTACATTGTATAATAGACTCCCATCTGAAGACACAGAGAAGGTTTCCTTACTGTTAGGAGGTTACATTGTATAATAGACTGCCATCTGAAGACATAGAGAAGGTTTCTTTACTGTTAGGGGGTTACATTGTATAATAGACTGCCATCTGAAGACATCGAGAAGGTTTCTTTACTGTTAGGGGGTTACATTGTATAATAGACTGCCATCTGAAGACATAGAGAATGTTTCCTTACTGTTAGGGGGTTACATTGTATAATAGACTGCCATCTGAAGACATAGAGAAGGTTTCCTTACTGTTAGGGGGTTACATTGTATAATACACTGTCATCTGAAGACACAGAGAAGGTTTCCTTACTGTTAGGGGGTTACATTGTATAACAGACTGCCATCTGAAGACATAGAGAAGGTTTCTTTACTGTTAGGGGGTTACATTGTATAATAGACTGCCATCTGAAGACACAGAGAATGTTTCTTTACTGTTAGGGGGTTACATTGTATAATAGACTGCCATCTGAAGACATAGAGAAGGTTTCCTTACTGTTAGGGGGTTACATTGTATAATAGACTGCCATCTGAAGACATCGAGAAGGTTTCTTTACTGTTAGGGGGTTACATTGTATAATAGACTGCCATCTGAAGACACAGAGAAGGTTTACTTACTGTTAGGGGGTTACATTGTATAATAGACTGCCATCTGAAGACACAGAGAAGGTTTCCTTACTGTTAGGGGGTTACATTGTATAATAGACTGTCATCTGAAGACACAGAGAATGTTTCTTTACTGTTAGGGGGTTACATTGTATAATAGACTGCCATCTGAAGACATAGAGAAGGTTTCTTTACTGTTAGGGGGTTACATTGTATAATAGACTGCCATCTGAAGACACAGAGAAGGTTTCCTTACTGTTAGGGGGTTACATTGTATAATAGACTGCCATCTGAAGACACAGAGAAGGTTTCCTTACTGTTAGGGGGTTACATTGTATAAAAGACTGCCATCTGAAGACACAGAGAAGGTTTCCTTACTGTTAGGGGGTTACATTGTATAATAGACTGCCATCTGAAGACACAGAGAAGGTTTCTTTACTGTTAGGAGGTTACATTGTATAATAGACTGCCATCTGAAGACGTAGAGAAGGTTTCCTTACTGTTAGGGGGTTACATTGTGTAATAGACTGCCATCTGAAGACACAGAGAAGGTTTCCTTACTGTTAGGGGGTTACATTGTGCAATAGACTCTATAGTCACTGCTGTACAAGTCATTTTGTAGAGCTGATTTGTTCTCTGTAACAGAAATTCAGTGTGTGACACATACTGATATCACACCTGGAATATTTTAAAATGAGTGTTTTACATAATACAGTTATAGTCTATGGTGGAGAAATATTAAGTACTTCCGAGCAGACATGATGTGTCGCCGTTTGATCCACTCTCTGTGTGGGTGGTTTGGTGCAATGAATCTTTCATGCTGGAGAGAATTTGCTTTTGACCGTGACTGTCAAATCTCTCTAATTTAGATCTCTTTCATTCAGTATTTAAGTTCTTTTGTCTTTTAGGAATTTGCTGTTTTGCTAAAGGTATTGGTGCTTATCCTGTCCCAGCAGCTTTCTTTATTGGCTGAATCTTGCATGCTACCGTCTACTCTTTGTATACAAAGTAATACTTAACCAAAGCAAGCAAAGCCTGCTGCCATCAACCTGTGTCAGCCCCTGAAATGACTGCCATACAAGAAAGGAGAATGGAGCCCAAGAGTAAGGCATATTATTAACTAAGTGGGTGTTTGAACATGTGTGCACAGTTTTAAATTCCAACACCTTTTATTTTATTTGTATTTATTCACCTGTGAAAGAAAGACTGACGTAGTAATTACACCACATCATTTCCTGCTACATGTCCAAAAGTGATGCAAGGAATAATCCTTTCCTCACCTTGGCAAAATAAAGCAAAGAATATTGGTGTCTGAAGTGGGATATAAACAAGCAAACACTCTGAAGATGACACTCTTTAGAAATGACTACCATTACTAATTGTTTAAAGTAGCTTTATGTGTAATCTTGCTTTATCCTCTCTCCTTCGTCTAATCACTTAATCTCTGATACATTAGTTGTATGATTACGCCAGTATTGTGGGATCGAAGTCAGCACTTGTATTATATAAAGTTTTGCTATTCACGCATGTGTCTCTGTATTTAAAATAATGTAACTTACCATAATCATCTCACTAATTTAGCTTTACATTGAGCAGAAAGAACATTTTCTCCTGTTAGACAAGATTACCAGGTTTGACCCGGCACAATGTATAGTTAAGTCAGTGATTATGAAATGTCCCTCAAATTACCTGCACCTCACTAATAATTACACAGCTAGTCCACAGATATACAGATCTCATCCCAATAGAACACCCATTAATTAACCTATAGCCAAACCCACCCAGCTCTCACTGTCCCCAAATACTGTTAGGAATAAGGAAGCTTACTATTCATCCCACTAGAACACACATTAATTAACCTCTGGCCAAACCCACCCAGCTCTCACTGTCCCCAAATACTGTTAGGAATAAGGAAGCTTACTATTCATCCCACTAGTTCACCCATTAATTAACCTCTGACCAAACCCACCCAGCTCCCACTGTCCCCAAATACTGTTAGGAATAAGGAAGCTTACTATTCCTCCCACTAGAACACCCATTAATTAACCTCTGACCAAACCCACCCAGCTCTCACTGTCCCCAAATACTGTTAGGAATAAGGAAGCTTACTATTCATCCCACTAGAACACTCATTAATTAACCTCTGGCCAAACCCACCCAGCTCCCACTGTCCCCAAATACTGTTAGGAATAAGGAAGCTTACTATTCATCCCACTAGAACACTCATTAATTAACATCTGGCCAAACCCACCCAGCTCCCACTGTCCCCAAATACTGTTAGGAATAAGGAAGCTTACTATTCATCCCACTAGTTCACCCATTAATTAACCTCTGACCAAACCCACCCAGCTCCCACTGTCCCCAAATACTGTTAGGAATAAGGAAGCTTACTATTCATCCCACTAGTTCACCCATTAATTAACCTCTGACCAAACCCACCCAGCTCTCACTGTCCCCAAATACTGTTAGGAATAAGGAAGCTTACTATTCATCCCACTAGAACACCCATTAATTAACCTCTGACCAAACCCACCCAGCTCTCACTGTCCCTAAATACTGTTAGAAATAAGGAAGCGTACTATTCATCCCACTAGAACACAAATTCATTAACCTCTGGCCAAACCCACCCAGCTCCCACTGTCCCCAAATACTGTTAGGAATAAGGAAGCTTACTATTCATCCCACTTGAACACCCATTAATTAACCTCTTTCCAAACCCACCCAGCTCTCACTGTCCCCAGATACTGTTAGGAATAAGGAAGCTTACTATTCATCCCACTAGAACACCCATTAATTAACCTATAGCCAAACCCACCCAGCTCTCTCTGTCCCCAAATACTGTTAGGAATAAGGAGGCTTACTATTCATCCCAATAGAACACCCATTAATTAACCTCTGTCCAAACCCACCCAGCTCTCACTGTCCCCAAATACTGTTAGGAATAAGGAAGCTTACTATTCATCCCACTAGAACACCCATTAATTAACCTCTGGCCAAACCCACCCAGCTCTCACTGTCTCCAAATACTGTTGGGAATAAGGAAGCTTACTATTCATCCCACTAGAACACCCATTAATTAACCTCTGGCCAAACCCACCCAGCTCCCACTGTCCCCAAATACTGTTAGGAATAAGGAAGCTTACTATTCATCCCACTAGTTCACCCATTAATTAACCTCTGACCAAACCCACCCAGCTCCCACTGTCCCCAAATACTGTTAGGAATAGGGAAAATTACTATTCATCCCACTAGAACACCCATTAATTAACCTCTGACCAAACCCACCCAGCTCCCACTGTCCCCAAATACTGTTAGGAATAAGGAAGCTTACTATTCATCCCACTAGTTCATCCATTAATTAACCTCTGACCAAACCCACCCAGCTCCCACTTTGCCCAAATACTGTTAGGAATAAGGAAAATTACTATTCATCCCACTAGAACACCCATTAATTAACCTCTGACCAAACCCACCCAGCTCTCACTGTCCCTAAATACTGTTAGAAATAAGGAAGCTTACTATTCATCCCACTAGAACACCCATTAATTAACCTCTGACCAAACCCACCCAGCTCTCACTGTCCCTAAATACTGTTAGAAATAAGGAAGCTT
The DNA here is from genome assembly GCA_036172795.1 of Pelodytes ibericus. Lineage (NCBI taxonomy): Eukaryota > Metazoa > Chordata > Amphibia > Anura > Pelodytidae > Pelodytes > Pelodytes ibericus. The sequence continues at coordinate 2,932,296 of CM069865.1, read as the reverse complement.
ACTATTCATCCCAATAGAACACAAATTAATTAACCTCTGGCCAAACCCACCCAGCTCCCACTGTTCCCAAATACTGTTAGGAATAAGGAAGCTTACTATTCATCCCACTAGAACACCCATTAATTAACCTATAGGCAAACCCACCCAGCTCTCTCTGTCCCCAAATACTGTTAGGGATAAGGAGGCTTACTATTAATCCCACTAGAATACCCATTAATATAACCTCTGACCAAACCCACCCAGCTCTCACTGTCCCCAAATACTGTTAGGAATAAGGAATGACCTTTATTCATCCCACTAGAACACCTATTAATTAACTTTACCTTTAGCAGTTCCCACCTAGCTGAAACACACACTAATCATCGTTGGCCTATCCCACCTAGTGCCAACCACCCACACTACTATTACAACTTCAATCCCTCTGGCCTCTTCAACCCTTATGTGTCTTATGGACCCCATTCCCTCTAGATTGTAAGCTTGCAAGCAGGGTTCTCTACATCATGTACCAGTCTGTTTCTAGTTTGTCTAACTTAGTATGTAGTTCCCTTCTATGCTCTGTAGCTAGCGCTACATAAATTGTTGATGCTACATAAATAAATGGTAATGTAATGTAATGTATTCATCCCACTAGAACACCCATCAATTAACCTCTGGCCCAACCCACCCAGCTCCCACTGTCCCCAAATACTGTTAGGAATAAGGAAGCTTACTATTCATCCCACTAGATCACCCATTAATTGACCTCTGGCCAAACCCACCCAGCTCCCACTGTCCCCAAATACTGTTAGGAATAAGGAAGCTTACTATTCATCCCACTAGAACACCCATTAATTAACCTCTGACCAAACCCACCCAGCTCTCACTGTCCCCAAATACTGTTAGGAATAAGGAAGCTTACTATTCATCCCACTAGAACACCCATTAATTAACCTCTGAACAAACCCACCCAGCTCTCACTGTCCCCAAATACTGTTAGGAATAAGGAAGCTTACTATTCATCCCACTAGAACACCCATTAATTAACCTCTGGCCAAACCCACCCAACTCTCACTGTCCCCAAATACTTTTAGGAATAAGGAAGCTTACTATTCATCCCACTAGATCACCCATTAATTAACCTCTGACCAAACCCACCCAGCTCTCACTGTCCCCAAATACTGTTAGGAATAAGGAAGCTTAGTATTCATCCCACTAGAACACCCATTAATTAACCTCTGGCCAAACCCACCCAGCTCTCACTGTCCCCAAATACTGTTAGGAATAAGGAAGCTTACTATTCATCCCACTAGAACACACATTAATTAACCTCTGACCAAACCCACCCAGCTCCCACTGTCCCCAAATACTGTTACTGCCACCACCATTTCCTTTGACCTTTTCACTCACCTTATGTGTCTCCTGTTCCCTACTCCTTCTAGATTGTGAGCTCTGCAATCAGGATTCTTTACCTCATGTATCAGTCTCTGTCTAACGTAGTATGTAATTCCCTTCTCTGCTCTGTATCAAGCACTATGTAAATAGCGTCATATTAATAAAAGTTAATGTAATCTAATGCATTCTTAAGAAACACATACAAGTAGCTGTTACTTATCTTTGTTATAGGAATTGTTCTGTTGTTTATATATATATATATATATATATATATATATATATATATATATATATATATATATATAATGTTTTACATGTTATTTCAGTGTAATTTGCCTGTGGGTTTTGCACGCAGGCTGAAATCGATGCACAAAACCATTAAATCATTAACTAATCAATACAAAATGGCAGAAATGATTGGCTGGTTTTGCCGGCATGTTGTTTCATATACTGCTCGGCTTGTGATTTAGATTACAGATAAACCTGAACAGATGATAGTGGAATAAAATAATATAATATAACATGTCAGAAATCTTTTCTCCTGTTCATGTCGGGCCAGATCCAAATCTTATTAGTTTTAACCTCACATTATACTGATGAGATGTTACTGATTCAGTGACATTAGGTAGAGGCAGGACACAGGAGGCCATTACTGTGGAATCAACCTCACACCATTGAAGCCAGCTGACAGAACTGTCACTTTAAAGGGACTCTGTCACCTAAATGCTGCTTATACTGTGAAGAGAATTAAATAATGACAAATCAGCAATACATTGTATCAGCAGAAAATGCATAAAATAAGGGAATATGTGTTTGTGTTTTAAATGTGTCTGTGGAGTCTCCTGCTTATGACATCACCCGTGACCTGATATGCAAATGAGCTCATTTTGAATGGGAAATGTATCATTTGCATATCAAGCCACAGTGATGTCATAAGACTCCACAGACATAGTTAAAACACATATGTCTCTTATTTTATGCATTTTCTGCAGTTCTGCCAACACAATGTATAGCTCATTTGTTTATTTTCACAGTCACAGTATAAGCAGTGTTTAGGTGACAGAGTCCTTTCATTGCATATTAAAGTTCAGTGCAGGAAGCATTAATGTCCTTTTATATATTTTTTTTTTCAAATTCAGGCTTTACCTCTCTGTCTATATTAACACTGTTCTTTGTTTATTTATTTTACTTTATTTGGTTCTAAGTTTCCAAGAAGATTTTTCCGTTGGCATCACAGACGCATTTATTTTAATAACGTATTATATGTTTGATATTATTCTGGTGGGTGAGCAATGTTTTGTGTTTTGTGTTTTTTTTAGTGTACAGTTTTCAAAGTCATAAAATGCTGGAATCAATTAACCAGTGATAAATTTATCTCCAGTAATTCAGTTTGCAGTTTTCCCACGAACTGCACTAGAAATAAAAGTTATAATAATCCTGCCCCAAATGTGCGACAGATCAGTGTGAATGATCAGAATGTGATGGGACAGGTTGTGATGTCATCCACCGCGACACTGGGTTATCTTAATACGATTGGTTCCAAATGCCGCCATCTTTATTCAGAAACAATCAGATTTTTAACAAATAGCTTTCTACAGATGAATTTAAAGCCCTACGACAATCACACATTGCAAGAATAGGTCTCATTTAGGACAATTTGTTTAAAAAAAAAAATAATAATAATAAAGCACTTTGTAAAATGTTACTATTTTTCACTCCCAGGCTCCAGTCCAATGCTGAGAGCTGAGGGGGAGCATCATTCTGTACCTTTCCCTATGCAACCAAGCATTCTGCTAACACCTCTCCTTATGCAACCAAGCATTCTGCGAATACCTCTCCCTATGCAACCAAGCATTCTACTAACACCTCTCCTTATGCAACCAAGCATTCTGCTAATACCTCTCCCTATGCAACCAAGCATTCTGCTAATACCTCTCCCTATGCTCCAAGCATTCTGCTAATACCTCTCCCTATGCTCCAAGCATTCTGCTAATACCTCTCCTTATGCAACCAAGCATTCTGCTAATACCTCTCCCTATGCAACCAAGCATTCTGCTAATACCTCTCCTTATGCAACCAAGCATTCTGCTAATACTTCTTCCTATGCAACCAAGCATTCTTCTAATACCTCTCATTATGCAACCAAGCATTCTGCTAATACCACTCCCTATACAACCAAGCATTCTGCTAATACCTCTCCCTATACAACCAAGCATTCTGCTAATACCTCTCCCTATGCAACCAAGCATTCTTCTAATACCTCTCCCTATGCAACCAAGCATTCTGCTAATACCTCTCCTTATGCAACCAAGCATTATGCTAATACTTCTCCCAATGCAACCAAGCATTCTTCTAATACCTCTCATTGTGCAACCAAGCATTCTGCTAATACCACTCCCTATACAACCAAGCATTCTGCTAATACCTCTCCCTATGCAACCAAGCATTCTGGTAATACCTCTCCCTATACCAACAAGTATTCTGCCAATACCTCTCCCTATGCAACCAAGCATTCTGCTAATACCTCTCACCTATGCAACCAAGCATTCTGCTAATACCTCTCCCTATGCAACCAAGCATTCTGGTAATACCTCTCCCTATACCAACAAGTATTCTGCCAATACCTCTCCCTATGCAACCAAGCATTCTGCTAATACCTCTTCCTATACAACCAAGCATTCTGCTAACACCTCTCCCTAGACAACCAAGCATTCTGATAATACCTCTCCCTATACAACCAAGCATTCTGCTAACACCTCTCCCTATACAACCAAGCATTCTGCTAACACCTCTCACTATGCAACCAAGCATTCTGCTAATACCTCTCCCTATAGAACAAAGCATTCTGCTAATACCTCTCCCTATGCAACCAAGCATTCTGCTAATACCTCTCCCTATAGAACAAAGCATTCAGCTAATACCTCTCCCTATACAACCAAGCATTCTGCTAATACCTCTCCCTATACAACCAAGCATTCTGCTAATACCTCTCCCTATACAACCCAGCATTCTGCTAATACCTCTCCCTATACAGCCAAGCATTCTGCTATTACCTCTCCCTATGCAACCAAGCATTCTGCTAATACCTCTCCCTATACAACCAAGCATTCTGCTAATACCTCTCCCTATAGAACAAAGCATTCTTCTAATACATCTCCCTCTACAACTAAGCATTCTGCTAATACCTCTCCCTATACAACCAAGCATTCTGCTAATACCTCTCCCTATAGAACAAAGCATTCTGCTAATACCTCTCCCTATACAGCCAAGCATTCTGCTAATACCTCTCCCTATAGAACAAAGCATTCTGCTAATACCTCTCCCTCTACAACTAAGCATTCTGCTAGCATTTCCTGCTGCTCTATTACATTGCCTACCTTCTTGAATTTAGGACTGTATCATATATTGTATATTCTGCTGTTGGATTTTTACACCCAGGGTACATTATCTTGCAAATTTAAGGAGAGTGTTTAATGAGTTGTGACCCCCGTGGAGAAGGGGGCTCGTTACTGTTTTTCTCAGGTGGTTAAGTGCTTCCAGACTTACAGAGAGTTGCAGTAAATTCTCATCTGGAAACTGTTGATTTTCCTTTGATTGATGTTGATAACATTATGGTTTTTGCTGGAACTGTTTCTACTCAGTAATAACAGACATTTGCCAAAACCTCCTAATAAATGAGAGGATATGACTCCCCCAGGACCTGTCTCAGATAGACCCACATTCTGTGCATCAGACTGTCTCTCAGATAGACCCACATTCTGTGCTTCAGACTGTCTCTCAGATAGACCCACATTCTGTGCTTCAGACTGTCTCTCAGAGAGACCCACATTCTGTGCTTCAGACTGTCTCTCAGAGAGACCCACATTCTGTGCTTCAGACTGTCTCTCAGAGAGACCCACATTCTGTGCATCAGACTGTCTCTCAGAGAGACCCACATTCTGTGCATCAGACTTTCACAGAGAGACCCACAGTCTGTACTTCAGACTGTCTCTCAGAGAGACCCACATTCTGTTCATCAGACTGTCTCTCAGAGAGACCCACATTCTGTGCATCAGACTGTCTGTCAGTGATTACTTTGACTCAGTCTTATAGGGTCGGTTAGGTGGTCTCAACTAATGTAATTTAAAGGGTCTCTGTTTCTAAATATTTCTGGGAATATAGTGAATTAAAAACACCGGAATAGAGAACATATAGAAAGGGAGAGATGTAGTATTAGGAGCCCCATGTAATGTAAGGTCGTTATTCCTAATTAGCTCTTTTGGTAATTAGTATCGCTGTAATTGGGCCCGAGGTAGCTAATCCTCGGTGTTTTACAAGCGCTGTACGCCAGACTGCAGTCTGCTCCGTCTCTCCTCGCCCCAAATGATTTCATTTCTTTAATCCCAGCATGAAAATAAATATATAACCAGGGGTATTTAGCTTTTGTGTGATTTCCACATGAATTCTTTGATGCCCCCTATATTATCCCCCTTTGGTTGCTGTATTGATCCGTAAAATTAAAGCTCTCACTGTCCACCGTCCGAGCTGCATCTATACTGTATTAACTGACGTCTGTAGTACCATTCATTCTGCTGGGATAGAAAATAACAAGTACTGAATGATAAACCACATGCCGGGAAGGCGACTTACCTTGGTGGGGCGACCTTTCTATAAGAGCAGGTTAGACAAACTATTCCCATCACTAACTTAACTATATATCGTACAGGGCCAAACCTGGTGAGTTTCGCCTGCTAGAAGAGCTCAGCTGGCCATGGATAATGTATAGAGGAATATATAGAAGAACTCAGCTGGCCATGGGTAATGTATAGAAGAATATATAGAAGAGCTCAGCTGGCCATGGATAATGCAGAGTTACATCTTTACACATTGTCACTTTATAACAATGCATTATACAGGACCAACTCTGTTCTTCTAGCAGGAGAAACTCACCAGACCCTGCACAATGTATAGAAGAATATATAGAGAGCTCAGCTGGCCATGGATAATACAGAGTTACATCTTTACATACTGTCACTTTATAACAATGCATTATACAGGACCAACTCTGTTCTTCTAATAGGAGAAACTCACCAGACCCTGCACAATGTATAGAAGAATATATAGAAGAGCTCAGCTGGCCATGGATAATACAGAGTTACATCTTTACACACTGTCACATTATAACAATGCATTATACAGGACCAACTCTGTTCTTCTAACAGGAGAAACTCACCAGACCCTGCGCAATGTATAGAGGAATATATAGAAGAGCTCAGCTGGCCATGGATAATGCAGAGTTACATCTTTACATACTATCACTTTATAACAATGCATTATACAGGGCCAACTCTGTTCTTCTACCAGGAGAAACTCACCAGACCCTGCACAGTGTATAGAAGAATATATAGAAGAGCTCAGCTGGCCATGGATAATGCAGAGTTACATCTTTACACACTGTCACTTTATAACAATGCATTATACAGGGCCAACTCTGTTCTTCTAGCAGGAGAAACTCACCAGACCCCGTACAATGTATAGAAGAATATATAGAAGAGCTCAGCTGGCCATGGATAATGCAGAGTTACATCTTTACACACTGTCACTTTATAACAATGCATTATACAGGACCAACTCTGTTCTTCTAGCAGGAGAAACTCACCAGACCCTGCACAATGTATAGAGGAATATATAGAAGAGCTCAGCTTGCCATGGATAATGCACAGTTACATCTTTACACACTGTCACTTTATAACAATGCATTATACAGGACCAACTCTGTTCTTCTAGCAGGAGAAACTCACCAGACCCTGCACAATGTATAGAAGAATATATAGAAGAGCTCAGCTGGCCATGTATAATGCAGAGTTACATCTTTACACACTGTCACTTTATAACAATGCATTATACAGGGCCAACTCTGTTCTTCTAGCAGGAGAAACTCACCAACCCTGCACAAAGTATGGAAGACATGTCCGCTCCCTGATAGAGCTGTACAGAGCAAAGATTCTAAACATGTCCACCCCCTGATAGAGCTATACAGAGCAAATATTCTAAACATGCCTGCCCCCTGATAGAGCTGTACAGAGCAAAGAGGGCTCAATAAGGTACTTTATTTGTAGTCTGTCATTAAACCAGTTATATTTAAAATGTCTGCACTTCATGCAATCTTTCTATTACACTGAAATTCATTGTCTGCTTTGCTGACTTTTGTCTAATAACTTTGTGTAAATTTGATCCTCCGGATGCTTTAACCATTTCCTCTTCGTATTCCTTTTTACAGTTGTTGGGTTCAGGTTACCCCGTCTGTGGCATTTTTATAAATAATTTATCTTCTGGTATCCGATAACCTTTCCGTCAGGTTCTCTGACCCAGGAGCAGTTATCACTTGTACAATCCTTACCTAGTGGCCCCAGGCTCTGAAACGGTCAGATGGTCTCTATCAGGGTGGGGAATGTTAGTCTAGCCCCCCCGTCACCCCATGTGTCAGACAGGTTCTCACACTGTATATGAAGAGTATTAGTTGAGTTTAGCATCCCCCGGAGAGAGATTTTGCACTGTTGATGAGGAGGCTACTTGCTTGTTTTTTCGGTGACCCTTACACTCTGATAACACAAGGGACATCTGTCTAAACACTGGTGGGCTTCCTAGTGCTAAGTCATCTTTAGGACAAGTGTATAAGTCATGAGTCCCTGCTACGTGCTCGCCGTCTGTCATCAGTCACAGCTTTATTACCAGAAGCTGTTGGTCAGCTGGGATCCACCTTTCCGAAACCAGTCTACAGGGTTAATCCATGAAAGATGGGATAGCTGGTAATTGAGAAGGGAATCTCAGACTTAAGGCCGGAGTAGCTGAGTTGGAAACATTCTCCCATTTAGTTGAATTTCCTTCTCAATCCCCTCTTTAATAAGTAAAGCCCATTATTTCTGAGAGCTTTTTTTTCTAGCAAAAAGTAAATTTTAAAAGGACACTACCACTTACATACCATGTAACTAGATAACCTTTCATTTAAAACAAGCACATATGTAAATCATATGCCACTGGTTTTTATTTTGTTATATATGATTACATTTATTGCATATAAAAGAAAAAATAAAATTAGGTGTTTATCTCCTGGCTCCATTTTGTGAATATATCCCATAATGCAATATCGTCCAAAATCTTCCAGCCAGTCTCACTTTACAACTGTGGCCAAACCTGCATGATGATGTCATAAGATACTCCCCTGCTCTCTTACTGGCTCCTGTGTATCATAGTGGGAGGACTAGGTGGCTGTGTACAACACAAAGAGAGGAGATTGACCTGATCACATGGTATTATAACTCTGCCTCCTTGTGATGTAATGGTTACATCACACTCCCATTCAATGCAAGTCTATGGCCAGAATTCTGACTTATAGTCTGCATTCTGTGTCCCCAGCCCCAAAGTGAGATACCAGTGCTGTAAAGTCTCTAGAGAGTGGCACCCAAAAACACTATATTTCACAAAAAAGAGGCGCATAGTCACACCTGTTTAGTAAAATATTTCATAAAATAAACTCACATAACAAAAACAAAACACATATCTCAAATCAACAATACAAAATTAAAAAATTAAAAAAACCCTTTTCCTTTTTGGTGGGAGTGTCACTTTAAATATTGAGAAATACTTTATTGTTATCGTAATAATCTTAACTCACAAAGTCTCTTGTTTCGTATTTGGAATGATTAAAAATATATATTATTAAATCTTATTTATTTTATTATCCACACAGTATACTGTATAGACTCAGTTTCATGTCTTGTATTTGCACTAATTGTGTAAGAAGAGTTTTTGTTTTACAATAAAATTATTATTTTAGTTTATGCATATACATAAATTTAATTATTTTTGTCTTTTTTAAGGTTCTCAAAACCAGCACCAATGTTCCTCGATGACTCTTTCCGAAAATGGGGCAAGATTCGGGAATATGTTCCCCCCTTTGGAATTAAAGGACAAGGTAACGTAATATGCAAACAAAATATTGTGACTATAACACAATGTAAATAAAAAATAGCTCCCTCCCCGGGATCCCTTCACGTGCACATCTCCTACTCTGTTATTAAAACTAGAGTTAAAAAAGTAATACCGTGTTAGCCGTGAGAAAAACAGGAAACGTAGAGTAAAAATGACCCCATTTATTGGCTAACTGAGAGTTTGATTGCAAGCTTTCAAACCCAAGTTGCTAGATCCCTGAGGAAGGGACTCTCAGACAGTAAATGGCATTATTAAAACTATGACATATGTGCACTGACACATTGCTCAGTAACGTACAATGATAATGCATTGCTTTTTTAATGTCACAATGGGATATGTTCATGTCATGTGAAGGAACATGTGTGTAGCATAGATAATTCATACAAACTCAACAACATGTGCTAGCTGCTTGATTTAAACTCTGATTTACAAAAGCCTGTAGTATAAAACCACTGGGGGGTCTAGTATAAACCACTGGGGGGTCTAGTATAAACCACTGGGGGGTCTAGTATAAACCACTGGGGGGTCTAGTATAAAACCACTGGGGGGTCTAGTATAAACCACTGGGGCGTCTAATATAAACCACTGGGGGGTCTAGTATAAAACCACTGGGGGGGTCTAGTATAAAACCACTGGGGGGGTCTATTATAAAACCACTGGGGGGGTCTAGTATAAAACCACTGGGGGTCTAGTATAAACCACTGGGGGGGTGGTCTAGTATAAACCACTGGGGGGTCTAGTATAAACCACTGGGGGGTCTAGTATAAACCACTGGGGGGGTCTATTATAAAACCACTGGGGGGGTCTAGTATAAAACCACTGGGGGGTCTAGTATAAACCACTGGGGGGTCTAGTATAAACCACTGGGGGGTCTAGTATAAAACCACTGGGGGGTCTAGTATAAAACCACTGGGGGTCTAGTATAAAACCACTGGGGGGTCTAGTATAAAACCACTGGGGGGTCTAGTATAAAACCACTGGGGGGTCTAGTATAAACCACTGGGGGGTCTAGTATAAACCACTGGGGGGTCTAGTATAAAACCACTGGGGGGTCTAGTATAAACCACTGGGGGGTCTAGTATAAAACCACTGGGGGGTCTAGTATAAACCACTGGGGGGTCTAGTATAAAACCACTGGGGGGTCTAGTATAAAACCACTGGGGGGTCTAGTATAAACCACTGGGGGGTCTATTATAAAACCACTGGGGGGTCTATTATAAAACCACTGTGGGGGTCTAGTATAAACCACTGGGGGGGGTCTAGTATAAAACCACTGGGGGGGGTCTAGTATAAAACCACTGGGGGGGTCTATTATAAAACCACTGGGGGGGTCTAGTATAAAACCACTGGGGGTCTAGTATAAATCACTGGGGAGGTGGTCTAGTATAAAACCACTGGGGGGTCTAGTATAAACCACTGGGGGGTGGTCTAGTATAAACCACTGGGGGGTGGTCTAGTATAAAACCACTGGGGGGGTCTAGTATACACCACTGGGGGGTCTAGTATAAACCACTGGGGGGTGGTCTAGTATAAACCACTGGGGGGTGGTCTAGTATAAAACCACTGGGGGGTGGTCTAGTATAAAACCACTGGGGGGGTCTAGTATAAACCACTGGGGGGTCTTCCGTAGGCCAGCGCTGCTCGGCTCATCTCACGGATCCTCTGTATGCGCAGTTAGGTTGCCACGGTGAGAGCGTTACCTCACATTAGCCCACTTCCCAGTGACTTTCCCTGGGTGACGGAGATGTGGCATATTTGAAGAAATGCAGAGCATTTAATGCCAGAATGACAAATATTGCTGCAATAAACTATAAAAATAAAATAAAATTTCAGGTAGGAACTATTTCTATATATGTGGCCACTAGTTGTGTCAGAATCTGTGATTCCACTTTCATAATTAACCCTCTCGGTGCATTGCACATTGTATGCAGCTCAATTCCACTTTCCTGACATATCTCTATCCTGCTGTAGAATGTTGCTGACAGGCTGTCCCTGCAGAAAGCCCTGCAAAATATGTTCTCTGCATTCACCCAGAATATGACATGGCCTGAAGATTAGTCTCCAATCTGCAATAAAAGTAATTGCATCATACACTCTATACAGTTTTCTACAACTGGCAGAAGTCTAACCACGGCAATCCACTGTGCAATCCCCTGTGCTCCTGGACAATCCCCTGTGGTCCTGGGCAATCCCCTGTCCTCCTGGGTAATCCCCTGTGCTCCTCGGCAATCCCCTGTGCAATCCCCTGTGCTCCTGGGCAATCCCCTGGGCAATCCTCTGTGCTCCTGTGCAATCCCCTGTGCTCCTATGCAATCTCCTGTGTAATCCCCTGTGCTCCTGGGCAATGTCCTGGGCAATCCCCTGTGCTCCTGGGCAATCCCCTATGCAATCCCCTGTGCTCCTGGGCAATCCCCTGTGCAACCCCCTGTGCTCCTGGGCAATCCCCTGTGCTCCTGGGCAATCCCCTGTGCAACCCCCTGTGCTCCTGGGCAATCCCCTGTGCTCCTGTGTAATCCCCTGTGCTCCTGGGCAATCCCCTGTGCTCCTATGCAATCTCCTGTGTAATCCCCTGTGTTCCTGGGCAATGTCCTGGGCAATCCCCTGTGCTCCTGTGCAATCCCCTGCAGGTGCTGTGCCTGATGTGTCAGATTTATTTAACCAGTAGCTGCGGAGAAGTGGTATAAATAGCCGCGATCATGTCTGGATCTATTCCTTTCACTGGAGCGTCATCCAGATGTTCCCTCTCCTCTCGCATGGTTTGTTACATGAATGATGTAGCAGTTTCTATCTGCCGGCAGGTTAAACCCTCTATAAAGCGGATGCCAAGAAGATGGAGGAATGTGGCGATTGGCGTCAGCGTGCTACCTGATCCGTCTGATTAATGTCACCATGTTACTGCGGTAGGGTTATCCTGGGTGACTGCCGTCTGTTTACCTGCAGCCAAGTCATGCGTGACTCTCTAGCTCTGAAGCAGATGGGCTTCCTGTGCCTCGCCGTGTATGATTTGTAACATGGGGGGCGGCGTGGGAGCTTGGGCCAGCGGCAGATGTGCAGACAGTATATAATTAGGTCACAGGGTACCTGCTCGGAGTCTCTCCTGTGTTGCCATCTCTGTGTTTTACCCAGAATTCCAATGGAAACAAAACTAGCGCCAATTACATTATTAGTGGTAAATGAGGACGGCGCTACATGCGATGGCGTGTTAACCCTATTAGCTCCAGAAGGCTGAGCTGTGATGAGTCCCTTTGGACAGAAAGGTTACAGACTTTGCAAGAAGGTTTTTGGTCACATGGAATCATAATATCAAGTGAATTAGTCGGCAAATTGTTTAGCAATGGTTCTTCCTAAACTCCTATCCCCCTCAGCCAGCCTTAGGCTGCAGGGTTTCCAGTGCGCATCACACTGACCCTGTTTATGTCATTGTATCTGGGCTTCACCAAGGGCTGTGTACCGAGGCAGACGCACTAGATTTAGGATCTAGTACGGCGAGCGTTACGTGCAATGTCTTTTGTACGATGCGTGGTGTTATCTGTAGGTCTTTTTACCCCTACCGACTGTCCGCTGATCAGCTGTAACTGCGTGCTGACAGCAAAAGTGCGCGGCCTTGTTTCGCCACCCGGGAAGGAGATCTCATGGCTCCTGCAGTGATACGCCTGCTGCATGTGAGATCTGTTTCTGATTTGGATCAGATCTCACGCGTCACTTGGAAGTGAAGAGAATAATTTCCGAAACCCCTCTGAAGCACGGTGGGAAAACTCCACGCACTTTAACACACATACGGCGGGGTTTGGTTTCCACATTCCAATTGCATTTTTGAAAAAAAACATTTGCAGGAGGGAAACTGCAGCTCCCATCATGCTTAGACAGCCATATTCCTATATAGACGCACATGTGAAACATGTATCGCCCCTATTATGTGGATAAACCGGCAGGTACTGTTGATGCCAGTTTATCCAGTAATGCCGCCATGTTACCCTGGAAAGTAGCCCGGTCTGGTCGGTGACTGTCTCTCTGCTGGTGTAGACCCTAACTAGCCCCCTTCTGCTGCATGTAAAAACAGCAGCAGAGAGAGGACCCCGGACAGACCCCAACGCGTTTCACCTATCTCTAAAGACACACACCAGGTTTGCTAAAGATAAGGGACATTTGAACACTTGCTCCTTCTAAATAATAAGCTGAGTTTTCCTGAGGTTTGTCTGCGTGTCTCACTCAGGCTTGCGCTCTATCTGGCGAGCTGAAATGTATCCTCGGCCGGCTCTGTGTGTTTTGCAGCATTGATATTGAATCAATTAACCTCCGAACACAAGAAAAAAACCTTGTGGTTAGAGATTTACTCAAATAACGTTTATTCCCTCATTTTAGTGTCAGACTAAGTTAGTGTATCTGCTGCATGGGAAGAAACCAATCAGAGCCACAGGGGAGGCCATTATACCGCGTGCTACTGAGAAACAAAGAACAATATACCATTAAGATTAAAGATCAGAAGAATTGCAAATCTCACAGGTTTATCTTTAAAATAAGTGTAAATCAGGAACTGATCTAAATGTATCTTAAGGGGGGCCGTGTCACCTAAATGGTGCTTGTAGTGTTAAAGCAGAGAATAAATGCCATGATATGCGAGTGTTTTATTGGAAAAATTCCCAGCAAGAAAACAAAGAGAAAAAGACATTTGTCTGCCGTTCTGTTTTGTTTGTGAGATTACTGTCTGTCAAAAGCTGATGTCATAAACTGGAGAATTTTAGTAAATAACTGTAGCGTGCTTGGCTGCGGTCAGTAGCTGTGCTCCAGGGGGCTGCTGTATAAATCACATAACCGGGGTCCCAGGAACATCAAGGAGACACTTGGCTCTGTAGCACTGCTTTTATAATGGTCAGTCCTGGCATCAGATAGCAGTTACCTAAGATCAAAATGTGTCTATTTGCATAACAAGCCACAGGTGATGTCATAAACAAGAGACACAATTGTCCTCTTCATTAAGGCATTTGTTGCAGTTCTGCAGATAACCTGTGGATTATTTTTGATCATGATTTATTCTCTACGTTCCCAGTACACTGTTGAGGTGATAGAGGCCTTCTAAGCCTTGTTCTAAGGCAATGTTTTGAGGCAGCGCTGTGTGTATTGAAGGCAGGTGCGTCTCTCGACCTTTCGTGCTTCGAGGCAAATAGCTGGAATACTCCACAATCACATTTCATTTTAAAATCGTGTGGCGAGGATGAATAACACATGACGTCAGCTTCTGATCCGAAGGCTTCGCATACTGTGGATATTGTTGAAGGCAGATCCTGTGTCGCGGTTTACTATTGATCTAGTGTTTCAGGCCTGTCAATGCTCCATTCTCTGTGGGTTTGTTTGGTGCAATTACATGACATGTCCGTGTAAAAACCCTATAACTTTATATTCTTTGTTGGCTCGAGTTCTTCACTGCTTCCCCCACTCGGCAGCATTTTAATAAAGTGCCTCTGACATAAAAGGAGATACAATCAATGCTTGTTTGGCATTTTCCAGTCCAGGGCTCAACATAATTGGCGTAACGCTTTATTTCATTTATTTTCATGAGCTTGGCCAGTTCCACTCAGAGACCTGGACCATAATGGGGCTTCGCGTGAGACTCTACTCAATGCAAGTCGGATTCGCTCCAACAGCTGATTTTGCGTTTTGTTTTGTTATTATTTTTTAGGAGCTGTGATCACAGAGAGGGTCTGTTGAGTCTGGGCGACCGACGTGGGTCATGTTTATGGATTACATCTTCGCAATTAAATGTCAGGCACAAGAAGAATTTCTAGGAAGGAGCGTGTAGCCCCCCCCCCCCCCCCCCCCTCCCAATTCACAGCCTTTCATGATACTTCTGACCTAATGAACTGCGGTTCCTCTAACCAGAGTCCAGAAACATTTCTATTCCATTAACAATAAAACACTTGTTTATTAAAGGTGGGGAACCTGCTCCACCGTGCCAAAGATAATTAGATATATGGCCTGTCCCATTCCAGCAGGACCCTCTACATCAGAAGATAGTTAGTTACATGGTTGGTGAAATCAGCAGATCCCCCCCCCCCCCCTCTACCCAGCTCTGCTAACTAAGTTTTTTTATATCCATTCTTGGTCAGAAGTAACAGAGTCTTACTTCAGTAGTGGGGAAAATAATGGAAACCTTGTTAAAGAATAGGATTGTTGAACATCTAAAGTCGCTTGGATTTCAAGATCAGAGACAGCATGGGTTTACTTCAGGGAGATCATGCCAAACTAATCTTATTGATTTTTTTGATTGGGTAACTAAAATAATAGATCAGGGTGGTGCAGTAGACATTGCTTACCTAGATTTCAGTAAGGCTTTTGACACTGTCGCACATAGAAGGCTTATCAATAAACTGAAATCTTTGAGTTTGGATTTCAATATTGTTGAATGGATTAGACAATGGCTGAGTGACAGGCAACAGAGGGTTGTAGTCAATGGGGTATATTCGATGCAAGGTCTTGTTACTAGTGGGGTACCTCAGGGATCTGTTCTTGGACCCATTCTCTTTAATATTTTTATTAGCGATATTGCAGAAGGTCTTGTTGGTAAAGTATGTCTTTTTGCTGATGATACAAAGATTTGCAGCAGGGTTGATATTCATGGAGGGATAAGCCAAATGGCAAATGATTTAGCTAAACTAGAAAAATGGTCAGAGCAGTGGCAACTGGCATTTAATGTGGACAAGTGCAAGATTATGCACCTTGGGCATAAAAACCCAAAAGCAGAATATAGACTATTTGGTACAGTCCTAACCTCAACATCTGAGGAAAGGGATTTAGGAGTAATAATTTCAGAGGACTTGAAGGTAGGTAGGCAATGCAATAGAGCAGCAGGAAATGCTAGCAGAATGCTTGGTTGCATAGGGAGAGGTATTAGCAGTAGGAAGAGGGAAGTGCTCATGCCATTGTACAGAGCACTGGTGAGACCTCACTTGGAGTATTGTACAGAGCGCTGGTGAGACCTCACTTGGAGTATTGTACGCAGTACTGGAGACCGTATCTCCAGAAGGATATTGATACTTTGGAGAGAGTTCAGAGAAGGGCTACTAAACTGGTTCATGGGTTGAAGGATAAAACTTACCAGGAAAGGTTAAAGCATCTTAACATGTATAGCTTGGAGGAAAGACGTAACAGGGGGGATATGATAGAAACATTTAAATACATAAAGGGAATCAACACAGTAAAGGAAGAGAGTATATTTAAAAGAAGAAAAACTACCACAACTAGAGGACATAGTCTTAAATTAGAGGGGCAACGATTTAAAAGTAATATCAGGAAGTATTACTTTACTGAGAGGGTAGTGGATGAATGGAATAGTCTACCAGCAGAAGTGGTAGAGGTAAACACAGTCAAGGATTTTAAGCATGCGTGGGATAGACACAAGGCTATCCTAGCTATAAGACCGGGAACGGGGGACTAATAAAAGTACTCAAAAAAAAAATAAAAAAATTGGGCAGACTAGATGGACCGAATGGTTCTTATCTGCCGACACATTCTATGTTTCTATGTTTCTAGAGCTGTATCATAAACTTCTGGAATAAAATGTATTCTTGCCAGCTGGCTAAGATGGACACTTTATATTAAACTCTTTGGCCCAGGGTGTAATTGCGAATATATAGCTAGATTATTATCGATTCGCCTGTAGAACTTTGTCTGATCGTTTGTGGAGGTTCAGCTACATGTAATGGTCCCGTATCTTGTAGTAAATTCCATTTTTGGAAGAGCATCTACTCAGCTTTTCATCCTACTGAGCTTACTAAAATGAGTACCATGAAGATGGGGAACATTCCTTAGATGTAGTATTATAGAAACATTCCTCATGGAGTCTGTCCTGGGTGAATACTCTGTTATTTGTATCATTACCATGCTTTGACCATCATTGGTCCACGTCTGGTTCCCAGTCTGCTGTCCTGGGCATGTTATACGTTCTCATATATCTGTTGCCTCCAAACAACGAGAGAAAATCTATCTCTGCTCCATCCTTCCCGTGGAATTGCTCCGAACACACATGTTGACATATTTTGTTTCGTGCCCCAAGCCTTTGTTACAAAGCAGGGTGCGGGGATAGTGTTACCAGTGAGTGATCCTTAATCTGGTCTGATTGATCTGTTTGTTCCAGTATGCTCGGGATCAGATTAGAGCTGTATGTAACACTCAGGAGTGAGCTTGGCACTTAGATTAATTAACCTGTCATTTCTCATGTTCCTTATCAACCAGCAGGGAAATATGATCTGTCCTTTTAAGCCTTTTTGTTACTGGCCCCGAGCCCAGCACTTTGCTCTTCTATATAGTCTGATAGGATCTAGTGCTGACCCTTAAACCCATTTATTATCTTCTCATCAGTCGAATCTGCGATTATTACAGAATTTCTTGTTTTCCCCTCTATTAACTGGGACTCGTTGGAAAAAAGAAATAACCTATCTGCCCCAAAGTAAAGGTGAAAGCCGAAAACCGCAGGGGCGTGGCTTTGGGGGAGTGGCTAGAGGCCACGGTAATAACGATACATTTTAGATTACTTTTTTCTCTGTAAAAAGCCCGTAGTAGTGGAAGTAGCAGAGTTAATTATAATTCCCATTGTTTTCTGTTTCTATGTTTTAAGCATTTGCGGCTCAGATATGATCACTTATAGACTTATTATATACACTTATCTATAGAATATATTATACACTTATTATGTACACTTATCTATATAATATATTATACACTTATTATATACAATTATCTATAGAATATATTATACACTTATTATATACACTTATCTATGGAATATATTATACACGTATTATATACATTTATCTATGGAATATATTATACAATTATCTATAGAATATATTATACACTTATAAACACTTATCTATGGAATATATTATACACTTATTATATATACTTATCTATAGAATATATTATACACTTATTATGTACACTTATCTATAGAATATATTATACACTTATTATATACACTTATCTATAGAATATATTATACACTTATTATGTACACTTATCTATAGAATATCTTGTACACTTATCAATAGAATATATTATACACTTATTATATACACTTATCTATGGAATATATTATACACTTCTTATATACACTTATCTATAGAATATATTATACACTTATTATGTACACTGATCTATAGAATACCTTGTACACTTATCTATAGAATATATTATACACTTATTATATACACTTATCTATAGAATATATTATACACTTATTATATACACTTATCTATAGAATATATTATGCACTTATTATATACACTTTTCTATAGAATATATTATACACTTATTATATACACTTATCTATGGAATATATTATACAATTATCTATAGAATATATTATACACTTATTATATACACTTATCTATAGAATATATTATACACTTATATACACTTATCTATAGAATATATTATACACTTATTATAAACACTTATCTATGGAATATATTATACACGTATTATGTACACTTGTCTATATAATATATTATACACTTATCTATAGAATATATTTTACACTTATTATGTACACTTATCTATAGAATATCTTGTACACTTATCTATAGAATATATTATACACTTATTATATACACTTATCTATAGAATATATTATACACTTATTATATACACTTTTCTATAGAATATATTATACACTTATTATATACACTTATCTATGGAATATATTATACAATTATCTATGGAATATATTATACACTTATTATATATACTTATCTATAGAATATATTATACACTTATTATGTACACTTATCTATAGAATATATTATACACTTATTATATACACTTATCTATAGAATATATTATACACTTATTATGTACACTTATCTATAGAATATCTTGTACACTTATCAATAGAATATATTATACACTTATTATATACACTTATCTATAGAATATATTATACACTTATTATAAACACTTATCTATAGAATATAGTATACACTTATTATATACACTTATCTATAGAATATATTATACACTTATTATAAACACTTATCTATGGAATATATTATACACTTATTATATATACTTATCTATAGAATATATTATACACTTATTATATACACTTATCTATGGAATATATTATACACTTATTATATACACTTATCTATAGAATATATTATACACTTATTATGTACACTTATCTATAGAATATCTTGTACACTTATTATATACACTTATCTATAGAATATACTATACACTTATTATATACACTTATCTATAGAATATATTATACACTTATTATGTACACTTATCTATAGAATATATTATACACTTATTATATACACTTATCTATAGAATATATTATACACTTATTATGTACACTTATCTATAGAATATATTATACACTTATTATGTACACTTATCTATAGAATATATTATACACTTATTATGTACACTTATCTATAGAATATATTATACACTTATTATGTACACTTATCTATAGAATATATTATACACTTATCTATAGAATAACCCCAATAATGCACAGCGGGGGATACCACTGTGGTAGTGTTAAACCTTGAGAAAGAATTGGAAATACAATGTGTTGGACTTTCCTTTTACACCTCAACTATGATTAGAAAATAACCTACAATGGATAGGTGAGACTCGCTAAGGATTGGTTTAGGGGTAGTAACAGGTGCAGTACCAAGGGGCTGCTTATATGCTCTCTCCCAGGGGGCAAATACATGAAAAAACCAATATATATATATATAAATAAAGACATGCACGCTGATAGTTTCTGTGTTATAGGTGGACAGCCAGGGTTGGCAGTTGTTTTGGGGTTTCGGCCATTAAACCCTCATTCAGTTTGATCACCAAGTGCAGGGCTGATCTGTGTCTCATTCACTTCTATCCATTTCCCACCCTCTGTGCCTGGAAGATATAGATCATTGTTACCTCTATCCATCATTTCAACGTGTTCCCTGGCATAGTCATCAAACAGAACACAGAGCAAATACATGTGGCCATGAGACTGATTAATATCAGAGGAGATACAGTCTCACCTGTGGCTTGGTATATAAATTAACTGGGAATTGTGTCATTTGCATACCGTGTCACAGGTGATGTCATAAACACGAGACTCCACAGATATTTGTCTCCTAATTTAGGCATTTGCAGCAATTTCGCTGACACAATGTATATGTTTTAATTCCCTATATTCACAGTGTAAACAAGGTTTAAATGATACCGTCCCTTTAAGTTTGAATTTCCCTTCTCAATTCCCAGCAGTTCTCTCCCTTTCTTGAGTAATGTGCTAAGCTTTAGCGCGGATTAATGAGTTTGTCTTGTTTTACTAATGGTCCTGACATGAGCAGATAACTGGCATCATTGTATAACTTTACAGCAAAACCAGCCAAGCAAAGTACAAACCTTCGTGGTTCACTAATGTCACTAATAATGTCACCGCGGGAGAGATTATCCGTAAATGAGCCAGTCCCTTTCATGTTTTAGGGAATACGTCAATGTGTCCATATGATTAGGGAATTCCGCTGTAAGACAGATATATGGGATTATAGGAATCCACTGCACCAGGCTCTTATATTTGTCTTTCCACAGGAAGCTCCATTTTATTGTGTTGATACAAGGCAGAGGATGTCTGAATCTCCATATGGAGGACACACCGCGCCAATACAGTACCGGCTGCCAGTGACGGACCCTCTGCGCAGAGTTTATTATTATTATTTATTTGTGTCTCTCAGCACACGCGTGTGCTGTATCTCCTGGAGCAGTACACTAATAACATACATCAACGCCAGCAGATTTAATCACCCGAGCGGCAGCCTTCTGGCACGCTGGGTTAAGGGGACGAGTCACACCCTTTAAAGTTTTTGAATCATTTTCTGGATCAATATGTGATTTTTGACCCATGCATAGTCATGACTTCATCAATTACAAGCAAATGCTGCTGTCACATGTGGGGCTTCGTAAATATACTGATCTAACAGTAGGGGGCGCAGCTATGAGGCCTACACTGGTGCGCCAGTAACGGGAGCAAAATGAACTCTGGTTTTCTACTCCCCCATTGGCTCCTCTATAGGAAGCGAATGTATGTGACAGATACGTATGTACATACTGGTTTAGGGTGAGAGAAGACCTGCGTCCATCAAGTCCAAACCTTTTCCCATCACATGTTTACCACTATTGATCCAAACTATACCGCCTGCTTCCTCCAAAGACTTAACATTGGTCATACCGGCCTGCTGGTAGAATACCGGCTGGGTGGCAATCCTAGTCTTCATACACTCTCCTATGGAGCATCACAAGGAGGGGAAGGATAGCCGATGGTCTGCTCCCAATTATGGGTTAATATGGGGTCTCGGGGGAATGAACATGTAATTACTATGGGAAGGACGTGAGTGCTAATTACACTATAAAGACAAAAATCGGAACCCAATATTTCTCCAGCTGAGCTGAGAATTTTTCTATTGTGCATTTGTGGGATAAATGATGCAATTTACCCCTTGTGCCTAAATAAGAATGACAGGAAGTTATGGGCATGTTATTATGTTTTAGTTTTATTTAAAAACTGCAGAAGAAATTAAAAAATGCTGATCCCCAGGCAAAAGCCGTTTGTACAGCATTGTGTGTAGAGGGATCAGTAGATTATAGTGATGGAAAATGGTATGTACAGCAGTCGGGAACAGAAGACTTACGAGAAACTAAATATAACTTTGTTTTGGCGTGAATTCTTTCTGGTGGCGATATCCAAAGAGCCGCCTGGGAATTACTCCAGGGAAAGCACATTAATTCTCTATTAATAATCCGGCTGAGCAGCTAAAAAACTACATACAGTGCATTAAAAACTACATTTCATGGAGACATCTGTTCATGATGACCAAAAAAGTGAGGATCCTCCTCCTCCCCTGATAGATGTTATAGTGTCCTCCTCCTCCCCTGATAGATGTTATAGTGTCCTCCTCCTCCTCCCCTGATAGATGTTATAGTGTCCTCCTCCTACCCTGATAGATGTTATAGTGTCCTCCTCCTCCCCTGATAGATGCTATAGTGTCCTCCTCCTACCCTGATAGATGTTATAGTGTCCTCCTCCTCCTCCTCCCCTGATAGATTTTATAGTGTCCTCCTCCTCCCCTGATAGATGTTATAGTGTCCTCCTCCCCTGATAGATGTTATAGTGTCCTCCTCCTCCTCCCCTGATAGATGTTATAGTGTCCTCCTCCTCCTCCTCCCCTGATAGATGTTATAGTGTCCTCCTCCTCCCCTGATAGATGTTATAGTGTCCTCCTCCTCCCCTGATAGATGTTATAGTGTCCTCCTCCCCTGATAGATGTTATAGTGTCCTCCTCCTCCTCCCCTGATAGATGTTATAGTGTCCTCCTCCTCCTCCTCCCCTGATAGATGTTATAGTGTCCTCCTCCTCCCCTGATAGATGTTATAGTGTCCTCCTCCCCTGATAGATGTTATAGTGTCCTCCTCCTCCTCCCCTGATAGATGTTATAGTGTCCTCCTCCTCCTCCTCCCCTGATAGATGTTATAGTGTCCTCCTCCTCCCCTGATAGATGTTATAGTGTCCTCCTCCTCCTCCTCCCCTGATAGATGTTATAGTGTCCTCCTCCTCCTCCCCTGATAGATGTTATAGTGTCCTCCTCCTCCTCCTCCCCTGATAGATGTTATAGTGTCCTCCTCCTCCCCTGATAGATGTTATAGTGTCCTCCTCCCCTGATAGATGTTATAGTGTCCTCCTCCCCTGATAGATGTTATAGTGTCCTCCTCCTCCTCCCCTGATAGATGTTATAGTGTCCTCCTCCTCCCCTGATAGATGTTATAGTGTCCTCCTCCTCCTCCCCTGATAGATGTTATAGTGTCCTCCTCCTCCTCCTCCCCTGATAGATGTTATAGTGTCCTCCTCCTCCCCTGATAGATGTTATAGTGTCCTCCTCCTCCTCTGATAGATGTTATAGTGTCCTCCTCCTCCTCCTCCCCTGATAGATGTTATAGTGTCCTCCTCCTCCTCTGATAGATGTTATAGTGTCCTCCTCCTCCTCTGATAGATGTTATAGTGTCCTCCTCCTCCTCTGATAGATGTTATAGTGTCCTCCTCCTCCTCCCCTGATAGATGTTATAGTGTCCTCCTCCTCCTCCCCTGATAGATGTTATAGTGTCCTCCTCCTCCTCTGATAGATGTTATAGTGTCCTCCTCCTCCTCTGATAGATGTTATAGTGTCCTCCTCCTCCTCCTCCCCTGATAGATGTTATAGTGTCCTCCTCCTACCCTGATAGATGTTATAGTGTCCTCCTCCTCCCCTGATAGATGTTAGTGTCCTCCTCCTCCCCTGATAGATGTTATAGTGTCCTCCTCCTCCTCCCCTGATAGATGTTATAGTGTCCTCCTCCTCCCCTGATAGATGTTATAGTGTCCTCCTCCTCCTCCTCCCCTGATAGATGTTATAGTGTCCTCCTCCCCTGATAGATGTTATAGTGTCCTCCTCCTCCTCCCCTGATAGATGTTATAGTGTCCTCCTCCTCCCCTGATAGATGTTATAGTGTCCTCCTCCTCCTCCCCTGATAGATGTTATAGTGTCCTCCTCCTCCTCCTCCCCTGATAGATGTTATAGTGTCCTCCTCCTCCTCTGATAGATGTTATAGTGTCCTCCTCCTCCTCTGATAGATGTTATAGTGTCCTCCTCCTCCTCCCCTGATAGATGTTATAGTGTCCTCCTCCTCCCCTGATAGATGTTATAGTGTCCTCCTCCTCCTCCTCCCCTGATAGATGTTATAGTGTCCTCCTCCTCCCCTGATAGATGTTATAGTGTCCTCCTCCTCCTCCTCCCCTGATAGATGTTATAGTGTCCTCCTCCTCCCCTGATAGATGTGATAGTGTCCTCCTCCTCCTCCTCCCCTGATAGATGTTATAGTGTCCTCCTCCTCCTCCTCCCCTGATAGATGTTATAGTGTCCTCCTCCTCCTCCTCCCCTGATAGATGTTATAGTGTCCTCCTCCTCCCCTGATAGATGTTATAGTGTCCTCCTCCTCCTCTGATAGATGTTATAGTGTCCTCCTCCTCCTCTGATAGATGTTATAGTGTCCTCCTCCTCCCCTGATAGATGTTATAGTGTCCTCCTCCTCCCCTGATAGATGTTATAGTGTCCTCCCCCTCCCCTGATAGATGTTAGTGTCTTCCTCCTCCCCTGATAGATGTTATAGTGTCCTCCTCCCCTGATAGATGTTATAGTGTCCTCCTCCTCCCCTGATAGATGTTATAGTGTCCTCCTCCTCCCCTGATAGATGTTATAGTGTCCTCCTCCTCCTCCCCTGATAGATGTTATAGTGTCCTCCTCCTCCTCCTCCCCTGATAGATGTTATAGTGTCCTCCTCCTCCTCCTCCCCTGATAGATGTTATAGTGTCCTCCTCCTCCTCCTCCCCTGATAGATGTTATAGTGTCCTCCTCCTCCTCCCCTGATAGATGTTATAGTGTCCTCCTCCTCCCCTGATAGATGTTATAGTGTCCTCCTCCTCCTCCTCCCCTGATAGATGTTATAGTGTCCTCCTCCTCCTCCCCTGATAGATGTTATAGTGTCCTCCTCCTCCTCCTCCCCTGATAGATGTTATAGTGTCCTCCTCCTCCTCCTCCCCTGATAGATGTTATAGTGTCCGCCTCCTCCCCTGATAGATGTTATAGTGTCCTCCTCCCCTGATAGATGTTATAGTGTCCTCCTCCTCCTCCTCCCCTGATAGATGTTATAGTGTCCTCCTCCTCCTCCTCCCCTGATAGATGTTATAGTGTCCGCCTCCTCCCCTGATCGATGTTATAGTGTCCTCCTCCTCCCCTGATAGATGATTTAGTGTCTTCCTCCTCCTCCTCCCCTGATAGATGTTATAGTGTCCTCCTCCTCCCCTGATAGATGTTATAGTGTCCTCCTCCTCCCCTGATAGATGTTATAGTGTCCTCCTCCTCCTCCTCCCCTGATAGATGTTATAGTGTCCTCCTCCTCCCCTGATAGATGTTATAGTGTCCTCCTCCTCCCCTGATATATGTTATAGTGTCCTCCTCCTCCCCTGATAGATGTTATAGTGTCCTCCTCCTCCTCCTCCCCTGATAGATGTTATAGTGTCCGCCTCCTCCCCTGATAGATGTTATAGTGTCCTCCTCCTCCTCCTCCCCTGATAGATGTTATAGTGTCCTCCTCCTCCTCCTCCCCTGATAGATGTTATAGTGTCCGCCTCCTCCCCTGATCGATGTTATAGTGTCCTCCTCCTCCCCTGATAGATGATTTAGTGTCTTCCTCCTCCCCTGATAGATGTTATAGTGTCCTCCTCCTCCTCCCCAGATAGATGTTATAGTGTCCTCCTCCTCCCCTGATAGATGTTATAGTGTCCTCCTCCTCCTCCTCCCCTGATAGATGCTATAGTGTCCTCCTCCTCCCCTGATAGATGTTATAGTGTCCTCCTCCCCTGATAGATGCTATAGTGTCCTCCTCCTCCCCTGATAGATGTTATAGTGTCCTCCTCCTCCCCTGATAGATGTTATAGTGTCCTCCTCCTCCTCTGATAGATGTTATAGTGTCCTCCTCCTCCTCCTCCCCTGATAGATGTGATAGTGTCCTCCTCCTCCTCCTCCCCTGATAGATGTTATAGTGTCCTCCTCCTCCCCTGATAGATGTTATAGTGTCCTCCTCCTCCTCTGACAGATGTTATAGTGTCCTCCTCCTCCTCTGATAGATGTTATAGTGTCCTCCTCCTCCCCTGATAGATGTTATAGTGTCCTCCCCCTCCCCTGATAGATGTTATAGTGTCCTCCCCCTCCCCTGATAGATGTTATAGTGTCTTCCTCCTCCCCTGATAGATGTTATAGTGTCCTCCTCCTCCCCTGATAGATGTTATAGTGTCCTCCTCCTCCTCCCCTGATAGATGTTATAGTGTCCTCCCCCTCCCCTGATAGATGTTATAGTGTCTTCCTCCTCCCCTGATAGATGTTATAGTGTCCTCCTCCTCCCCTGATAGATGTTATAGTGTCCTCCTCCTCCTCTGATAGTTGTTATAGTGTCCTCCTCCTCCTCCCCTGATAGATGTTATAGTGTCCTCCTCCTCCCCTGATAGATGTTATAGTGTCCTCCTCCTCCCCTGATATATGTTATAGTGTCCTCCTCCTCCCCTGATAGATGTTATAGTGTCCTCCTCCTCCTCCTCCCCTGATAGATGTTATAGTGTCCGCCTCCTCCCCTGATAGATGTTATAGTGTCCTCCTCCTCCTCCTCCCCTGATAGATGTTATAGTGTCCTCCTCCTCCTCCTCCCCTGATAGATGTTATAGTGTCCGCCTCCTCCCCTGATCGATGTTATAGTGTCCTCCTCCTCCCCTGATAGATGATTTAGTGTCTTCCTCCTCCCCTGATAGATGTTATAGTGTCCTCCTCCTCCTCCCCAGATAGATGTTATAGTGTCCTCCTCCTCCCCTGATAGATGTTATAGTGTCCTCCTCCTCCTCCTCCCCTGATAGATGCTATAGTGTCCTCCTCCTCCCCTGATAGATGTTATAGTGTCCTCCTCCCCTGATAGATGCTATAGTGTCCTCCTCCTCCCCTGATAGATGTTATAGTGTCCTCCTCCTCCCCTGATAGATGTTATAGTGTCCTCCTCCTCCTCTGATAGATGTTATAGTGTCCTCCTCCTCCTCCTCCCCTGATAGATGTGATAGTGTCCTCCTCCTCCTCCTCCCCTGATAGATGTTATAGTGTCCTCCTCCTCCCCTGATAGATGTTATAGTGTCCTCCTCCTCCTCTGACAGATGTTATAGTGTCCTCCTCCTCCTCTGATAGATGTTATAGTGTCCTCCTCCTCCCCTGATAGATGTTATAGTGTCCTCCCCCTCCCCTGATAGATGTTATAGTGTCCTCCCCCTCCCCTGATAGATGTTATAGTGTCCTCCTCCTCCCCTGATAGATGTTATAGTGTCCTCCTCCTCCTCCTCCCCTGATAGATGTTATAGTGTCCTCCTCCTCCCCTGATAGATGTTATAGTGTCCTCCTCCTCCCCTGATATATGTTATAGTGTCCTCCTCCTCCCCTGATAGATGTTATAGTGTCCTCCTCCTCCTCCTCCCCTGATAGATGTTATAGTGTCCGCCTCCTCCCCTGATAGATGTTATAGTGTCCTCCTCCCCTGATAGATGTTATAGTGTCCTCCTCCTCCTCCTCCCCTGATAGATGTTATAGTGTCCTCCTCCTCCTCCTCCCCTGATAGATGTTATAGTGTCCGCCTCCTCCCCTGATCGATGTTATAGTGTCCTCCTCCTCCCCTGATAGATGATTTAGTGTCTTCCTCCTCCTCCTCCCCTGATAGATGTTATAGTGTCCTCCTCCTCCCCTGATAGATGTTATAGTGTCCTCCTCCTCCCCTGATAGATGTTATAGTGTCCTCCTCCTCCTCCTCCCCTGATAGATGTTATAGTGTCCTCCTCCTCCCCTGATAGATGTTATAGTGTCCTCCTCCTCCCCTGATATATGTTATAGTGTCCTCCTCCTCCCCTGATAGATGTTATAGTGTCCTCCTCCTCCTCCTCCCCTGATAGATGTTATAGTGTCCGCCTCCTCCCCTGATAGATGTTATAGTGTCCTCCTCCTCCTCCTCCCCTGATAGATGTTATAGTGTCCTCCTCCTCCTCCTCCCCTGATAGATGTTATAGTGTCCGCCTCCTCCCCTGATCGATGTTATAGTGTCCTCCTCCTCCCCTGATAGATGATTTAGTGTCTTCCTCCTCCCCTGATAGATGTTATAGTGTCCTCCTCCTCCTCCCCAGATAGATGTTATAGTGTCCTCCTCCTCCCCTGATAGATGTTATAGTGTCCTCCTCCTCCTCCTCCCCTGATAGATGCTATAGTGTCCTCCTCCTCCCCTGATAGATGTTATAGTGTCCTCCTCCCCTGATAGATGCTATAGTGTCCTCCTCCTCCCCTGATAGATGTTATAGTGTCCTCCTCCTCCCCTGATAGATGTTATAGTGTCCTCCTCCTCCTCTGATAGATGTTATAGTGTCCTCCTCCTCCTCCTCCCCTGATAGATGTGATAGTGTCCTCCTCCTCCTCCTCCCCTGATAGATGTTATAGTGTCCTCCTCCTCCCCTGATAGATGTTATAGTGTCCTCCTCCTCCTCTGACAGATGTTATAGTGTCCTCCTCCTCCTCTGATAGATGTTATAGTGTCCTCCTCCTCCCCTGATAGATGTTATAGTGTCCTCCCCCTCCCCTGATAGATGTTATAGTGTCCTCCCCCTCCCCTGATAGATGTTATAGTGTCTTCCTCCTCCCCTGATAGATGTTATAGTGTCCTCCTCCTCCCCTGATAGATGTTATAGTGTCCTCCTCCTCCTCCCCTGATAGATGTTATAGTGTCCTCCCCCTCCCCTGATAGATGTTATAGTGTCTTCCTCCTCCCCTGATAGATGTTATAGTGTCCTCCTCCTCCCCTGATAGATGTTATAGTGTCCTCCTCCTCCTCTGATAGTTGTTATAGTGTCCTCCTCCTCCTCCCCTGATAGATGTTATAGTGTCCTCCTCCTCCCCTGATAGATGTTATAGTGTCCTCCTCCTCCTCCTCCCCTGATAGATGTTATAGTGTCCTCCTCCTCCCCTGATAGATGTTATAGTGTCCTCCTCCTCCTCTGACAGATGTTATAGTGTCCTCCTCCTCCTCTGATAGATGTTATAGTGTCCTCCTCCTCCCCTGATAGATGTTATAGTGTCCTCCCCCTCCCCTGATAGATGTTATAGTGTCCTCCCCCTCCCCTGATAGATGTTATAGTGTCTTCCTCCTCCCCTGATAGATGTTATAGTGTCCTCCTCCTCCCCTGATAGATGTTATAGTGTCCTCCTCCTCCTCCCCTGATAGATGTTATAGTGTCCTCCCCCTCCCCTGATAGATGTTATAGTGTCTTCCTCCTCCCCTGATAGATGTTATAGTGTCCTCCTCCTCCCCTGATAGATGTTATAGTGTCCTCCTCCTCCTCCCCTGATAGATGTTATAGTGTCCTCCTCCTCCCCTGATAGATGTTATAGTGTCCTCCTCCTCCTCCTCCCCTGATAGATGTTATAGTGATCTCCTCCTCCTCCTCCCCTGATAGATGTTATAGTGTCCTCCTCCTCCTCCCCAGATAGATGTTATAGTGTCCTCCTCCTCCTCCTCCCCTGATAGATGTTATAGTGTCCTCCTCCTCCCCTGATAGATGTTATAGTGTCCTCCTCCTCCCCTGATAGATGTTATAGTGTCCTCCTCCTCCTCCTCCCCAGATAGATGTTATAGTGTCCTCCTCCTCCTCCTCCCCTGATAGATGTTATAGTGTCCTCCTCCCCTGATAGATGTTATAGTGTCCTCCTCCTCCTCCCCTGATAGATGTTATAGTGTCCTCCTCCTCCTACCCTGATAGATGTTATAGTGTCCTCCTCCTCCCCTGATAGATGTTATAGTGTCCTCCTCCCCTGATAGATGCTATAGTGTCCTCCTCCTCCCCTGATAGATGTTATAGTGTCCTCCTCCTCCCCTGATAGATGTTATAGTGTCCTCCTCCTCCTCTGATAGATGTTATAGTGTCCTCCTCCTCCTCCTCCCCTGATAGATGTGATAGTGTCCTCCTCCTCCTCCTCCCCTGATAGATGTTATAGTGTCCTCCTCCTCCCCTGATAGATGTTATAGTGTCCTCCTCCTCCCCTGATAGATGTGATAGTGTCCTCCTCCTCCTCCTCCCCTGATAGATGTTATAGTGTCCTCCTCCTCCTCCCCTGATAGATGTTATAGTGTCCTCCTCCTCCCCTGATAGATGTTATAGTGTCCTCCTCCTCCTCCCCTGATAGATTTTATAGTGTCCTCCTCCTCCTCCCCTGATAGATGTTATAGTGTCCTCCTCCTCCTCCCCTGATAGATGTTATAGTGTCCTCCTCCTCCCCTGATAGATGTTATAGTGTCCTCCTCCTCCCCTGATAGATGTTATAGTGTCCTCCTCCTCCTCCTCCCCTGATAGATGTTATAGTGTCCTCCTCCTCCCCTGATAGATGTTATAGTGTCCTCCTCCTCCTCTGATAGATGATTTAGTGTCTTCCTCCTCCCCTGATAGATGTTATAGTGTCCTCCTCCTCCTCCCCAGATAGATGTTATAGTGTCCTCCTCCTCCCCTGATAGATGTTATAGTGTCCTCCTCCTCCTCCTCCCCTGATAGATGCTATAGTGTCCTCCTCCTCCCCTGATAGATGTTATAGTGTCCTCCTCCTCCTCCTCCTCTGATATATGTTATAGTGTCCTCCTCCTCCTCCTCCCCTGATAGATGTTATAGTGTCCTCCTCCTCCTCTGATAGTTGTTATAGTGTCCTCCTCCTCCTCCCCTGATAGATGTTATAGTGTCCTCCTCCTCCCCTGATAGATGTTATAGTGTCCTCCTCCTCCTCCTCCCCTGATAGATGTTATAGTGTCCTCCTCCTCCCCTGATAGATGTTATAGTGTCCTCCTCCTCCTCTGACAGATGTTATAGTGTCCTCCTCCTCCTCTGATAGATGTTATAGTGTCCTCCTCCTCCCCTGATAGATGTTATAGTGTCCTCCCCCTCCCCTGATAGATGTTATAGTGTCCTCCCCCTCCCCTGATAGATGTTATAGTGTCTTCCTCCTCCCCTGATAGATGTTATAGTGTCCTCCTCCTCCCCTGATAGATGTTATAGTGTCCTCCTCCTCCCCTGATAGATGTTATAGTGTCCTCCTCCTCCTCCTCCCCTGATAGATGTTATAGTGTCTTCCTCCTCCCCTGATAGATGTTATAGTGTCTTCCTCCTCCCCTGATAGATGTTATAGTGTCCTCCTCCTCCCCTGATAGATGTTATAGTGTCCTCCTCCTCCCCTGATAGATGTTATAGTGTCCTCCTCCTCCCCTGATAGATGTTATAGTGTCTTCCTCCTCCCCTGATAGATGTTATAGTGTCCTCCTCCTCCCCTGATAGATGTTATAGTGTCCTCCTCCTCCTCCTCCCCTGATAGATGTTATAGTGTCCTCCCCCTCCCCTGATAGATGTTATAGTGTCTTCCTCCTCCCCTGATAGATGTTATAGTGTCCTCCTCCTCCCCTGATAGATGTTATAGTGTCCTCCTCCTCCTCCCCTGATAGATGTTATAGTGTCCTCCTCCTCCCCTGATAGATGTTATAGTGTCCTCCTCCTCCTCCTCCCCTGATAGATGTTATAGTGATCTCCTCCTCCTCCTCCCCTGATAGATGTTATAGTGTCCTCCTCCTCCTCCCCAGATAGATGTTATAGTGTCCTCCTCCTCCTCCTCCCCTGATAGATGTTATAGTGTCCTCCTCCTCCCCTGATAGATGTTATAGTGTCCTCCTCCTCCCCTGATAGATGTTATAGTGTCCTCCTCCTCCTCCTCCCCAGATAGATGTTATAGTGTCCTCCTCCTCCTCCTCCCCTGATAGATGTTATAGTGTCCTCCTCCCCTGATAGATGTTATAGTGTCCTCCTCCTCCTCCCCTGATAGATGTTATAGTGTCCTCCTCCTCCTACCCTGATAGATGTTATAGTGTCCTCCTCCTGCCCTGATAGATGTTATAGTGTCCTCCTCCCCTGATAGATGCTATAGTGTCCTCCTCCTCCCCTGATAGATGTTATAGTGTCCTCCTCCTCCCCTGATAGATGTTATAGTGTCCTCCTCCTCCTCTGATAGATGTTATAGTGTCCTCCTCCTCCTCCTCCCCTGATAGATGTGATAGTGTCCTCCTCCTCCTCCTCCCCTGATAGATGTTATAGTGTCCTCCTCCTCCTCCCCTGATAGATGTTATAGTGTTCTCCTCCTCCCCTGATAGATGTGATAGTGTCCTCCTCCTCCTCCTCCCCTGATAGATGTTATAGTGTCCTCCTCCTCCTCCCCTGATAGATGTTATAGTGTCCTCCTCCTCCCCTGATAGATGTTATAGTGTCCTCCTCCTCCTCCCCTGATAGATTTTATAGTGTCCTCCTCCTCCTCCCCTGATAGATGTTATAGTGTCCTCCTCCTCCTCCCCTGATAGATGTTATAGTGTCCTCCTCCTCCCCTGATAGATGTTATAGTGTCCTCCTCCTCCCCTGATAGATGTTATAGTGTCCTCCTCCTCCTCCTCCCCTGATAGATGTTATAGTGTCCTCCTCCTCCCCTGATAGATGTTATAGTGTCCTCCTCCTCCTCTGATAGATGTTATAGTGTCCTCCTCCTCCTCTGATAGATGTTATAGTGTCCTCCTCCTCCCCTGATAGATGTTATAGTGTCCTCCTCCTCCTCCTCCCCTGATAGATGTTATAGTGTCCTCCTCCTCCTCCCCTGATAGATGTTAAAGTGTCCTCCCCCTCCCCTGATAGATGTTATAGTGTCCTCCTCCTCCTCCTCCCCAGATAGATGTTATAGTGTCCTCCTCCTCCTCCTCCCCTGATAGATGTTATAGTGTCTTCCTCCTCCCCTGATAGATGTTTTAGTGTCCTCCTCCTCCTCCCCTGATAGATGTTATAGTGTCCTCCTTCTCCTCCCCTGATAGATGTTATAGTGTCCTCCTCCTCCTCTCCTGATAGATGTTATAGTGTCCTCCTCCTCCTCCCCTGATAGATGTTATAGTGTCCTCCTCCTCCTCCTCCTCCCCTGATAGATGTTATAGTGTCCTCCTCCTCCCCTGATAGATGTTATAGTGTCCTCCTCCTCCTCCCCAGATAGATGTTATAGTGTCCTCCTCCCCTGATAGATGTTATAGTGTCCTCCTCCTCCTCCCCAGATAGATGTTATAGTGTCCTCCTCCCCTGATAGATGTTATAGTGTCCTCCTCCTCCTCCCCCCCTGATAGATGTTATAGTGTCCTCCTCCTCCCCTGATAGATGTTATAGTGTCCTCCTCCTCCTCCCCTGATAGATGTTATAGTGTCCTCCTCCTCCTCCCCTGATAGATGTTATAGTGTCCTCCTCCTCCCCTGATAGATGTTATAGTGTCCTCCTCCTCCTCCCCAGATAGATGTTATAGTGTCCTCCTCCTCCTCCCCAGATAGATGTTATAGTGTCCTCCTCCCCTGATAGATGTTATAGTGTCCTCCTCCTCCTCCCCCCCTGATAGATGTTATAGTGTCCTCCTCCTCCCCTGATAGATGTTATAGTGTCCTCCTCCTCCCCTGATAGATGTTATAGTGTCCTCCTCCTCCCCTGATAGATGTTATAGTGTCTTCCTCCTCCCCTGATAGATGTTATAGTGTCCTCCTCCTCCTCCCCTGATAGATGTTATAGTGTCCTCCTCCTCCTCCCCTGATAGATGTTATAGTGTCCTCCTCCTCCTCTCCTGATAGATGTTATAGTGTCCTCCTCCTCCTCTCCTGATAGATGTTATAGTGTCCTCCTCCTCCTCTCCTGATAGATGTTATAGTGTCCTCCTCCTCCTCCTCCCCTGATAGATGTTATAGTGTCCTCCTCCTCCTCCTCCTCCCCTGATAGATGTTATAGTGTCCTCCTCCTCCCCTGATAGATGTTATAGTGTCTTCCTCCTCCCCTGATAGATGTTATAGTGTCCTCCTCCTCCTCCCCTGATAGATGTTATAGTGTCCTCCTCCTCCCCTGATAGATGTTATAGTGTCCGCCTCCTCCTCCCCTGATAGATGTTATAGTGTCCTCCTCCTCCCCTGATAGATGTTATAGTGTCCTCCTCCTCCTCCCCTGATAGATGTTATAGTGTCCTCCTCCTCCTCCCCTGATAGATGTTATAGTGTCCTCCTCCTCCCCTGATAGATGTTATAGTGTCCTCCTCCTCCTCCCCTGATAGATGTTATAGTGTCCTCCTCCTCCTCCTCCCCTGATAGATGTTATAGTGTCCTCCTCCTCCTCCCCTGATAGATGTTATAGTGTCCGCCTCCTCCCCTGATAGATGTTATAGTGTCCTCCTCCTCCCCTGATAGATGTTATAGTGTCCTCCTCCTCCTCCTCCCCTGATAGATGTTATAGTGTCCTCCTCCTCCTCCTCCCCTGATAGATGTTATAGTGTCCTCCTCCTCCCCTGATAGATGTTATAGTGTCCTCCTCCTCCTCCCCTGATAGATGTTATAGTGTCCTCCTCCTCCTCCCCAGATAGATGTTATAGTGTCCTCCTCCTCCTCTGATAGATGTTATAGTGTCCTCCTCCTCCCCTGATAGATGTTATAGTGTCCTCCTCCTCCTCCCCTGATAGATGTTATAGTGTCCTCCTCCTCCCCTGATAGATGTTATAGTGTCCTCCTCCTCCTCCCCTGATAGATGTTATAGTGTCCTCCTCCTCCTCTGATAGATGTTATAGTGTCCTCCTCCTCCCCTGATAGATGTTATAGTGTCCTCCTCCTCCTCCCCTGATAGATGTTATAGTGTCCTCCTCCTCCCCTGATAGATGTTATAGTGTCCTCCTCCTCCTCCCCTGATAGATGTTATAGTGTCCTCCTCCTCCCCTGATAGATGTTATAGTGTCCTCCTCCTCCTCCTCCCCTGATAGATGTTATAGTGTCCTCCTCCTCCCCTGATAGATGTTATAGTGTCCTCCTCCTCCCCTGATAGATGTTATAGTGTCCTCCTCCTCTCCTGATAGATGTTATAGTGTCCTCCTCCTCCTCCCCAGATAGATGTTATAGTGTCCTCCTCCTCCTCCCCTGATAGATGTTATAGTGTCCTCCTCCTCCCCTGATAGATGTTATAGTGTCCTCCTCCTCCTCCCCAGATAGATGTTATAGTGTCCTCCTCCTCCTCCCCTGATAGATGTTATAGTGTCCTCCTCCTCCTCCTCCCCTGATAGATGTTATAGTGTCTTCCTCCTCCCCTGATAGATGTTATAGTGTCCTCCTCCTCCTCCCCTGATAGATGTTATAGTGTCTTCCTCCTCCCCTGATAGATGTTATAGTGTCCTCCTCCTCCCCTGATAGATGTTATAGTGTCCTCCTCCTCCTCCTCCCCAGATAGATGTTATAGTGTCCTCCTCCTCCTCCTCCCCTGATAGATGTTATAGTGTCCGCCTCCTCCCCTGATAGATGTTATAGTGTCTTCCTCCTCCCCTGATAGATGTTATAGTGTCCTCCTCCTCCTCCCCAGATAGATGTTATAGTGTCCTCCTCCTCCCCTGATAGATGTTATAGTGTCCGCCTCCTCCCCTGATAGATGTTATAGTGTCCTCCTCCTACCCTGATAGATGTTATAGTGTCCTCCTCCTCCCCTGATAGATGTTATAGTGTCCTCCTCCCCTGATAGATGTTATAGTGTCCTCCTCCTCCTCCCCTGATAGATGTTATAGTGTCCTCCTCCTCCCCTGATAGATGTTATAGTGTCCTCCTCCTCCCCAGATAGATGTTATAGTGTCCTCCTCCTCCTCCCCTGATAGATGTTATAGTGTCCTCCTCCTCCTCCCCTGATAGATGTTATAGTGTCCTCCTCCTCCTCCCCAGATAGATGTTATAGTGTCCTCCTCCTCCCCTGATAGATGTTATAGTGTCTTCCTCCTCCCCTGATAGATGTTATAGTGTCCTCCTCCTCCTCCCCTGATAGATGTTATAGTGTCCTCCTCCTCCCCTGATAGATGTTATAGTGTCCGCCTCCTCCCCTGATAGATGTTATAGTGTCCTCCTCCTCCTCCTCCCCTGATAGATGTTATAGTGTCCTCCTCCTCCCCTGATAGATGTTATAGTGTCCTCCTCCTCCTCCACTGATAGATGTTATAGTGTCCTCCTCCTCCCCTGATAGATGTTATAGTGTCCTCCTCCTCCTCCCCTGATAGATGTTATAGTGTCCTCCTCCTCCCCTGATAGATGTTATAGTGTCCTCCTCCTCCTCCCCTGATAGATGTTATAGTGTCCTCCTCCTCCCCTGATAGATGTTATAGTGTCCTCCTCCTCCTCCCCTGATAGATGTTATAGTGTCCTCCTCCTCCCCTGATAGATGTTATAGTGTCCTCCTCCTCCTCCTCCCCTGATAGATGTTATAGTGTCCTCCTCCTCCCCTGATAGATGTTATAGTGTCCTCCTCCCCTGATAGATGTTATAGTGTCCTCCTCCTCCTCCCCTGATAGATGTTATAGTGTCCTCCTCCTCCCCTGATAGATGTTATAGTGTCCTCCTCCTCCTCCCCTGATAGATGTTATAGTGTCCTCCTCCTCCTCTGATAGATGTTATAGTGTCCTCCTCCTCCTCTGATAGATGTTATAGTGTCCTCCTCCTCCTCTGATAGATGTTATAGTGTCCTCCTCCTCCCCTGATAGATGTTATAGTGTCCTCCTCCTCCTCCCCTGATAGATGTTATAGTGTCCTCCTCCTCCTCCCCTGATAGATGTTATAGTGTCCTCCTCCTCCCCTGATAGATGTTATAGTGTCCTCCTCCTCCTCCCCTGATAGATGTTATAGTGTCCTCCTCCTCCCCTGATAGATGTTATAGTGTCCTCCTCCTCCTCCCCTGATAGATGTTATAGTGTCCTCCTCCTCCCCTGATAGATGTTATAGTGTCCGCCTCCTCCTCCTCCCCTGATAGATGTTATAGTGTCCTCCTCCTCCCCTGATAGATGTTATAGTGTCCTCCTCCTCCCCTGATAGATGTTATAGTGTCCTCCTCCTCCTCCTCCCCTGATAGATGTTATAGTGTCCTCCTCCTCCCCTGATAGATGTTATAGTGTCCTCCTCCTCCTCCCCTGATAGATGTTATAGTGTCCGCCTCCTCCCCTGATAGATGTTATAGTGTCCTCCTCCTCCTCCTCCCCTGATAGATGTTATAGTGTCCGCCTCCTCCTCCTCCCCTGATAGATGTTATAGTGTCCGCCTCCTCCTCCTCCCCTGATAGATGTTATAGTGTCCTCCTCCTCCCCTGATAGATGTTATAGTGTCCTCCTCCCCTGATAGATGTTATAGTGTCCTCCTCCTCCTCCTCCCCTGATAGATGTTATAGTGTCCGCCTCCTCCCCTGATAGATGTTATAGTGTCCTCCTCCTCCCCTGATAGATGTTATAGTGTCCTCCTCCTCCTCCCCTGATAGATGTTATAGTGTCCTCCTCCTCCTCCTCCCCTGATAGATGTTATAGTGTCCTCCTCCTCCTCCTCCCCTGATAGATGTTATAGTGTCCTCCTCCTCCTCCTCCCCTGATAGATGTTATAGTGTCCTCCTCCTCCTCCTCCCCTGATAGATGTTATAGTGTCCTCCTCCTCCTCCTCCCCTGATAGATGTTATAGTGTCCTCCTCCTCCTCCTCCCCTGATAGATGTTATAGTGTCCTCCTCCTCCCCTGATAGATGTTATAGTGTCCTCCTCCTCCTCCCCTGATAGATGTTATAGTGTCCTCCTCCTCCTCCCCTGATAGATGTTATAGTGTCCTCCTCCTCCCCTGATAGATTTTATAGTATGTAGGATGGATATACGCACAGACACAATCCTATTAATTAATCATTGTAGGTCCTATGAGATCTCCACCATGATTAATTAATTGGATTGTGTCTGTGCGTATATCCATCCTACATACTGCCGGGCTGCACTTTGCATGCTCTTTCTGCAGCATGTGGAACAATAAGTGTCCCTGGAAACATGGCCGATGTTGACAACTATGTTATTTATAGAAACCGTGTCTGTGTCTCCAGCTTATGACATCACCTGTGGCTTGTTATCAAATTGCACATCTCCCATTGAAAAGTAGTTAATTTGCATGTCAGGTCGCAGGTGATGTCATAAGTTGGAGACACATTTAAATCATCTATTTCTCTTGTTTTCTTGGTTTGCTGTAGTTCTGCTCACACAATGTATAGATCCTTCCCCAGTATAACTTGTCTCCTGACGCTAACTTTCTTACCTGTGTTTTATTGTTTCTTGTACAGATAATTTAATTAAAGCGATCCTATCTGCCACTAAGGAATATCGCCTGACCCCCACTCTAGACAGGTATGTAAATCATCCGTCATGCGTGTAATCAACCAGATTAATAAACGTGTCAGTCCGCGGCAGGCGTGTGAAAGACCTGTACAGTATATAGAGAAGGCTATGATAAACCAGTACGCTATATAGAGAAGGTTATATTAAACCTTTACAATATATAGAGAAGGTTATATTAAACCTTTACAATATATAGAGAAGGCTATAATAAACCTGTACAGTATATAGAGAAGGCTATAATAAACCTGTACAGTATATAGAGAAGGCTATAATAAACCTGTAAAGTAAATAGAGAAGGCTATAATAAACCTGTACAGTACATAGAGAAGGTTATAATAAACCTGTACGGTATATAGAGAAGGCTATAATAAACCTGTACAGTATATAGAGAAGGCTATGATAAACCAGTACGCTATATAGAGAAGGTTATATTAAACCTGTACAGTACATAGAGAAGGTTATAATAAACCTGTACAGTATATAGAGAAGGCTATAATAAACCTGTAAAGTAAATAGAGAAGGCTATAATAAACCTGTACAGTACATAGAGAAAGTTATAATAAACCTGTACAGTATATAGAAAAGGCTATAATAAACCTGTACAGTATATAGAGAAGGCTATAATAAACCTGTACTGTATATAGAGAAGGCTATAATAAACCTGTAAAGTAAATAGAGAAGGCTATAATAAACCTGTACAGTACATAGAGAAGGTTATAATAAACCTGTACAGTATATAGAGTAGGCTATAATAAACCTGTACAGTATATAGAGAAGGCTATAATAAACCTGTACAGTACATAGAGAAGGTTATAATAAACCTGTACGGTATATAGAGAAGGTCATAATAAACCTGGGGGGTATATAGAGAAGGTTATAATAAACCTGTACAGTATATAGAGAAGGTTATAATAAACCTGTACAGTATATAGAGAAGGTCATAATAAACCTGTACGGTATATCAAGAAGGATATAATAAACCTGTACAGTATATAGAGAAGGTTATAATAAACCTGTACAGTATATGGAGAAGGCTATAATAAACCTGTACGGTATATAGAGAAGGCTATAATAAACCTGTACAGTATATAGAGAAGGCTATAATAAACCTGTACGGTATATAGAGAAGGCTATAATAAACCTGTACAGTACATAGAGAAGGTTATAATAAACCTGTACAGTATATAGAGAAGGTTATAATAAACCTGTACAGTATATAGAGAAGGTTATAATAAACCTGTACGGTATATAGAGAAGGTTATAATAAACCTGTACAGTATATAGAGAAGGCTATAATAAACCTGTACGGTATATAGAGAGAAGGTTATAATAAACCTGTACAGTATATAGAGAAGGTTATAATAAACCTGTACAGTATATAGAGAAGGTCATAATAAACCTGTACGGTATATCAAGAAGGATATAATAAACCTGTACAGTATATAGAGAAGGCTATGATAAACCAGTACGCTATATAGAGAAGGTTATATTAAACCTTTACAATATATAGAGAAGGTTATATTAAACCTTTACAATATATAGAGAAGGCTATAATAAACCTGTACAGTATATAGAGAAGGCTATAATAAACCTGTACAGTATATAGAGAAGGCTATAATAAACCTGTAAAGTAAATAGAGAAGGCTATAATAAACCTGTACAGTACATAGAGAAGGTTATAATAAACCTGTACGGTATATAGAGAAGGCTATAATAAACCTGTACAGTATATAGAGAAGGCTATGATAAACCAGTACGCTATATAGAGAAGGTTATATTAAACCTGTACAGTACATAGAGAAGGTTATAATAAACCTGTACAGTATATAGAGAAGGCTATAATAAACCTGTAAAGTAAATAGAGAAGGCTATAATAAACCTGTACAGTACATAGAGAAAGTTATAATAAACCTGTACAGTATATAGAAAAGGCTATAATAAACCTGTACAGTATATAGAGAAGGCTATAATAAACCTGTACAGTATATAGAGAAGGCTATAATAAACCTGTAAAGTAAATAGAGAAGGCTATAATAAACCTGTACAGTACATAGAGAAGGTTATAATAAACCTGTACAGTATATAGAGTAGGCTATAATAAACCTGTACAGTATATAGAGAAGGCTATAATAAACCTGTACAGTACATAGAGAAGGTTATAATAAACCTGTACGGTATATAGAGAAGGTCATAATAAACCTGGGGGGTATATAGAGAAGGTTATAATAAACCTGTACAGTATATAGAGAAGGTTATAATAAACCTGTACAGTATATAGAGAAGGTCATAATAAACCTGTACGGTATATCAAGAAGGATATAATAAACCTGTACAGTATATAGAGAAGGTTATAATAAACCTGTACAGTATATGGAGAAGGCTATAATAAACCTGTACGGTATATAGAGAAGGCTATAATAAACCTGTACAGTATATAGAGAAGGCTATAATAAACCTGTACGGTATATAGAGAAGGCTATAATAAACCTGTACAGTACATAGAGAAGGTTATAATAAACCTGTACAGTATATAGAGAAGGTTATAATAAACCTGTACAGTATATAGAGAAGGTTATAATAAACCTGTACGGTATATAGAGAAGGTTATAATAAACCTGTACAGTATATAGAGAAGGCTATAATAAACCTGTACGGTATATAGAGAGAAGGTTATAATAAACCTGTACAGTATATAGAGAAGGTTATAATAAACCTGTACAGTATATAGAGAAGGTCATAATAAACCTGTACGGTATATCAAGAAGGATATAATAAACCTGTACAGTATATAGAGAAGGTTATAATAAACCTGTACAGTATATAGAGAAGGTCATAATAAACCTGTACGGTATATCAAGAAGGATATAATAAACCTGTACAGTATATAGAGAAGGTTATAATAAACCTGTACAGTATATAGAGAAGGCTATAATAAACCTGTACGGTATATAGAGAGAAGGTTATAATAAACCTGTACAGTATATAGAGAAGGTTATAATAAACCTGTACAGTATATAGAGAAGGTTATAATAAACCTGTACGGTATATAGAGAAGGTTATAATAAACCTGTACAGTATATAGAGAAGGCTATAATAAACCTGTACGGTATATAGAGAGAAGGTTATAATAAACCTGTACAGTATATAGAGAAGGTTATAATAAACCTGTACAGTATATAGAAAAGGCTATAATAAACCTGTACGGTATATAGAGAAGGTTATAATAAACCTGTACAGTATATAGAGAAGGTTATAATAAACCTGTACGGTATATAGAGAAGGCTATAATAAACCTTTACAATATATAGAGAAGGCTATAATAAACATGTACAGTATATAGAGAAGGTCATAATAAACCTGTACGGTATATAGAGAAGGTCATAATAAACCTGTACGGTATATCAAGAAGGATATAATAAACCTGTACAGTATATAGAGAAGGTTATAATAAACATGTACAGTATATAGAGAAGGTCATAATAAACCTGTACGGTATATAGAGAAGGTTATAATAAACCTGTACGGTATATAGAGAAGGCTATAATAAACCTGTACAGTATATAGAGAAGGTCATAATAAACCTGTACGGTATATAGAGAAGGCTTATTTTCATTATAAAACTACAGGAGAACTGGAAATGGTTTTTAAATAAAACTAATTACATATTAAACACTCAGCATACAGAATATAAGTTTGGTGGTACTGCCCCTTTAATAAAAAATATTCTGTTTGGGTAACATAGGGGGCAGTGGGTAACACGTGGGGGCAGTGGGTAAAACGTGGGGGCAGTGGGTAATACGGGGGGGCAGTGGGTAATACGGGGGGGCAGTGGGTAACACGTGGGGGCAGTGGGTAACACGTGGGGGCAGTGGGTAACACAGGGGGCAGTGGGTAACACGGGGGGGCAGTGGGTAACACGGGGGGGGCAGTGGGTGACACGGGGGGGCAGTGGGTAACACGGGGGGCAGTGGGTAACACGGGGGGCAGTGGGTAACACGGGGGGGCAGTGGGGGCAGTGGGTAACACGTGGGGGCAGTGGGTAACACGGGGGGGCAGTGGGTAACACGGGGGGCAGTGGGTGACACGGGGGCAGTGGGTGACACGGGGGCAGTGGGTAACACAGGGGGCAGTGGGTAACACAGGGGGGCAGTGGGTGACACAGGGGGGCAGTGGGTGACACAGGGGGGCAGTGGGTGACACGGGGGGCAGTGGGTAACACGGGGGGCAGTGGGTAACACGGGGGGCAGTGGGTAACACGGTGGGCAGTGGGTAACACGGTGGGCAGTGGGTAACACAGGGGGGCAGTGGGTAACGGGGGGGGCAGTGGGTAACACGGGTGGCAGTGGGTGACACGGGGGGGGCAGTGGGTAACACGGGGGGCAGTGGGTAACACGGGGGGGCAGTGGGGGCAGTGGGTAACACGGGGGGGCAGTGGGTAACACGGGGGGCAGTGGGTGACACGGGGGGCAGTGGGTAACACAGGGGGCAGTGGGTAACACGGGGGGGCAGTGGGTGACACGGGGGGGCAGTGGGTGACACGGGGGGCAGTGGGTAACACGGGGGGCAGTGGGTAACACAGGGGGCAGTGGGTAACACGGTGGGCAGTGGGTAACACAGGGGGGCAGTGGGTAACACGGGGGGGGGCAGTGGGTAACACGGGGGGCAGTGGGTGACACGGGGGGGCAGTGAGTAACACGGGGGGCAGTGGGTAACACGGGGGGCAGTGGGGGCAGTGGGTGACACAGGGGGGCAGTGGGTAACACGGGGGGCAGTGGGTAACACGGGGGGGCAGTGGGTGACACGGGGGGGCAGTGGGTGACACGGGGGGCAGTGGGTAACACAGGGGGCAGTGGGTAACACAGGGGGCAGTGGGTAACACGGTGGGCAGTGGGTAACACAGGGGGGCAGTGGGTAACACGGGGGGGGCAGTGGGTGACACGGGGGGGCAGTGGGTAACACGGGGGGGCAGTGGGTAACACGGGGGGCAGTGGGTAACACGGGGGGCAGTGGGTGACACGGGGGGCAGTGGGTGACACGGGGGGGCAGGGGGTAACACAGGGGGCAGTGGGTAACACAGGGGGCAGTGGGTAACACAGGGGGCAGTTTCTGGTGCTTGGCCAGCGCACATGTCTTTTTTAAGCCCTGATCAATGCATTATGATATTAGTCATCATAGTGATACAATGGGAATCCATTACAAGAGACATGTATTGTGCTATATCACTGTGCTGGATAAAGAAATATAAATCCCCATATTATCTCATGTCACAGACAGTATCCTTACATTTTAATGAACCCATATATATACCTGAAGATCAGGTTCCCAGGGATTGGCTTAAAGGGCCAGTTCTACCTACAGTGTCTGAAACCGTCGGCCAAAGATGAACTTCTGCTTAACTGAGAGATTAAATGAAGTCTCTGCATTTTTAATACAAATTATTTAATAAAAGAATACAAATAAAGCACCTTCCTCAGCCCTCCATGCTCCATATAGCTCTATCAGGCAGACATCTTGGGTTAGATGAAGGAAGATCAGACCCAAGATTCTAAACAACATATCCGCCCCCTGATAGAGCTATACAGAGCAAAGATTCTAAACAACATATCCGCTCCTGATAGAGCTACACAGAGCAAAGATTCTAAACATCATGTCTGCCCCTGATAGAGCTATACAGAGCAAAGATTCTAAACAACATGTCCGCCCCATGATAGAACTATACAGAGCAAAGATTCTAAACAACATGTTCGCCCCCTGATAGAGCTACACAGAGCAAAGATTCTAAACATCATGTTCGCCCCCTGATAGAGCTATACAGAGCAAAGATTCTAAACAACATGCCCGCCCCTGATAGAGCTTTACAGAGCAAAGATTCTAAACAACATGTCCGCTCCTGATAGAGCTACACAGAGCAAAGATTCTAAACATCATGTCCGCCCCTGATAGAGCTATACAGAGCAAAGATTCTAAACAACATGTCCGCCCCCTGATAGAGCTATACAGAGCAAAGATTCTAAACAACACGTCCATTCCCTGATTGAGCTATACAGAGCAAAAATTCTAAACATCATGTCCGCCCCCTGATAGAGATATACAGAGTAAAGATTCTAAACAACATGTCCGCCCCCTGATAGAGCTACACAGAGCAAAGATTCTAAACAACATGTCCGCCCCCTGATAGAGCTATACAGAGCAAAGATTCTAAACAACATGTCAGCCCCCTGATACAGCTATACAGAGTAAAGATTGTAAACATGTCCACCCCCTGATAGAGCTATACAGAGCAAAGATTCTAAACAACATGTCCGCCCCCTGATAGAGCTATACAGAGCAAAGATTCTAAACAACATGTCTGCCCCCTGATAGAGCTATACAGAGCAAAGATTCTAAACAACATGTCTGCCCCTTGATAGAGCTATACAGAGCAAAGATTCTAAACAACATGTCCGCCCCATGATAGAGCTATACAGAGCAAAGATTGTAAACATGTCTGCCCCTTTTGATTAGGTCTGAGCTCTCTTATAGGATACGACCTCTTCTTGTCTGCATGGTATAAAGCTTGT
Organism: Pelodytes ibericus; assembly: GCA_036172795.1. Taxonomy (NCBI): domain Eukaryota; kingdom Metazoa; phylum Chordata; class Amphibia; order Anura; family Pelodytidae; genus Pelodytes; species Pelodytes ibericus. The sequence goes on along the minus strand of CM069865.1, from coordinate 2,887,504 downwards.
CACAGGTGCCGTTCTGAACTCAGGTGGTCTCTAGAACATGTCTTGGTTTCCATGAAGATCATTCATTACTGAAACGTGAAGTGGCTGCATAGTTGGGACACTGTTCAAAAGGCAGATTTAATCCGGCAGAACTAGGTTTCTGCCTGTTAAGAAATCATTTGAAAGTTTAGTTTATACACAGAACCCTTACACGATATAAGAGCCCCTCTCTGCAGTGTCTGATCATGTTTATTTGTATCTTCCAGTTTTACAGAGCAAACACACACACATTCAGGGTTAGTATTCTGATCTACTAAAAACGGTGTATAAACTGTAATAGAGTTACTGCTGTTTCTATAGTAACAGTCCCGCCCATCACTCCAAGCCCCTCCCTATTGGAATGTCACTGAATTTAGAAGCCCCGGGGCAAATACTTTCATTGTAAAACTACACAGAGATCTTTAACTTGTTTTAAAGTAAATACAAGAGCATTTCACGTGTATTAAACAAACGTACAACATGCAGAAAATAGACGGCCTCTGTAAAGGATTTTGTTTCATGCATGTATAGCAAACCCTGATTGTAACAGAAGTCATGCATTATGAGGTTTCACTGTGTCTTTAAGTAGAGCGAGGCAATCGTGGAGGATTTCACTTGATCCCTGCCCCGCATTTTCTAATAATCAGCCCTATATATTTTTGACGTTACAAGGCTGAGCGCATTTTACAGATTAATTAGCAGCATTCCACTTTCTGGAGGATCGGCTTTGGCTGTGCATGGATCTCAGGGGGCTCTGCCAGGAAGAGGGCCGGACGGACGGCTGCTTTTAAATCATTTGAAAATAGTTATTCCAAATCCATTCACAATTTGTAATCTGAGTATCACAACTTCAACTGAAAAGAGCAGAAGCTCACAGTTAATTAGTGAATCATTGTTAAATCCGCTTTCTGAAGTGTCAGGCAGCATCGGAGGATGTCTGTGTCCACAGAGCAGCATACAGACCTCTTCCGCCTGCCCTTACTAGACACCAGGGAACAAGCCAAGTCCACTGGGTGCAATGACAAGTCAGTGGGTGCCATGGCAGGTGCTTTGGGTGCATGGGGAAGCATTATGGGTGCAAGGGCAAGTCAGTGGAGGCAGGGGCAAGTACGTTGGGTGCAGGTGCAAGCACTTCGGGTGCTGCAATGTAGTGCAGGGCAAGTACTGTGGGTGGAATATTTTTTTGCTGTTGAGGCAATAATGAAAGGTGAGATGAAGAACTAGAAGGACGGGGGACAGAGGAAGGAAATAAAAACAGTACATTCATTTTTTCAATAATATTTTTATTAAATAGGAAAAACAGTTTAAATGTGAAGCAATATTTATTAGTAAAACGTCTTACATTCAAGATAATACTAAACCCAGAGAATTTCTCATTGTGCCCCTCCTTGTTCAACACGTAACCATTATGGCATTGATGGGTGGTCAGTTATTATTATTATTATGGCTTTAATTGGGTGGTCAGTTATTATTATTATGGCTTTAATTGGGTGGTCAGTTATTATTATTATTATGGCTTTAATTGGGTGGTCAGTTATTATTATTATTATGGCTTTAATTGGGTGGTCAGTTATTATTATTATGACTGATTGGGTGGTCAGTTATTATTATTATTATGACTGATTGGGTGGTCAGTTATTATTATTATGACTGATTGGATGGTCAGTTATTATTATTATTATGACTGATTGGATGGTCAGTTATTATTATTATTATGACTGATTGGGTGGTCAGTTATTATTATTATGACTGATTGGGTGGTCAGTTGTTATTATTATTATGACTGATTGGGTGGTCAGTTATTATTATTATGACTGATTGGATGGTCAGTTATTATTATTATTATGACTGATTGGATGGTCAGTTATTATTATTATTATGACTGATTGGGTGGTCAGTTATTATTATTATTATGACTGATTGGGTGGTCAGTTATTATTATTATGACTGATTGGATGGTCAGTTATTATTATTATGACTGATTGGATGGTCAGTTATTATTATTATTATGACTGATTGGGTTATCAGTTATTATTATTATGACTGATTGGATGGTCAGTTATTATTATTATGACTGATTGGATGGTCAGTTATTATTATTATGACTGATTGGGTGGTCAGTTATTATTATTATGACTGATTGGGTGGTCAGTTATTATTATTATTATGACTGATTGGATGGTCAGTTATTATTATTATTATGACTGATTGGATGGTCAGTTATTATTATTATGACTGATTGGGTGGTCAGTTATTATTATTATGACTGATTGGATGGTCAGTTATTATTATTATGACTGATTGGGTGGTCAGTTATTATTATTATGACTGATTGGATGGTCAGTTATTATTATTATGACTGATTGGATGGTCAGTTATTATTATTATTATGACTGATTGGATGGACAGTTATTATTATTATTATGACTGATTGGATGGTCAGTTATTATTATTATGACTGATTGGGTGGTCAGTTATTATTATTATTATGACTGATTGGGTGGTCAGTTATTATTATTATGACTGATTGGATGGTCAGTTATTATTATTATTATGACTGATTGGGTGGTCAGTTATTATTATTATGACTGATTGGATGGTCAGTTATTATTATTATGACTGATTGGATGGTCAGTTATTATTATTATTATGACTGATTGGGTGGTCAGTTATTATTATTATGACTGATTGGATGGTCAGTTATTATTATTATGACTGATTGGATGGTCAGTTATTATTATTATGACTGATTGGATGGTCAGTTATTATTATTATTATGACTGGGTGGTCAGTTATTATTATTATGACTGATTGGATGGTCAGTTATTATTATTATGACTGATTGGATGGTCAGTTATTATTATTATTATGACTGATTGGATGGTCAGTTATTATTATTATTATGACTGATTGGATGATCAGTTATTATTATTATGACTGATTGGATGGTCAGTTATTATTATTATGACTGGGTGGTCAGTTATTATTATTATGACTGATTGGATGGTCAGTTATTATTATTTTTATGACTGATTGGGTGGTCAGTTATTATTATTATGACTGATTGGATGGTCAGTTATTATTATTATGACTGATTGGATGGTCAGTTATTATTATTATTATTATGACTGATTGGATGGTCAGTTATTATTATTATTATGACTGATTGGGTGGTCAGTTATTATTATTATGACTGATTGGATGGTCAGTTATTATTATTATTATGACTGATTGGATGGTCAGTTATTATTATTATGGCTGATTGGATGGTCAGTTATTATTATTATGACTGATTGGGTGGTCAGTTATTATTATTATGGCTTTAATTGGGTGGTCAGTTATTATTATTATGACTGATTGGGTGGTCAGTTATTATTATTATGACTGATTGGATGGTCAGTTATTATTATTATGACTGATTGGGTTGTCAGTTATTATTATGACTGATTGGGTGGTCAGTTATTATTATTATGGCTGATTGGATGGTCAGTTATTATTATTATGACTGATTGGATGGTCAGTTATTATTATTATGATGACTGATTGGATGGTCAGTTATTATTATTATGACTGATTGGATGGTCAGTTATTATTATTATTAGGACTGATTGAATGGTCAGTTATTATTATTATGACTGATTGGATGGTCAGTTATTATTATTATGACTGATTGGGTTGTCAGTTATTATTATGACTGATTGGGTGGTCAGTTATTATTATTATTAGGACTGATTGAATGGTCAGTTATTATTATTATGACTGATTGGATGGTCAGTTATTATTATTATGACTGATTGGATGGTCAGTTATTATTATTATGACTGATTGGATGGTCAGTTATTATTATTATGACTGATTGGGTGGTCAGTTATTATTATTATGACTGATTGGATGGTCAGTTATTATTATTATTAGGACTGATTGAATGGTCAGTTATTATTATTATGACTGATTGGATGGTCAGTTATTATTATTATGACTGATTGGATGGTCAGTTATTATTATTATGACTGATTGGGTGGTCAGTTATTATTATTATGACTGATTGGATGGTCAGTTATTATTATTATGACTGATTGGGTGGTCAGTTATTATTATTATTATGACTGATTGGATGGTCAGTTATTATTATTATTATTATGACTGATTGGGTGGTCAGTTATTATTATTATTATGACTGATTGGATGGTCAGTTATTATTATTATTATGACTGATTGGATGGTCAGTTATTATTATGACTGATTGGATGGTCAGTTATTATTATTATTATGACTGATTGGGTGGTCAGTTATTATTATTATTATGGCTTTAATTGGGTGGTAAGTTATTATTATTATTATGACTGATTGGATGGTCAGTTATTATTATTATGACTGATTGGATGGTCAGTTATTATTATTATGACTGATTGGATGGTCAGTTATTATTATTATTATGATTGATTGGATGGTCAGTTATTATTATGACTGATTGGATGGTCAGTTATTATTATGACTGATTGGGTGGTCAGTTATTATTATTATGACTGATTGGGTGGTCAGTTATTATTATTATGACTGATTGGGTGGTCAGTTATTATTATTATGACTGATTGGATGGTCAGTTATTATTATGACTGATTGGATGGTCAGTTATTATTATGACTGATTGGGTGGTCAGTTATTATTATTATGACTGATTGGATGGTCAGTTATTATTATTATGACTGATTGGGTGGTCAGTTATTATTATTATTATTATTATGACTGATTGGGTGATCAGTTATTATTATTATGACTGATTGGATGGTCAGTTATTATTATTATTATTATGACTGATTGGATGGTCAGTTATTATTATTATGACTGATTGGATGGTCAGTTATTATTATTATGACTGATTGGGTGGTCAGTTATTATTATTATTATGACTGATTGGGTGATCAGTTATTATTATTATGACTGATTGGATGGTCAGTTATTATTATTATTATGACTGATTGGGTGATCAGTTATTATTATTATGACTGATTGGGTGGTCAGTTATTATTATTATGACTGATTGGATGGTCAGTTATTATTATTATTATTATGACTGATTGGGTGGTCAGTTATTATTATTATTATGATTGATTGGATGGTCAGTTATTATTATTATTATGACTGATTGGATGGTCAGTTATTATTATTATTATGACTGATTGGGTGGTCAGTTATTATTATTATTATGACTGATTGGATGGTCAGTTATTATTATTATTATGACTGATTGGATGGTCAGTTATTATTATTATTATGACTGATTGGATGGTCAGTTATTATTATTATTATGACTGATTGGGTGGTCAGTTATTATTATTATTATGGCTTTAATTGGGTGGTAAGTTATTATTATTATTATGACTGATTGGATGGTCAGTTATTATTATTATGACTGATTGGGTGGTCAGTTATTATTATTATTATGACTGATTGGATGGTCAGTTATTATTATTATGACTGATTGGATGGTCAGTTATTATTATTATTATGACTGATTGGATGGTCAGTTATTATTATGACTGATTGGATGGTCAGTTATTATTATTATTATGACTGATTGGGTGGTCAGTTATTATTATTATGACTGATTGGGTGGTCAGTTATTATTATTATGACTGATTGGGTGGTCAGTTATTATTATTATGACTGATTGGATGGTCAGTTATTATTATGACTGATTGGATGGTCAGTTATTATTATGACTGATTGGGTGGTCAGTTATTATTATTATGACTGATTGGATGGTCAGTTATTATTATTATGACTGATTGGGTGGTCAGTTATTATTATTATTATTATGACTGATTGGGTGATCAGTTATTATTATTATGACTGATTGGATGGTCAGTTATTATTATTATTATTATGACTGATTGGATGGTCAGTTATTATTATTATGACTGATTGGATGGTCAGTTATTATTATTATGACTGATTGGGTGGTCAGTTATTATTATTATTATGACTGATTGGGTGATCAGTTATTATTATTATGACTGATTGGATGGTCAGTTATTATTATTATTATGACTGATTGGGTGATCAGTTATTATTATTATGACTGATTGGGTGGTCAGTTATTATTATTATGACTGATTGGATGGTCAGTTATTATTATTATTATTATGACTGATTGGGTGGTCAGTTATTATTATTATGACTGATTGGATGGTCAGTTATTATTATTATGACTGATTGGATGGTCAGTTATTATTATTATTATGACTGATTGGATGGTCAGTTATTATTATTATTATGACTGATTGGGTGGTCAGTTATTATTATTATGACTGATTGGATGGTCAGTTATTATTATTATGACTGATTGGGTGGTCAGTTATTATTATTATGACTGATTGGATGGTCAGTTATTATTATTATGACTGATTGGATGGTCAGTTATTATTATTATTATGACTGATTGGATGGTCAGTTATTATTATTATTATGACTGATTGGATGGTCAGTTATTATTATTATTATGACTGATTGGATGGTCAGTTATTATTATTATGACTGATTGGATGGTCAGTTATTATTATTATTATGACTGATTGGATGGTCAGTTATTATTATTATGACTGATTGGGTGGTCAGTTATTATTATTATTATGACTGATTGGATGGTCAGTTATTATTATTATTATGACTGATTGGGTGGTCAGTTATTATTATTATTATGACTGATTGGATGGTCAGTTATTATTATTATTATGACTGATTGGATGGTCAGTTATTATTATGACTGATTGGATGGTCAGTTATTATTATTATTATGACTGATTGGGTGGTCAGTTATTATTATTATTATGGCTTTAATTGGGTGGTAAGTTATTATTATTATTATGACTGATTGGATGGTCAGTTATTATTATTATGACTGATTGGATGGTCAGTTATTATTATTATGACTGATTGGATGGTCAGTTATTATTATTATTATGATTGATTGGATGGTCAGTTATTATTATTATTATGACTGATTGGGTGGTCAGTTATTATTATTATGACTGATTGGGTGGTCAGTTATTATTATTATGACTGATTGGGTGGTCAGTTATTATTATTATGACTGATTGGATGGTCAGTTATTATTATGACTGATTGGATGGTCAGTTATTATTATGACTGATTGGGTGGTCAGTTATTATTATTATGACTGATTGGATGGTCAGTTATTATTATTATGACTGATTGGGTGGTCAGTTATTATTATTATGACTGATTGGATGGTCAGTTATTATTATGACTGATTGGATGGTCAGTTATTATTATGACTGATTGGGTGGTCAGTTATTATTATTATGACTGATTGGATGGTCAGTTATTATTATTATGACTGATTGGGTGGTCAGTTATTATTATTATTATTATGACTGATTGGGTGATCAGTTATTATTATTATGACTGATTGGATGGTCAGTTATTATTATTATTATTATGACTGATTGGATGGTCAGTTATTATTATTATGACTGATTGGATGGTCAGTTATTATTATTATGACTGATTGGGTGGTCAGTTATTATTATTATTATGACTGATTGGGTGATCAGTTATTATTATTATGACTGATTGGATGGTCAGTTATTATTATTATTATGACTGATTGGGTGATCAGTTATTATTATTATGACTGATTGGGTGGTCAGTTATTATTATTATGACTGATTGGATGGTCAGTTATTATTATTATGACTGATTGGGTGGTCAGTTATTATTATTATGACTGATTGGATGGTCAGTTATTATTATTATGACTGATTGGATGGTCAGTTATTATTATTATTATGACTGATTGGATGGTCAGTTATTATTATTATTATGACTGATTGGGTGGTCAGTTATTATTATTATGACTGATTGGATGGTCAGTTATTATTATTATGACTGATTGGGTGGTCAGTTATTATTATTATGACTGATTGGATGGTCAGTTATTATTATTATGACTGATTGGATGGTCAGTTATTATTATTATTATGACTGATTGGATGGTCAGTTATTATTATTATTATGACTGATTGGATGGTCAGTTATTATTATTATTATGACTGATTGGATGGTCAGTTATTATTATTATGACTGATTGGATGGTCAGTTATTATTATTATTATGACTGATTGGATGATCAGTTATTATTATTATGACTGATTGGATGGTCAGTTATTATTATTATGACTGATTGGATGGTCAGTTATTATTATTATGACTGATTGGGTGGTCAGTTATTATTATTATGGCTTTAATTGGGTGGTCAGTTATTATTATTATTATGACTTTGATGGGTGGTCAGTTATCTCCCAAATGAGCTGTAGATCCCGGTGCTTCCAGAATCCTGTTGTGTGATCTAAGTAATGCGGATCTCTTCCAACAGTTTAAGTTGCCGCAGATGTATTATCGTGGGGAATGGAGGAGTTCTTGCCAACAAATCTCTGGGATCTAAAATTGATGAGTTTGAAGTTGTTGTCAGGTAAGTCTGGGAAAACCACCCAAATCTGCATATAATTTATATTGTACAGAACTGTGTACAGTGAGAAAAACTCCCCTACTATAAGATGTCAGATACAGCAGGCGATATAAACCGCTTGTCAGCATTCTAAATCAGAACACCATGCAGCCAATCAGAGGCAAGTCAAACACAGATCCCATTTCCCATTGGCTGCTTGCCAAAGATATGCTTTTAAAAAAACATAACAAAAAAAACAGATTTTTGTATTTAAAGTGATATTTGACACAGGTTTAGGATTTTAAGATAAAGGGAACATCTAACCCTTTGGGAAAGTGTCTGTCACACCAGCTATGACGCATCTCGCTGCACCCTGACTCAGACATGTTAACCTGGGAATCATTATGTGACGTTAATGTGTATTTTTTGGGGTACAAACTTTGCAGGTTGAATTCAGCGCCAGTGAAAGGTTTTGAGAAGGACGTGGGAAGTAAAACAACACTAAGAATCACATATCCCGAGGGAGCAATCCAGAAACTCGAACAGTATGAAAGAGATTCCCTTTTTGTTTTAGCCGGATTTAAATGGCAGGATTTCAAGTGGCTGAAATACATTGTTTACAAGGAGAAGGTGGTAAGTTCTCCATTTATTTATTTATTATGTCATTTTATAAAATTCATTAAATCCATCAGTAAAGTCTGAAAGAAAGACCTTCTTATACTACATGATACACTAAATAATAACACAATATACAATGTGTGTGGGATTCAGTAAATGAGAAAAAAGGAAGTGTCTCTGCAGCCCCCCATTACCATCACCCCCATGACCACTACCCCCCATTACCATCACCCCCATGACCACTACCCCCCATTACCATCACCCCCATGACCACTACCCCCCATTACCATCACCCCCCATGACCACTACCCCCCATTACCATCACCCCCATGACCACTACCCCCCATTACCATCACCCCCCATGACCACTACCCCCCATTACCATCACCCCCATGACCACTACCCCCCATTTCCATCACCCCCATTACCATCACCCCCATTTCCATTACCCCGCATGACCACTACTCCCCATTACCATCACCCCCCATGACCACTACCCCCCATTTCCATCACCCCCATTACCATTACCCCCTATGACCACTACTCCCCATTACCATGACCCCCATTACCATTACCCCTATGACCACAACCCCCCATTACTGATGAATGAGCAGACATCATGCATCTTACCCCTTTCTGAGCTGGTAGCTGTGCAGCCCTCTGGCACCGCGCTGTGAGTAATAATGTGTTGTGGTTATGTAACAGATGTTATTCAGAGCGGGAAGCAGTGCCTTGCATCCCTCTGGCACCGCGCTGTGAGCAATAATGTGCTGTGGTTATGTAACAGATGTTATTCAGAGCGGGAAGCAGTGCCTTGCATCCCTCTGGCACCGCGCTGTGAGTAATAATGTGCTGTGGTTATGTAACAGATGTTATTCAGAGCGGGAAGCAGTGCCTTGCATCCCTCTGGCACCGCGCTGTGAGTAATAATGTGCTGTGGTTATGTAACAGATGTTATTCAGAGCGGGAAGCAGTGCCTTGCATCCCTCTGGCACCGCGCTGTGAGTAATAATGTGCTGTGGTTATGTAACAGATGTTATTCAGAGCGGGAAGCAGTGCCTTGCATCCCTCTGGCACCGCGCTGTGAGTAATAATGTGCTGTGGTTATGTAACAGATGTTATTCAGAGCGGGAAGCAGTGCCTTGCATCCCTCTGGCACCGCGCTGTGAGTAATAATGTGCTGTGGTTATGTAACAGATGTTATTCAGAGCGGGAGGCAGTGCCTTGCATCCCTCTGGCACCGCGCTGTGAGTAATAATGTGCTGTGGTTATGTAACAGATGTTATTCAGAGCGGGAGGCAGTGCCTTGCATCCCTCTGGCACCGCGCTGTGAGTAATAATGTGCTGTGGTTATGTAACAGATGTTATTCAGAGCGGGAAGCAGTGCCTTGCATCCCTCTGGCACCGCGCTGTGAGTAATAATGTGCTGTGGTTATGTAACAGATGTTATTCAGAGCGGGAGGCAGTGCCTTGCATCCCTCTGGCACCGCGCTGTGAGTAATAATGTGCTGTGGTTATGTAACAGATGTTATTCAGAGCGGGAGGCAGTGCCTTGCATCCCTCTGGCACCGCGCTGTGAGTAATAATGTGCTGTGGTTATGTAACAGATGTTATTCAGAGCGGGAAGCAGTGCCTTGCATCCCTCTGGCACCGCGCTGTGAGTAATAATGTGCTGTGGTTATGTAACAGATGTTATTCAGAGCGGGAGGCAGTGCCTTGCATCCCTCTGGCACCGCGCTGTGAGTAATAATGTGCTGTGGTTATGTAACAGATGTTATTCAGAGCGGGAGGCAGTGCCTTGCATCCCTCTGGCACCGCGCTGTGAGTAATAATGTGCTGTGGTTATGTAACAGATGTTATTCAGAGCGGGAGGCAGTGCCTTGCATCCCTCTGGCACCGCGCTGTGAGTAATAATGTGCTGTGGTTATGTAACAGATGTTATTCAGAGCGGGAGGCAGTGCCTTGCATCCCTCTGGCACCGCGCTGTGAGTAATAATGTGCTGTGGTTATGTAACAGATGTTATTCAGAGCGGGAGGCAGTGCCTTGCATCCCTCTGGCACCGCGCTGTGAGTAATAATGTGCTGTGGTTATGTAACAGATGTTATTCAGAGCGGGAGGCAGTGCCTTGCATCCCTCTGGCACCGCGCTGTGAGTAATAATGTGCTGTGGTTATGTAACAGATGTTATTCAGAGCGGGCAGCAGTGCCTTGCATCCCTCTGGCACCGCGCTGTGAGTAATAATGTGCTGTGGTTATGTAACAGATGTTATTCAGAGCGGGCAGCAGTGCCTTGCATCCCTCTGGCACCGCGCTGTGAGTAATAATGTGCTGTGGTTATGTAACAGATGTTATTCAGAGCGGGAAGCAGTGCCTTGCATCCCTCTGGCACCGCGCTGTGAGTAATAATGTGCTGTGGTTATGTAACAGATGTTATTCAGAGCGGGAAGCAGTGCCTTGCATCCCTCTGGCACCGCGCTGTGAGTAATAATGTGCTGTGGTTATGTAACAGATGTTATTCAGAGCGGGAAGCAGTGCCTTGCATCCCTCTGGCACCGCGCTGTGAGTAATAATGTGCTGTGGTTATGTAACAGATGTTATTCAGAGCGGGAAGCAGTGCCTTGCATCCCTCTGGCACCGCGCTGTGAGTAATAATGTGCTGTGGTTATGTAACAGATGTTATTCAGAGCGGGAAGCAGTGCCTTGCATCCCTCTGGCACCGCGCTGTGAGTAATAATGTGCTGTGGTTATGTAACAGATGTTATTCAGAGCGGGAAGCAGTGCCTTGCATCCCTCTGGCACCGCGCTGTGAGTAATAATGTGCAATAGATGTTGTCCGGGGATGTCACTGAACGCATGTCTGAATTAATACGACATTGCAGGGAAAGGTTTCTGCAGCTCAGACAGGATGAAAGGTTTGGTGCAGACATTGAGCAGCTAATGTTTACCACATTTTTGTAATACAGTTTTGCCCAAAATCCAGGGGCCACATGGTCAAATATTTGGGTCCCCCAACTACTGCTTGGTCCCCATGTTTGCATGGGGGGCAAAGGACTTGGCTCAGAGATATTACAGACTTGTCACTTATATGTGTGACAGTTTTTTAGGCCACTGTGGTCAGGGCACAGCCAGTGAGATGGCTCAAGAGGTTAATGCACCATCTGTGTGATCCTCAGGTTTGCAGGATCAATTCCTGGCAGGGTTGACTCAGCGCTTTGTAGATATAATGTGCACAGTTAAATTGGTTAATATCCCCAGGATGTATTTAGAAAACCAGAGAATATTGCAAACAGGGTGGATTTGATTTAAATCACTGGTCAGTGAGACTCTATATTAAATCACTGGTCAGTAAGACTCTATATTAAATCACTGGTCAGTGAGACTCTATATTAAATCACTGGTGAGTGAGACTCTTTATTAAATCACTGGTCAATAAGACTCTATATTAAATCATGATATAAATCACTGGTCAGTACGACTCTATATTAAATCACTGGTCAGTGAGACTCTATATTGAATCACTGGTCAGTGAGACTCTATATTACATCACTGGTCAGTGAGACTCTATATTAAATCACTGGTCAGTGAGACTGTATATTAAATCACTGGTCAATAACACTCTATATTAAATCACTGGTCAGTAAGACTCTATATTAAATCACTGGTCAGTTAGACTCTATATTAAATCATGATATAAATCACTGGTCAGTGAGACTCTATATTGAATCACTGCTCAGTGAGACTCTATATTAAATCACTGGTCAGTGAGACTCTATATTGAATCACTGCTCAGTGAGACTCAATATTAAATCACTGCTCAGTGAGACTCTATATTAAATCACTGGTCAGTGAGACTCTATATTAAATCACTGGTCAGTAAGACTCTATATTAAATCACTGGTCACTAAGACTCTATATTAAATCACTGGTCACTAAGACTCTATATTAAATCACTGGTCAGTGAGACTCTATATTAGATCACTGGTCAGTAAGACTCTATATTAAATCACTGGTCAGTGAGACTCTATATTAAATCACTGGTCAGTAAGACTCTATATTAAATCACTGGTCTGTAAGACTATATTAAATCACTGGTCACTAAGACTCTATATTAAATCACTGGTCAGTGAGACTCTATATTAGATCACTGGTCAGTGAGACTCTATATTAAATCACTGGTCAGTAAGACTCTATATTAGATCACTGGTCAGTAAGACTCTATATTAAATCACTGGTCAGTAAGACTCTAAAATAAATCACTGGTCATTGACACTCTTTATTAAATCACTGGTCAATAAGACTCTATATTAAATCACTGGTCAGTGAGACTATATTAAATCACTGGTCAGTGAGACTCTATATTAAATCACTGGTCAGTGAGACTCTATATTAAATCACTGGTCAGTGAGACTCTATATTAAATCACTGGTCAGTGAGACTCTATATTAAATCACTGGTCAGTGAGACTCTATATTAGATCACTGGTCAGTGAGACTCTATATTAAATCACTGGTCAGTGAGAATCTATATTAGATCACTGGTCAGTAAGACTCTATATTAAATCACTGGTCAGTAAGACTCTATATTAGATCACTGGTCAGTAAGACTCTATATTAAATCACTGGTCAGTGAGACTCTATATTAAATCACTGGTCAGTAAGACTCTATATTAGATCACTGGTCAGTAAGACTCTATATTAAATCATGATGTTATATGTAAAGACTCATTCTTGCTGGTAGTTATATTATGTAATATTTGCAGCCAGATGAAGATTTCATATGTAGAATAACCTGTCAGATAAGTATATCAGCTTTATCAGGACTGGTTTTACTTTAATGGGTTAATCACTCATATTAGGAGAAATTCTTCAATGTATTCGCTTTATTGAACTAAATCAGTGACATTATATAGCTACATATTCCTGTATTTGTTTGAACGTCAGTGTTTATTAAGTGAAGTGATAATGTGTGTAATATGTTCTTTGTTTGTACATAGATTTGCAGAACAACAATAGGATTAAGGTTTTTTTTTAAGGTTTTGTCCCCGCACCCACCCCCCGCATGCATATTGAACTCACATGACATGCCCCTTTACTTATAATGTACTCACAGGACTTTTCCCAGCACCAAGGACTTATCGGAGTACTTCGATTACACTCACCGGACTTGCCCAAGCACCTATGACTTACCCCAGCACATAGATTGCACTCACAGAACTTTCCCCAGAATGCAGATTGCACTCACATGACTTGCTCCAGGACATAGATTGCACTCGCGGGACTTGCCCCAGCACATAGATTGCACTCACAGAACCTGCCCCAGCACTTACAGACACACTTGCAGACAAAGACAATTGGGCAAACTGTGTTTTATTAAATGGCAACATAATACTCACATATTATTGGGCAAATTGGCTTTGGCTTATTAAATGGCAAAATAATACTGGCATATTATTGGGCAAACTGGCTGTGTCTTATTAATGGCAGCATAATACTGGCATATTATTGGGCAAATTGGCTGTGGCTTATTAATGGCAAAATAACACTGGCATATAGGGTTACCACCTGGCCGGTAAAAAATGGCATCAGGCCAATGTTAAGTCTATGGAGACAGGTGCAAGGCCGGTATTTTTCTAAAGAAAAGGTGGCAACCCTACTGGCATATTAATGGCAAAATAATACTGGCATACTAATCAGCAAATTGGCTGTGGCATATTAATGGCTCTGTATAGCTCTATCAGGGGGTAGACATGTTGTTCAGAATCTTTGCTCTGTATAGCTCTATCGGGATGGACATGTTGTTTAGAATCTTTGCTCTGTATAGCTCGATCAGGGGGCGGTCATATTGTTTAGAATCTTTGCTCTGTATAGCTCTATCAGGGGCAGACATGTTGTTTAGAATCCTTGCTCTGTATAGCTCTATCAGGGGCGGACATGTTGTTTAGAATCTTTGCTCTGTATAGCTCTATCAGGGGGTGGACATGTTGTTTAGAATCTTTGCTCTGTATAGCTCTATCAGGGGCGGACATGTTGTTTAGAATCGTTGCTCTGTATAGCTCTATCAGGGGCGGACATGTTGTTTAGAATCTTTGCTCTGTATAGCTCTATCAGGGGGTGGACATGTTGTTTAGAATCTTTGCTCTGAATAGCTCTATCAGGGGCGGACATGTTGTTTAGAATCCTTGCTCTGTATAGCTCTATCAGGGGCGGACATGTTGTTTAGAATCTTTGCTCTGTATAGCTCTATCAGGGGGTGGACATGTTTAGAATCTTTGCTCTGTATAGCTCTATCAGGGGCGTACATGTTGTTTAGAATATTTGCTCTGTATAGCTCTATCAGGGGGTGGACATGTTGTTTAGAATCTTTGCTCTGTATAGCTCTATCAGGGGCGGACATGTTGTTTAGAATCTTTGCTCTGTACAGCTCTATCAGGGGTGGACATGTTGTTTAGAATCTTTGCTCTGTATAGCTCTATCAGGGGCGGACATGTTGTTTAGAATCTTTGCTCTGTATAGCTCTATCAGGGGCAGACATGTTGTTTAGAACCTTTGCTCTGTATAGCTCTATCAGGGGGCAGACATGTTGCTTAGAATCTTTGCTCTGTATAGCTCTATCAGGGGGCGGACATGTTGTTTAGAATCATTGCTCTGTATAGCTGTATCAGGGGCGGACATGTTGTTTAGAATCTTTGCTCTGTATAGCTCTATCAGGGGGCAGACATGTTGTTTAGAATCATTGCTCTGTATAGCTCTATCAGGGGCAGACATGTTGTTTAGAACCTTTGCTCTGTATAGCTCTATCAGGGGCAGACATGTTGTTTAGAACCTTTGCTCTGTATAGCTCTATCAGGGGCGGACATGTTGTTTAGAATCATTGCTCTGTATAGCTCTATCAGGGGCAGACATGTTGTTTAGAATCTTTGCTCTGTATAGCTCTATCAGGGGCGGACATGTTGTTTAGAATCATTGCTCTGTATAGCTCTATCAGGGGCAGACATGTTGTTTAGAATCTTTGCTCTGTATAGCTCTATCAGGGGGCAGACATGTTGTTTAGAATCATTGCTCTGTATAGCTCTATCAGGGGCAGACATGTTGTTTAGAATCTTTGCTCTGTATAGCTCTATCAGGGGCAGACATGTTGGTTAGAACCTTTGCTCTGTATAGCTCTATCTATGATAGAGGTATAGAAGGATAGAGGGCTGAGTAGTTTTCCGTATTTGTATTCTTCCATTAAATTATTTCTGATTTAAGCTTTCAGTTCTTCAGACCATCACATTTTTCTGAAGTCGTTCTTTAAATTTCAGCCCTCTGCTAACTGATGCCGTCACTTGGCACATTGATGACTCTCGTCGTTGGGCTGGCCCTGGCCATGTTCCCAGTGACTGGGCTTCCTGTCTTCCTTTGTTTCATACATTTCTTTCTGATGCCTCTTTATCAGATCTGGAAGCAGAACAAACATCACCTAAACAGCCCTGGCCGCAGAATGTATATAACAGGAATGGTTTATGTACCAAATAGAGTCAAATGATCCCACCCTGTGTTATATGGAGAATAGCCTTTCTCCAATTCACCTGCAGGTATATAAGGTAATATAACCTCAGTTAGGGCCGTCTCCCCCTTACACATCTCCCGGTCGTTCTAATTTCATTGCCAGTAAACAGTGGATTGCAAAACATCTATTTTTACCAGTGAGAATTTCAAGATCTGGATGAAGGCCGGTTCTCGCTGGAGTTGGTGGAAAAATCATATATATTACATTGGAAACAATTTGAAGTATTTGCCTCTAAGTATCCGTTAGTTTATCACAGTCCTACCATATATACAGGCAAGAACCCCAACCCTCGCTACATCTCCAGCATAATGATGTGCCCCCAGTACACATTCAGATAGATACAGCCGCTGGTGTCACAAGGGCGGCTAGTGTACTTCACTGTTTCATCATTATATTTTTATATAATAGGATTATTATTAGAGTTGAGCGGACACCTCGATGTTCGGATTCAGCGGGTTCGGCCGAACTTCGGAAAAAAGTCTGGGTTCGTGCTCGAACTTGACCCTGAACCCCATTGAAGTCAATGGGGACACAAACTTTTGGCCACTAAAAGGCCTCTAAAAAAGTCCTGGAAAGGGCTAGAGGGCTGCAAAATGAAGTAAAATGTGGGTAAGAGTAGGACAAGTGCCCTGCAAACAAATATGGATAGGGAAATAACTTTAAATAACATAAAATACATACAAATTACAAATACAGCTGAGTCATAAAATAGCACTAGATGGAATCTTAGATTTTAGCTTTGGAAGAACATAAATCTAAATCTAAAGCATGGCTGCCAGGAGGATCAACAGAATTATCCATTTGAGAGAAGGTTGGAGTGCAGGGTTTATACTAAGTGACCCATAGATTGAGGAGGCGGTGACCGTGGCGGTGTAGGTGGAAGCGGCGCTGGAGGAGGAGGTAGCCAGAATTTTTCAAAGTGTGCTGTAAGCACAGTATTTGACGGTTCTATTTGACTTTCAGACATGAAGTGCACCGCAAGACGCAAATGTACTATTTACCACCCAAAACTATTAGAATTTTTCAAAGTGCGCTGTAAGCACAGTATTTGACGGTTCTATTTGACTCTCAGATGTAATACATGTAATGCTATTCTATAAACCGAAATAGAGTCCCCATTCATACGAATAGGTCAATTAACCTATTCGTGTGGATGGGGACTCTATTTCGGTTTATAGAAAGCCAATAGCATTACATGTATTCCATAAACCGAAAGTCTATAAACCACTTTCGATTTATGGAATACATGTAATGCTATTGCTATTCTATAAACCGAAAGTCTATAAACCGAAATACATTCGGTTTATAGACTTTTGGTTTATAGCCGAACCCCGAACTCCAACACGAACATACCATGGAATGTCCGTGTTCGGGTCCGGGGTCCAAAAAACGAACCCGAACAGTGTGGTTCGGGTTCGCTCAACACTAATTATTATTATTAAATAAATTGGTTATTTGCTTTACATAAAATCTTATATAGTGTACTGTGACCATTTAACTTTCTGACCTTCCGGTAAGTTAGCTATCCTGCATTCCCTATAATCCTGCTACTTATTGATCTATACTTGGCTAATGTTACACTGTATTACCCCCAGTGGAGTTGTATTTAATAGACAATCTTTCAGTCCAGTTCTCTGTTTAAATGGGATCCATTCAGAGACAGTATTTTCTATGGTCTCACTTGTTTAAGCCTTGCTACTCTATCCTGATGCAGCCACAAAAAGCATTTGATACAGGTAGACTTAGACCCTTGTTCTATATGGTACCAGTCCTCATTCTCCCCATCGAGAAAATAAAAAGTCCCTTCCATTCATATGTGTTTATAGCATTCCTTTAATACTATTGAACACTGTAGTGAGATATTTTTATCCCCATTGCTTCCCATCTATATTTCTACCTTGATTCAGGTCTCTGGATAGTACCGTACTTGCTGATAAGGATACTTGTGGCTTGAGATTTATTCATAATTTTCAATACAGATCCCTTATTCATGTATTTCTTTAATCACAGGGACTTCTCTGGTCAGAAGCCAGGTCTGAATTATTACCAATTACTTCCAATGTAGAGAAGGGGGCAAGCTGACATCCCTGCCAGGTGCTGTTGTTAATATTAAACCACTGAGAACAAATTCCCTGTCCTACAATCCTCGCCGAAGGTGGTGTTTATAAGGCTGTGACAGGGTCAGTGAATTGTGTCTATTCATTTGTTTTTTGGTTATTTTTTCTTTTGTCAGAATAATCAGCTGCCAGGCTGGAATTTGTAAAATATTTCTCCTTCGTGCACTTGTGTTATTTTTAAATTCAGATACAGAGTAAATAGTTAACGAGACAGTGAAAATCACTTATACCGCTGTCACTAAACCTCCTGCACTATGTCAGGAATTTTCTGAGTCTCTTTTCAGGACCGTGTTTATCCAGCTATATTGAGAATGCCGACATTATCATCTTCCTCACTGTCATCTTGTACTTTAACTATGTGGTCTGTGTCTTTCTCTGTGTGTTTCTTGGCCAGCTGAAGGTATCTGAAGACGGAAGGGCTATTTATTAAGACTTTGCTATCTGTTTTAACTTCTTAATACTATAAATTGTGCAGAGAAAACAAATCAACGTGGGAATTTCTAGCTTGTTGGAGAGATTAGGCGAGTTGTGATGACCTCTGATATGGTTGGTGTGTGTGATGCTGACATCTAGTTAAGTGTTCTGTTCTGGTCCAGGGAAAGTTCCGCTGCCTTCTCTATTCATCATAATGTAATATATGAATAGATTAAGCCGCACGTAGCAGTTGTATCTTAGAGATAATGTCAGGACGATGGACACGGCTTGTGCACAAACTGTAAAATATCACCATCTCCAGATCAGTGTGTGCTGCATGACCGACAGACAGACTGACAGACACTGACAGACACAGAGAGACTGACAGACACAGAGAGACTGACAGACACAGAGAGACTGACAGACACAGACAGACTGACAGACACAGACAGACTGACAGACACAGACAGACTGACACAGACAGACTGACACAGACAGACTGACACAGACAGACTGACACTGACTGACTGACACTGACTGACTGACACAGACTGACTGACACAGACAGACTGACACAGACAGACTGACACAGACAGACTGACACAGACAGACTGACACAGACTGACTGACACAGACAGACTGACACAGACAGACTGACACAGACTGACTGACACAGACTGACTGACACAGACTGACTGACACAGACTGACTGACACAGACAGACTGACACAGACAGACTGACACAAATAGACTCACACACACACACACAGACACAGACAGACTGACACAGACTGACTGACACACACACACACACACACACAGACACAGACAGACTGACACAGACAGGAAATAATTTCCACTGTGTTTTGACCTTTATTTGTACTGGTAAAGTAGAGAATATAAAATAATCTATACATTGTGTTGGCAGAATTAAATGTGTCTGTCTTGTCTCCTGCTTATGACATCACCTTGTGGCTTTATATGCAAATTACTTATTTCCCGTTGACAATAGCTCATTTGCATGTCAAGCCAAAATGTGATGTCATAAGCAGGAGACGTGGCACAGACGCATTTAAGTCGTATTTTTCTATGTATTTAGATCAAGGTACAGAACTGATAGAGTCGCTTTAAAGTCCCAGGTTTGGTTTGTTCTTTCAGTAACGCGGCCGGTCTGATGAGAGAGTAATAATGTGATAATAAACAGATTTATTACTGGCATCTTCAGCAAGGAAGAGATTAAAGGGGGGATTTGGCGGAGGTACGGACTGAATTAGATGGGGTGCCAGGAAGTGATATAATCCAGTGCTTGCAGATCATTAGACATATGTGAACATTACACGCCTCCGGTATGTATCCCTGACCTTTCTTATTGAGCTGATGCCATTACACTGGTCACATGATTTCCCCATAAACAGGGTGTGCCGCAGACACAGTTTAATTGGGGGAAAAGACAGAAGTTTGGTTAGTGAATAAATAACATCAAAAAGAAAATCCCATGTTGTCAAGCTATTCTAACCACAACCCATAAGTACACCACAGTACCATAAAGCGCAACCTGTAAATACCCCACAGTACCATAAACCGCAACCTGTAAATACACCACAGTACCATAAACCGCAACCTGTAAATACCCCACAGTACCATAAAGCGCAACCTGTAAATACCCCACAGTACCATAAACCGCACCCTGTAAATACCCCACAGTACCATAAACCGCAACCTGTAAATACCCCACAGTACCATAAAGCGCAACCTGTAAATACCCCACAGTACCATAAAGCGCAACCTGTAAATACCCCACAGTACCATAAACCGCAACCTGTAAATACCCCACAGTACCATAAACCGCAACCTGTAAATACACCACAGTACCATAAACCGCAACCTGTAAATACCCCACAGTACCATAAAGCGCAACCTGTAAATACCCCACAGTACCATAAACCGCACCCTGTAAATACCCCACAGTACCATAAAGCGCAACCTGTAAATACCCCACAGTACCATAAACCGCACCCTGTAAATACCCCACAGTACCATAAACCGCACCCTGTAAATACCCCACAGTACCATAAAGCGCAACCTGTAAATACCCCACAGTACCATAAAGCGCAACCTGTAAATACCCCACAGTACCATAAACCGCAACCTGTAAATACCCCACAGTACCATAAACCGCAACCTGTAAATACCCCACAGTACCATAAAGCGCAATCTGTAAATACCCCACAGTACCATAAAGCGCAATCTGTAAATACCCCACAGTACCATAAACCGCAACCTGTAAATACCCCACAGTACCATAAACCGCACCCTGTAAATACCCCACAGTACCATAAAGCGCAACCTGTAAATACCCCACAGTACCATAAACCGCAACCTGTAAATACCCCACAGTACCATAAAGCGCAATTTGTAAATACCCCACAGTACCATAAACCGCACCCTGTAAATACCCCACAGTACCATAAAGCGCAACCTGTAAATACCCCACAGTACCATAAAGCGCAACCTGTAAATACCCCACAGTACCATAAAGCGCAACCTGTAAATACCCCACAGTACCATAAAGCGCAACCTGTAAATACCCCACAGTATCATAAACCGCAACCTGTAAATACCCCACAGTATCATAAACCGCAACCTGTAAATACCCCACATTACCATAAAACGCAACCTGTAAATACCCCACAGTACCATGAACCGCAACCTGTAAATACCCCACAGAGACTCTGTCTGTTTCATTCTCTGGACTTATACCCGAGCGAGAGAGATTGTGTGAGCCGTCCAGCAGTGATACACACATCGCGAACATGGCTTCCCTACACGCCTTGTCCAAATATAACACATATACCGGCAGCCCACCCAACTCCAACGTGCCGGACCCCGTGTACAGATAAGAGGGGACAGGGAAGAGGGGCAATGACATAAATTGAGCTGCTGGCAAGGGCTGACGGGCGTGGGAAAGGGCATCATGTGAGAGGGGCCAGACGTGTGCTCTGTGACGATCCTTTTTTTTATTTTTAACCCACTGGTTGCCGGCAGGGGTGTGCATCCGAATACTCTGTGCTGCAGGTTGTGTCTTCTCGTAAAGCAAGATGTGTGGCGCTATCCCCAGAGATCTGTGTGTCACCTTATACGTGAGCGAATTACAGACAATTTCAAACTTTCCAAAAAATCTCCCATTCTGCTGAACGCGGCTGCTTTGGCCTTAACTTTAAAACTCCCGACTCAACTCCCCATTTCATGAATAAATCTCTTGTTAATAAAATGAATTTCCCCTAAAGCTTTAACACATGGAGCAGTTGGAGCGGCAGAGAGAAGGGTCTGGCCTGTTTGTTGGAGTGCCGCACACATGGCCGGATGTGCTGGATTTGATTTCTTTTACAAGTCACTAGGTGACTGTGTGTTGTTTTGTTCTGTGCCAC
Source organism: Pelodytes ibericus (assembly GCA_036172795.1). Taxonomy (NCBI): domain Eukaryota; kingdom Metazoa; phylum Chordata; class Amphibia; order Anura; family Pelodytidae; genus Pelodytes; species Pelodytes ibericus. Next base: position 2,864,891 of record CM069865.1, on the reverse strand, counting down.
ACACCTAGTGCGACTTAACAAGCACTGTGACTGTGCAGCCCAGTGACTCGCCCAGTGCTCATTAAACAGCCAGATGGACATTGAAATCATAGATTACGCCAGAAATGTTATCTTCTCAATATACACGTTTTATGTGATCTATAGTGGGGGGAGGTGAATTTCCACTGAATGCACCCGAATCATTTCTCATTTAAGGGATTCTGTCGTAATATCATTACTTATACTGTGAATGTAGAGAATACAAATGATGAAAACTGATCTATACATTGTGCAAATGCATAAAATATGATAAATATATGTTTTAAATGTGTCTGTTTATGACATCAGCTTGACGTTTGATATGTAAATGAGCTACTAGGAAAGGTGTAATTTGCATATTAAGCCACAGGTGATGTCATAAACAGGAGACACAGACACATTTATAACATATATTTATCTTATTTTATGCAGTCACAGTATACGCAGTGTTTAGGTGACAGAATCCCTTTAATCTGTACAGTCACAGTATAAGCAGTGTTTAGGTGACAGAATCCCTTTAATCTGCACAGTCACAGTATAAGCAGTGTTTAGGTGACAGAATCCCTTTAATCTGTATAGTCGCAGTATAAGCAGTGTTTAGGTGACAGAGGCCCATTAATCTGTACAGTCGCAGTATAAGCAGTGTTTAGGTAACAGAATCCCTTTAATCTGTACAGTCACAGTGTAAGCAGTGTTTAGGTGACAGAGTCCCTTTAATCTGTACAGTCACAGTATACGCAGTATTTAGGTGACAGAATCCCTTTAATCTGTACAGTCACAGTATAAGCAGTGTTTAGGTGACAGAGCCCTTTTATCTGTACAGTCACAGTATAAGCAGTGTTTAGGTGACAGAGCCCTTTTATCTGTACAGTCACAGTATAAGCAGTGTTTAGGTGACAGAATCCATTTAATCTGCACAGTCACAGTATGAGCAGTGTTTAGGTGACAGAATCCCTTTAATCTGTACAGTCACAGTATAAGCAGTGTTTAGGTGACAGAGTCCCTTTAATCTGTACAGTCACAGTATAAGCAGTGTTTAGGTGACAGAGTCTCTTTAATCTGTACCGTCACAGTATAAGCAGTGTTTGGGTGACAGAATCCCTTTAATCCGTACAGTCACAGTATAAGCAGTGTTTAGCTGACAGAATCCCTTTAATCTGTACAGTCACAGTATAAGCAGTGTATTTATAATAGTATTTAGGGATGTCACACTATAGTTTTGACACCAGCAGGGCAGTTTTTGGGGAATGAGTCTGTACTGTTTTGGCCGCTCGCGCTCTCGCTTCTCTAGACTGAATCACTTACTTTCTCTTGTTTTCAGAGCGCTTCCGATGGATTCTGGAAATCTGTGGCCACTCGAGTTCCACGTGAGCCACACGAGATTCGGATACTCAACCCCTACTTTATCCAGGAAGCCGCCTTCAGCTTCATCGGTTTGCCGTTCAACAACGGGCTGATGGGACGAGGGGTGAGATCCTGGGAAGTGGGAGTAAAATGTTATTTGGTTTTTATTCACTGTAAAATATAACGTGAGTGACCTTCTGCCTGACGTGAGGATCTACATTACTGGGCGCAGGAGTGAGGATCCACATTACTGGGCGCAGGAGTGAGTATCCACATTACTAGGCACAGGAGTGAGTATCCACATTACTAGGCGCAGGAGTGAGGATCTACATTACTAGGCGCAGGAGTGAGGATCTACATTACTAGGCGCAGGAGTGAGGATCCACATTACTAGGCGCAGGAGTGAGGATCTACATTACTAGGCGCAGGAGTGAGGATCCACATTACTAGGCGCAGGAGTGAGGATCTACATTACTAGGTGCAGGAGTGAGGATCTACATTACTAGGCGCAGGAGTGAGGATCTACATTACTAGGCGCAGGAGTGAGGATCTACATTACTAGGCGCAGGAGTGAGGATCTACATTACTAGGTGCAGGAGTGAGGATCCACATTACGGGGCACAGGAGTGAGGATCTACATTACTGGGCGCAGGAGTGAGGATCCACATTACTGGGCGCAGGAGTGAGGATCTACATTACTAGGCGCAGGAGTGAGGATCTACATTACTAGGTGCAGGAGTGAGGATCTACATTACTAGGCGCAGGAGTGAGGATCTACATTACTAGGCGCATGGAGTGAGGATCTACATTACTGGGCGCAGGAGTGAGGATCCACATTACTGGGCACTGGAGTGAGGATCCACATTACTGGGCGCAGGAGTGAGGATCCACATTACTAGGCGCAGGAGTGAGGATCTACATTACTAGGCGCAGGAGTGAGGATCTACATTACTAGGCGCAGGAGTGAGGATCCACATTGCTGGGCGCAGGAGTGAGGATCCACATTGCTGGGCGCAGGAGTGAGGATCCACATTACTGGGCGCAGGAGTGAGGATCCACATTACTGGGCACAGGAGTGAGGATCCACATTACTGGGCACAGGAGTGAGGATCCACATTACTGGGCGCAGGAGTGAGGATCTACATTACTAGGCGACCCTCTCAGTAATGTAATACTTTCATTAGTCCCTGACCTTATCTTATATCTAGGATAGCCTTATACCTATCCCATGCATGCTTAAACTCCTTCACTGTATTAACCTCTACCACTTCTACTGGAAGACTATTCCATACATCCACTACCCTCTCAGTAATGTAATACTTTCATTAGTCCCTGGCCTTATCTTATATCTAGGATAGCCTTATACCCACCCCATGCATGCTTAAACTCCTTCACTGTATTAACCTCTACCACTTCTACTGGAAGACTAGTCCATACATCCACTACCCTCTCAGTAATGTAATACTTTTATTAGTCCCTGGCCTTATCTTATATCTAGGATAGCCTTATACCTATCCCATGCATGCTTAAACTCCTTCACTGTATTAACCTCTACCACTTCTACTGGAAGACTATTCCATACATCCACTACCCTCTCAGTAACGTAATACTTTCATTAGTCCCTGACCTTATCTTATATCTAGGATAGCCTTATACCTATCCCACGCATGCTTAAACTCCTTCACTGTATTAACCTCTACCACTTCTACTGGAAGACTATTCCATACATCCACTACCCTCTCTGTAATGTAATACTTTCATTAGTCCCTGGCATTATCTTATATCTAGGATAGCCTTATACCTATCCCACGCATGCTTAAACTCCTTCACTGTATTAACCTCTACCACTTCTACTGGAAGACTATTCCATACATCCACTACCCACTCAGTAATGTAATACTTTCATTAGTCCCTGGCCTTATCTTATATCTAGGATAGCCTTATACCTATCCCATGCATGCTTAAACTCCTTCACTGTATTAACCTCTACCACTTCTACTGGAAGACTATTCCATACATCCACTACCCACTCAGTAATGTAATATTTCCTGATATTACATTAAATCGTTGCCCCTCTAATTTCAGACTATGTCCTCTAGTTGTGGTAGTTTTTCTTCTTTTAAATATCCTCTCCTCCGTTACTGTGTTGATTCCCTTTATGTATATAAATGTTTCTATCATATCCCCCCTGTTACGTCTTTCCTCCAAGCTATACATGTTAAGATGCTTTAACCTTTCCTGGTAAGTTTTATCCTTCAACCCATGAACCAGTTTAGTAGCCCTTCTCTGAACTCTCTCCAAAGTATCAATATCCTTCTGGAGATACGGTCTCCAGTACTGCGTACAATACTCCAAGTGAGGTCTCACCAGCGCTCTGTACAATGACTCCAGGTGAGGTCTCACCAGCGCTCTGTACAATACTCCAAGTGAGGTCTCACCAGCGCTCTGTACAATACTCCAAGTGAGGTCTCACCAGCGCTCTGTACAATGACTCCAGGTGAGGTCTCACCAGCGCTCTGTACAATGACTCCAGGTGAGGTCTCACCAGCGCTCTGTACAATACTCAAAGTGAGGTCTCACCAGCGCTCTGTACAATACTCCAAGTGAGGTCTCACCAGCGCTCTGTACAATACTCCAAGTGAGGTCTCACCACTGCTCTGTACAATACTCCAAGTGAGGTCTCACCAGCGCTCTGTACAATACTCCAAGTGAGGTCTCACCAGCGCTCTGTACAATACTCCAAGTGAGGTCTCACCAGCGCTCTGTACAATACTCCAAGTGAGGTCTCACCAGTGCTCTGTACAATGCTCCAAGTGAGGTCTCACCAGTGCTCTGTACAATACTCCAAGTGAGGTCTCACCAACGCTCTGTACAATACTCCAAGTGAGGTCTCACCAGCGCTCTGTACAATACTCCAAGTGAGGTCTCACCAGCGCTCTGTACAATACTCCAAGTGAGGTCTCACCAACGCTCTGTACAATACTCCAAGTGAGGTCTCACCAACGCTCTGTACAATACTCCAAGTGAGGTCTCACCAGCTCTCTGTACAATACTCAAAGTGAGGTCTCACCAGCGCTCTGTACAATACTCCAAGTGAGGTCTCACCAGCGCTCTGTACAATACTCCAAGTGAGGTCTCGCCAGCGCTCTGTACAATACTCCAAGTGAGGTCTCACCAGCTCTCTGTACAATACTCAAAGCGAGGTCTCACCAGCGCTCTGTACAACACTCCAAGCGAGGTCTCACCAGCGCTCTGTACAATACTCCAAGTGAGGTCTCACCAGCGCTCTGTACAATACTCCAAGTGAGGTCTCACCAGTGCTCTGTACAATGCTCCAAGTGAGGTCTCACCAGTGCTCTGTACAATACTCCAAGTGAGGTCTCACCAACGCTCTGTACAATACTCCAAGTGAGGTCTCACCAGCGCTCTGTACAATACTCCAAGTGAGGTCTCACCAGCGCTCTGTACAATACTCCAAGTGAGGTCTCACCAACGCTCTGTACAATACTCCAAGTGAGGTCTCACCAACGCTCTGTACAATACTCCAAGTGAGGTCTCACCAGCTCTCTGTACAATACTCAAAGTGAGGTCTCACCAGCGCTCTGTACAATACTCCAAGTGAGGTCTCACCAGCGCTCTGTACAATACTCCAAGTGAGGTCTCGCCAGCGCTCTGTACAATACTCCAAGTGAGGTCTCACCAGCTCTCTGTACAATACTCAAAGCGAGGTCTCACCAGCGCTCTGTACAACACTCCAAGCGAGGTCTCACCAGCGCTCTGTACAATACTCCAAGTGAGGTCTCACCAGCGCTCTGTACAATACTCCAAGTGAGGTCTCACCAGCGCTCTGTACAATACTCCAAGTGAGGTCTCACCAGCTCTCTGTACAATACTCAAAGTGAGGTCTCACCAGCGCTCTGTACAATACTCCAAGTGAGGTCTCACCAGCGCTCTGTACAATACTCCAAGTGAGGTCTCACCAGCGCTCTGTACAATACTCCAAGTGAGGTCTCACCAGCGCTCTGTACAATACTCCAAGTGAGGTCTCACCAGCGCTCTGTACAATACTCCAAGTGAGGCCTCACCAGCGCTCTGTACAATACTCCAGGTGAGATCTCACCAGCGCTCTGTACAATACTCCAAGTGAGGTCTCACCAGCGCTCTGTACAATACTCCAAGTGAGATCTCACCAGTGCTCTGTACAATACTCCAAGTGAGGTCTCACCAGCGCTCTGTACAATACTCCAAGTGAGGTCTCACCAGTGCTCTGTACAATACTCCAAGTGAGGTCTCACCAGCGCTCTGTACAATACTCAAAGTGAGATCTCACCAGATCTCTGTACAATACTCCAAGTGAGGTCTCACCAGCACTCTGTACAATACTCAAAGTGAGGTCTCACCAGCGCTCTGTACAATACTCCAAGTGAGGTCTCACCAGCGCTCTGTACAATACTCAAAGTGAGGTCTCACCAGCACTTCCCTCTTTCCAGCTCTGCTACTTTGGCCTGAGGTTTGAAATTCGCTCCTTGATCCCCTGCAATTCTCTCTTTCATGAATAATGCCTTATTAGTAATATATGTTATAAAGATCGCCCAGCTCCAGGTAGATTCCAAATCTTCACAGAGACATCTGGTGACCCCCCAGAAGACCCCCGCCTTCCATGTGTCAGGAAGATGAATAGCTTTCCATTGCTGAACCTCATAACCGAGACATAAATAGTGTTATTTTAACCTCTGGATGATAGAGTGGAAGGGTTATCAAAGGGCGATACGGCTGTACAGACCCAGGTAAAACACCTCTTTATTGTATTTATATAGTGTATTACCAGCAACAAGAGATTAACATCTCATGCTGGGGACTAGAGCAATATTATATACATTAAAAACAGTACATGGGTATTAATACATGTGAGAAAAGGAGAGAACATATACAGTCATGTAAATATATAGAATGTTACATATATAAAGAGTTATATACAGGATATACATTTATACATATAAAGAGTTATAAACAGGATATACATTTACACATATATAGTTATATACTGGGATATACATTTATACATATAAAGAGTTATATACAGGATATACATTTACACATATATAGTTATATACTGGGATATACATTTATACATATAAAGAGTTATATACAGGATATACATTTACACATATATAGTTATATACTGGGATATACATTTATACATATAAAGAGTTATAAACAGGATATACATTTACACATATATAGTTATATACTGGGATATACATTTATACATATATAGAGTTATATACTGGGATATACATTTACACATATATAAAGAGTTATATACAGGATATACATTTACACATATATAGAGTTATATACAGGATATACATTTATACATATAAAGAGTTATAAACAGGATATACATTTATACATATAAAGAGCTATATACAGGGATATACATTTACACATATATAGAGTTATATACAGGATATACATTTACACATATATAGAGTTATATACAGGATATACATTTATACATATAAAGAGTTATAAACAGGATATACATTTATACATATAAAGAGCTATATACAGGATATACATTTACACATATATAGAGTTATATACAGGGATATACATTTACACATATATAGAGTTATATACAGGATATACATTTATACATATAAAGAGCTATATACAGGGATATACATTTACACATATAAAGAGTTATATACAGGATATACATTTACACATATATAGAGTTATATACAGGATATACATTTACACATATATAGAGTTATATACAGGATATACATTTACACATATATAGAGTTATATACAGGAATATACATTTATACATATAAAGAGTTATAAACAGGATATACATTTACACATATATAGAGTTATATACAGGATATACATTTACACATATATAGAGTTATATACAGGGATATACATTTACACATATATAGAGTTATATACAGGATATACATTTACACATATATAGAGTTATATACAGGATATACATTTATACATATATAGAGTTATATACAGGATATACATTTACACATATATAGAGTTATATACAGGATATACATTTACACATATATAGAGTTATATACAGGAATATACATTTACACATATGTAGAGTTATAAACAGGATATACATTTATACATATAAAGAGCTATATACAGGGATATACATTTACACATATAAAGAGTTATATACAGGATATACATTTACACATATATAGAGTTATATACAGGATATACATTTACACATATATAGAGTTATATACAGGAATATACATTTATACATATAAAGAGTTATAAACAGGATATACATTTATACATATATAGAGTTATATACAGGATATACATTTACACATATATAGAGTTATATACAGGGATATACATTTACACATATAAAGAGTTATATACAGGGATATACATTTACACATATAAAGAGTTATATACAGGATATACATTTACACATATATAGAGTTATATACAGGATATACATTTACACATATATAGAGTTATATACAGGGATATACATTTATACATATAAAGATTTATATACAGGGATATACATTTACACATATATAGAGTTATATACAGGGATATACATTTATACATATAAAGAGTTATATACAGGGATATACATTTATACATATAAAGAGTTATATACAGGGATATACATTTATACATATATAGAGTTATATACAGGGATATACATTTAGACATATAAAGAGTTATATACAGGGATATACATTTACACATATAAAGAGTTATATACAGGGATATACATTTACACATATATAGAGTTATATACAGGGATATACATTTAGACATATAAAGAGTTATATACAGGGATATACATTTACACATATAAAGAGTTATATACAGGATATACATTTACACATATATAGAGTTATATACAGGGATATACATTTACACATATAAAGAGTTATATACAGGGATATACATTTACACATATATAGAGTTATATACAGGGATATACATTTAGACATATAAAGAGTTATATACAGGGATATACATTTACACATATAAAGAGTTATATACAGGGATATACATTTATACATAAAAGGAGTTATATACAGGATATACATTTATACATATAAAGATTTATATACAGGGATATACATTTATACACATATAAAGAGTTATATACAGGGATATACATTTACACATATAAAGAGTTATATACAGGGATATACATTTATACATATAAGGCATTATATACAGGACTATATGTGTACATATGAAGGTATGTGTACATATCTATACAAAGTTACAAAGAGGTTTTTAGTGGTTGGTCATGCCATGAAGGCAAGCCTCAGCCTACTTAATTCTTTAAACATGTCACAGTAATGAGTAAAATAATCACATTGGAGAACAAAGTGGCATATGGAGCTCCAGTTGTAGGATACAGTTTGGATAGTATAAATGTGTAGACCAAAAGAGAGATGGGGATCTAGCCGCATTCCATTATGGTTATAAGAATAGTCCTGTGACATTACCACATTAAACATGCCACACTGCCAGCCTGGAGCCACGAATGACAATGGAGTCCCAGGTGATGGACGGGAGAACTTGGGAATAAGTGAATGCAGTGGAGACATTAAGTTTCCTTGGCACGATCTTTGGATTATCACAGCTCTGGATCGGCATATGGAGAGATTAATCTCTGGCCTGGGTGATTTAGCCATGCCATCTGCTCTAAACAATGAAGGATTAGCCACAACAACTTTCACTCTATTTGTCCTGAAAATTCTGATGAAAAGATTAATATTAATGTGGAAAATTGTATGACAATTGAAGGCCATTATCTCTAAATAACTAGGAATCCATTCTTGCCATTTTGATTTCCCCAGGCCTTCCCTTATCTTTTACTCCACATTGTAGAGTATGCTGAATATACAATGACTTCCAGATGGTCCTTTCTATTTTGTTACCAGAGTTTATGTCTAATGCTTGGGTTGATATTACCCTTCACCATTCATAGTATAGACCATGCTATCCGTGCACTCGGCACACCTTGGACTGGTAGATGGTGAGATATCAGCTTGGTCCTGATTACCGTATATAGACGAAGGTCACCAACCTTCCCATCATGTCTATAACAGCAACATTATATAGACTCTGCTTTTGCACGGCTTCCTGTCTACAAAGTAGGTAGTAAACTACAGAACTGCATCGAAACATAGAAAAGCCCAGAAAATAATATTGGATCTTCCCAGATACGATTTCCATTAAAAATACTCTCCCAAAAACACCATAAAAATCTTATCTGAATGGTTGTTTATCATGGGTGATATACATCGCGTCTAATTTGGAAGTTGACTTTCATTTTCAGACCAAGTCTAATTCGGCACTTTGGTTGGTCTTAGTCTCAAACATAGCTTCGATCATTTCGCCCCACCCAGTGCTTTCAATGGGGGAGATTCAAACATAAGGTTTTTTTTCTAAGTTAAACTCACTTGCCGAATTCGTCGCACTCCAAAGTCGAATTCTAGCGAAGAAGGCTCTGACAGCGCTTTAGAGTTAAGAGGGCTCCATAAGATACTTTATTCTTTCATTAAAATATTTCTATTTATAATGTCTTCACTTGATGCCATCTTTTAATTAAACAGACCTTCATTTCTTCACAACCATTCTCCATAAATTTTCTTTTGTTTTTCATACAGAATATTCCGACTCTCGGCAGCGTGGCGATCACCATGGCGCTACACAACTGCGACGAGGTGGCGGTGGCAGGATTTGGATACGATATGAATCTTCCCAATGCCCCTCTCCACTACTATGAGACCATCAAGATGGCGGCCATTAAAGAGGTGAGATCGGCCTCTTATCTTTCGCTGAGATGGGATGTATATTATGTGGGTGTCCGATAGAGGAACCCCCTGGGACTATTCGGCCCGTATTGATGATGGTTTCATATATCATGGTACTTTGTGGATCAGATTTAATTCACTGTATGATAAGTGGGTATTGAAATGGCCAGTTTCACCAAGACTAAGTTCTGTATGTTGTACTTCTCTTATTTCATGTGAAATCCACTTGTTTTTACTTTAAGACCATTTTACAGAATCTCCTGTACTTTTACATTTGAAAATAATTTCACCGGAGCTTCTAACTTCATGTCATCCAATAAGGAGGAGCTTGGAGAGATGGGCAGGACTGTTACTATGTTACACTGTATTTGCAGTGTTTAGAAGATGGATAGAGTTGTGGGCACCTCTGATCAGACAGACCTGGTTATGTTAATTCACCCTTCGGTTTGGAAGTAAAGCCATTGCCAGCCACTCTGCGCTCCTCACATGTCTATATAATATGTGTCTCCTGTTTATGACATTGTCAGTCTGTCTGCTAAAGTGCGAATGTTGCTTTAAAACAATATCAGGTAAAAGCTCTAACAGCGGATTCATTTACCTGAACCTTATATCTATTTGTTCTTAGCGATGTGTTTCATTAACTGATAAATCCCTTTTATTGTGAGATTATCTTGTTTATTTTCTTTTGGATTATATTACGGATCTTCAGACTATTTATCACGTCATTAGAATTACATAAACCAGGGAAATCTGAGTAATAATTCAGAGTTTAGAGATTCTGGAGGGCAATATGGAGGGTAATGGGAAGATATTGCATGAAATGGGGACTCAACTGTTTGCAAATAACATCCGATGTATAAGAAATCCAGTGTATAAATGACCATTCCAGCTGGAAACGGCAGATTTGTAATGGAATATATATAAATGAATATACGACCCATCTGACCCATTCTAAACAACATGTCCGCCCCCTGATAGAGCTATACAGAGCAACGATTCTAAACAACATGTCCGCCCCCTGATAGAGCTATACAGAGCAAAGGTTCTAAACAACATGTCTGTCCCCTGATAGAGCTATACAGAGCAACGATTCTAAACAACATGTCCACCCCCTGATAGAGCTATACAGAGCAAAGATTCTAAACAACATGTCCTCCCCTGATAGAGCTATACAGAGCAACGATTCTAAACAACATGTCTGCCCCCTGATAGAGCTATACAGAGCAAAGGTTCTAAACAACATGTCTGTCCCCTGATAGAGCTATACAGAGCAACGATTCTAAACAACATGTCCGCCCCCTGATAGAGCTATACAGAGCAAAGGTTCTAAACAACATGTCTGTCCCCTGATAGAGCTATACAGAGCAACGATTCTAAACAACATGTCCACCCCCTGATAGAGCTATACAGAGCAAAGATTCTAAACATGTCCTCCCCCTGATAGAGCTATACAGAGCAAAGATTCTAAACAACATGTCCGCCCCCTGATAGAGCTATACAGAGCAACGATTCTAAACAACATGTCCACCCCCTGATAGGCTATACAGAGCAACGATTCTAAACATGTCCACCCCCTGATAGAGCTATACAGAGCAAAGATTCTAAACATGTCCGCCCCCTGATAGAGCTATACAGAGCAAAGATTCTGAACAACATGTCCGCCCCCTGATAGAGCTATACAGAGCAAAGATTCTAAACAACATGTCCACCCCCTGATAGAGCTATACAGAGCAAAGATTCTAAACAACATGTCCGCCCCCTGATAGAGCTATACAGAGCAAAGATTCTAAACAACATGTCCGCCCCTGATAGAGCTATACAGAGCAAAGATTCTAAACACCATGTCCTCCCCCTGATAGAGCTATACAGAGCAAAGATTCTAAACATGTCCTCCCCCTGATAGAGCTATACAGAGCAAAGATTCTAAACAACATGTCCGCCCCTGATAGAGCTATACAGAGCAAAGATTCTAAACAACATGTCCTCCCCCTGATAGAGCTATACAGAGCAAAGATTCTAAACAACATGTCCGCCCCCTGATAGTGCTATACAGAGCAAAGATTCTAAACAACATGTCCGCCCCCTGATAGAGCTATACAGAGCAAAGATTCTAAACAACATGTCCGCCCTCTGATAGAGCTATACAGAGCAAAGATTCTAACCAACATGTCCACCCCCTGATAGAGCTATACAGAGCAAAGATTCTAAACAACATGTCTGCCCCCTGATAGAGCTATACAGAGCAAAGATTCTAAACAACATGTCCACCCCCTGATAGAGCTATACAGAGCAAAGATTCTAAACATGTCCACCCCCTGATAGAGCTATACAGAGCAAAGATTCTAAACAACATGTCCGCCCCCTGATAGAGCTATACAGAGCAAAGATTCTAAACAACATGTCCACCCCCTGATAGAGCTATACAGAGCAAAGATTTTAAACAACATGTTTGCCCCGATAGAGCTATACAGAGCAAAGATTCTAAACAACATGTCCACCCCCTGATAGAACTATACAGAGCAAAGATTCTAAACAACATGTCCGCCCTGAATAGAGCTATACAGAGCAACGATTCTAAACAACATGTCAGCTCCCTGATAGAGCTATACAGAGAAACGATTCTAAACAACATGTCCTTCCCCCTGATAGAGCTATACAGGGCAATGATTCTAACAACATGTCTGTCTACTGATAGAGCTATACAGATCAAAGATTGTATAACATGTCCGCCCCTGATAGAGCTATACAGAGTAAAGATTCTAAACAACGTGTGTGTGTCCCCTGATAGATGTATTACATATTACATTCATATTTATTTATATAACACCAACAATTTACATAGCGCTTGGTACAGAGCATAGAGGAGGTCTATATACTAAGTTAGACTAACTAGAACAGACTGATACACGAGGTAGAGAGCCTTGCTCACAGAGCTTACAATCTAGATAAAAGGGAATTACAGACTGCGTTATATGAATAGAGACAGACTGATACATGAGGTAGAGAGCCTTGCTCACAGAGCTTACAATCTAGATAAAAGGGAATTACAGACTGCGTTATATGAACAGAGACAGACTGATAAATGAGGGAGAGAGCCTTGCTCACAGAGCTTACAATCTATACAACGCAAAGAAAGCTCAATAAGGTACTCTATGTGTATTCTTTTATTTAACATGCCTACACTTGATGCAATCTTTCAATTAAATACAACTTATTTTTTCCCCGACAGTTGTCCTTTTTAGGCCAAAGTACCTGAGCTGGAAAAATGATCTGCTATTTTGGCCTCAAGTCTGAAATTGCCTCTCTCGTGTGTTTTTTCGTTACACATATCTTTATTTTGTTTTATATTTCAGTCTTGGACTCACAACATCCAGAAGGAGAAGGACTTTCTACGGAAGCTGGTGAAATCGCGCGTTATTCATGACCTCACTAGCGGCATCTGAGCAGAGCTGGAGTAGCGCATTCTGCAGGAAGCAGCCAATCAGAGCTGAGGAACTGACACTAGGCGGTACCTGAGCCAGGCTTCGGGTTTCTGAAGAAGAAAGCGCAGACAGGCTGCATGCCTCAGGGTATCTGTCTTGTCGGCTCGGTACATGGCTCTTGGAAGGAAGCCGTGAAGCAGTTTTCTTCCTCCATTTTGTATCGGTCCTGACTTCATTACGCGGTTGGGGAGGCAACAAAAAAAAAAACTACCTTTAAGGTTAAAAAAAAAAATCCGTCCCAAACGTGGCCCAGATTGCGAGGCGCGGGGGAGGGGGGGGGGGGGGAGAGACACACATTTTGAATGTATAAAGTATTATTTTAGATACAAGCATGGGGCTATTCTGGAGAGATGTGATCGGAAAAAGAGCCACACACTAAATAGCGTATGCGTGGCATGCACGTGACCACATATCTCTGCACAGGATCCCCACCTTGTGAATTCATAGGACTTACAGCCGTCCAGAGTTTGGGGCATTTGTCGGTGCTGCTATTACCTAGATGGGCGAATTATTGGTCTGTCTATCTGTCTGTCTGTCTGTCTTTTGAAAGTGTTTTCAAATGTTTTAAAGGGGTGGGGCTTTGTGGAGGGGGCGGGGCTTTAGAGGAGGGGCTCCCTGGTGACCTGTACACGCCTGAAGATCACAGATCCGTGTTACATTGTCACCGTTAATCAGTATTTTATAAACCTCGCACCCAGATGAGCCGAAGAGGAAATAGCCTGCGAGCTTGATCACTGCCCCCTATTGAGGCGGGAAGGGGGAGGCATCCTGGTCTACTGCAATGCATTACTTGCATGTGACCCTCTGACCTGGGAAGGGGGTGACTTGGTACTCAGCACACGCAGGCAGCGGCTCATCGGGCTGAGGTGTAAGTGACTCCTCCCTGATGCATCAGCGATACACTACATATCATGCGGACCAGCAGCGCACTCCAACGCATGCGGATATCAGTCTTTCAATAGGTTTTATCACGAAACTCATCCTGTGCTGCTCAGTTAATGCTTTGTGGGTTTGACAAACGTCCATATCCTTAGGATGGCGACACGGCCAGACACGGCTTAACGCATTGGAAAAGTGGAGCAGACACCATGGAAAACACCCAGCCAGAATTAATATTTATAAAGAAGTTTTATAACCTCCATAGTGTATTACATTCATTTCATTTGTGGAAACTGCAACATCTTGACTTCCAGGGAGATTCTCGATAATGAAAGGGTATTTATTGTAACTTCAGGAGACAATGAGTTAACTACGTCATGACAATATATCACCCAAACACTGCTTATACTGTGACTGTATCACCTAAACACTGCTTATACTGTGACTGTATCACCCAAACACGCTTATACTGTGACTGTATCATCCAAACACTGCTTATACTGTGACTGTATGACCTAAACACTGCATATACTGTGACTGTATCACCCAAACACTGCTTATACTGTGACTGTATCACCTAAACACTGCTTATACTGTGACCGTATCACCCCAACACTGCTTATACTGTGACTGTATGACCCAAACACTGCTTATACTGTGACTGTATCACCCAAACACTGCTTATACTGTGACTGTATCACCTAAACACTGCTTATACTGTGACTGTATCACCCAAACACTGCTTATACTGTGACTGTATCATCCAAACACTGCTTATACTGTGACTGTATGACCCAAACACTGCTTATACTGTGACTGTATCACCCAAACACTGCTTATACTCTGACTGTATCACCTAAACACTGCTTATACTGTGACTGTATCACCTAAACACTGCTTATACTGTGACTGTATCACCCAAACACTAATTATACTGCGACTGTATCACCTAAACATTGCTTATACTGTGACTGTATCATCTAAACACTGCTTATACTGTGACTGTATCACCCAAACACTGCTTATACTGTGACTGTATCACCCAAACACTAATTATACTGCGACTGTATCACCTAAACATTGCTTATACTGTGACTGTATCATCTAAACACTGCTTATACTGTGACTGTATCACCCAAACACTGCTTATACTGTGACTGTATCACCCAAACACTGCATATACTGTGACTGTATCACCCAAACACTAATTATACTGCGACTGTATCACCTAAATACTGCTTATACTGTGACTGTATCACCTAAACACTGCTTATACTGTGACTGTATCACCCAAACACTAATTATACTGCGACTGTATCACCTAAACATTGCTTATACTGTGACTGTATCATCTAAACACTGCTTATACTGTGACTGTATCACCCAAACACTGCTTATACTGTGACTGTATCACCCAAACACTGCATATACTGTGACTGTATCACCCAAACACTAATTATACTGCGACTGTATCACCTAAATACTGCTTATACTGTGACTGTATCACCTAAACACTGCTTATACTGTGACTGTATCACCCAAACACTAATTATACTGCGACTGTATTACCCAAACACTGCTTATACTGTGACTGTATCACCTAAACACTGCTTATACTGTGACTGTATCACCCAAACACTGCTTATACTGTGACTGTCACCTAAACACTACTTATACTGTGACTGTATCACCTAAACACTGCTTCTAGTGTGACTGTATCACCTAAACACGGCTTCTACTGTGACTGTGTCACCTAAACACTACTTCTACTGTGACTGTATCACCTAAACACTGCTTCTACTGTGACTGTATCACCTAAACACGGCTTCTACTGTGACTGTATCACCCAAACACTGCTTATACTGTGACTGTATCACCCAAACACTAATTATACTGCGACTGTATCACCTAAACACTGCATATACTGTGACTGTATCACCCAAACACTGCTTATACTGTGACTGTATTACCTAAACACTGCTTATACTGTGACTGTATCACCTAAACACGGCTTATACTGTGACTGTATCACCTAAACACGGCATATACTGTGACTGTGTCACCTAAACACGGCTTATACTGTGACTGTATCACCCAAACACTGCTTATACTGTGACTGTATCAACCAAACACTGCTTATACTGTGACTGTATCAACCAAACACTGCTTATACTGTGACTGTGTCACCTAAACACTGCTTATACTGTGACTGTATCACCTAAACACTGCTTATACTGTGACTGTATCACCCAAACACTGCTTATACTGTGACTGTATCACCTAAACACTGCTTATACTGTGACTGTATTACCCAAACACTGCTTATACTGTGACTGTGTCACCTAAACACGGCATATACTGTGACTGTGTCACCTAAACACGGCTTATACTGTGACTGTGGAGAATGAAGCAAGATTGAAAATGATCTACACATTGTGATAGCAAATGCATAAAATAAGAGAAATATATGTTATAACTACTTTTCAATGGGAAATATGTGGTTTATAAATCAAGTCACAAGGTGATGCCATAAGCTGGAGATACAGACATATTTAAAACATATTTCTCGATCATTTTTCATATCTTTTTATTCTCTCCGTTCATAGTAAAACATTGTGTAGGTTCTGATGTGTAATATCGCCATGCTGGCTTAGAGTCTTTAGTGGGACAGTATTTCTCCGTCTGGTCATCTCACTGGAAGCTGGCATTGTGGCATTTATATTCCTTGTTCATTTATTCTGGCCCTTTTATAGCAGCTGATAATTAGATATAATAGAGGCACATTTGGTGGATAGAAACCATAACTAATCACTAATAAAATAACGCCAAGTGTAGACAGTCTCTAAATACATTTAAAGGACAACTAAACTCAAGTGGAAGCAAGGGTTAAAGAATAGTGTCTGTATAGATACATGGGGGTTTATTCTCTGCCTCAGAGCTGAGACAGAGCCGGTCGGGAGGCTGGTGCGCTGATAGTATGGAGTGTTGTTGCAGAGGGAGATCCTCGGATCAGCAGAGGTAATCTAAGGTCTAGGAGAGACACAGTCACCGATCAGCTGACAGCTTCCCAGATATGAAACTGATAAGTACCATCAACAGTACCCACCAGTTTATCCTCACACTAGTGGCAGTGGATTTCTCACTTGTGCTTCTATAAAAGCTTTAATCCGTCAAAACCCTGACTGTGACATGGCTTTAGGAGATCTGTCCCAGGAAGTGATCTGGAGCAAGATCCCTGAAGGAGAGGGAGCAGATCATAAACCCCAGAGCCTGTCTGTCGTTCAGCTATTCATGCTTGATCATTGCTCTTTTATTCAATAGACCCAAGTGAGACATGATCTGAGCAGCAGAGCGAGAAAGGAAGGCCATTGTTTAAAAAAACAGTGTAAACTTCAAAATGGATAGAATTCCAGAAACAAATAATCAACTGCTATGAAAACACTACATTATTTGAAATATCACTGGCTTTTACCCTCCCAAGCAGTCTGTAACATTGGTTCTAAAACATTTATTAGAATAGATAAAAGTTATCAGTTTGTCTGTTAGTTATTATTTGTAAGAGAGATTCCTGGGATCTGCAATCCTATCACTACTCCAAAATCAAGGCTCTGTATTCAGTGGAGAAACAAAACCGTTTCATTTATTGTTAGAAGTGGTTTATATCAGTCCCTTAAAATACAAATAAATATATCAAATGAGCCAATCCGGTAATCCGCTACCAGTGATAATTACATTATAATAATCTGTCCGGCATCTGATCCTCTCATAAGGGGAAATAATCTGGAAATGAACAGCAATTCAGTTTGAAAGTAATGGATTTGAAACAAGACATTATTATCTGCAGTATTTTATTTGGTTTACAATGAGAGCAGGTTTAAATGTTTGGAAGCTTTTAATGTACATTATACGTTATGTGATCTTTTTGTAGGACCTATGGATTCATTTTAATAAATAATGTTCATGTTTATTTTTGTTACTGAAGGATTTGTATGGACGGATCTCTGTAACGACAGGCATATGCTATACCTGCCAACACTCTTGGATTTAAATAGTAAGTCCTCAGGTTACAGGTGGTGATCCAGAATTCTGCCCGAAGTTTGCCAAACAGATGTCATTATGGGAATACTGGACTGTATACTTTACAATCTGTGTTTGTGTTTCATTTTAATATCAGTTTATATTCCAAGACTGTGCTTGTGAGAGTTGTTGGAAGCTGGTGATCTGTGATTTCATACAAATCATATTTTTGAAACACCGTTACTGGTCCTTAAACTGAAACCACACAAATAAATCAAATAATATTAAATGTTGTATTTTTAATTGTGTTCATTTATTAGAGGACCAGAAACCTACTCCAAAGGGCAAAGTGCCACATGATCAGTAACTTTATCGGCTGCAGACTGTAATCTGTAAAATAAATGAGCAAAATTTAGCCTTTCAGGAAACAAATTTGTTCCCCCCAGTAAGGTAGATAAGTCTGTAATCATCGGGTGACAGGAAAACATTATGCATTCCTTGAAATAAACATCAGCAAAAATCAACTGATCTTTAACATGTCCGCCCCCTGATAGAGCTATACAGAGCAATGATTCTAAACAACATGTCTGCCCCCTGATAGAGCTATACAGAGCAAAGATTCTAACCAACATGTCCGCCCCCTGATAGAGCTATACAGAGCAATGATTCTAAACAACATGTCCTCCCCCTAATAGAGCTATACAGAGCAAAGATTCTAAACAACATGTCCGCCCCCCGATAGAGCTATCCAGAGAAAAGATTCTAACCAACATGTCCGCTCCCTGATAGAGCTATACAGAGCAAAGATTCTAAACAACATGTCCGCCCCCTGATAGAGCTATACAGCGCAAAGATTCTAAACAACATGTCCGCCCCCTGATAGAGCTATACAGAGCAATGATTCTAAACATCATGTCCGCTCCCTGATAAAGCTATACAGAGCAATGATTCTAAACAACATGTCCTCCCCCTAATAGAGCTATACAGAGCAAAGATTCTAAACAGCATGTCCGCCCCCTGATAGAGCTATACAGCGCAAAGATTCTAAACAACATGTCCGCCCCCTGATAGAGCTATACAGAGCAAAGATTCTAACCAACATGTCCCCCCTGATAGAGCTATACAGAGCAAAGATTCTGCACAACATGTCCGCCCCTGATAGAGCTATATAGAGCAAAGATTCTGCACAACATGTCCGCCCTTGATAGAGATATACAGAGAAAAGATTCTAAAACAACATGCCCACCCCCTGATAGAGTTATACAGAGCAATGATTCTAAACAACATGTCCGCCACTGATAGAGCTATACAGAGAAAAGATTCTAAACTACATGTCCTCCCCTGATAGAGCTATACAGAGCAAACATTCTACCAACGTGTCCGTCCCGATAGAGCTATACAGAGCAAAGATTCTAACCAACATGTCACCCCCTGATAGAGCTATACAGAGCAAAGATTCTAAACAACATGTCTGCCTCTGATAGAGCTATACAGAGCAAAGATTCTAAACAACATGTCCTCCCCCTGATCGAGCTATACAGAGCAAAGATTCTAAACAACATGTCCGCCCCGATAGAGCTATACAGAGCAATGATTCTAAACAACATGTCCTCCCCCTGATAGAACTATACAAAGCAAAGATTCTAAACAACATGTCCACCCCCTGATAGAGCTATACAGAGCAAAGATTCTAAACAACATGTCCGCCCCTGATAGAGCTAAACAGAGCAAACATTCTAAACAACATGTCCGCCCCCTGATAGAGCTATACAGAGCAAAGATTCTAAACAACATGTCCTCCCCTGATAGAGCTATACAGAGCAAACATTCTAACCAACATGTCCGTCCCGATAGAGCTATACAGAGCAAAGATTCTAAACAACATGTCCTCCTCCTGATAGAGATATACAGAGCAAAGATTCTAAACAACATGTCCGCCCCCCGATAGAGCTATACAGAGAAAAGATTCTAAACAACATGTCCGCCCCCTGACAGAGCAAAGATTCTAACCAACATGTCCGCTCCCTGATAGAGCTATACAGAGCAAAGATTCTAAACAACATGTCCGCCTCCTGAGCTAAATGGAGCAAAGAGGGCTCAGTTAGGTAATTTATTTGTATTCTGTCATTATGATTACACTCAAAGTGATCTTTCAACTAAACAGAACTTCATTTTTGCCCGTTGTCCTTTAATCACCTGTTTCACATTATTTTATTATACACTCAAACGAAATCTGAGTTTTTGAGCATTTTTTTTATAATCCCGTTGAGGTCACAGAATGCTTCGCTTTCAGCCTTGGTTTTACGTTTTCTTTAAAAAAACAAATCAAATTAAAGAGATATTTTCTTATCTAATCTACTTGGCATGAAATCCAGTGTTGATATTTCCTTGAACTATTTCAAATGAATCTATCGTTGCACAGAAATGAATTTGTATTAAACGTTAGCCTTGCTGGGAAGTGTAACAGTCTGTGAAATCATATTTACACTCACGGTGATGTGTTTCTTGTGCATTGCTATTCTGCTAACGTAATGTATAGATCAAATGATCTGCCCATATATGCAAATGAGCTCGTCTTCAAATGCTAAGTGAATTATAAATACAAAAACACAAAACCCATTTGTCTTTGGCTCACACAGTTACGTGTTGAACCTCTACACGCCTGTTCCATGTTTTGTTGACCGGCTTTTATATAAAACTTTGTTTAATGACACAACTGAAAGAGATCTGGGCTGTTAATTTACATTGAACTAAGGAATATATATAATGTCTTTATAAAGCAGCTATAGAATATATAATACCTCTGGATGATTGAACAGAAAGTATACCGTGAGGATTCACGTGTTAATATGGTTACTTCGCGCAGGTATGTGGGATCCATACTGGTTTGTTCATTTAAATACAGGTGATAATGTTTAGCGTAATAGTATGAAAAAAAAAAGAGAGAAGAAATCGCCGGATTATAAGGAAAACCAGCAAAAGTATAATAATTCATGAAATGTTCATCTCATCGGATAATAACTTGTATTAAGATGTATAACAAATTCTGAAAAACCAATATCCATCCAGCTTTGTTAATACAACATTTATGTGAATTTACTGTGAATAAAAACGAGACAATTAATGTCTACCCCATGTATAAAATGATTTGCGCCAGAATAAAAATGACCTAATAATTGTGTAGTATCTTTTATTGGATTAATATTTTCCACTTTCGATTCGATTCGTTATCTGCATTAAAGTCACATATTGAGAATAGAAAGTCACAGTTTTGCCCCTTTTTTTCTTCCATATAAAACGCATTGTGTCAGCTTTATACAGACTGTACAGGCGCAAGAGCAAAACTCTGACGGAAGGAATCAGGGTTAGACATAAAGCAGCCCCACTATTTACCCCCGATGTTATTCTCCACATCCACATGACTTGCACTGGCCCTTTACAAAGACTTCTCATTAAACCAGTCTACACTTGAAACCAACCTTTGGCAGGATTTCCAAAATATGAATCAAGCCAAGTAGCGCCCCTACTGAAAGCATCGAGCTCAGAAAGGGATTCTCTGGGTCCAAATCGAGCAGGTGTCTTCTATTGATGTTGATTTTGTCTGAGGGTTAGAAGTTCACCGTCCTCGTTTGGGACCAGCTTCCACACCCTTCGGAACTGCTGTACACCAGGAGAATATGTATTACCTGGGGCTGTATGAAGCAGGGCGTGGAGGCGAGGGTGTTGCAGGAATTTGGCATGCAAGTTCAGGAATAGAAAGGCTGAATGACCATAGCAGACACTCCCTCGCGTGCAAAGACTTGGGAAGACTCTCCTTTTCTGAATGAATAAATGCTGCCAAGTCTGCGGCACAATCCCTCCTCCTCCAACAACAGCAAAGGCAAATATTTATGGAAAACTAATATTACTGGAGACTCCTGCCAGATCGGCGTAAAGATCAAACAAATCTCTTGTACTCCATCTCCAGAGGTTATAGAGCCAAAAATCCACCCCACGTTTCCAGTGGAGCCTAAAGGAGATCATAAAAGGAAGGGCACAGACCTTCACGGAGAAGATCTCACCATTACTAACTATTTATAGACTGTTTTACGGGCCAACTTTATGCCATGAGTGGTTGGACATATAGGCTGCATTGAAGGGACCAGGGGAGAGCTGGTAAATTATAGACACAGACGTGTAAGAGAGAGATTTCGCCAGATAGTGACGGAGAGGCACACAAGACAACGGGATAGAAACATAGAAAGTGCTACGCACTATGATATCTAGAAGTGAAGCATGGTGATTCCCAATCCTTGAGCGAGGTTAGAGAGCAGCCGGGGAGACCTTTCCCCCATTGACAGCCCTCCACTAAAACAGACAGACCTAACCTAAACATGGCTTATACTGTGAATGTATAGAATAAAACAATGAAAAGGATCTATACATTGTGTTAGCAGAATTATATGGATACAACTGGATTCTTATTTTATTTATTTTAAATGTTAATTAGTTCTGTACCGAATCTTCCTGCAATTATTATTTAAAGATGGAACTTTTCTGACAACAGTTTAATAAAACCACAGTCTGTTCAGAGGAGCAGATTAAATCCCAGCTTCCCACTGAGAAGGGGAGTGAAAGGGAATGCCTCATGATGTGGAGTGCTCACTAAGCCCAAGAGAAACCAAGACTTTACATTAATTTGGATTTTCTAAATGTATCATATGGATAATATTGTATCGGAATTCTTATGCAGTTAAATATAAATGTTACATTGTACATAAAGGACTGGTCTCCTGCCTATAGGTCTGGTTACATGTCACACAGGACTTTGCTCTATAAAATCGATTAAAATTAAATCTGTTCAATCCAATAAAGGTTTTAAAGGGGGAATAAACCCGGCACTACTCTTTGAATGAGGCACATTCGCAGGTTATTCTCCCTTAGTTTCAGAAGAAGACTAGTTGCGGACATTTCAGAGAGGATCATCCTGATAACAAGTTCTTAAAGGGGCTTCTGTCACCGAAACATCACTTACACTGTGAACACAGAGAATACAAAAAATGATCTACACATTGTGTTGCCAGTATTGCAGCAAATGCATAACATAAGAGAAATATATGCTTTAAATGTGTCTGCGGCGTCTGCTTATGACATCACCTGTGGCTTTTTATTCAATGGTAAATCCACAGGTGACACATTGAACCATACATTCCTCTTATTTTACAGGTTTTGCCAACACAATGTATAGATCAGTTTTGACGTTTCGGTCCCTGTAAGGTTAGTTTACTCCATCCTTTTGCACCGTTCCAGCCCTTTAGATTTCATTTGGCAGTGCTAGCAAGCATACATTGCAGGGTGAGATATATATATATATGTTTTGTGTGTTACCTTTATATGTGTCACGGCACAGTGTAGTAATCACTGGATATTCAGTACCAACACTCACGCTGCCGATTACTTTATGGCAGAGATTGATGGGGCCTGTATAGATCTCACTCCTCCATTACTGGGTGATGATTACAGTGACACTACTTTGCTTATTACTGTTCAGTGAGATGACAGAAGAGCTTTATTAACTAATAAATATGGTAGGTTTGTATCTGTCAATGAAAAATGATTTCTAAACAGACAAATTCACTGCTAAACAACACTTCAAAAATAGGAAAGAAATGTGATACCCCTTATACCAGGTGCTAACATGTTAAGGGGCCTCTGTAACCTAAACATTGATATACTGGGAATGTAGAGAATAAAATGTTGAAAAATGATCTATACATTGTGTTGGCAGAACTGCAGGAAATGCATAAAATAAGAGAAATGTGTGTTTTAAATGTGTCTGTGTATCTTGCTAATGACATCACCTTGCGGATTGATATGCAATCTTTGCTCTGTATAGCTCTATCAGGGGTGGACATGTTTAGAATCTTTGCTCTGTATAGCTCTATCAGGGGCAGACATGTTGTTTAGAATCTTTGCTCTGTATAGCTCTATCAGGGGGCGAACATGATGTTTAGAATCTTTGCTCTGTATAACTCTATCAGGGGGGGACATGTTGTTTAGAATCTTTGATCTGTATAACTATATCAGGTGGGCGGACATGTTGCTTAGAATCTTGGGTCTGTATAGCTCTATCAGGGGTGGACATGTTGTTTAGAATCCTTGCTCTGTATAGCTCTATCAGGGGGCAGACATCTTGTTTAGAATCTTTGCTCTGTATAGCTCTATCAGGGGGCAGACATGTTGGTTAGAATCTTTGCTCTGTATAGCTCTATCAGGGGAAGGACATGTTGTTTAGAATCTTTGCTCTGTATAACTCTATCAGGGGCGGACATGTTGTTTAGAATCTTTGCTCTGTATAGCTCTATCAGGGGAGGACATGTTGTTTAGAATCTTTGCTCTGTATAACTCTATCAGGGGGTGGACATGTTGTTTAGAATCTTTGCTCTGTATAACTCTATCAGGGGGTGGACATTTTGTTTAGAATCATTGCTCTGTATAGCTCTATCAGGGGGAGGACATGTTGTTTAGAATCTTTGCTCTGTATAACTCTATCAGGGGGTGGACATTTTGTTTAGAATCTTTGCTCTGTATAGCTCTATCAGGGGGAGGACATGTTGTTTAGAATCTTTGCTCTGTATAACTCTATCAGGGGCGGACATGTTGTTTAGAATCTTTGCTCTGTATAACTCTATCAGGGGGTGGTCATTTTGTTTAGAATCATTGCCCTGTATAGCTCTATCAGGGGGCAGACATCTTGTTTAGAATCTTTGCTCTGTATAGCTCTATCCGGGGGAGGACATGTTGTTTAGAATCATTGCTCTGTATAGCTCTATCAGGGGGCAGACATCTTGTTTAGAATCTTTGCTCTGTATAGCTCTATCAGGGGTGGACATGTTGTTTAGAATCTTTGCTCTGTATAGATCTATCAGGGGGGAAATGTTGTTTAGAATCTTGGGTCAGATGAAGGACAATCTGACCCAACACGTCTGCCTCCTGATAGAGCTGCACATGTAGAGAGGGCTCAGTAACTTTATTCATTTTCTTTCATTAACAGATTTCTATTGATAATGTTAACACTTGACACAATCTTTCAGTTAAACAGATCTTCCTTTTATGCTGACCGGTGTCTTTTAGTGGCGAGGAGCCCAATTCTGCCTGTTTGAAAGACACTAAGAAGGGAAGGGATCAGATGGCTTGCAAGGCTTGTTTTACTGCTGAACATCTGATGAAGCCCTGCCTGCATATTCATGAGAGACACATGTACACTGAGACCAGGGTGAACTCTTCACTTCAAGCAAAATCTCTGCAGATGATCAATGCCCCAAAGTATGAAGGAATTAATCACTGTGTGTACTGTAAACAAATCTAGGATATTCAGATACCAGCCAGATGATGAATTTACACACAGTGCTACAAGCTGACTGTCAGCAGACAATCTTACCACACATTGGGGGTTTATTTGTAAAGGTTTATTCATTTGCATCTTAAAACTCCCAAACATCACTTCTACAGTAAATATTCAATGGGGGTCGTGGAAAAATCGCACTGCCATTTGTTACATTTAACATTGATGGAGTCTTTTTTTTTATATTCAAATTCACAAGATAAGAAAAATACATGAAAAAATGCCATACGGTACCCTCCTTCTATAAGGAAAAGAAGATGGAAGATGTTAAGCTCATACCAGCAATCAAACATATATAATAAGACAAGAAAAAAGAGAGAACACTTGGAAACCTCACAAGTCCTGATATTCAGCTGTCTTTATGTTATAAAAGGAGAAAAAGGAAAAATCTGCACAGGGAGATCCACCGGGCTTCAACCGAGGCTAAGAAGGAATAATCCAGCTCTGAAAGGGTGTAGACTGTGCCGTGCTTCAATCCAGGTGTCTCCCAACATGCCGACCCAGCATAGCATAAATAGAGCAAAAAGGAAAATGGAGCTGGCACTCTGGATAAGCACTGTGAATAACCAATTCAATGGCAAAAAATAAACATAAATACAGCAATGAAGTGTAGTGGGGAATCGCACTTGACGCGTTTCGCGTGACTAGCGCGCTTCATCATAAGTGACAAACAAATAAAAGTGCAAACTATTTAAATATATGACAACCAATCAATGAAAAGGTGAGACTTAATTAAAAGACGTGAATTCAAAAAAACAGCTGTGATAACATACATAGTAAATCAGGACTTTGGTGCTTTAAAACAGTTAAATCTATTGTGCACACAAAATATAAGTATATACACTGTTAAATCAAATCCGTATGATAAACAATCAATAAAAAAGAAGAAGAAAATAAGTGACAAATATAATAGTATGAAAAAATGATAATAATCAAGGTGGCAGATATATAAAAACAAATGTACCCTTGTATAGAATGAATCAAAACAAACTCTTCTATACATAATAGTGCATATTAAAAACATGATACTAAATGTAGTGCTAGTGTATTGCACAAGTCCCGAAAGAATCCGTGCACACAAATAAAGATAAAATTGATGATGTAATGTTAAACGTGTTTCTATATAACAATAGTAAATAGTATATACATAAAACCCAAAGAAGCAGCAAATATGTGGATTGTAAACAAGCCTGAATAAAGATCTAAACCAACCGACCAAACCAAAAAATATATTAACATGATTAAATACTATGATTGACACGGTTATATGGAAATCATTGGACGTTTGTATAAACATATAAATAAACCGTCTCCATCACAGACCCAGAATATGTACTCTAGACAATAATATAAAGGGCCCCCTGATATTTGAAACTATAATATCATAAATAAAAGAAGATTTGCATCTCTGCCATTTCCAGAATATAGTTTAGTATCATTTCTTTCTATAATGAAATAATTTACTGTTCAGATGTTTTAAACTTTTCACTCCATTCTGGCCATTTACTGATTTATACAAGAGTTATACAGTCATACCACATTCGTAGATCTCTTTTTGTGCCATCTTTAGTCTTTGTTTTTGTGCAGATGTGCCTTCATATAAGACAACATCCTTCTAACTTGAAATATATATTTGGATAAAAAAAAACATATAGATTTTGGAGTTCCTCCAGTGTGATTGTGGGTTGGTCAGTTATTATGTCTGCCACTATCACATTCATACACACACACCATTAACTGAGTCCAACTATGGCATTTCCCTTGCATTTGAATGTTAACCATGCTAGGAAGATAAGTTTTAAAGATCTTGACCTACTCCTTTCCTGAAAAAGCAGTGTTTAAGTGACAGAATCCCTTTAATCTGTACAGTCACAGTATAAGCAATGTTTATGTGACAGAATCCCTCTAATCTGTACAGTCACAGTATAAGCAGTGTTTAGGTGACAGAATATCTTTAATCTGTACAGTCACAGTATAAGCAGTGTTTAGGTGACAGAATATCTTTAATCTGTACAGTCACAGTATAAGCAGTGTTTAGGTGACAGAGTCCCTTTAATCTGCACAGTCACAGTATAAGCAGTGTTTAGGTGACAGAGTCCCTTTAATATGCACAGTCACAGTATAAGCAGTGTTTAGGTGACAGAGTCCCTTTAATCTGCACAGTCACAGTATAAGCAGTGTTTAGGTGACAGAGTCCCTTTAATATGCACAGTCACAGTATAAGCAGTGTTTAGGTGACAGAGTCCCTTTAATCTGTACAGTCACAGTATAAGCAATGTTTATGTGACAGAATCCCTCTAATCTGTACAGTCACAGTATAAGCAGTGTTTAGGTGACAGAATATCTTTAATCTGTACAGTCACAGTATAAGCAGTGTTTAGGTGACAGAGTCCCTTTAATATGCACAGTCACAGTATAAGCAGTGTTTAGGTGACAGAGTCCCTTTAATATGCACAGTCACAGTATAAGCAGTGTTTAGGTGACAGAGTCCCTTTAATATGCACAGTCACAGTATAAGCAGTGTTTAGGTGACAGAGTCCCTTTAATCTGTACAGTCAAAGTATAAGCAGTGTTTAGGTGACAGAGTCCCTTTAATCTGTACAGTCACAGTATAAGCAGTGTTTAGGTGACAGAATCCCTTTAATCTGTACAGTCACAGTATAAGCAGTGTTTAGGTGACAGAATCCCTTTAATCTGTACAGTCACAGTATAAGCAGTGTTTAGGTGACAGAGTCCCTTTAATCTGTACAGTCAAAGTATAAGCAGTGTTTAGATGACAGAGTCCCTTTAATCTGTACAGTCACAGTATAAGC
This sequence comes from Pelodytes ibericus, assembly GCA_036172795.1. Taxonomy (NCBI): domain Eukaryota; kingdom Metazoa; phylum Chordata; class Amphibia; order Anura; family Pelodytidae; genus Pelodytes; species Pelodytes ibericus. Next base: position 2,836,117 of record CM069865.1, on the reverse strand, counting down.
AGTGTTTAGGTGACAGAATCCCTTTAATCTGTACAGTCACAGTATAAGCATTGTTTAGGTGACAGAATCCCTTTAATCTGTACAGTCACAGTATAAGCAGTGTTTAGGTGACAGAGTCCCTTTAATCTGTACAGTCACAGTATAAGCAGTGTTTAGGTGACAGAATCCCTTTAATCTGTACAGTCACAGTATAAGCAGTGTTTAGGTGACAGAATCCCTTTAATCTGTACAGTCACAGTATAAGCAGTGTTTAGGTGACAGAATCCCTTTAATCTGTACAGTCACAGTATAAGCAGTGTTTAGGTGACAGAATCCCTCTAATCTGTACAGTCACAGTATAAGCAGTGTTTAGGTGACAGAATCCCTTTAATCTGTACAGTCACAGTATAAGCAGTGTGTAGGTGACAGAATCCCTTTAATCTGTACAGTCACAGTATAAGCAGTGTTTAGGTGACAGAATCCCTTTAATATGTACAGTCGCAGTATAAGCAGTGTTTAGGTGACAGAGGCCCTTTAATCTGTACAGTCGCAGTATAAGCAGTGTTTAGGTGACAGAGCCCCTTTAATCTATACACTCATAGTATAAGCAGTGTTTAGTGCTTTTTAATGGCTGCCTTAAATTTAAAATAACCCTGTTTTTAAAGCAGTTAGCTTTCTGAGCGATAGGTCGATGGGAGGCATAATAAATCTTCCCTCAGGCTGACATCAACATCCGAAATAAAAATGATGTACAGTATATAAATGATGAATGGTTACTATACAAAACAAATAATAACTTGTAGACTCACTTTTTCTCTCACCACCGGTTACGTAATCTGAAGTTTATGGTGTTTTACTGTTTTGGGAAATACTTCCAAATTTCAGCTCATTCGGTGCCAAACAGCAAAGTCTCTGTGGGACCAGGACATGTCTCTCTGTGTGTGTGACCAGGACATGTCTCTGTGTGTGTGACCAGGACATGTCTCTCTGTGTGTGTGTGACCAGGACATGTCTCTGTGTGTGTGACCAGAACATGTCTCTGTGTGTGTGACCAGGACATGTCTCTGTGTGTGTGACCAGGACATGTCTCTCTGTGTGTGACCAGGACATGTCTCTGTGTGTGTGTGACCAGGACATGTCTCTGTGTGTGTGTGACCAGGACATGTCTCTGTGTGTGTGACCAGGACATGTCTCTGTGTGTGTGACCAGGACATGTCTCTGTGTGTGTGACCAGGACATGTCTCTGTGTGTGTGACCAGGACATGTCTCTCTGTGTGTGACCAGGACATGTCTCTGTGTGTGGGACCAGGACATGTCTCTGTGTGTGTGTGACCAGGACATGTCTCTCTGTGAGGGACCAGGACATGTCTCTCTGTGTGTGACCAGGACATGTCTCTGTGTGTGTGACCAGGACATGTCTCTCTGTGTGGGACCAGGACATGTCTCTGTGTGTGTGTGACCAGGACATGTCTCTGTGTGTGTGTGACCAGGACATGTCTCTCTGTGTGGGACCAGGACATGTCTATGTGTGTGTGTGACCAGGACATGTCTCTGTGTGTGTGTGACCAGGACATGTCTCTGTGTGTGACCAGGACATGTCTCTGTGTGTGTGACCAGGACATGTCTCTGTGTGTGTGTGACCAGGACATGTCTCTGTGTGTGTGTGACCAGGACATGTCTCTGTGTGTGTGACCAGGACATGTCTCTGTGTGTGGGACCAGGACATGTCTCTGTGTGTGGGACCAGGACATGTCTCTGTGTGTGTGTGACCAGGACATGTCTCTGTGTGTGTGACCAGGACATGTCTCTCTGTGTGTGTGACCAGGACATGTCTCTGTGTGTGTGACCAGGACATGTCTCTGTGTGTGTGACCAAGACATGTCTCTGTGTGTGTGACCATGACATGTCTCTGTGTGTGTGACCAGAACATGTCTCTGTGTGTGTGACCAGGACATGTCTCTGTGTGTGTGTGACCAGGACATGTCTCTGTGTGTGTGACCAGGACATGTCTCTGTGTGTGTGTGACCAAGACATGTCTCTGTGTGTGTGACCAGGACATGTCTCTGTGTGTGTGACCAAGACATGTCTCTGTGTGTGTGACCATGACATGTCTCTGTGTGTGTGACCAGAACATGTCTCTGTGTGTGTGACCAGGACATGTCTCTGTGTGTGTGTGACCAGGACATGTCTCTGTGTGTGTGACCAGGACATGTCTCTGTGTGTGTGTGACCAGGACATGTCTCTGTGTGTGTGACCAGGACATGTCTCTGTGTGTGGGACCATGACATGTGTCTGTGTGTGTGACCAGGACATGTCTCTCTGTGTGGGACCAGGACATGTCTCTCTGTGTGGGACCAGGACATGTCTCTGTGTGTGTGACCAGGACATGTCTCTGTGTGTGTGACCAGGACATGTCTCTGTGTGTGTGTGACCAGGACATGTCTCTCTGTGTGTGTGACCAGGCCATGTCTCTGTGTGTGGGACCAGGACATGTCTCTCTGTGTGGGACCAGGACATGTCTCTGTGTGGGACCAGGACATGTCTCTGTGTGTGTGACCAGGACATGTCTCTCTGTGTGTGTGACCAGGACATGTCTCTGTGTGTGGGACCAGGACATGTCTCTCTGTGTGGGACCAGGACATGTCTCTGTGTGTGTGTGACCAGGACATGTCTCTGTGTGTGTGACCAGGACATGTCTCTGTGTGTGTGACCAGGACATGTCTCTGTGTGTGTGACCAGGACATGTCTCTGTGTGGGACCAGGACATGTCTCTGTGTGTGTGACCAGGACATGTCTCTGTGTGTGTGACCAGGACATGTCTCTGTGTGTGTGACCAGGACATGTCTCTCTGTGTGGGACCAGGACATGTCTCTCTGTGTGTGACCAGGACATGTCTCTGTGTATGCCAATGTGATACTTTTCCCACACATCTAGCTTTATTCACTAAAAGGTGAGATGAGATGAAGTGATGTGAGACCAGTTTATCTATACATTGTGCAGAGACCTGCTGACATTTTGACAGCGCGGGAAACTCACCAGGTTTGTCCCTGTCCGATCCAGTCTTTTCACTAAAGTTCAAGAATAGTGCGAAGAGGTTGACTTGGAAGGTCGACTCTCACTTCGTCCTCACGCTATTCACTTAATAAAAGTTCAAACTGGGAGACGAGTTAGACTTTGACATCCAGCACGCCTCCCACAACGCGCTTCCTTTACAGGCGGAGAGTTCCATACATTGCAATATGGCCGCCGGTACTTCCAACACATATAGGGGTGACTACACCCCTGCCTCTCATCCTGGCACTAAGAACATGAAGGGCCTGGACAAGGAGCTCTGTCCCCCCTGATATCATCACCAGGTTGGGGGGTCTCTCAGACCTGCGGTCCTTATAACCGGTAATGATTGCCCAGGGTCCCTGGCCGGTCATTAATCCCAGTCTGTACAATACTCATATCTAACGAGACTCGGCAGAGTGGAAATCTCCTTCGTCTTCTCTGCTCCGCACAGTCTCCCTTTAAGGTCATAATATGCATTATATTCATGTCTTTCACCAGGTTTATACTCCGTCTTCCTCTCTCTACAGGGGAAAGACGACAAATCCTTCTCTCCTGCTCTGTGTCAGGGGACCAGGATTAACAACTGTCCAGATCCCTTTCTGTTCATTGATTTATATCACTTGGGTTATTGTGCAACTTCTGTGCTCATCACTCAAGGCTGGAAACAAACGAGCCTTTTCCTTGTGGTTTAATAGTTCTCCTGTGTGGGAAGCGGACTGAACAGATGAGAACTAAGATCATTGGCCCTTCTGTCAGCTAATATTGGGATTTATTGGAGCATATTAGGTGGGAATTATCATTTGATCCTGAGGTATATTGGGATTTGTTGAGGTATATTGGGATTTCACTGTATAATTTACTCGGAGCCAAAGGTCACATCTGTATGTGAAACTTCCACACACTCTGGGATTTACTCCCACAAAGCACTGAGCTCTCCCCTTCATCCCCAAAATAAGTATATCAGGACCTGACATGTAATCCAGTCTCTCAAGGGATCAGTGACATCATAATTCAGAATGAAGCAGGTAAAAGGTGTTATTGATGTATTAAATTAGGTTTCTAAGCACCTCGAGGCAGCCTTGGCTTCTAACACAAGCCAACACATGTCACATCTCAGCCAGTTTCATTAACCTGATTGAAGAAAGATTCTCTGTAATAAAACAATTATAATAATAGAAACAGCACAATCAGCCTTACCGTTCAGACTCTATGTACAAACTCATCTAATACCTCCCACCGTGGGATGCTGGGGGGGGGGGGGGGGGGGGAGTGGTAATCTGCACATTCTCCAGGGACTAAAATGCCACGGTCAGGAACTCTCACACTTAAGGCCACGTGAGGGGGCAGGTCTGCGTGTCTATAACATACTTAAACAAAAGAAAGATATAGATCCTGATGTATTGACATCTTCATCATATGTTTCGATATACTGGTCCTTCTCTGGAATATGTTAAAGGACAGCTGTGGCCAAAAATAATACATGTCTAATTTCCAAATTGCATTATTGAACCCTCTAAGCGCAGAGGGTGGACATGTTGTTTAGAATCTTGGGTCAGAAGAAAGAAGATTCTAAACAACATGTCCGCCGCTGATAGAACTATACAGAGCAAAGATTCTAAACAAAATGTCCGCCCCTGATAGAGCTATACAGAGCAAAGATTCTAAACAACATGTCCGCCCCTGATAGAGCTATACAGAGCAAAGATTCTAAACAAAATGTCCGCCCCTGATAGAGCTATACAGAGCAAAGATTCTAAACAACATGTCCACCCCCTGATAGAGCTATACAGAGCAAAGATTCTAAACAACATGTCCGCCCCGATAGAGCTATACAGAGCAAAGATTCTAAACAACATGTCCACCCCTGATAGAGCTATACAGAGCAAAGATTCTAAACAACATGTCCGCCCCGATAGAGCTATACAGAGCAAAGATTCTCAACAACATGTCCGCCCCCTGATAGAACTATATAGAGCAAAGATGCTAAACAACATGTCCGCCCCCTGATAGAGGCATACAGAGCAAAGATTCTAAACAACATGTCCGCCCCTAATAGAGCTATACAGAGCAAAGATTCTAAACATGTCCGCCCCCTGATAGAGGCATACAAAGCAAAGATTCTAAACATGTCCGCCCCCTGATAGAGCTATACAGAGCAAAGATTCTAAACAACACGTCCACCCCTGATAGAACTATACAGAGCAAAGATTCTAAACAACACGTCCACCCCTGATAGAACTATACAGAGCAAAGATTCTAAACAACATGTCCGCCCCCTGATAGAGGCATACAGAGCAAAGATTCTAAACAACATGTCCGCCCCTAATAGAGCTATACAGAGCAAAGATTCTAAACAACATGTCCGCCCCCTGATAGAGGCATACAAAGCAAAGATTCTAAACATGTCCGCCCCCTGATAGAGCTATACAGAGCAAAGATTCTAAACAACATGTCCGCCCCCTGATAGAGGCATACAAAGCAAAGATTCTAAACATGTCCGCCCCCTGATAGAGCTATACAGAGCAAAGATTCTAAACAACTTGCCCGCCCCTGATAGAACTATACAGAGCAAAGATTCTAAACAACATGTCCACCCCTGACAAAGCTATACAGAGCAAAGATTCTAAACACCATTTCCGACCCCCTGATAGAGATATACAGAGCAAAGATTCTAAACAACATGTCCTCCCCCTGATAGAGCTATATAGAGCATAGATTCTAAACAACATGTCCTCCCCCTGATAGAGCTATACAGAGCAGAGGGCCATCAATAAGGTAATTTATTTGTATTCTTTCATTAAAGCATTTCTACTTAAACTATCTACACATGATGCAATCTTTCAATAAAACCTAACTTCATTATTTGCCGGGAGTTGCCTGTTAAAGTTATTCATTCGAACAAGATGGAGCCATTATGGGTCGTGATAGAGCCAACTGCAGACTGACACCCTGAGAATCTGACCTTTCACACATGAAACTCCAGGTTAAACCATGATAGTTCTCAGGTATGTATCATCAGTGACTAATCTAGGACAGCCCTGCCTGCTTGCCAAGCAAGAGTGCCCTGGGGTGATAACTGCTCATTCACAAGGGTTCCTCCACCTAGTTCGAGAGCACAGACCGGCTATCAAGGTGCAAACCACCCTGCAGGGAAGAGAGACCTAAACCGGACAGGGATAAAACTGCACATCGAAATCAGAAACAAAGTGAGTAATCAGAAGAAATCTGTAGAGTGAACAGGAAAAAGCTGCTGTGCTCTATCACTCAGAGCTACTGGGAGCATCCTGCTTCAAAATGAGCGTCTTCTGTGCGCTCCGGGTGCTATATGCTAAGAGGTGAGCTGCAGGTGAGTTGAACATTTCATCTAATGAGTTTAGCTATATTTTGTGCGAGTTTCCCCACTTTGCAAAGTCAGGCTCTTTGTCCCTGCACAATGTATAGCTAAACCGGTGAGACACAATCCTCATGTGACCTGCAAATCATCTCTTAGTGCAAAGTCCCTGACATTTATTGGGCATTGAATCTCATCAAAGGGGAGATAGTTATTAAAACTGGAGGTGTAAAACAAAAAAAAGCCAATTAATCAGCCAGGGAAAAAAAAAACCCAACCTTTTCTACAATTTGTTTTTCTTTTTAAATTGTGTTTATTTTCTCAAATTGACCTTTTATACATTTTAAACAAACTAAAAACGGTAAGGAGAAAATAAATACAAAATCCTCAGGGCCGTTGTCAGATATTTGCAAGCTGTAACAAGACAGAGTATATAGTAAGACTGCTTTTATGGCAACAAATGATAAACTCTACTGGTGATTATTTAAGTAAATTAGAGCATTTCGTAAAATTGTAAAGTATGGTTAAATAGTCCAGAGGGTTAAGATATTAATATTATTCTTAAACATAAGAACTGTAAAAATATTGCAATTTAGGGTTATATAAAATGTAATATTTCAATACAGATTTTGGAGAGAAAAGTATATTTACAGGAGGTGATTCAATAAAACTAATATTTATATGAGAAAAAAAACCTAACCTGATATTATTTCCAACGTTTTATCCAAACTAAAAATTCTTGTAACTATTTCTGCTTAAAGGAAAAATGTCTGTGAATATGTGATTCATGGCAAAGAGGTAATGACCATCAAGGAAAATATCCCCCAAATCTACTCAGGGTCATGGGAGTTGCAATACAGCCTCAGAGTATTTTTCCTTCATTTGAGCCAAACATGCCTAATTTCTTTTCTAGATTTTTTTCCATTTTTACAGTTATTTATAAGACTCCGTTTGTAGCCAAAGTTTGAAAAGGAGTCTAAATAACAGGAAATTTCCATTGGTTTGCATGGTAACTAGACCACTTTTGGACCCAGAATGAGGCTTTTCTTTGTCACATCGCTGACTGTTGGTGAACGCGATGGGTCCGTTACGAATGGTGGGGCATCGTCTGGCTGAAGCCTTTGGGAATAGTCTGAAAATCTTTAAGGGGCACAGGTTATACAAAGAGAGGTAACAAGCAAATTAAACACTGGAATGCAAACTGGAACATGGCGATATCACGCAGAGGTTGAGTGAACGCTTTTTCTGGATGGGTCTGAATAACTGGTCTATCACAATAACATTATACAGCAGAGAAGCAGAACAATCATCTTCCATCTTATTTCTATCTTCCGAAAGGAAGCTATTATCACAACATATAGCAGTGAATAGGAGACAGCAGGAAATCAGAATGGAAGACATTGTTTTACAGATAATCAGATAATCTAAATAAATGGGAATTACAGACTGCGTTATATGAACAGAGACAGACTGATACATGAGGCAGAGAGCCTTGCTCACAGAGCTTACAATCTAGATAAAAGGGAATTACAGACTGCGTTATATGAACAGAGACAGACTGATACATGAGGTAGAGAGCCTTGCTCACAGAGCTTACAATCTAGATAAAGGGAATTACAGACTGCGTTATATGAACAGAGACAGACTGATACATGAGTAGAGAGCCTTGCTCACAGAGCTTACAATCTAGACAAAAGGGAATTACAGACTGCGTTATATGAACAGACACAGACTGATACATGAGTAGAGAGCCTTGCTCACAGAGCTTACAATCTAGACAAAAGGGAATTACAGACTGCGTTATATGAACAGAGACAGACTGATATATGAGGTAGAGAGCCCTGCTCACAGAACTTACAATCTAGATAAAAGGGAATTACAGACTGCGTTATATGAACAGAGACAGACTAATACATGAGGTAGAGAGCCTTGCTCACAGAACTTACAATCGAGATAAAAGGGAATTACAGACTGCGTTATATGAACAGAGAGAGACTGATACATGAGGTACAGAGCTTACAATCTAGATAAAAGGGAATTATAGACTGCGTTATATGAACAGAGACAGATTGATACATGAGGTAGAGAGCCTTGCTCACAGAGCTTACAATCTAGATAAAAGGGAATTACAGACTGCGTTATATGAACAGAGACAGACTGATACATGAGGTAGAGAGCCTTGCTCACAGAGCTTACACTCTAGATAAAAAGGGAATTACAGACTGCGTTATATGAACAGAGACAGACTGATACATGAGGTAGAGAGCCTTGCTCACAGAGCTTACAATCTAGATACAAGGGAATTATAGACTGCGTTATATGAACAGAGACAGACTGATACATGAGGTAGAGAGCCTTGCTCACAGAGCTTACAATCTAGATAAAAGGGAATTATAGACTGCGTTATATGAACAGAGACAGACTGATACATGAGGTAGAGAGCCTTGCTCACAGAGCTTACAATCTAGATAAAGGGAATTACAGACTGCGTTATATGAACAGAGACAGACTGATACATGAGGTAGAGAGCCTTGCTCACAGAGCTTACAATCTAGATAAAAGGGAATTACAGACTGCGTTATATGAACAGAGACAGACTGATACATGAGGCAGAGAGCCTTGCTCACAGAGCTTACAATCTAGATAAAAGGGAATTACAGACTGCGTTATATGAACAGAGACAGACTGATACATGAGGTAGAGAGCCTTGCTCACAGAGCTTACAATCTAGATAAAGGGAATTACAGACTGCGTTATATGAACAGAGACAGACTGATACATGAGTAGAGAGCCTTGCTCACAGAGCTTACAATCTAGACAAAAGGGAATTACAGACTGCGTTATATGAACAGACACAGACTGATACATGAGTAGAGAGCCTTGCTCACAGAGCTTACAATCTAGACAAAAGGGAATTACAGACTGCGTTATATGAACAGAGACAGACTGATATATGAGGTAGAGAGCCCTGCTCACAGAACTTACAATCTAGATAAAAGGGAATTACAGACTGCGTTATATGAACAGAGACAGACTAATACATGAGGTAGAGAGCCTTGCTCACAGAACTTACAATCGAGATAAAAGGGAATTACAGACTGCGTTATATGAACAGAGAGAGACTGATACATGAGGTAGAGAGCCTTGCTCACAGAGCTTACAATCTAGATAAAAGGGAATTATAGACTGCGTTATATGAACAGAGACAGATTGATACATGAGGTAGAGAGCCTTGCTCACAGAGCTTACAATCTAGATAAAAGGGAATTACAGACTGCGTTATATGAACAGAGACAGACTGATACATGAGGTAGAGAGCCTTGCTCACAGAGCTTACACTCTAGATAAAAAGGGAATTACAGACTGCGTTATATGAACAGAGACAGACTGATACATGAGGTAGAGAGCCTTGCTCACAGAGCTTACAATCTAGATACAAGGGAATTATAGACTGCGTTATATGAACAGAGACAGACTGATACATGAGGTAGAGAGCCTTGCTCACAGAGCTTACAATCTAGATAAAAGGGAATTATAGACTGCGTTATATGAACAGAGACAGACTGATACATGAGGTAGAGAGCCTTGCTCACAGAGCTTACAATCTAGATAAAGGGAATTACAGACTGCGTTATATGAACAGAGACAGACTGATACATGAGGTAGAGAGCCTTGCTCACAGAGCTTACAATCTAGATAAAAGGGAATTACAGACTGTGTTATATGAACAGAGACAGACTGATACATGAGGTAGAGAGACTTGCTCACAGAGCTTACAATCTAGATAAAAGGGAATTACAGACTGCGTTATATGAACAGAGACAGACTGATACATGAGGTAGAGAGCCTTGCTCACAGAGCTTACAATCTAGATAAAAGGGAATTACAGACTGCGTTATATGAACAGAGACAGACTGATACATGAGGTAGAGAGCCTTGCTCACAGAGCTTACAATCTAGATAAAAGGGAATTACAGACTGTGTTATATGAACAGAGACAGACTGATACATGAGGTAGAGAGCCTTGCTCACAGAGCTTACAATCTAGATAAAAGGGAATTACAGACTGCGTTATATGAACAGAGACAGACTGATACATGAGGTAGACAGCCTTGCTCACAGAGCTTACAATCTAGATAAAAGGGAATTACAGACTGCCTTATATGAACAGAGACAGACTGATACATGAGGTAGAGAGCCTTGCTCACAGAGCTTACAATCTAGATAAAAGGGAATTACAGACTGCGTTATATGAACAGAGACAGACTGATACATGAGGTAGAGAGCCTTGCTCACAGAGCTTACACTCTAGATAAAAAGGGAATTACAGACTGCGTTATATGAACAGAGACAGACTGATACATGAGGTAGAGAGCCTTGCTCACAGAGCTTACAATCTAGATACAAGGGAATTATAGACTGCGTTATATGAACAGAGACAGACTGATACATGAGGTAGAGAGCCTTGCTCACAGAGCTTACAATCTAGATAAAAGGGAATTATAGACTGCGTTATATGAACAGAGACAGACTGATACATGAGGTAGAGAGCCTTGCTCACAGAGCTTACAATCTAGATAAAGGGAATTACAGACTGCGTTATATGAACAGAGACAGACTGATACATGAGGTAGAGAGCCTTGCTCACAGAGCTTACAATCTAGATAAAAGGGAATTACAGACTGTGTTATATGAACAGAGACAGACTGATACATGAGGTAGAGAGACTTGCTCACAGAGCTTACAATCTAGATAAAAGGGAATTACAGACTGCGTTATATGAACAGAGACAGACTGATACATGAGGTAGAGAGCCTTGCTCACAGAGCTTACAATCTAGATAAAAGGGAATTACAGACTGCGTTATATGAACAGAGACAGACTGATACATGAGGTAGAGAGCCTTGCTCACAGAGCTTACAATCTAGATAAAAGGGAATTACAGACTGTGTTATATGAACAGAGACAGACTGATACATGAGGTAGAGAGCCTTGCTCACAGAGCTTACAATCTAGATAAAAGGGAATTACAGACTGCGTTATATGAACAGAGACAGACTGATACATGAGGTAGACAGCCTTGCTCACAGAGCTTACAATCTAGATAAAAGGGAATTACAGACTGCCTTATATGAACAGAGACAGACTGATACATGAGGTAGAGAGCCTTGCTCACAGAGCTTACAATCTAGATAAAAGGGAATTACAGACTGCGTTATATGAACAGACAGACTGATTCATGAGGTAGAGAGCCTTGCTCACAGAGCTAGCAATCTAAAGGATATGTTTGTACTTTTTAAATAAAAGTATAATAAGTAGAAAAAATAAAACTTCCAGAAACTGCAGCGGATTCAATAACATGGGAAGTTTTCATGTGAATCGGAGAGAAAGTTGAAGAAGAAGAATTTAATATGGAAAAACTAACATAGCTGGACAGCTTTCAAGTTGTTTTCATCCTTTCATCTTAAAGTGTCTCAGAGAAGTTGAAATGCTTTTTTCTTTTTTTTACTGCATCTTAAAGTTGAGTTAGAGAGGTAGAGAGGATGCTGTGAGGACAATTTACAAAACAGACGAATAGGGAGGGATCCCCTTAGGGAGGTGGGAGCAATTCCTGGCAGCTCAGCATAGGATAGGATCAGCAAGAGTCTTTCTATCCCAGAGCATGCAATGGGGTGTATCAGAGAGACAGCAGCCGGCTTGCAGGACAAGGCAAGTACACAAGGTAAGTCCTACTCCATCCACGTCCTCAAGGACCAGACAAGGGGGGGCGTCAGCTGGGGGGCCGAGAGATAGAAAACAGTATGAGAGAAAGGAGAGAAAACCCCAAATCCAAACCCCAGTAGCACAGGGAGTGAGGGAGGAAGCGAATGGAAGGATTTATTTGGGGTCTGGATCTAGAAATGTTATCATTTGATGCCAGAATATTAAATACCTGTAACCAGAGATCCAGTGGATTTTATTTCTCCCCAGGGTCTGAATAGTCATTTATATAAGAGTTTGTTACTGTTGTGCTGGGATATTATGTATTTATTGTCTAGAATGTCTGTATGTCGTGTTCGGTTCGTCTCGAGTAATTGGAGGGGGCTCAGCAATAAACACATTAGTTTCTATTAATCCCGGTAGATTAATAACTATTTTTTGTGTACATTAAAGTGACATTTAGACCCCCGGCTTAAAGACAGTGCTGGGAAGTACTGTATGATAGAAAACAGACTGTGACATGTAAAGACCATTCCATTCATCCGAGCCCACCTAGTGAGTATAAATCATTAACCACCGCGCACACGGGGGGCACAGCTTGCGCACAGGAGCTTGCAATCTGCTGTATGCGCGGTATGCGAAGGATGTGTACTTACATGTTTATACTGGGACTAGGGCTTACCTTTAACCCCATAGTGCCTGCACCGCTCTGAGGCTTAACCCTTCAGGGGCCGACCATCCCGTTATTGGACTTTTACTCTACTCAGGAGGCTGCTCCTCTGTTTTAACCCTGAAGTAGATTTGGTTGGTGCCGTTAGCATGGGATTAAAGGGGATCTGATTGGATCTGGGGATCAGAGGCACGGGAGATCATTTTATTATCTGTTAACTCCTTGATTACCAGCAGTCTTGTACATCTCTCTGGCACTCAAAGGGTTTACTTGTTAGCTGGAGTTTGGTTCTCGCCTCACTGGGGACATTGTTTAAAATGTTTTTTTTTAATAACTCCTAGTAATTTGACCCTGTAACAATCCGACTTTCATCTTCCTTATTGTGTCTGACTAGTAAATGCAAACTGCCCCATGTGCCAATCATTTAACCAGCACCCCTGGCCCCCCTAGAAATTACCCACGGCAGACCCCCCATTGTTTTACTGCCTGACCTTCTTCACACAGGCACACTGCATAGGTCTCTTACCTTCTGCCCCCTTTACAAGCCAAGGCAACAAGCTCTGTGAAGGAGCCAGCAAGCAAGGTATATAGTATTTACATACAGCACGTTTCTTGTTGTTTTCTCTATCTGTATGAATGATTGTATGTCCTCTTCCCAACCTTCCTGTATCAATATGTATGTAAATATATGTATCTTTTCTGTGTGCTTCTGTTCTACACTTGGTCCCAGGGAATACTTTAAAATGAGATAAATATCAGTGTATTCTTCCTGGTAAAATACATTACAGTAATATAAATCAATACTGCACAGGAAGTTTCCAATGCATTTTGTGTGGTAGATCCAGATAGTCACTGGCATGAATAGCTGTCAGCATGTCCATCAATCTCTGGTAGTGTGGACTAGTCCTCTAATGTGGTGCAGTTACACACACATAATGCCTCTGACCTGCAGGTTTAATACCCCAGGAATCAGATGGTTACTTGCCTCCTGCATGTGTCAGGCACAAGGAACCTCAGAATTCCCAGGGCTCTCTCACTGGACACTTGCTCCTGGGCAGAATTTGAGCCATACTGATGCTGCAGCTGACATTTCACTGAAGCCCCAGTTGTAAAATCCATTTTTGTTATTTTTTTTTGGTAAATAATGGGAAAAAAAAACAAACTACATTTTCTCCAGGGTGATCAGTCCCAGAATGGTAACAAAAATGATAATTAATTTATATATATATACTTATTAAATTCTTTTCACTTCTTGGCATAAACATGTTATATACCGCTTTACACGGCTGAGAGATTAACATGCATGTTTTCCCCTGTGGTATAGACATCATGCATCTAGTTACATACATCAGTCATCAGACTGCATGTTACCCAATACCAATCACCTTAATTCTGTCCTCCTGCCTGACGTCTCATATAATCATCTTCCCTTTTAATTTATCTGAGTGTCAGGACCAACATAAACTCAACTTTATAGAGCGTCTGGCTTCGCTGAGCCAATATCACTTTTCTATGGCTGGGAAATATCAAACCAATGTGACTAGACAGAGACAAGCACTGGCATTCCAGCCAGCCATGGACTGCAACTCCAATCATGCATAGGCAGCATGGGCAGAGATTACATCCAGCTAGTCTGCCCATAATAACACGCTAATAGCATACTTCTGCTGCAAGGCTATTCCTGGTATCTACTACCCTTTCTATAAAACAATGAAGCATCCACTTTATGGCCTTTAGGAGCATTATGGGAGTTGGAGTGAATCTGTAGACACATTATATTCTGAATTCTGGAGTAAAGCTGGCTGCGGGTGCCAGATGTGTACTCTCTCTGCCCATATGTCCCAGATTATCTGTATATAGTGTGTCTCCTCCTTCTCTATGCTGCACACATGTGTTTGAGTAGGAGATTTTACCCCAGCTGGGAAAGATTGAAACTCATTGAGCTGTGTAAAGCAAGCTCTCCATCTTCTGCTGACTACAAATCCCATCATGCACCAGGTTGTCCATACAACTGCTCTCTGCCCAGCCCTATTGACCCTCTCATGTTCCTGTATTTTTAGGATAGGATGGATGATGCACAGCTGGAGGTGGAATGGCTTTAGGAAATGTATACGGCAGGGGCGCAGTGAAGGAGGTGAAGCTTTGTAAGGCTTGTCATCCCTAAAGGAGAAATACAGACTCTTTAAAATCAAGTGTAATTGACACTTGACAAAATGACGAAAAAATAGATCAATCTTAAAGGACAACTGTCAGCAAACAAAAAAATGTTGTGTTTAATTGAAAGATTGCATAAAGTGTCAGCATTTTAAATAGAAATGTTTTAATGAAAGAATATAAATAAAGTGTCTTTTTAAGACACTTATAGGACGGACATGTTGTTTAGAATCTTTGCTCTGTATAGCTTTATCAGGGGGCAGACACGTTGTTTAGAATCTTTGCTCTGTATAGCTCTATCAGGGGGCAGACATGTTGTTTAGAATCTTTGCTCTGTATAGCTCTATCAGGGGGAGGACATGTTGGTTAGAATCTTTGCTCTGTATAGCTCTATCAGGTGGTGGACATGTTGTTTAGAATCTTTGCTCTGTATAGCTCTATCAAGAGGCAGACATGTTGTTTAGAATCTTTGCTCTGTATAGCTCTATCAGGGGGCGGACATGTTGTTTAGAATCTTTGCTCTGTATAGCTCTATCAGAGGGCAGACATGTTGTTTAGAATCATTGCTCTGTAAAGTTCTATCAGGGGCGGACATGTTGTTTAGAATCTTTGCTCTGTATAGCTCTATCAGGGGGCGGACATGTTGTTTAGAATCTTTGCTCTGTATAGCTCTATCAGAGGGCTGACATGTTGTTTAGAATCTTTGCTCTGTATAGCTCTATAAGGGGGTGGACATGTTGATTAGAATATTTGCTCCGTATAGCTCTATCGGGGGGCAGACATGTTGGTTAGAATCTTTGCTCTGTATAGCTCTATCGGGATAGACACGTTGGTTAGAATCTTTGCTCTGTATAGCTCTATCAGGTGGTGGACATGTTGTTTAGAATCTTTGCTCTGTATAGCTCTATCAAGAGGCAGACATGTTGTTTAGAATCTTTGCTCTGTATAGCTCTATCAGGGGCGGACATGTTGTTTAGAATCTTTGCTCTGTATAGCTCTATCAGAGGGCAGACATGTTGTTTAGAATCTTTGCTCTGTATAGCTCTATTAGGGGGTGGACATGTTGATTAGAATATTTGCTCCGTATAGCTCTATCGGGGGGCAGACATGTTGGTTAGAATCTTTGCTCTGTATAGCTCTATCAGGGGGCGGACATGTTGGTTAGAATCTTTGCTCTGTATAGCTCTATCGGGATAGACACGTTGGTTAGAATCTTTGCTCTGTATAGCTCTATTAGGGGGTGGACATGTTGATTAGAATATTTGCTCTGTATAGCTCTATCGGGATAGACACGTTGGTTAGAATCTTTGCTCTGTATAGCTCTATCAGGATGGATATGTTGTTTAGAATCTTTGCTCTGTATAGCTCTATCAGAGGGCAGACATGTTGTTTAGAATCATTGCTCTGTAAAGTTCTATCAGGGGCGGACATGTTGTTTAGAATCTTTGCTCTGTATAGCTCTATCAGGGGGCGGACATGTTGTTTAGAATCTTTGCTCTGTATAGCTCTATCAGAGGGCAGACATGTTGTTTAGAATCTTTGCTCTGTATAGCTCTATAAGGGGGTGGACATGTTGATTAGAATATTTGCTCCGTATAGCTCTATCGGGGGGCAGACATGTTGGTTAGAATCTTTGCTCTGTATAGCTCTATCGGGATAGACACGTTGGTTAGAATCTTTGCTCTGTATAGCTCTATCAGGTGGTGGACATGTTGTTTAGAATCTTTGCTCTGTATAGCTCTATCAAGAGGCAGACATGTTGTTTAGAATCTTTGCTCTGTATAGCTCTATCAGGGGCGGACATGTTGTTTAGAATCTTTGCTCTGTATAGCTCTATCAGAGGGCAGACATGTTGTTTAGAATCTTTGCTCTGTATAGCTCTATTAGGGGGTGGACATGTTGATTAGAATATTTGCTCCGTATAGCTCTATCGGGGGGCAGACATGTTGGTTAGAATCTTTGCTCTGTATAGCTCTATCAGGGGGCGGACATGTTGGTTAGAATCTTTGCTCTGTATAGCTCTATCGGGATAGACACGTTGGTTAGAATCTTTGCTCTGTATAGCTCTATTAGGGGGTGGACATGTTGATTAGAATATTTGCTCTGTATAGCTCTATCGGGATAGACACGTTGGTTAGAATCTTTGCTCTGTATAGCTCTATCAGGATGGATATGTTGTTTAGAATCTTTGCTCTGTATAGCTCTATCAGGGGGCGGACATGTTGTTTAGAATCTTTGCTCTGTATAGCTCTATCGGGATAGACACGTTGGTTAGAATCTTTGCTCTGTATAGCTCTATCAGGATGGATATGTTGTTTAGAATCTTTGCTCTGTATAGAGATAGACAGAGAGAAAGCAGCACTGTGTTTAGAAATGTGACAAATAAAAGACACAACTAAAGTCATGAAAAGATACCCCAAAAGCTAGCAATCTAACCCTACAATGCATCTTCCATTTTAGAGACTCCGGAATAGGGATTTTTTTTATCACCAGAGTTGACTTATTTTTACCAATAGGAAAATGAAGGGTCTACTCAATAAAGAGAGAATAGCAGGGAAATGAGATGAAAACGTCAAACTTTAGGCCAGTGGAGCAGAGTTGGAACAAATCCTCTAATGCAGCTGAATGGGAGAATTATTCCAACTCGGCTTCTTTGGCCTTAAGTCTGAAATTCTCTCTTTATTGAGTAGAACATGTAGTGGTGGGTCTAATCACAGGAATTAATCCAGGTGATGTTCTCACACTAGTCACTATAAGTCTTTCTCACTGATAGAGAGATGGAGTAAGAGATTATTCCCCAAATCACTTACCACAATATCATTATTCCCCAAATCACTTACCACAGTATCATTATTCTCCAAATCACTTACCACAGTATCATTATTCCCCAAATCACTTACCACAGTATCATTATTCCCCAAATCACTTACCACAGTATCATTATTCCCCAAATCACTTACCAGAGTATCATTATTCTCCAAATCACTTACCACAATATCATTATTCCCCAAATCACTTACCAGAGTATCATTATTCTCCAAATCACTTACCACAGTATCATTATTCTCCAAATCACTTACCACAATATCATTATTCTCCAAATCACTTACCACAGTATCATTATTCTCCAAATCCCTTACCACAATATCATTATTCTCCAAATCACTTACCACAGTATCATTATTCTCCAAATCCCTTTCCAGAGTATCATTATTCTCCAAATCATTTACCACAGTATCATTATTCCCCAAATCACTTACCAGAGTATCATTATTCTCCAAATCACTTACCACAGTATCATTATTCTCCAAATCCCTTACCACAATATCATTATTCTCCAAATCACTTACCACAGTATCATTATTCTCCAAATCCCTTTCCAGAGTATCATTATTCTCCAAATCATTTACCACAGTATCATTATTCCCCAAATCACTTACCAGAGTATCATTATTCTCCAAATCACTTACCACAGTATCATTATTCTCCAAATCACTTACCACAATATCATTATTCTCCAAATCACTTACCACAGTATCATTATTCTCCAAATCCCTTTCCAGAGTATCATTATTCCCCAAATCACTTACCACAGTATCATTATTCCCCAAATCACTTACCACAGTATCATTATTCTCCAAATCCCTTTCCAGAGTATCATTATTCCCCAAATCACTTACCACAGTATCATTATTCCCCAAATCACTTACCACAGTATCATTATTCTCCAAATCATTTACCACAGTATCATTATTCCCCAAATCACTTACCAGAGTATCATTATTCTCCAAATCACTTACCACAGTATCATTATTCTCCAAATCATTTACCACAGTATCATTATTCTCCAAATCATTTACCACAGTATCATTATTCTCCAAATCACTTACCACAGTATCATTATTCCCCAAATCACTTACCACAATATCATTATTCCCCAAATCACTTACCACAGTGTCATTATTCTCCAAATCACTTACCACAATATCATTATTCCCCAAATCACTTACCACAATATCATTATTCCCCAAATCACTTTCCAGAGTATCATTATTCCCCAAATCACTTTCCAGAGTATCATTATTCCCCAAATCAAATTCCAGAGTATCATTATTCCCCAAATCACTTACCACAGTATCATTATTCCCCAAATCACTTACCACAGTATCATTATTGCCCAAATCACTTACCACAGTGTCATTATTCCCCAAATCACTTACCACAGTATCATTATTCTCCAAATCACTTACCACAGTGTCATTATTCCCCAGATCACTTACCAGTGTCATTATTCCCCAAATCACTTACCACAGTGTCATTATTCCCAAAATCACTTACCACAGTATCATTATTCTCCAAATCACTTACCACAGTGTCATTATTCCCCAGATCACTTACCAGTGTCATTATTCCCCAAATCACTTACCACAGTGTCATTATTCCCAAAATCACTTACCACAGTATCATTATTCCCCAAATCACTTACCACAGTATCATTATTCCCCAAATCACTTACCACAGTGTCATTATTCTCCAAATCACTTACCACAGTGTCATTATTCCCCAAATCACTTACCACAGTATCATTATTCTCCAAATCACTTACCACAGTGCCATTATTCCCCAGATCACTTACCACAGTGTCATTATTCCCCAAATCACTTACCACAGTGTCATTATTCCCAAAATCACTTACCACAGTATCATTATTCCCCAAATCACTTACCACAGTATCATTATTCCCCAAATCACTTACCACAGTATCATTATTCTCCAGATCACTTACCACAGTATCATTATTCCCCAAATCACTTACCACAGTATCATTATTCTCCAAATCACTTACCACAATATCATTATTCTCCAAATCACTTACCACAGTGTCATTATTCTCCAAATCACTTACCACAGTATCATTATTCCCCAAATCACTTACCACAGTGTCATTATTCCACCAAATCACTTACCACAGTATCATTATTCCCCAAATCACTTACCACAGTATCATTATTCCCCAAATCACTTACCACAGTATCATTATTCCCAAAATCACTTACCACAGTATCATTATTCTCCAAATCACTTACCACAGTATCATTATTCTCCAAATCACTTACCACAGTATCATTATTCTCCAAATCATTTACCACTGTATCATTATTCTCCAAATCACTTACCACAGTATCATTATTCCCCAAATCACTTACCACAGTATCATTATTCTCCAGATCACTTACCACAGTATCATTATTCTCCAAATCACTTACCAGAGTATCATTATTCTCCAGATCACTTACCACAGTATCATTATTCCCCAAATCACTTACCACAGTATCATTATTCCCCAAATCACTTACCACAGTATCATTATTCTCCAGATCACTTACCACAGTATCATTATTCTCCAAATCACTTACCACAGTATCATTATTCTCCAAATCCCTTTCCAGAGTATCATTATTCTCCAAATCACTTACCACAGTATCATTATTCCCCAAATCACTTACCACAGTATCATTATTCCCCAAATCACTTTCCAGAGTATCATTATTCCCCAAATCACTTACCACAATCATTATTCCCCAAATCACTTACCACAGTATCATTATTCCCCAAATCACTTACCACAGTATCATTATTCTCCAAATCACTTACCACAATATCATTATTCCCCAAATCACTTACCACAGTATCATTATTCCCCAAATCACTTACCACAGTATCATTATTCCTCCAAATCACTTACCACAGTATCATTATTCTCCAAATCTACTTACCACAGTATCATTATTCTCCAAATCTACTTACCACAGTATCATTATTCCCCAAATCACTTACCACAGTATCATTATTCCCCAAATCACTTACCACAGTATCATTATTCCTCCAAATCACTTACCACAGTATCATTATTCTCCAAATCTACTTACCACAGTATCATTATTCTCCAAATCTACTTACCACAGTATCATTATTCCCCAAATCACTTACCACAGTATCATTATTCCCCAAATCACTTACCACAGTATCATTATTCCCCAAATCACTTACCACAGTATCATTATTGCCCAAATGTCATCTTCAGATGGCCACAGTTTTAACCCCTGTAACTCTCTGGGTAAAACTTGGGTTTTGGTGGACAAGTAGGAGACTTTTTTGGCACCTGAATCTGTTTGGCTGGATTTTCTAGTATGTTACTGTTTATTTATGGTAGGTTGTTTTTTTTTGTTTTTTTTTTGGGGGGGGGGGGGGGGGGGATTACAACATTTGACATTCTTTCCCAGTTTGTTTTCTTTGAACATAGCTTTATATGGATTTAATGGATATGTATCTCAGAGACCCTCACACTACCCCCAAATCTCCAACAAGAGACACAACTCATCTGCCAAGTGATTGCATCCTTTGGGCTCATCCCCTGATGATATATGTGTGTGCCCCCAGCTTTGTGCCTGGTGTAGTCAGACTCTAGGGCATGTTGGATTACTGCAGACCTTTTACATTTTGATTGTAGCTCCAAGGAAGAGGAGGCTGAGTGAGGTTGATGGGAGTTTTATCTGATTCATGTGTGGACCTGGTGTAGTTATTGCAGATCTCTACCAACCTCAGTGACTGTACTTTGCTGAGGGTATTGGGAGTGCACTTTCATGGTATGTGTTTTGCTCTGTTCTTTCCTTTGCAGACACACGCTGTGCTCTGTGCACAGAGGCTGCAGTGCTCCATCCTGAACGTGTGACGGGGGTCCCTGACGGGCGTACAGGAGGGGATTCATGCCAGAGAATATTATGGTTCTGTGTAACTGGATTTAAACTGGGTTCATCCCCTGGAGATGCGCAGTTTTTGGCAGGGGGATCTCACACTCACATTGCACCAATTCTGGAGCAAACAGATTATCAGGGGGTCACAGTGGAGTTGTTGGGAGGACAAATCGGAGGTTTCCAGAGAGGGATGCCCTGAATGCAAGAGAAATCCAGAAAGACCCACACAGATCAGAGCTAGGACCACCGGAGTCAGAAACACAAAGAGAAGTGACGAGAACACTGCCAAGAAACTGCTCAGGAACAGACGGGGGAGTAACGGTGAGTAGCAGATCATCCTGTGTCACTAATACCCATCATGACACTAAAAGTGCTCCAAACAGCAGAAACATTGCCCTGGTGACGGGACCACTATTAGAACCTTGCCCCAGGATTGATACATAACCCCCATTGTGACATACGTTTATACAAATCCATGGGGTCTGTTCATTGCCCAGCTGCACAAATCAGTCCAAAGCAGCCAAGCAATTTAATTATCCAACTCAGCTTTCAATTTGTTAAAACAATTATGTATTTATTTAGTCAAACCAATTCTGCATCGTACAATATATAACAGTAAATATCATTCACTAATACTAGAACAGAAGAAATATCTATTTAACACTACAGAGATTAGACTCTTGGTCCCATTTTATTCCACTTTATATACTAAACATGTCAGTAACTATACCTTGTGCAGGGACAAACCTGCTGAGTTTCTCCTGCTAGAAGAGCTCAGCTGGCCATGGGTAATGTATAGAAGAATATATAGAAGAGCTCAGCTGGCCATGGGTAATGTATAGAAGAATATATAGAGGAGCTCAGCTGGCCATGGATAATGTATAGAGGAATATATAGAAGAACTCAGCTGGCCATGGATAATGTATAGAGGAATATATAGAAGAACTCAGCTGGCCATGGGTAATGTATAGAAGAATATATAGAAGAGCTCAGCTGGCCATGGGTAATGTATAGAAGAATATATAGAAGAGCTCAGCTGGCCATGGATAATGTATAGAGGAATATATAGAAGAGCTCAGCTGGCCATGGGTAATGTATAGAAGAATATATAGAAGAGCTCAGCTGGCCATGGATAATGCAGAGTTACATCTTTACACACTGTCATTTTATAACAATGCATTATACAGGACCAACTCTGTTCTTCTAGCAGGAGAAACTCACCAGGCCCTGCACAATGTATAGAAGAATATATAGAAGAGCTCAGCTGGCCATGGATAATGCAGAGTTACATCTTTACACACTGTCACTATATAACAATGCATTATACAGGACCAACTCTGTTCTTCTAGCAGGAGAAACTCACCAGACCCTGCACAATGTATAGAAGAATATATAGAAGAGCTCAGCTGGCCATGGGTAATGTATAGAATATTATATAGAAGAGCTCAGCTGGCCATGGGTAATGTATAGAAGAATATATAGAAGAGCTCAGCTGGCCATGGGTAATGTATAGAAGAATATATAGAAGAGCTCAGCTGGCCATGGGTAATGTATAGAAGAATATATAGAAGAGCTCAGCTGGCCATGGATAATGCAGAGTTACATCTTTACACACTGTCACTTTATAACAATGCATTATACAGGGCCAACTCTTTTCTTCTAGCAGGAGAAACTCACCAGGCCCTGCACAATGTATAGAAGAATATATAGAAGAGCTCAGCTGGCCATGGATAATGCAGAGTTACATCTTTACACAGTCACTTTATAACAATGCATTATACAGGGCCAACTCTGTTCTTCTAGCAGGAGAAACTCACCAGACCCTGCACAATGTATAGAAGAATATATAGAAGAGCTCAGCTGGCCATGGATAATGCAGAGTTACATCTTTACACACTGTCACTTTATAAAAATGCATTGTACAGGGCCAACTCTGTTCTTCTAATAAGAGAAACTCACCAGGCCCTGCACAATGTATAGAAGAATATATAGAAGAGCTCAGCTGGCCATGGATAATGCAGAGTTACATCTTTACACACTGACACGTTATAACAATGCATTATACAGGGCCAACTCTGTTCTTCTAGCAGGAGAAACTCACCAGACCCTGCACAATGTATAGAAGAAAAAATAGAAGAGCTCAGCTGGCTATGGATAATGCAGAGTTACATCTTTACACACTGTCACTTTATAACAATGCATTATACAGGACCAACTCTGTTCTTCTAGCAGGAGAAACTCACCAGACCCTGCACAATGTATAGAAGAATATATAGAAGAGCTCAGCTGGCCATGGATAATGCAGAGTTACATCTTTACACACTGTCACTATATAACAATGCATTATACAGGACCAACTCTGTTCTTCTAGCAGGAGAAACTCACCAGACCCTGCACAATGTATAGAAGAAAAAATAGAAGAGCTCAGCTGGCTATGGATAATGCAGAGTTACATCTTTACACACTGTCACTTTATAACAATGCATTATACAGGGCCAACTCTGTTCTTCTAGCAGGAGAAACTCACCAGACCATGCACAATGTATAGAATATATAGAAGAGCTCAGCTGGCCATGGATAATGTAGAATTATATCTGTACAAACTGTAGAGTTTGTAGCTCCCATAGAGTCAATCACAGTTCTAATAACCTGTTACAAACCAGACAGCAAAAAGACAGACTAAATTCAAAATATAGGATTCTTTTGTGTTTGGTTTCGCATGTTTTATAAAGCGAATAGGATTCTCTGGTATATTATGTTTTTGTTTCCAAATATTTGTTTATATTTAACTGAAAGATTGTATCAAGTGCAGCCATTTTAAATATAAATGTTTTAATGAAAGAGTAAATAAAGCACCTTACTGAGCCCTCTTTGCTCTGTATAGCTCTATCAGGGGGCGGACATGTTGTTTAGAATCTTTGTTCTGTATAGCTCTATCAGGGGGCGGACATGTTGTTTAGAATCTTTGCTCTGTATAGCTCTATCAGGGGGCGGACATGTTGGTTAGAATCTTTGCTCTGTATAGCTCTATCAGGGGGCGGACATGTTGTTTAGAATCTTTGCTCTGTATAGCTCTATCAGGGGTGGACATGTTGTTTAGAATCTTTGCTCTGTATAGCTCTATCAGGGGGCAGACATGTTGTTTAGAATCTTTGTTCTGTATAGCTCTATCAGGGGGCGGACATGTTGTTTAGAATCTTTGCTCTGTATAGCTCTATCAGGGGGCGGACATGTTGTTTAGAATCTTTGCTCTGTATAGCTCTATCAGGGGGCAGACATGTTGTTTAGAATCTTTTCTCTGTATAGATCTATCGGGGGTGGACATGTTGTTTAGGATCTTTGCTCTGTATAGCTCTATCAGGGGGTGGACATGTTTAGAATCTTTGCTCTGTATAGCTCTATCAGGGGGTGGACATGTTTAGAATCTTTGCTCTGTATAGCTCTATCAGGGGGTGGACATGTTGTTTAGAGTCTTTGAATTTTGGGTCAAATCTTCCTTTCATCTGGACCCAACATGTCCACCATGACTGTAGAATTTGTTTTTTTTCTTAATTCATTGGTTCGATGTTCCTTTAAGTTTACAGTATTGAAGTATAAGAAATGTAATGTTCTTGATTTATTTGTGTGCTGAGTCCTGGTAACTAAAGCAAAAAAAAATTAAAAAAAATGAAAACAAGAGTATATTGGCAGGTAAATGTAAAATGTTTGGATTTGTAGCAACCAAAAAAAAAAGAAAAGAAAATTGATTCTTCTTTTAAATTGTGGGTGTGATTTTAATTTGTGGATGAAGGTTTTTGGCTCATAGGTTTCAGTTTAAGGATGATGCAGGGATAGCTTCCGGACACTTTACAAGCTGTGGGGCGAGCTGCAGGGGAAGGGAGGATTGAGCACAGGCTCAGGAGTTTTGGGAAATGTAGAGATTGGAGCTTCTGACAGAAACTCCTAATATATATTCTTGAGTTTGAAACTTGCCTGCAGATAGACTGACTAGGAAACAAATTAGTCAGAGCAACAAGAATCAGCAAGCTGACAATTTTCAGATCCCGAGGTTATGCCCAAAACCCAACCCCCCCCCCCCCCCCCCCGGCAAAAAACACAGGCTTCCACCCAGCCAAATCCATGATAGTCAGTTCTGTTCAACACCTGCTGTAAAAACAGAAATGATCCAGTGAGAGAACAAGTCTCACTTTATTACTGAAAGAGGGAATTGCAGGACATTGTAAAATTAAGGCCCAAATTGCAGAGACTGAAGTAGAGGTGACGGGAGAATTTACTTAAGTTTGAAATTCTCCTGTCAATTCAGTTTTTCATGAATGAATGCATAGTACATAGGACCCCATGACTGTCCTGCAAGTCTGGGAATGTTGGCAGCTACTAATTCTTGTTTGCTGCACATAGAGCTCTGTCTCCCTCACGTACCAGTCATCTCTGTTGGTCTAGTCAGTTTGTAATGTTCTCTTATTATTTTGTAATATATAAATCTAAGCAATGGAAAGTAATACAGATTGCCCAGAGAAACTCCCCTTTAACCCTTCCTGTGCCTGCGTGTGACACACTGCCCCCTGACACTGCAGGAATGTAAAGAATTGTATATTAAGCAATGCTGCATGTGTAGTAAGCACAGGCATGTGTTGATATGCAAATCTGATAAATATTTACTTCCTCCAGATAAACTGGTAGCAGCATGCACAGAGCCAGATACAGGCCCCAGGAACCTGGCTTTACAAGCAGTGGGGCACATGTCACTATTACATGTGGCTTACTCTCAGTGCAGACACTAATACTGAGAACGCAACTCCACAAGGGCATCACAAACACAGGAATTGCAACAGTTACCCACAGGAGACCTGGATTAATGCATTGAACTCACATCCCAGCTGCTGGGAGTTACTCTGTCATGCTAAAGCTGGCCAAGGATGCTGGGAGTTATACGGTACAGCTGCTGGGAGTTACTATGTTATGCTAAAGCTGGCCAAGGATGCTGGGAGTTATACGGTACAGCTGCTGGGAGTTACTATGTTATGCTAAAGCTGGCCAAGGATGCTGGGAGTTATACGGTACAGCTGCTGGGAGTTACTATGTTATGCTAAAGCTGGCCAAGGATGATGGGAGTTATACTGTACAGCTGCTGGGAGTTACTATGTTATGCTAAAGCTGGTCAAGGATGATGTGAGTTATACTGTACAGCTGCTGGGAGTTACTATGTTATGCTAAAGCTGGCCAAGGATAATGGGAGTTATACTGTACAGCTGCTGGGAGTTACTATGTTATGCTAAAGCTGGCCAAGGATAATGGGAGTTATACTGTACAGCTGCTGGGAGTTACTATGTTATGCTAAAGCTGGCCAAGGATGCTGGGAGTTATACTGTACAGCTGCTGGGAGTTACTATGTTATGCTAAAGCTGGCCAAGGATGATGGGAGTTATACTGTACAGCTGCTGGGAGTTACTATGTTATGCTAAAGCTGGCCATGGATGCTGGGAGTTATACGGTACAGCTGCTGGGAGTTACTATGTTATGCTAAAGCTGGCCAAGGATGATGGGATTTATACTGTACAGCTGCTGGGAGTTACTATGTTATGCTAAAGCTGGCCAAGGATGATTAGAGTTATACTGTACAGCTGCTGGGAGTTACTATGTTATGCTAAAGCTGGCCAAGGATAATGGGAGTTATACTGTACAGCTGCTGGGAGTTACTATGTTATGCTAAAGCTGGCCAAGGATGCTGGGAGTTATACGGTACAGCTGCTGGGAGTTACTATGTTATGCTAAAGCTGGCCAAGGATGATGGGAGTTATACTGTACAGCTGCTGGGAGTTACTATGTTATGCTAAAGCTGGCCAAGGATGATGGGAGTTATACTGTACAGCTGCTGGGAGTTACTATGTTATGCTAAAGCTGGCCAAGGATAATGGGAGTTATACGGTACAGCTGCTGGGAGTTACTATGTTATGCTAAAGCTGGCCAAGGATGCTGGGAGTTACCGTGGGCTGCTGCTGTAAACTACTGTTTAAGGATAATGCTGGCTAAAGAAACTGGGAGTTATACAGTGCAGTTGATGTGGGATAATAATGAAGAATAAAACTGGTTAAGGATGACGGGAGTTATACTATGCAGCTGCTGTGGCTAAAGCTGCAGCTTCTGTGAGGTCCTATTTAGGGCTAAAGCTGGCTAAGGATGCTGCGAGTGATACTGTTCAGCTGCTGTGAGCCACTGTTTCATGCTAAAGCTGTCTAAGGATGTTAGGAGTGATACTGCACAGGTGTTGTGAGCTACTATTTCATGCTAAAGATGGCTAAGGATGCTGGGAGTTAAACTGCACAGCTGTTAGCATATATACAGCAGGAAGTTGTAATCCACAGAAGTGATCTTGTCAAAGCCCTGCTGTGA
This sequence comes from Pelodytes ibericus, assembly GCA_036172795.1. NCBI lineage: Eukaryota > Metazoa > Chordata > Amphibia > Anura > Pelodytidae > Pelodytes > Pelodytes ibericus. Next base: position 2,808,084 of record CM069865.1, on the reverse strand, counting down.
GTTGTACTCCGCAATCTGGATTTCTCGAAAAATGAAAAATATGGAGATTGGTGAAAAGTTGGAGTTGGTGAATTCACACAGGTCTAGTGATTTAAAGGGACACTAATCTTTTTAATCATCCAATTTTACATAAAGCATGTGTTTTATCTTAAAATTTATCTTAAAACTATTTTACAAAAATTCCAGGGAGAATGAAAGCATTTTAGGGGAAGCCCCCTGAAACGGACATGAAACCATTAACACTTCCAGTGCTGGAGGGGAGGACACTGGGGTTATTAACATACAAGGTCATTTGTGGATTGAACTTTACAGACACTGGGAAAATCATTAACATTCCTGGGATTGCTCAAAGTGTTAGACTCTGGATGACAATGGAAAGAACGAGACAATCAAATGATAAAACTTAAACAACCAAACAGGATAGAACCGCTACCTTCACTGATCCACGAGTCACTAACGAGCCTGGCCTGGAAGAACCCGGGATAAAACCTATCTACACAGATCCAATGGCCGCTAACGAGCCTGGCCTGGAAGGACCCGGGATAGAACCTATCTACACAGATCCAATGGCCGCTAACGAGCCTGGCCTGGAAGGACCCGGGATAGAACCTATCTACACAGATCCAATGGCCGCTAACGAGCCTGGCCTGGAAGGACCCGGGATAGAACCTATCTACACAGATCCAATGGCCGCTAACGAGCCTGGCCTGGAAGGACCCGGGATAGAACCTATCTACACAGATCCAATGGCCGCTAACGAGCCTGGCCTGGAAGGACCCGGGATAGAACCTATCTACACAGATCCAATGGCCGCTAACGAGCCTGGCCTGGAAGGACCCGGGATAGAACCTATCTACACAGATCCAATGGCCGCTAACGAGCCTGGCCTGGAAGGACCCGGGATAGAACCTATCTACACAGATCCAATGGCCGCTAACGAGCCTGGCCTGGAAGGACCCGGGATAGAACCTATCTACACAGATCCAATGGCCGCTAACGAGCCTGGCCTGGAAGGACCCGGGATAGAACCTATCTACACAGATCCAATGGCCGCTAACGAGCCTGGCCTGGAAGGACCCGGGATAGAACCTATCTACACAGATCCAAGAGTCACTAACGAGCCTGGCCTGGAAGGAACCTGGATAGAACCTATCTACACAGATCTAAGAGTCACTAACGAGCCTGGCCTGGAAGGAACCTGGATAGAACCTATCTACACAGATCTAAGAGTCACTAACGAGCCTGGCCTGGAAGGAACCTGGATAGAACCTATCTACACAGATCTAAGAGTCACTAACGAGCCTGGCCTGGAAGGAACCTGGATAGAACCTATCTACACAGATCCAAGAGTCACTAACGAGCCTGGCCTGGAAGGAACCTGGATAGAATCACTATCTTCACGGATCCAAAGAGCGCTAACGAGCCTAGCCTGGAAGGACCCGGGATAGAACCTTTCTACACAGATCCAAGAGTCACTAACGAGCCTGGCCTGGAAGGAATCTTGATAGAATCTTTTTCTTCATGGATCCAAAGAGCGCTAACGGTTGGTCCATCCACAACCTTAGGAACTGTGATTACTAGAGTCTTTCGCCGTTTCACCGGTGGGGTTTATTAGACCGTGTGGTTTAACTTTCTTTACTTCATATAATGCAATGCTTATCTAAACCTTATTTCCTACACTATAGGTGGAACTTTACACAGTCCGTCGTGCACTGCATCCCCGTCAGTCTCTAGGCCCCCTCGCGCACTACGCCCCCATCACGCACTAGGACCCCCTCGCGCACTGCGCCCCCGTTGTGCACTAGGCCCCCGCCACGCACTGCGTTCCCATCATGCACAGCCAATTACCTTCGTTTTCTAACTTTCCAGTAACATAGTAATTTAGGTTGAAAAAAGACACAAGTCCATCAAGTTCAACCCTTCTACTTATCATTCCAGCTTTTGATCCAAAACAAGGCAAAAACCCCTAAGGAAGCTATTTCGAATTTTGCCTCCTAGGGGTAAAAATTATTTCTGGACAAAGGCAATCAGATTTCTCCTTGGATCAAGAAGTTCTATTATTAATTATGTTGTTCAGAATCTTTGCTCTGTATAGCTCTATCAGGAGGTGGACATGTTGTTTAGAATCTTTGCTCTGTATAGCTTTATCAGTAGTGGACATGTTGTTTAGAATCTTTGCTCTGTATAGCTCTATCAGTAGTGGACATGTTGTTTAGAATCTTTGCTCTGTATAGCTCTATCACGGGGTGGACATGTTGTTAGAATCTTTGCTCTGTATAGCTCTATCAGTAGTGGACATGTTGTTTAGAATCTATGATTTGTATAGCTCTATCAGGGGGTGGATATGTTGTTTAGAATCTTTGCTCTGTATAGCTCTATCAGGGGCGGACATGTTGTTTAGAATCTTTGCTCTGTATAGCTCTATCAGGGGGCAGACATGTTAGAATCTTTGCTCTGTATAGCTCTATCAGGGGGTGGACATGTTGGTTAGAATCTTTGCTCTGTATAGCTCTATCAGGGGCGGACATGTTGTTTAGAATCTTTGCTCTGTATAGCTCTATCAGGGGGTGGACATGTTGTTAGAATCTTTGCTCTGTATAGCTCTATCAGGGACGGACATGTTGTTTAGAATCTTTGCTCTGTATAGCTCTATCAGGGGGCAGACATGTTGTTTAGAATCTTTGCTCTGTATAGCTCTATCAGGGGGGGCATGTTGTTTAGAATCTTTGCTCTGTATAGCTGTATCAGGGGTGGACATGTTGATTAGAATCTTTGCTCTCTATAGCTCTATCAGGGGGCGGACATGTTGTTTAGAATCTTTGCTCTGTATAGCTCTATCAGGGGCGGACATGTTGTTTAGAATCTTTGCTCTGTATAGCTCTATCAGGGACGGACATGTTGTTTAGAATCTTTGCTCTGTATAGCTCTATCAGGGGACCAAACCTTTGTTCCACCCCATTGGAGCGAATGAGAGCCCTATTAGAAAAAGGGGAAGTCATCATTATTTGGTATTTTATTGCACTGACCTGAATTCAGATTTCTCTTTTATCCGTGCATCCACTGAAAGAGCCCAGCGTGGCTGCCCGTATTCACATAACATTTCAGGTCATTTAAAAAGGCTAATTCAGGGACAAAGTTCTAAGAGTGATGTAATCAGCAGGAGCATTCCATTGGTTTCCATGGTGACTCTGGAACATTCCATTGGTTTCCATGGTGACTCTGGAACATTCCATTGGTTTCCATGCTGACTATGAAACATGTCATTGGTTTCCATGGCAACTGTGGAACATTCCATTTGTTCCCATGGCAACTGTGGAACATTCCATTGTTTTTCCATGGTGACTGCACCACTTTTAGAGGTGTAACTAGTAACCCCTGGGCCACGGTGCTTAAACCTCACCCCACCAGGCAACATGTCACTACATGATACCGCCAGTGCCAGGCACACCGCCACTTTCCACAGTGCCAGTTTTGACCCACATCTTTTTGCCCTAGTACCAGATATTTATCATAGTGCCAGCTTTGCCCCCACATGGCTTAACAGTGCCAGGATTACCATCCAACAAGATTGTATGATTTAATGCACATTTTACAATCAGACCTGGCCTTTTTTGCATTTTTAATTTCAGTGATTCCAATACATTTTGTATGTTACTATTTCTGTGTGTTCCCTGTTTTACACTATGTATATCCCTGAGAATCGCCCCCAGTCCCATCGAGGTTGGTCTCTGGTTTGTGTCGGGATTTGAGGAGTTCAGGAGAGAATCTTTCTTCCTTTTTGTATATTTTCCCCTGTTTGTGGACACTTTCTGTTAGTGCCAGTCAGCATTAATCAAATAAGGTAGCATCAGTGATTAAATAAAAAATATAGACAATCTTATTATTTATCAATTTAAAAAAATACAAAAAACAATTCCAATGAAAGCAGCAAAATATGAGTAGCAAGTATGGTTACAAGATTCTAGCTGAGTGTGATTTGCAATAAAACTGCCACTCCTTTCACTTATTCAAATCAATGTATCGGTTTCATCTCATTATTACACAATCACGTGTTTAATTAACATACATGATCTATATAATTTACTGCTTGAAATCATCTTCATTTCCTCTTTCAATGAAACAACAAAGCAGGAAATGATACCAGATCTCATGGGAATAAAATGATAATTAGCGGAGAGAACGTCAATTAAATTAAATACAGGGTAGATTTTTATTTCCTGATAAATTGCTGTTTGGTGACTTTATTTCCTTTATTAGGTAGCATGACTGCCAATATATCCCAATAATGCTGCCTTATCATCCCGTCTTATCCTCAGTTTAGTACCAGGAGTACTTGCTCTCGCCCCTGGGGTACCCCGGACTCCTTATCATTCTTTTATCACGGTTTGATCTTCCTGTGTCGATGGAGAGTATTTAGGAATGATGGAATTGAGCAAACAAAACAGGGATTACACGTATGAACTGAACATGTTCTGTAATTACAGGACAAAGCCTCTGGCATTCTCTGTATAGCAGAAGGGAAGTGGTTAAATTCCTTTAAAGACTATCCTGTTTCTCCCACCCCCCCCCCCCCCCCCCCGGCATAGTGGAGACACCTCCCCTTTATGTAATGCAGTAGGTGCTGGGAGCAGTTGTACAACCCACAGATGACTCCGCTAAGGTATGATGCTTTCTGCCTCGGCAGGTGTTTAATAAGGTGACTGTTTGGGGGGGAGAAGGGGTATTTAATGGAAGAGGAGCTGCAGGTGGTGCTGGGGGGGGGGGGGAGGTATTTGTTGGTTAAAATACAGCCACACTTTACAGTAAGTCTGGTATGCGGGTGAAATGATCTGTGCTTTAAAACATACAGTCCCCTTCCCAAAGCACAGAGCGCTCGCTGACTGTTACTCACTGCTCCTTCAGTGAGAGGCCCTGGAAAGCCTCTCATGGGCAGTGCTGCATGCATCTGATTGGCTGCTGCCGCACATGCCAGTGGGTGATCAGCTGTGACTGGAGCTGGGGTTGCGTGTGATGCTGGCATTGGAAATACAACGTTTCGCTCTGTTTCTGACGCTTTAGTTATTTTTAAAGTTTATTGAAACTGTGTTTTTGGGAGCAGGAGGAGTGTGCGGGGCAGTTGGTGCAGGAGGAGTGTGCGGGGCAGTTGGCGCAGGGGAGGAGCGGTGCCGTCAGCGCAGGGCAGATCACGCAGGGGAGGAGCGGAGCAGTCAGCATTATAGTGTATGTTGTGGTTTATATTATAGTATAGTTATTGTGTACATTATAGTGTATGTTGTGGTTTATATTATAGTACAGTTATTGTGTACATTATAGTGTATGTTGGGTTTATATTATAGTACAGTTATTGTGTACATTATAGTGTGTGTTGGGGTTTATATTATAGTACAGTTATTGTGTACATTATAGTGTATGTTGTGGTTTATATTATAGTACAGTTATTGTATACATTATAGTGGATGTTGCGGTTTATATTATAGTACAGTTATTGTATACATTATAGTGTATGTTGGGTTTATATTATAGTACAGTTATTGTATACATTATAGTGTATGTTGGGTTTATATTATAGTACAGTTATTGTGTACATTATAGTGTATGTTGGGTTTATATTACAGTATAGTTATTGTGTACATTATAGTGTATGTTGTGGTTTATATTATAGTATAGTTATTGTGTACATTATAGTGTATGTTGCAGTTTATATTATAGTACAGTTATTGTATACATTATAGTGTATGTTGGGTTTATATTATAGTACAGTTATTGTATACATTATAGTGTATGTTGCAGTTTATATTATAGTATAGTTATTGTATACATTATAGTGTATGTTGCGGTTTATATTATAGTACAGTTATTGTATACATTATAGTGTATGTTGCAGTTTATATTATAGTACAGTTATTGTATACATTATAGTGTATGTTGGGTTTATATTATAGTATAGTTATTGTATACATTATAGTGTATGTTGTGGTTTATATTATAGTACAGTTATTGTATACATTATAGTGTATGTTGCAGTTTATATTATAGTACAGTTATTGTATACATTATAGTGTATGTTGCAGTTTATATTATAGTAGTTATTGTATACATTATAGTGTATGTTGGGTTTATATTATAGTACAGTTATTGTATACATTATAGTGTATGTTGGGTTTATATTATAGTACAGTTATTGTATACATTATAGTGTATGTTGGGTTTATATTATAGTATAGTTATTGTATACATTATAGTGTATGTTGCAGTTTATATTATAGTATAGTTATTGTGTACATTATAGTGTATGTTGGGTTTATATTATAGTACAGTTATTGTATACATTATAGTGTATGTTGCGGTTTATATTATAGTATAGTTATTGTATACATTATAGTGTATGTTGCGGTTTATATTATAGTACAGTTATTGTATACATTATAGTGTATGTTGCAGTTTATATTATAGTACAGTTATTGTATACATTATAGTGTATGTTGGGTTTATATTATAGTATAGTTATTGTGTACATTATAGTGTATGTTGTGGTTTATATTATAGTACAGTTATTGTATACATTATAGTGTATGTTGCGGTTTATATTATAGTACAGTTATTGTATACATTATAGTGTATGTTGTGGTTTATATTATAGTACAGTTATTGTATACATTATAGTGTATGTTGCGGTTTATATTATAGTACAGTTATTGTATACATTATAGTGTATGTTGCAGTTTATATTATAGTACAGTTATTGTATACATTATAGTGTATGTTGCGGTTTATATTATAGTACAGTTATTGTATACATTATAGTGTATGTTGCAGTTTATATTATAGTACAGTTATTGTATACATTATAGTGTATGTTGGGTTTATATTATAGTATAGTTATTGTGTTCATTATAGTGTATGTTGGGTTTATATTACAGTACAGTTATTGTATACATTATAGTGTATGTTGGGTTTATATTATAGTATAGTTATTGTGTACATTATAGTGTATGTTGGGGTTTATATTATAGTATAGTTATTGTGTACATTATAGTGTATGTTGGGTTTATATTATAGTACAGTTATTGTGTACATTATAGTGTATGCTGGGTTTATATTATAGTACAGTTATTGTGTACATTATAGTGTATGTTGGGTTTATATTATAGTACAGTTATTGTATACATTATAGTGGATGTTGCGGTTTATATTATAGTACAGTTATTGTATACATTATAGTGTATGTTGGGTTTATATTATAGTACAGTTATTGTGTACATTATAGTGTATGTTGGGTTTATATTATAGTACAGTTATTGTATACATTATAGTGTATGTTGGGTTTATATTATAGTATAGTTATTGTGTACATTATAGTGTATGTTGGGTTTATATTATAGTACAGTTATTGTATACATTATAGTGTATGTTGGGTTTATATTACAGTACAGTTATTGTGTACATTATAATGTATGTTGGGTTTATATTATAGTACAGTTATTGTATACATTATAGTGTATGTTGGGTTTATATTATAGTATAGTTATTGTATACATTATAGTTTATGTTGGGTTTATATTATAGTACAGTTATTGTGTACATTATAGTGTATGTTGGGTTTATATTATAGTACAGTTATTGTATACATTATAGTGTATGTTGGGGTTTATATTATAGTATAGTTATTGTATACATTATAGTGATTATAGTGTATGTTGGGTTTATATTACAGTATAGTTATTGTACACATTATAGTGTATGTTGGGTTTATATTACAGTATAGTTATTGTGTACATTATAGTGTATGTTGGGTTTATATTACAGTATAGTTATTGTGTACATTATAGTGTATGTTGCAGTTTTTATTATAGTATAGTTATTGAATACATTATAGTGTATGTTGCAGTTTTTATTATAGTATAGTTATTATATACATTATAGTGTATGTTGGGTTTATATTACAGTACAGTTATTGTATCCATTATAGTGTATGTTGGGTTTATATTATAGTACAGTTATTGTGTACATTATAGTGTATGTTGGGTTTATATTATAGTACAGTTATTGTATACATTATAGTGTATGTTGGGTTTATATTACAGTATAGTTATTGTACACATTATAGTGTATGTTGGGTTTATATTACAGTATAGTTATTGTGTACATTATAGTGTATGTTGGGTTTATATTACAGTATAGTTATTGTGTACATTATAGTGTATGTTGCAGTTTTTATTATAGTATAGTTATTGTATACATTATAGTGTATGTTGCAGTTTTTATTATAGTACAGTTATTGTATACATTATAGTGTATGTTGGGTTTATATTATAGTACGGTTATTGTGTACATTATAGTGTATGTTGGGTTTATATTATAATACAGTTATTGTATACATTATAGTGTATGTTGGGTTTATATTATAGTATAGTTATTGTATACATTATAGTGTATGTTGGGTTTATATTATAGTACAGTTATTGTATACATTATATTGTATGTTGGGTTTATATTATAGTATAGTTATTGTGTACATTATAGTGTATGTTGCAGTTTATATTATAGTACAGTTATTGTATACATTATAGTGTATGTTGGGTTTATATTATAGTACAGTTATTGTATACATTATAGTGTATGTTGGGTTTATATTATAGTACAGTTATTGTATACATTATAATGTATGTTGGGTTTATATTATAGTACAGTTATTGTACACATTATAGTGTATGTTGGGTTTATATTATAGTACAGTTATTGTGTACATTATAGTGTATGTTGGGTTTATATTATAGTACAGTTATTGTGTACATTATAGTGTATGTTGGGTTTATATTATAGTACAGTTATTGTATACATTATAGTGTATGTTGCAGTTTATATTATAGTAGTTATTGTATACATTATAGTGTATGTTGGGTTTATATTATAGTACAGTTATTGTATACATTATAGTGTATGTTGCAGTTTATATTATAGTACAGTTATTGTGTACATTATAGTGTATGTTGGGTTTATATTATAGTACAGTTATTGTATACATTATAATGTATGTTGGGTTTATATTATAGTACAGTTATTGTATACATTATAGTGTATGTTGGGTTTATATTACAGTACAGTTATTGTGTACATTATAATGTATGTTGGGTTTATATTACAGTACAGTTATTGTATACATTATAGTGTATGTTGCAGTTTATATTATAGTACAGTTATTGTATACATTATAGTGTATGTTGGGTTTATATTATAGTATAGTTATTGTATACATTATAGTGTATGTTGGGTTTATATTATAGTACAGTTATTGTGTACATTATAGTGTATGTTGCAGTTTTTATTATAGTATAGTTATTGAATACATTATAGTGTATGTTGCAGTTTTTATTATAGTATAGTTATTGTGTACATTATAGTGTATGTTGGGTTTATATTACAGTACAGTTATTGTATACATTATAGTGTATGTTGCGGTTTATAGTACAGTTATTGTATACATTATAGTGTATGTTGCAGTTTATATTATAGTATAGTTATTGTATACATTATAGTGTATGTTGGGTTTATATTACAGTATAGTTATTGTGTACATTATAGTGTATGTTGCAGTTTTTATTATAGTATAGTTATTGTATACATTATAGTGTATGTTGCAGTTTTTATTATAGTACAGTTATTGTATACATTATAGTGTATGTTGGGTTTATATTATAGTACGGTTATTGTGTACATTATAGTGTATGTTGGGTTTATATTATAATACAGTTATTGTATACATTATAGTGTATGTTGGGTTTATATTATAGTATAGTTATTGTATACATTATAGTGTATGTTGGGTTTATATTATAGTACAGTTATTGTATACATTATAGTGTATGTTGGGTTTATATTATAGTATAGTTATTGTGTACATTATAGTGTATGTTGCAGTTTATATTATAGTACAGTTATTGTATACATTATAGTGTATGTTGGGTTTATATTATAGTACAGTTATTGTATACATTATAGTGTATGTTGGGTTTATATTATAGTACAGTTATTGTATACATTATAATGTATGTTGGGTTTATATTATAGTACAGTTATTGTACACATTATAGTGTATGTTGGGTTTATATTATAGTACAGTTATTGTGTACATTATAGTGTATGTTGGGTTTATATTATAGTACAGTTATTGTGTACATTATAGTGTATGTTGGGTTTATATTATAGTACAGTTATTGTATACATTATAGTGTATGTTGCAGTTTATATTATAGTAGTTATTGTATACATTATAGTGTATGTTGGGTTTATATTATAGTACAGTTATTGTATACATTATAGTGTATGTTGCAGTTTATATTATAGTACAGTTATTGTGTACATTATAGTGTATGTTGGGTTTATATTATAGTACAGTTATTGTATACATTATAATGTATGTTGGGTTTATATTATAGTACAGTTATTGTATACATTATAGTGTATGTTGCAGTTTATATTATAGTACAGTTATTGTATACATTATAGTGTATGTTGGGTTTATATTATAGTATAGTTATTGTATACATTATAGTGTATGTTGGGTTTATATTATAGTACAGTTATTGTGTACATTATAGTGTATGTTGCAGTTTTTATTATAGTATAGTTATTGAATACATTATAGTGTATGTTGCAGTTTTTATTATAGTATAGTTATTGTATACATTATAGTGTATGTTGGGTTTATATTACAGTACAGTTATTGTATACATTATAGTGTATGTTGCGGTTTATAGTACAGTTATTGTATACATTATAGTGTATGTTGCAGTTTATATTATAGTATAGTTATTGTATACATTATAGTGTATGTTGCAGTTTATATTATAGTATAGTTATTGTGTACATTATAGTGTATGTTGCAGTTTATATTATAGTACAGTTATTGTATACATTATAATGTATGTTGGGGTTTATATTATAGTACAGTTATTGTATACATTATAATGTATGTTGGGTTTATATTATAGTACAGTTATTGTATACATTATAGTGTATGTTGGGTTTATATTATAGTACAGTTATTGTATACATTATAGTGTATGTTGGGTTTATATTATAGTACAGTTATTGTGTACATTATAGTGTATGTTGGGTTTATATTACAGTATAGTTATTGTACACATTATAGTGTATGTTGGGTTTATATTACAGTATAGTTATTGTGTACATTATAGTGTATGTTGGGTTTATATTACAGTATAGTTATTGTATACATTATAGTGTATGTTGCAGTTTTTATTATAGTACAGTTATTGTATACATTATAGTGTATGTTGGGTTTATATTATAGTACGGTTATTGTGTACATTATAGTGTATGTTGGGTTTATATTATAATACGGTTATTGTATACATTATAGTGTATGTTGGGTTTATATTATAGTATAGTTATTGTATACATTATAGTGTATGTTGGGTTTATATTATAGTACAGTTATTGTATACATTATAGTGTATGTTGGGTTTATATTATAGTATAGTTATTGTGTACATTATAGTGTATGTTGCAGTTTATATTATAGTACAGTTATTGTATACATTATAGTGTATGTTGGGTTTATATTATAGTACAGTTATTGTGTACATTATAGTGTATGTTGGGTTTATATTATAGTACAGTTATTGTATACATTATAGTGTATGTTGGGTTTATATTACAGTATAGTTATTGTACACATTATAGTGTATGTTGGGTTTATATTACAGTATAGTTATTGTGTACATTATAGTGTATGTTGGGTTTATATTACAGTATAGTTATTGTGTACATTATAGTGTATGTTGCAGTTTTTATTATAGTATAGTTATTGTATACATTATAGTGTATGTTGCAGTTTTTATTATAGTACAGTTATTGTATACATTATAGTGTATGTTGGGTTTATATTATAGTACGGTTATTGTGTACATTATAGTGTATGTTGGGTTTATATTATAATACGGTTATTGTATACATTATAGTGTATGTTGGGTTTATATTATAGTATAGTTATTGTATACATTATAGTGTATGTTGGGTTTATATTATAGTACAGTTATTGTATACATTATAGTGTATGTTGGGTTTATATTATAGTATAGTTATTGTGTACATTATAGTGTATGTTGCAGTTTATATTATAGTACAGTTATTGTATACATTATAGTGTATGTTGGGTTTATATTATAGTACAGTTATTGTATACATTATAGTGTATGTTGCAGTTTATATTATAGTAGTTATTGTATACATTATAGTGTATGTTGGGTTTATATTATAGTACAGTTATTGTATACATTATAGTGTATGTTGGGTTTATATTATAGTATAGTTATTGTGTACATTATAGTGTATGTTGCAGTTTATATTATAGTACAGTTATTGTATACATTATAGTGTATGTTGGGTGTATATTATAGTACAGTTATTGTATACATTATAGTGTATGTTGCAGTTTATATTATAGTAGTTATTGTATACATTATAGTGTATGTTGGGTTTATATTATAGTACAGTTATTGTGTACATTATAGTGTATGTTGGGTTTATATTATAGTACAGTTATTGTATACATTATAGTGTATGTTGCAGTTTATATTATAGTAGTTATTGTATACATTATAGTGTATGTTGGGTTTATATTATAGTACAGTTATTGTATACATTATAATGTATGTTGGGTTTATATTATAGTACAGTTATTGTACACATTATAGTGTATGTTGGGTTTATATTATAGTACAGTTATTGTGTACATTATAGTGTATGTTGGGTTTATATTATAGTACAGTTATTGTGTACATTATAGTGTATGTTGGGTTTATATTATAGTACAGTTATTGTATACATTATAGTGTATGTTGCAGTTTATATTATAGTACAGTTATTGTATACATTATAGTGTATGTTGCAGTTTATATTATAGTACAGTTATTGTATACATTATAGTGTATGTTGGGTTTATATTATAGTATAGTTATTGTATACATTATAGTGTATGTTGGGTTTATATTATAGTACAGTTATTGTGTACATTATAGTGTATGTTGCAGTTTTTATTATAGTATAGTTATTGAATACATTATAGTGTATGTTGCAGTTTTTATTATAGTATAGTTATTGTATACATTATAGTGTATGTTGGGTTTATATTACAGTACAGTTATTGTATACATTATAGTGTATGTTGCGGTTTATAGTACAGTTATTGTATACATTATAGTGTATGTTGCAGTTTATATTATAGTATAGTTATTGTATACATTATAGTGTATGTTGCAGTTTATATTATAGTATAGTTATTGTGTACATTATAGTGTATGTTGGGTTTATATTATAGTATAGTTATTGTGTACATTATAGTGTATGTTGCAGTTTATATTACAGTGCAGCTATTGTGTACATTATAGTGTATGCTGGGTTTATATTATAGTATAGTTATTGTATACATTATAGTGTATGTTGGGTTTATATTACAGTATAGTTATTGTATATATTAGTGTATGTTGCAGTTTATATTATAGTACAGTTATTGTATACATTATAGTGTATGTTGGGTTTATATGATAGTACAGTTATTGTATACATTATAGTGTATGTTGCAGTTTATATTACAGTACAGTTATTGTGTACATTATAGTGTATGCTGGGTTTATATTATAGTACAGTTATTGTGTACATTATAGTGTGTGTTGGGGTTTATATTATAGTACAGTTATTGTATACATTATAGTGGATGTTGCGGTTTATATTATAGTACAGTTATTGTATACATTATTGTGGATGTTGCGGTTTATAGTACAGTTATTGTATACATTATAGTGTATGTTGCAGTTTATATTATAGTACAGTTATTGTGTACATTATAGTGTATGTTGGGTTTATATTATAGTACAGTTATTGTATACATTATAGTGTATGTTGCGGTTTATAGTACAGTTATTGTATACATTATAGTGTATGTTGCAGTTTATATTATAGTAGTTATTGTATACATTATAGTGTATGTTGCGGTTTATATTATAGTACAGTTATTGTATACATTATAGTGTATGTTGGGTTTATATTATAGTATAGTTATTGTGTACATTATAGTGTATGTTGCAGTTTATATTACAGTGCAGCTATTGTGTACATTATAGTGTATGCTGGGTTTATATTATAGTATAGTTATTGTATACATTATAGTGTATGTTGCAGTTTATATTATAGTACAGTTATTGTATACATTATAGTGTATGTTGGGTTTGTATTATAGTACAGTTATTGTATACATTATAGTGTATGTTGCAGTTTATATTATATTATAGTTATTGTATACATTATAGTGTATGTTGCAATTTTTATCATAGTACAGTTATTGTATACATTATAGTGTATGTTGCAGTTTTTATTATATGTGAATTATAATGTATATATTTATCGAGTTGCCCCTATAGTGTTTGAATATGCGTTATAATGTATATATTTACTGATATAGAACAGGTGCACTGGGTGCTTTGCAGTTGATGGATGTGAATAAGCTGCTTTTTTAGAAACACCTGATCTAATTTGAACCCAGAGATCTTCGTTCGCTGCATGAATTAGGACTAAACAATGATCTCTAATATATCTGGCAGCAAGAGATGGTCAATGATTACCAGGCAGGTAACACAAACTGAGCATAACAAGCTAACAATTACACCCCAGTCAAACAGCACCTTAATAGTATAATGCCCCCTAGTGGTCAACCACAGATTGTACAAATATACAATAGCTTCCTGTACATTACATGATTCTTACTATTATTTAATAAAAATGGCACAATATATTTTTCGTAACAAATGACGTTTCTTTTTGAGTCTATATGAGCAGCAGATGAAGAGCCTGACCATGCGTCTTCTCAAAGCATGAGGGATTATTTTAAGGAACATTTAAATAGAGGGGCTAGGGTGGAACAAGATTGTGGGTGGGCTATATTCCAAAATCCTACAATTAACCCCTGTGTAGATTGCATTACCTATGATGCTCAGGCAGCCAAAAGCTGGCTTGGCTTTTGAGATAAAGCTGTCCACGCAGCAGGAGTGCCACAGCTGGCTTCTACTAGCTTAGGCTGTCCACTGGTGGGAACAGAGACGAGACCCTCACCAGGATTAGTGGGGGCTATTCACTCTACCTCAGTGCTGAGCCCACAGTGGCGAGTGGGGAGTCTTAGAATCCATGTCGTCTAACATTCGGCGGCGAATATTCGCATTACATGTGATATAAGGAGGAGTTTTGCGAGGTTTCTAATATTTCCTCGATTCTAAGATTTTCCTCTAAGATGCAACCTTGAAAACGGAGGGAATACGCTACAACAATATATATTTTAGTATATAGTACATTAGGAAAAAAGCATGTTTATAGTAACATCATTTTAACATTCACTTAACTCCAAATCTTTGCACTGTCACCAATCAGGGTTTTTTTTTCAAATAAAATGAAATAAAAACTCCCGTCATATCAAGTCAAATAACAGATTGATCTTCCTGGGCGTTTTTTTAGGATTTGTTCCGGTATATGATGGATTTTCGAGGGGTGTGAGAATATATTGCGTCTTGTGTTGTGACAAATCTGTGACCTGCAGGGCCAGCCCGGCCCCCGAAATTACAAACCTTAGAAATCAGCCCATTAATATGTCATAGATCAGGGAATTAGTAGGGAGCCGTCCCGTGAGATGTATCTTAGTGTCTTCTTGTTATTTGCAGACAAGATCAAGCTGTTCATGGGAAGAGGACTTCTCTGTGCGACAACCGCAAGCTGGAGCTGTAAGGTAAGTCCTAAACTTCACCCTCAACATTCACTGGTTTACACTGAAACTGACTCACCACACTGAACTTAGAAACGATATGATCTAGATAAGAGAGGTAACAGGTTCCTCCACAGACCCAACTCCCCTTTGCTAGCATTACGGTAATGCCCTGTCTGTTGGCTAGGGGACATCCTCAGTCCAACAAAGACTGAAGGTGTGAGGTCATATCCCAGCACTCTGCCTACGATCTCAATGGAGCAGAGATATCTTAGCTAATGGAGAGGAACCTAGACTTCTAGGGATGATCAATCCCTGGTGGACTAACAGAGGGACATGTGTGATCATCTTCTCTCCCATGCATCCATCAAGTAAAAGGATCAGATAAAGAAAGGTAGATGGTTTTTGAATCTGCGGATCTCAATGCTGCTTTCAGTAAATCCCCGGGAGCAGCCCTAGTTGTAACTGTCTCTCCATTAGTAGATGTACAGCCACTAGATGAGGAGTCCACAGAACATTAGCGTTTTATTAGCAGAGTCCGTTATTGTCTACATTTTCTGTCTTTCCTCCAGGTAACGATCTGGATTCTTCTAGCATCGCTGCTGCTCCTGTCGGCTATGATAAACGGATCACCCGCTTCACAGTTAAAAATAGAAGGACAATCCAGCCATGAGAGACATTACGACCTTTTGGCCACTGCTGATCCAGACAACATTGAGCCAACACAGGAGGAAAAGGAAGCTATGACCTTTAGGTCAACACAGAGTTCTCACTATGGTAAATACAGACATCTGGGGTCATGTAGACATAGACTTTCTATTCTCCTATACTGGAATCCAAAACATAGGACTTGGGAACTATTTATGAATTATGTAGACTTTAGATTAGGGCTGTACTGTCTGGGTAAATTGCAATCACTAATGGACCATTGGCTGACCTTGTGGAGATATTCCCAATATCTACTCTTTAATGGGCACTTGAGGTTGGGTTTGTGCATCCAGAAACTTGGTAAAGGTATTTAGAAGACCAAATAAAAGAAGAACTTGAAATAGAGAGCTGCAAAAAGTAGAAATGATAGGAAGGATTTTTTTTTTATTAAGGTTTTTTTTTGATTATATGATTGTATTTTTCTCCAGAGAACATAACGGCTGAAGGGCACATTGATGATGACCTGCCAGATCGCCTATTCCGCTTCGAACGGTCTTCCAACAAGTCGGCTAGGCCCAAAAAGAACAGGAAGAAGGCCTCAAAAGGCGCAGACAGGGACGGGGCGAGCGGCAAAGGCTGCAGCTTGAAGAGTCTGAAGATCAAAGTACGAGACTTGGGCCTGGGGCACGAGTCGGATGAGTGGATTACATTTAACTACTGCAGTGGGATCTGCCAACAAACTCGTAGCGAGTACGACATGACTCTCACCTTCCTGCTCACACAGAAAAAGCTCAGCCACGGCTCCCATGGACGGATAAGCAACCACCCCTGCTGTCGCCCCACCAGCTACCTGCCAGTGTCGTTTCTGGATGTCAATAATAACTGGAAAGTGGTGCAGAAGTTATCCGCAGAGGGCTGTAGATGTGTTGGATGATTTCTGCCTGTGGCAGGAAGGAGAAAAAGAAAATAAAATAAGAGCAGGTGAGACTAGCTCATGGCTACACAGGCAGAGTAAGCGGCATGCAGACAGAGTGGGGGGTCCCAGGAGCATGGTACCCCCGGGGAGATGTGACAGGTGCCAAGAGCCCCATGGAGAGATATGAACAGCATTGAGAGGGGGTGTTCAAAATAGCTTCTGATCCAAGGGAGATGCTGGAGAGAAAGTTAGAGGGGAAAAAAAGTAGAGACTCTGGGTTCACATCATCAACTGGTACTGAACCAGGTGAAGTTGGATGTGAGGAGTTATTTGCAAGCAGGAGGAAGCTCTGACGGGTTATGTTTGCTGCTGCTGTTGGAGAAACTCTCCATGTGGGAATATTGGAACTCTGGAAAATAAAGAAACTTCCTTCTCAATGCCGACCAGAGCTGATTCTCCTCTGGGGTTGTCCAGCACGTGATGGACACATAGAAGGACGTCCCAGGACACACAGATTACTTTTATCGCCAGTAAGTGCTTCTAACACAGGGCAATAACAAAGTGATATTTAAAGGTTTCAAAACTGTCCACGTTTAGCACAGGATGTGGTGGGAACTCACCCGCTTATCCAGACTTTCTTACTGCAAAGACCGATTGTATTTTTGTAATCACTGTAATAATGCAAGTATCTGGATGTCTTTCCGTCATGTTCCCCTCACAGACAGCTGGTTACAGAGAGGGGGCCATATCGTATTCCCTGAGTGGAGCATCTGTGTTTTGGATCTTTTTGAAGGTTGCATGATCTTGGCAGATTGGTACTGTAAATGCTTCCACGCTTTCATTTTGGACGTGCTTTATTTAAACATTTTTCAATGATAAGTGAGGAAGGGTCCGGTGAGACCCCGGCCTCTACCACAATCTCTTGCAGTCAAGACTTTGCACCCACACAGCAAAAAAGGAGCAATCAGCATTTCTTACATATGCCGGCAATTCAGCCTTTTTCTTTACATTCCACAACACTTTCATGTGAAGAATACAAACCGTGTTTGGCAGAGGTTTCTCAACACATTTCAGGAATTAAGAGCCTGAATCTTTAGGGACGCTTAAAACGACCAAGGTAAAACTGGTGGTGTAAGGACCGTACTAAGTCAGGGAGCTGCCAAAAAATATACATATAGTCATTTAATCGTTAAAAAATACAAATTAAAACAAGTAAATAATCATACATGTGATGCTTTATACATGATACAAGTTGGTTAAAATGCAACAAATGATGGCAGATAAACTTGTCAGAGGGCCTGATATTCAAGGGTTGCTGCTCTGCATCGTCTCTGTGTTCTCTGCTTCTAGTTTCAGGATGTTTCTCAATTCTTATACTTACCTCTGATGAAACCTCGTTAGGCGAAACGTTTATCTGACAGGATTTGCCACAACTTGAATCCACTTTTATTATGTCTGTATAAAGCATTGGGGGTGTGGTTGTCTTATTTTGTATATTTTAATGTATTTCATTCTCCTCTTCCTAATTAGACCAGCGTTAGGATCTGCACCCCAATTCCCATCTCAAGACCGTAACACAAGAGTGTTTGAGTGCCTTATACAGCAAACCTCACTCCCCGTCGTCACCAAGGGTTTAATCAGGGATAGACAGCTCCATGGAATCCCAGCTAGTGACAAAGGGTTTACCCATGAAGAGAGGATGGCAGGGAATTGATAAAAGAATTCCAAAGTTAAGGCCAGTGTAGCCGATTGGAAAATATTTTCCCATTTCACTGAAAGTGAGATTTGTTTTTGGCAGAACCTCTTTCATGAATACAGCACAAAGTGAGCCACGAATGGCTTAAATCTTTTAGAAAGCAGCTCACAGACATGAACAAGAAAGTGAGGAAACAATATACTTATTGACATCAACTCCCATCATCCAGGATGACTTGGTCCTTTAGGTTTTGCTCCGGGCCATGTGTAGGTGTGTGGGCTGCAGATCCATTATTTGGCAGTTATATCCATGGTCCCAAACTGAATAACAAATATTTATATAGCAAATAGGAATCCTGCTCGCAGAGCTTACAATCTAAAGGGAGAGGGGGAGAAGAGACACATAGGGTCAGACAGGAAGGTGGTGGCAGTATTTGGGGATTAGTCTAGTATTTGGGGGGGTCTAGCTTACACCTCTTTGTCTTATCGCCGTCCCTACTCCAGCATCATACAGAGGAAGCGTAAAAACATAAAGACCCTACAGAGACACGACCCTTGGTTTGGTCACGCAAACAAAAACAATTGGTATTTTTTCAAAAGAACTGTAGGTATTATTTATACCAGTCAATTCAGGGGCAAAGAGTGATATAATCAGCGAAAAACATTCCATCGGTTACCATGATGACTGCAGAACATTCAATCAGTTACCATGATGACTGCAGAACATTCCACTGGTTTCCATGGTGACTGTAGAACATTCCATTAGTTGCCATGGTGACTGCAGAACATTCCACTGGTTTCCATGGTGACTGTCAGAACATTCCATTGGTTTCCATGGTGACTACAGAACATTCCACTGGTTCCCATGGTGACTGCAGAACATTCCACTGGTTCCCATGGTGACTACAGAACATTCCATCGGTTACCATGGTGACTGCAGAACATTCCACTGGTTCCCATGGTGACTGCAGAACATTCCACTGGTTCCCATGGTGACTGCAGAACATTCCACTGGTTCCCATGGTGACTACAGAACATTCCATCGGTTACCATGGTGACTGCAGAACATTCCACTGGTTCCCATGGTGACTGCAGAACATTCCACTGGTTCCCATGGTGACTGCAGAACATTCCACTGGTTCCCATGGTGACTGCAGAACATTCCACTGGTTCCCATGGTGACTGCAGAACATTCCACTGGTTCCCATGGTGACTGCAGAACATTCCACTGGTTCCCATGGTGACTGCAGAACATTCCACTGGTTCCCATGGTGACTGCAGAACATTCCACTGGTTCCCATGGTGACTGCAGAACATTCCACTGGTTCCCATGGTGACTGCAGAACATTCCACTGGTTCCCATGGTGACTGCAGAACATTCCACTGGTTCCCATGGTGACTGCAGAACATTCCACTGGTTCCCATGGTGACTGCAGAACATTCCACTGGTTCCCATGGTGACTACAGAACATTCCATCGGTTACCATGGTGACTGCAGAACATTCCACTGGTTCCCATGGTGACTGCAGAACATTCCACTGGTTCCCATGGTGACTGCAGAACATTCCACTGGTTCCCATGGTGACTGCAGAACATTCCACTGGTTCCCATGGTGACTGCAGAACATTCCACTGGTTCCCATGGTGACTGCAGAACATTCCACTGGTTCCCATGGTGACTGCAGAACATTCCACTGGTTCCCATGGTGACTGCAGAACATTCCACTGGTTCCCATGGTGACTGCAGAACATTCCTCTGGTTCCCATGGTGACTGTACCACTTTGCCCCAGAATTGACCTGTATAAAATCCTGTGTCTCTAAATGATAGTTTGTATTCCTGGGCTGTTTACTCAAATGATATAATCTGAAGTTACAACGTTACTATTGTGTTCTCTTTCTCGGGAAATGATGTTAAAAGCTTTATGTAGATAACGTCAGGTGACCAGATTCCATGTTAGAAATGTTTATCACCTAGGCAGCTTCTTATAATGAACTGATATTGCCTCTTCTACCAGACCAAGACTTAAAGGGACTGTCTGCTGCCCAAAATATTAATACATATTAATGTGCTTTCAGAGTACTTTAAAATGCATGTCTTACATTTTGCATTGCTTAAAATTCAAAATACTTACAGCTAGAAGAAATTGTGAAATTAAGGCAGTTTGCAAGAAACCAGAACTGCCCACACTAGCTGAGTAAAAGTCAATTTCCGTTTGTTTGCTGCAGGAACCAATGAGAGTAATTTCATGCAAATAAATGGAATTTCTTGTCTCTCTAGTGATGTCATCGGACAATGTGGCACTGTTAAGAGATACTACTGTGTACAAGAATAAGGCCACTCATAGTCCACACAATGTATTCTATTCCAGTGCCACAGGAAGTGACTAAATTAAACACATCTTTATATCCTCAGTGTCTATATAATCAGTGCTGCCGCACCTGCAGTAAACATGCAGAGTAATCACTGGGGAGGGCTTGAGTCAAATATTAAACATGTGATTTATACAGAATGCCTGCATCAAATCAGCCTGTGCACTATATAATTTGCACCAAAGCGAGTTTGGGGACTAGACTTGTTTGTAACACATCTTGTGGACTTTTTTACAACTGGGAATAATGCTGCTGATGGTCACAATTTGCAGACAGACACCTTCTCGAGCACTGTTTAGGCGGAGCAAGGCTGTATGTGGCTGCCAGTGGAACCAGGATTGGACTCAAACACCCACATTCACACCCGAGAGATGCTCACTGATATTAAAAGTGTTATTTGACGGGTTATAAATGGTCCAGTTTCCAAAAGTCACTGTTAGCAAAATCTACTTTTCCTCTCTGAGATCTAAAAACACATTAACGGTCATGACCACTCTACAACATTCACATACACCTATTTATTACATTTTAAGTTATTTATTTATTTGAATTTTGTGTGGATTTTTTTTTTACCTTTCAAATAAAAACTATTTATTATTAGTGAAAGTCTCTGCATCTGTTATAATATTGTAATATTAAATATTATTTAAAATCCAGCCAGGCTAAAAGTCAATATTTTTGGGTCAATAGGACCAGTCATACACAGTGGTTTTGTAACTACCGAAGTGACTGTCTCTCAGTATGATGACATGCATTATGTATTCGTTTATTACAGAAAAGTAAATTATATATTGGTATCATTTTTTGTACAGTTTTTATAGTGATAGTCATCTTATTTACTGTGTTGTTTTTTTAAGCTATAAAACTCTATTTTTGTACAGTGCTCTGGTTATGTTGGAAAATAAAACTGATATATTACTACTTGTCTGCGTTGATTTAATGGGGGGACGGGTGTGAACGATTTAATAAAAGGGCACAGTGAAGGACAAGGAAGGTTTGGAATTCACTGCCTTGAGAGGTGGGGCTTTCACTGGCTGAGACCACGCCCCTTCTGCATTATAAGCACTTGAAACAGTTCAGCAGAGACAGGTTACTTCCACAGTATTATAAGCAGAAGGAGGTATGTTAACTCCTAGAGAGGAAGCCAGTCTCCTGTGGACTCCCTCTTATCCCAGTGAAACTATCTTCAATGTATATAGAAAGCTACAGGAAATCTGTAATATAAAATAAGTGTTTTTCACATATGTTTAAAGCTGGTAGAACATAAAGGAAATAAGCTTGGTGGAAAGTTTCCAGGTTAATTTTTAGGAATGGCTAATAATGAAACGAACAACATTAATATTTTGATATTGCCGATCCAAGGAATCTGATTGCCATTCGGAGTGAGGAAGCAGAGTTTAAATACCATGTTAGCAAACGAAATGAACATATAGCAAAATGTTAAATATACGTTCCTGACACAGACACCCTTCTCTTTTCTATTTCTTCTGGTCCCCAGTTGTCCTTCCCTTTTTTCCTACTCTGTCTTCCTATTTTATGTGTAATTTCATAGAAATGTTGAGTATATTGCCGACTTTACGTGTGATTTCAATTATAAAAGGTGGAATCTGATGTTTTTCTAATTTATTGTAAACTTATGTACACTGTCTATATTTCTACCGGTCTTTATTAAACGGAGACAAAAAACGTATTAAAAAAAAAAGTGAAAATCAGAATCACTTAAATTAGGAAGTTTTACCTTCTTTTGGATCAGCAGCTGGAAGAAGGATAGTCAAAGAGTTGACGTAAACATGAGATCTGTGCACAGGTGAAGGTCATCAGGACAAAGACCATAAGCCAAGCTTATTATAAAGCCCACCCTCAAACAATAAACACATCTTGTTATGAAGTGAAATAATAATATGAAACAGAGCCGTGTGGGAGAGATCGCTGGTGAGCCAATCCACAGGTCAGCCATTAATGTTACTTGTAGGTGGAAGGGATGGGCCCATCTGTGACCACGCAGCTAAAACTGCAGCACCCAACACACAGACACTATACAGGCCTCGTCATTGATGGTTTATAAGGTCACTAATAGGATAAAGAACTGGAAATACAAAGTAACGAAATACCCGCAGTTTTCAGACCCATCTGAGTACTCCGGGGTGAGACCCACCGAAAGAGTGGGTGCAAGGCACTCCATCCATTGTGGGCTCTGTCCTCTATGGTCAATAAATGGCATCTGCACTGATGTGTGTCCTGGTGGATCGCCAACAGATCTTCTGGGCTCTATTATTTTATATATAATAAATAACTGTACAGATAAATGTATATTAAACAAGACATGTTAAGAGAAATCTGAATTTATTTGTTCTAATTTTTTTTTTTATAGTTTTTTTTTGTTAGTTTGAACCTTAGGCTTTTCCCCTGGAATTTGATCCTTCTATTCTCCTCTGTGCAAAAAAATCTAATCTGTGAAATTTCTGCCTAACTTTAAAAAAAATAATTAATTCATTAAAAAATATGAATGCCAGTGATATCACATAACTGTCCTTCCCCCTGGAATCACTGCTGGGAAAAAAATGAATGGTCTGGGTACACAAGTCTCCTCTTTTCCCCTATCCATCGCACTGACCGAAAGATTGAAACTTTGAACGAGATTCCTAGAGAGTTCCTTCATGAATTTCTATCCAAAGAATAAAAAAACAGGCTAAATACTACTAGATGCATCAAACTTGTCTTGATGGCTGGTGTGTGCTTTTAATTCTGTATTAAATCCGTGTGAATTTATCTTTTTAACATATCTTTAAATCTGTATTATTGATAATTTGGTTCTTGGCAGCCAGATACTTCTAAATAAATGTGTATTTTCTTGTATTTTGGTTTTCTCAGGACACTAGTATAAACATCTGCCAAGAGGGAATAAGACTGGATCTTCATTTTCTAATAAACTAACTAGAAATTCTCACAGGCACTAATAAAACCAGGGGCAGAGCCGGGAGAACTGTCCCATTTCTCAAATGCCAAAAATGCTTTCAGCTTCTAAAATGTCTGTTTCATATAATCACAGGCTTCATGTAAATAACAGCAAAACATTCCAGTGACATCGTGAGCTTCGAAACGGCTTCATTTCCGCTGAGATTTTATGTCACTTCGAAATTTGCAGCAAAAAGCACAGTCCAACTTTACTAAGGGGGCAAAGCACGCAGAATACGAGACCCTGGGACCCATTCACTCACTGACTTAACTATACATCGTACAGGGCCAAACCTGTTACAGGAGCTCAGCTGGCCATGGATAATGTATAGAAGAATATATAGAAGAGCTCAGCTGGCCATAGATAATGTATAGAGGAATATATAGAAGAGCTCAGCTGGCCATAGATAATGTATAGAGGAATATATAGAAGAGCTCAGCTGGCCATAGATAATGTATAGAGGAATATATAGAAGAGCTCAGCTGGCCATAGATAATGTATAGAGGAATATATAGAAGAGCTCAGCTGGCCATAGATAATGTATAGAGGAATATATAGAAGAGCTCAGCTGGCCATAGATAATGTATAGAGGAATATATAGAAGAGCTCAGCTGGCCATGGATAATGCATAGAGGAATATATAGAAGAGCTCAGCTGGCCATGGATAATGTATAGAGGAATATATAGAGAGCTCAGCTGGCCATGGATAATGTATAGAGGAATATATAGAAGAGTTCAGCTGGCCATGGATAATGTATAGAGGAATATATAGAGAGCTCAGCTGGCCATGGATAATGCAGAGTTACATCTTTACACACTGTCACTATATAACAATGCATTATACAGGACCAACTCTGTTCTTCTAGCAGGAGAAACTCACCAGACCCTGCACAATGTATAGAAGAATATATAGAAGAGCTCAGCTGGCCATGGATAATGCAGAGTTACATCTTTACACACTGTCACTTTATAACAATGCATTATACAGGGCCAACTCTGTTCTTCTAGCAGGAGAAACTCACCAGACCCTGCACAATGTATAGAAGAATATATAGAAGAGCTCAGCTGGCCATGGATAATGCAGAGTTACATCTTTACACACTGTCACTTTATAACAATGCATTATACAGGGCCAACTCTGTTCTTCTAGCAGGAGAAACTCACCAGACCCTGCACAATGTATAGAAGAATATATAGAAGAGCTCAGCTGGCCATGGATAATGCAGAGTTACATCTTTACACACTGTCACTTTATAACAATGCATTATACAGGGCCAACTCTGTTCTTCTAGCAGGAGAAACTCACCAGACCCTGCACAATGTATAGAATATATAGAAGAGCTCAGCTGGCCATGGATAATGCAGAGTTACATCTTTACACACTGTCACTTTATAACAATGCGTTATACAGGGCCAACTCTGTTCTTCTAGCAGGAGAAACTCACCAGACCCTGCACAATGTATAGAAGAATATATAGAGAGCACAGCTGGCCATGGGTAATGCAGAGTTACATCTTTACACACTGTCACTTTATAACAATGCATTATACAGGGCCAACTCTGTTCTTCTAGCAGGAGAAACTCACCAGACCCTGTACAATGTATAGAAGAATATATAGAAGAATATATAGAAGAGCTCAGCTGGCCATGGATAATGCAGAGTTACATCTTTACACACTGTCACTTTATAACAATGCATTATACAGGGCCAACTCTGTTCTTCTAGCAGGAGAAACTCACCAGACCCTGCACAATGTATAGAAGAATATATAGAAGAGCTCAGCTGGCCATGGATAATACAGAGTTACATCTTTACACACTGTCACTATATAACAATGCATTATACAGGGCCAACTCTGTTCTTCTAGCACGAGAAACTCACCAGACCCTGCACAATGTATAGAAGAATATATAGAAGAGCTCAGCTGGCCATGGATAATGCAGAGTTACATCTTTACACACTGTCACTTTATAACAATGCATTATACAGGGCCAACTCTGTTCTTCTAGCAGGAGAAACTCACCAGACCCTGCACAATGTATAGAAGAATATATAGAGAGCTCAGCTGGCCATGGGTAATGCAGAGTTACATCTTTACACACTGTCACTTTATAACAATGCATTATACAGGGCCAACTCTGTTCTTCTAGCAGGAGAAACTCACCAGACCCTGTACAATGTATAGAAGAATATATAGAAGAATATATAGAAGAGCTCAGCTGGCCATGGATAATGCAGAGTTACATCTTTACACACTGTCACTTTATAACAATGCATTATACAGGGCCAACTCTGTTCTTCTAGCAGGAGAAACTCACCAGACCCTGTACAATGTATAGAAGAATATATAGAAGAATATATAGAAGAGCTCAGCTGGCCATGGATAATGCAGAGTTACATCTTTACACACTGTCACTTTATAACAATGCATTATACAGGGCCAACTCTGTTCTTCTAGCAGGAGAAACTCACCAGACCCTGCACAATGTATAGAAGAATATATAGAAGAGCTCAGCTGGCCATGGATAATACAGAGTTACATCTTTACACACTGTCACTATATAACAATGCATTATACAGGGCCAACTCTGTTCTTCTAGCACGAGAAACTCACCAGACCCTGCACAATGTATAGAAGAATATATAGAAGAGCTCAGCTGGCCATGGATAATGCAGAGTTACATCTTTACACACTGTCACTTTATAACAATGCATTATACAGGGCCAACTCTGTTCTTCTAGCAGGAGAAACTCACCAGACCCTGCACAATGTATAGAAGAATATATAGAGAGCTCAGCTGGCCATGGGTAATGCAGAGTTACATCTTTACACACTGTCACTTTATAACAATGCATTATACAGGGCCAACTCTGTTCTTCTAGCAGGAGAAACTCACCAGACCCTGTACAATGTATAGAAGAATATATAGAAGAATATATAGAAGAGCTCAGCTGGCCATGGATAATGCAGAGTTACATCTTTACACACTGTCACTTTATAACAATGCATTATACAGGGCCAACTCTGTTCTTCTAGCAGGAGAAACTCACCAGACCCTGCACAATGTATAGAAGAATATATAGAAGAGCTCAGCTGGCCATGGATAATACAGAGTTACATCTTTACACACTGTCACTATATAACAATGCATTATACAGGGCCAACTCTGTTCTTCTAGCACGAGAAACTCACCAGACTCTGCACAATGTATAGAAGAAAATATAGTTTAGGTCAGACAGTCAGAGTATAAGGAGTGTTTGGGTGATACAGTCACAGTTAGGGTTGCCACCTGGCCGGTATTTTACCGTCAGGTCGGTAAAATATTGGCATCAGGCTAATGTTAAGTCTATGGAAACAGTACCAAGGCCAGTATTTTTTTTTTAAGAAAAGGTAGCAACCCTAGTCACAGTATAAGCAGTGTTTGGGTGATACAGTCACAGTATAAGGAGTGTTTAGGTGATACAGACAGTATAAGCAGTGTTTAGGTAATACAGTCACAGTATAAGCAGTGTTTAGGTAATACAGTCACAGTATAAGCAGTGTTTGGGTGATACAGTCACAGTATAAGCAGTGTTTGGGTGATACAGTCACAGTATAAGCAGTGTTTAGGAGATACAGTCACAGTATAAGCAGTGTTTAGGTAATACAGTCACAGTATAAGCAGTGTTTAGGTGACACAGTCACAGTATAAGCAGTGTTTAAGTAATACAGTCATAGTATAAGCAGTGTTTGGGTGATACAGTCACAGTATAAGCAGTGTTTAGGTGATACAGTCACAGTATAAGCAGTGTTTAGGTGATACAGTCACGGTATAAGCAGTGTTTAGGCGATACAGTCACAGTATAAGCAGTGTTTGGGTGATACAGTCACAGTATAAGCAGTGTTTGGGTGATATAGTCACAGTATAAGCAGTGTTTAGGTGACAGTCACAGTATAAGCAGTGTTTAGGTGATACAGTCACAGTATAAGCAGTGTTTAGGTGATACAGTCACAGTATAAGCAGTGTTTAGGTGATACAGTCACAGTATTAGCAGTGTTTAGATGATACAGTCACAGTATAAGCAGTGTTTAGGTGACAGTCACAGTATAAGCAGTGTTTGGGTGATACAGTCACAGTATAAGCAGTGTTTAGGTGATACAGTCACAGTATAAGCAGTGTTTGGGTGATACAGTCACAGTATAAGCAGTGTTTAGGTGATACAGTCACAGTATTAGCAGTGTTTAGGTGATACAGTCACAGTATAAGCAGTGTTTAGGTGATACAGTCACAGTATAAGCAGTGTTTAGGTGATACAGTCACAGTATTAGCAGTGTTTAGGTGATACAGTCACAGTATAAGCAGTGTTTAGCTGATACAGTCACAGTATAAGCAGTGTTTGGGTGATACAGTCACAGTATAAGCAGTGTTTAGGTGATACAGTCACAGTATAAGCAGTGTTTGGGTGATACAGTCACAGTATAAGCAGTGTTTAGGTGACACAGTCACAGTATAAGCAGTGTTTAGCTGATACAGTCACCGTATAAGCAGTGTTTGGGTGACACAGTCACAGTATAAGCAGTGTTTAGGTGATACAGTCACAGTATAAGCAGTGTTTAGGTGACAGATTCCTATAGTGGATTACAATCATCACATGCATTTTGAGTTTCACCCCATGCCAGGACACAGAGCATATCTCATAATAATAAGACGGGTTTCCAAGCTTGAAATAGCCATAAGAATCTGATCAGAATATGTAGCAGAGACTATCTTTCCATCTCGGTGAGCGAGCGCACATCCATTTAATCTGAAGCCGCTGGGTGCAGTCTGCTGAGCAGTTTATTTATAAGAATCCCTGGCAGCAGCTTTGCATATATTGCTGCAATATTAGCATTTTCCCACAGGAGATCAATGTGCAGATGGTTAGCCTCCGAACTCAGACCAGTGTGAGAAGAGAGAAAGTTGGATGTTTCAGAGAGTAACCTGTCTGAGAGCGTTTTGTACACGTGAACATTTCCAATGTGGGAACAGCAGATTATAACAGGGAACAAATTAAACCCCACTAACGAACGGACCGCCAGAGACCACCAGGGGTTCAACTCCCAAATAACGACGCTACACACCAGGGTTCAACTCACAAATAACGACACTACACCCCAGGGTTCAACTCACAAATAACAACACTACACCCCAGGGTTCAACTCACAAATAACGACACTACACCCCAGGGTTCAACTCACAAATAACAACACTACACCCCAGGGTTCAACTCACAAATAACGACACTACACCCCAGGGTTCAACTCACAAATAACAACACTACACCCCAGGGTTCAACTCACAAATAACGACACTACACCCCAGGGGTCAACTCACAAATAACGACACTACACCCCAGGGTTCAACTCCCAAATAACGACACTATACCCCAGGGTTCAACTCACAAATAACGACACTACACCCCAGGGTTCAACTCCCAAATAACGACACTACACCCCAGGGTTCAACTCCCAAATAACAACACTACACCCCTGGGTTCAACTCCCAAATAACGACACTATACCCCAGGGTTCAACTCACAAATAACAACACTATACCCCAGGGTTCAACTCTCAAATAACGACACTATACCCCAGGGTTCAACTCCCAAATAACGACACTATACCCCAGGGTTCAACTCCCAAATAACGACACTACACCCCAGGGTTCAACTCCCAAATAACAACACTACACCCCTGGGTTCAACTCCCAAATAACGACACTACACCCCAGGATTAGGCATACTGGGGTCCGTGAAGAGCCGTTTAAGGATGTTCTATGGACCTGCACAGACCTTGCTGTGGACACTGCCTGTCCCTGATACTCACCCCCGATGCTGCCTTTCTTAAAAGATGCCACAAAGCTCAAAATAGTTCTCTGGCTTAAACAGACATAAGTAGAAGGGGGTAAATAATTTAACTTATACCAGAACTTGAGCAATATGTGGACTGGCTTCGGCTATTTTTGGGGGTGATTTGAAACTAGATTTTTTTTTCAAAAACAAACTCAACCTCCGATCTTGGATGTCATGTTTGACTAATTCTCAACCTCCTCGGCAGTCCTCCAAGCGGCTAATCACGCATTCGCAAATTCGTTAGTGAATACCATTTTGTGAGTTTCGTCACTGTGACTGGAATGTTACCATAGACCACACAGGAGGCCATGGTGTCAAAATAGATCATATTTACGATTCCTAATTACACATACATTTTAAATAAGAGAAAGTGGGTGGCATGCAGCAGAGGAAGGGGAGGGAGAGGTTTTTTCAGCGAAAGTCAGTGAAGGTGAGTAATGTGCGGTGAGTAAGTCCAAAAACATGCTCAGTGAGCAATAAACTCACAATTTTGGAAATTTAATAGATCATTGTTTGTTGATCAGATTACTTCCGAGTCAAATAAGTATTACATAATACAGATGAGTTTTTATGTAAAATCCATCATTTTTTGTCATTCTCATCAACACAAAGAGACTGATAAATAAAAAAAGACATGGTGGGAAACCATCCGAAAACCATCTAGGAGCTTGAATGAAATACAGAGCAGATCCAAAAGGTTATATGGCACTCGAGGTGGTGCTACACCCCATACACCCATCTCTGCGTCATCCACCCCAAGAGCTCGGCTGTAAAACTCGTATGGAGGAGGCGGAACAGTCCACTGGCTGCTCTGTCCAACCAATTGGAATCAGTATCTGGGAGCACAGCATTCCATTTTGGAATGTTACGATCTATATTTACGGACATTTGAAAGCTCGACAAAACAAGTATCAGTAAACATACGAGAAAAGGATTTACCATATGAAAATTACTATAGTATCTGAATTATTTCGGAGATCATGGACAGTGAGATTCATGAGGGTAAAATGTGCAAAATGCTGAACCTCCCCCTCCCCAGCCATTCTAATCTTCTCTGACTACAAAACTGTACAGGAGACAAGTAGAGTCAAGTAGATATTTTTTTTATTATAACTTTGAGATTTGGAGTGCACGCTTTCAAATCCTCTGAAGTCTCTACTTCAGGCAGGTTATACAAATATAGGATAATCTCTCTTACGTACAAGTAACATAGTAATGCATGCTTAAACTCCTTCACTGTATTACGCTCTACCACTTCTACTAGAAGACTAATCCATGCATCCACTACCCTCTCAGTAATGTAATACTTTCATTAGTCCCTGGCCTTATCCTATATCTAGGATAGCCTTATACCTATCCCATGCATGCTTAAACTCCTTCACTGTATTAACCTCTACCACTTCTACTGGAAGACTATTCCATGCATCCACTACCCTCTCAGTAATGTAAAACTTTCATTAGTCCCTGGCCTTATCTTATATCTAGGATAGCCTTATACCTATCCCATGCATGCTTAAACTCCTTCACTGTATTAACCTCTACCACTTCTACTGGAAGACTATTCCATGCATCCACTACCCTCTCTGTAATGTAATACTTTCATTAGTCCCTGGCCTTATCTTATATCTAGGATAGCCTTATACCTATCTATCCCATGCATGCTTAAACTCCTTCACTGTATTAACCTCTACCACTTCTACTGGAAGACTATTCCATACATCCACTACCCTCTCAGTAAAGTAATACTTTCATTAGTGCCTGGCCTTATCTTATATCTAGGATAGCCTTATACCTATCCCATGCATGCTTAAACTCCTTCACTGTATTAACCTCTACCACTTCTACTGGAAGACTATTCCATACATCCACTACCCTCTCAGTAATGTAATACTATCATTAGTCCCTGGCCTTATCTTATATCTAGGATAGCCTTATACCTATCCCATGCATGCTTAAACTCCCTCACTGTATTAACCTCTACCACTTCTACTGGAAGACTATTCCATACATCCATTACCCTCTCAGTAATGTAATACTTTCATTAGTCCCTGGCCTTATCTTATATCTAGGATAGCCTTATACCTATCCCATGCATGCTTAAACTCCTTCACTGTATTACGCTCTACCACTTCTACTAGAAGACTAATCCATGCATCCACTATCCTCTCAGTAATGTAATACTTTCATTAGTCCCTGGCCTTATCTTATATCTAGGATAACCTTATACCTATCCCATGCATGCTTAAACTCCTTCACTGTATTAACATCTACCACTTCTACTGGAAGACTATTCCATTCACCCACTACCCTCTCAGTAATGTAATACTTTCATTAGTCCCTGGCCTTATCTTATATCTAGGATAGCCTTATACCTATCCCATGCATGCTTAAACTCCTTCACTGTATTAACCTCTACCACTTCTACTGGAAGGCTATTCCATGCATCCACTACCCTCTGAGTAATGTAATACTTTCATTAGTCCCTGGCCTTATCTTATATCTAGGATAGCCTTATACCTATCCCACGCATGCTTAAACTCCTTCACTGTATTAACCTCTACCACTTCTACTGGAAGGCTATTCCATGCATCCACTACCCTCTGAGTAATGTAATACTTTCATTAGTCCCTGGCCTTATCTTATATCTAGGATAGCCTTATACCTATCCCACGCATGCTTAAACTCCTTCACTGTATTAACCTCTACCACTTCTACTGGAAGGCTATTCCATGCATCCACTATCCTCTGAGTAATGTGATACTTTCATTAGTCCCTGGCCTTATCTTATATCTAGGATAGCCTTATACCTATCCCATGCATGCTTAAACTCCTTCACTGTATTAACCTCTACCACTTCTACTGGAAGGCTATTCCATGCATCCACTACCCTCTGAGTAATGTAATACTTTCATTAGTCCCTGGCCTTATCTTATATCTAGGATAGCCTTATACCTATCCCACGCATGCTTAAACTCCTTCACTGTATTAACCTCTACCACTTCTACTGGAAGGCTATTCCATGCATCCACTACCCTCTGAGTAATGTAATACTTTCATTAGTCCCTGGCCTTATCTTATATCTAGGATAGCCTTATACCTATCCCACGCATGCTTAAACTCCTTCACTGTATTAATCTCTACCACTTCTACTGGAAGGCTATTCCATGCATCCACTATCCTCTGAGTAATGTAATACTTTCATTAGTCCCTGGCCTTATCTTATATCTAGGATAGCCTTATACCTATCCCATGCATGCTTAAACTCCTTCACTGTATTAACCTCTACCACTTCTACTGGAAGGCTATTCCATGCATCCACTACCCTCTGAGTAATGTAATACTTTCATTAGTCCCTGGCCTTATCTTATATCTAGGATAGCCTTATACCTATCCCATGCATGCTTAAACTCCTTCACTGTATTAACCTCTACCACTTCTACTGGAAGACTATTCCATACATCCACTACCCTCTCAGTAATGTAATACTTTCATTAGTCCCTGGCCTTATCTTATATCTAGGATAGCCTTATACCTATCCCACGCATGCTTAAACTCCTTCACTGTATTAACCTCTACCACTTCTACTGGAAGGCTATTCCATGCATCCACTACCCTCTGAGTAATGTAATACTTTCATTAGTCCCTGGCCTTATCTTATATCTAGGATAGCCTTATACCTATCCCATGCATCCTTAAAATCCTTCACTGTATTAACCTCTGCCACTTCTACTGGAAGGGCTAAACACAGTGAAGGAGTTTATGGCCGGAAGAAGTGCCGATAGTGGTGTCCAGGAGGTTGATTTCTGTGGTTGGATGACGGATTGTGAGGTTGATGCCGATAGTGGTGTCCATTTGGTTGATTTCTGTGGGTGGATGACAGATTGTGAGGTCGATGCTGATAGTGGTGTCCAGGAGGTTGATTTCTGTGGGTGGATGACGGATTGTGAGGTCGATGCTGATAGTGGTGTCCAGGAGGTTGATTTCTGTGGGTGGATGACT
Source organism: Pelodytes ibericus (assembly GCA_036172795.1). Taxonomy (NCBI): domain Eukaryota; kingdom Metazoa; phylum Chordata; class Amphibia; order Anura; family Pelodytidae; genus Pelodytes; species Pelodytes ibericus. The sequence goes on along the minus strand of CM069865.1, from coordinate 2,773,859 downwards.
GATTGTGAGGTCGATGCTGATAGTGGTGTCCAGGAGGTTGATTTCTGTGGGTGGATGACTGATTGTGAGGTCGATGCTGATAGTGGTGTTCAGGAGGTTTATTTCTGTGGGTGGATGACGGATTGTGAGGTCGATGCTGATAGTGGTGTCCAGGAGGTTGATTTCTGTGGGTGGATGACGGATTGTGAGGTCGATGATGATAGTGGTGTCCAGGAGGTTGATTTCTGTGGGTGGATGACGGATTGTGAGGTCGATGCCGATAGTGGTGTCCAGGAGGTTGATTTCTGTGGGTGGATGACGGATTGGGAGGTCGATGCCGATAGTGGTGTCCAGGAGGTTGATTTCTGTGGGTGGATGACAGATTGTGAGGTCGATGCCGATAGTGGTGTCCAGGAGGTTGATTTCTGTGGGTGGATGACGGATTGTGAGGTCGATGCCGATAGTGGTGTCCAGGAGGTTGATTTCTGTGGGTGGATGACGGATTGTGAGGTTGATGCCGATAGTGGTGTCCAGGAGGTTGATTTCTGTGGGTGGATGACGGATTGTGAGGTCGATGCCGATAGTGGTGTCCAGGAGGTTGATTTCTGTGGGTGGATGACGGATTGTGAGGTCGATGCCGATAGTGGTGTCCAGGAGGTTGATTTCTGTGGGTGGATGACGGATTGTGAGGTCGATGCCGATAGTGGTGTCCAGGAGGTTGATTTCTGTGGGTGGACGACGGATTGTGAGGTCGATGCCGATAGTGGTGTCCAGGGGGTTGATTTCTGTGGGTGGATGACGGATTGTGAGGTTGATGATGGGGTGGAATATGTTATAATTCTCATGGAAAGAGAGAAGTTCCTATGAACTTTGTGGACATCACTATCTGCATCAAGAACAATTCCTCCCATTCTCCCCTATATAGCAAACTACAAGGACTGTATCACTCACGTGTCTGTACCATTTCGTTTTTGTACTTTGGGGCATTTTGGGCTTTTGTCTGTCATTCCTGGTTCATACAGTGTGAGAGACTCAGCAGACATCCTGAATATAGAGGATCTGGAGAGCATCCTCTTTCTGACAAGTTCAGGTCACAAGTTATACATTTATTTTCTCTTTAAAACACAGATATGATCCAACATCATTAGGAACGAATATTTGGTGCCACAATCCACTTCCAGGGATCAGCTGCTTGATAGTGGGGCAGTCCAAGCTGCAATGTAACATGCTGTGAAATCACCATTGAGCTGTTTTTGCAATCTAGTAAATGTGTAAAATGTAATGAGTAAAATGAAATCCAAGCTGATACCCTGACTGCAAACATATATATTCATTTATATGTCAAATGTTCTTATATTCATTTAGAGAATTAGAATTTTTTTCTGTATGTGTTTTATTATGAGAAATGTACTATTTTCAGTTTAAGACAATTTACATTTCACCAGTAGTTTTACATTAAAATGCCTCTAAATTCAGTGGCTGTCAATAAAGAGGGGCCTATTGGCTGGACGGTTGCTATAGTAACATTCATTTGAAGTGTTTAAGATATGGGTAGATATGAGGAAAAAACTGATTAGGTGGATCTGTTTTTTTTACACTTCTACTGGAAAGTTATTCCTGGTATCTACTACTGCAAAACAAGGTTGTTCAAATCTGGAAGATTCATTTTTGCACCTTCAGGCTGGAGGAAAGGGCTTGGGGCTCATTCATTTTAACATGCATACTTCCCCTCTGAAGAGAGGGCAGAATATCCGGTAGCGCCAGGGTGTGGTACAGTCTGAACCTGCCTAGAAGCATCATGGGAATTGTAGAGTGGGTTTAAATAGGTCAGCCGTTAACATATCCGCGCAATCGCCGTTAACATATCCGTGTAATCGCCGTTCAAATATCCGCGCAATCGCCGTTAACATATCCGTGCAATCGCCGTTAACATATCCGTGTAATCGCCGTTCAAATATCCGCGCAATCGGCATTAACATATCCGTGCAATCGCCGTTAACATATCCGTGCAATCACCGTTAACATATCCGTGCAATCGCCGTTAACCTATCCGTGCAATCGCCGTTAACATATCCGTGCAATCGCCGTTAACATATCCGTGTAATCGCCGTTAACATATCCGTGTAATCGCCGTTAACATATCCGTGCAATCGCCGTTAACCTATCCGTGCAATCGCCGTTAACATATCCGTGCAATCGCCGTTAACCTATCCGTGCAATCGCCGTTAACATATCCGTGCAATCGCCGTTAACCTATCCGTGCAATCGGCATTAACATATCCGCGCAATCGCCGTTAAAATATCCGTGATATCGCCATTATCATATCCGTGTAATCGCCGTTAACATATCCGTGTAATCGCCGTTAATAAATCCGTGCTATCGGCGTTAACATATCTTAACATATCCTACTGATGGGGAGCAGATTTCTGTCTGAGTGGGAGCAGAGCAGCTTTTATAATAATGTATAATAATGTAACATAGTAATTTAGGTTAAAAAAAGACACAAGTCCATCAAGTTCAACCCTTCTACCCATCATTCCAGCGTTTTGATCCAAAAGAATCAAAAAAAGGAAGCTATTTCGAATTTTGCCTCCTAGGGGGAAAAATTCCTTCTTGACTCCAAAGGGGCAATCAGATTTCTCCTTGGATCAATAAGCTCTGTGACGTCTGCCAATGAAAAAATACAATATATTCACGACCCCGGCAGCAAGGTATTGATGAACTACCACTCACATGGTCACTAGCTGCTTCTGAGCTACAGATACCCTTGCCTATCACCTGGTGAATCACAACTCTGCCAAAACTTCAGTACTGTCTGAGGCTCATTGGAGAGGACCAGCATATGCCTGTCTTTAATGCTGATAGACTGTCAGCAGACTATCACACGGTCATTTACAGAGAATGATCATTTGCTGATTTAAATGCATCTTTGAACTAATTGACTGATCTAATCCTGGAATACAATCAGGCATGGAGTGCAACTCTTATCTTGTCCGCCCTCTCTTATTAATCTCTTTGCCATGCTGAAGCGTGCTTCCAAAAGCCCTTGGCCGTGATGTCATCACCATTTAGTGTGGATGAATTTCACAATTTCTCACTTTATTAATTTACAACTGTCTGAAAACTCCCACGATCTGAGCAGATTAACCGATATTACTGCACTCTCGGAACAGGCAGACTCATTTCTCAGATCCGGATTAATGCATGTTTATATATCTGAATTACTGGACACAGCCATATGTATAAACAAACAAAAAAAAATACAAATAATTTCCTGTTGGCCTGCCTTCCACATACGCCCTAAACCCCAGGTCTCTGAGTCCACATGTTCTGGGCACCTCCTGTGTCCTAACAAATCCCAGGAGCCAAGGCTCCAAAAATACCTAACTGGCCCTGTCCTACTACAATAATAAATAAAGAGGTTCCGTCACATTGTCCATAGCCCCCTCTCCACATCTGTGAACTGAACATAAGAGGTGGGGGAAACAGATAATCTCCACCACTTACCCAGGCATTTTGTCAGACATTCTGGGTGGGAAATAGCAGAATATTTAATTTATTTAGTAACTTTGTGTAATATAGATATTTTTGGAGGTACTGGTGGGATTAGACATGCCCCATCGATCAGTAAAGTAACAGGTTATTCCAATCTCAGCGCCTCAAACGCTTTAGAATATACAGAATTAAAGCAAAACCCCTATATACTCCCGGTCCAGTCGGTAGTAAGTTGGTCTTTTGCTATTTATGTGGATACATATTTGATGCGAATATTGATTTATTCTTTATGTTTTGTATTTTTGGTGATACAGTATATTTTACTTGTGTTCCGTGTATGGAAGATTTACTCACCTTTATTTGTTTGTGTTCTTTTTGTACAAGATAATCCATTTGGTCTAACACTTTATTTGTTGTGCAGCCCCGATTGTTTATTATTGTTTATTTAGGTGGTATATGGGGATCACCCAGTGACTTGCACCCGGTTCTGTGGTTCTTTATTTGTATTTTTATCCATGATCCTGACTTACACTGTATTCGGAAAGGTTTTTTTGAAAACCTATAATACAGTCGTTACGTAGGATTCAGAACCAATGACTGGTGGTCACTATAAGAGGGAGGCAGGCGAATAAGGCCCTAAGTTCCAAAAAGTCTCCTTATTTATTTGGATCCTTTGGAACTGATCTCATTCAAAGCTTTAGTATCCAACACATGGATAACTGGTCATGGGAGAATGGCGTGCTGGATTGAGCAATCCTGCAATGTCACCTAGTGGAAGCAATTAGTATTGCCACCATCCAGGTGTTATCATTACCACAGGCCAATTATTCTGCAGAACACGCAACAAACATGAACGGCAGGACACGCAATCTCTCTCCCCGGACCAGCACAATGCCTCCACATGCTGCCTGGTTCATACTGTGGAGCATTGGGGGATTCTCTGGCTCAGGAACTTTATCTACATGGTGGGCTGCTTTTACCACACAAGAGAAATCTCAGTGTATTCCTCCTGGTAAAACACTTTCTAAATTAATAAAACTACTTTTCAATGTGAAATTTGCATATCAAGCCACAAGGTGATGTCATAAGACACCACAGACACATTTAAAAAATATGCCCCCCCCAAACTGCCTCTCTCTGCCAGCATATCCCCCCAAACAGCCTCTATCAGCCAGCATATCCCCCCAAACAGCCTCTCTCTGCCAGCATATCCCCCCAAACTGCCTCTATCAGCCAGCATATCCCCCCAAACTGCCTCTCTCTGCCAGCATATCCCCCCAAACTGCCTCTCTCTGCCAGCATATCCCCCCAAACAGCCTCTATCAGCCAGCATATCCCCCCAAACAGCCTCTCTCTGCCAGCATATCCCCCCAAACTGCCTCTCTCAGCCAGCATATCCCCCCAAACAGCCTCTCTCTGCCAGCATATCCCCCCAAACTGCCTCTCTCAGCCAGCATATCCCCCCAAACAGCCTCTCTCAGCCAGCATATCCCCCCAAACAGCCTCTATCAGCCAGCATATCCCCCCAAACAGCCTCTCTCTGCCAGCATATCCCCCCAAACTGCCTCTCTCAGCCAGCATATCCCCCCAAACAGCCTCTCTCAGCCAGCATATCCCCCCAAACTGCCTCTCTCAGCCAGCATATCCCCCCAAACAGCCTCTCTCAGCCAGCATATCCCCCCAAACAGCCTCTCTCAGCCAGCATATCCCCCCAAACAGCCTCTATCAGCCAGCATATCCCCCCAAACAGCCTCTATCAGCCAGCATATCCCCCCAAACAGCCTCTCTCAGCCAGCATATCCCCCCAAACAGCCTCTATCAGCCAGCATATCCCCCCAAACTGCCTCTCTCAGCCAGCATATCCCCCCAAACTGCCTCTCTCAGCCAGCATATCCCCCCAAACAGCCTCTCTCAGCCAGCATATCCCCCCAAACTGCCTCTCTCTGCCAGCATATCCCCCCAAACTGCCTCTCTCAGCCAGCATATCCCCCCAAACAGCCTCTCTCAGCCAGCATATCCCCCCAAACAGCCTCTCTCAGCCAGCATATCCCCCCAAACTGCCTCTCTCAGCCAGCATATCCCCCCAAACAGCCTCTCTCTGCCAGCATATCCCCCCAAACTGCCTCTCTCTGCCAGCATATCCCCCCAAACTGCCTCTCTCTGCCAGCATATCCCCCCAAACAGCCTCTCTCTGCCAGCATATCCCCCTAAAAAGCCTCTCTCAGCCAGCATATCCCCCCAAACAGCCTCTCTCTGCCAGCATATCCCCCCAAACAGCCTCTCTCTGCCAGCATATCCCCCCAAACTGCCTCTCTCTGCCAGCATATCCCCCCAAACAGCCTCTATCAGCCAGCATATCCCCCCAAACAGCCTCTATCAGCCAGCATATCCCCCCAAACTGCCTCTCTCTGCCAGCATATCCCCCCAAACAGCCTCTATCAGCCAGCATATCCCCCCAAACAGCCTCTCTCTGCCAGCATATCCCCCCAAACAGCCTCTCTCTGCCAGCATATCCCCCCAAACAGCCTCTCTCTGCCAGCATATCCCCCCAAACAGCCTCTCTCTGCCAGCATATCCCCCCAAACTGCCTCTATCAGCCAGCATATCCCCCCAAACAGCCTCTCTCTGCCAGCATATCCCCCCAAACAGCCTCTATCAGCCAGCATATCCCCCCAAACAGCCTCTCTCTGCCAGCATATCCCCCCAAACTGCCTCTCTCAGCCAGCATATCCCCCCTAAACAGCCTCTCTCAGCCAGCATATCCCCCCAAACAGCCTCTCTCTGCCAGCATATCCCCCCAAACAGCCTCTATCAGCCAGCATATCCCCCCAAACAGCCTCTCTCAGCCAGCATATCCCCCCAAACAGCCTCTCTCTGCCAGCATATCCCCCCAAACAGCCTCTATCAGCCAGCATATCCCCCCAAACAGCCTCTCTCAGCCAGCATATCCCCCCAAACAGCCTCTATCAGCCAGCATATCCCCCCAAACAGCCTCTCTCAGCCAGCATATCCCCCCAAACAGCCTCTCTCTGCCAGCATATCCCCCCAAACTGCCTCTCTCAGCCAGCATATCCCCCCTAAACAGCCTCTCTCTGCCAGCATATCCCCCCAAACAGCCTCTCTCTGCCAGCATATCCCCCCAAACAGCCTCTCTCAGCCAGCATATCCCCCCAAACTGCCTCTCTCAGCCAGCATATCCCCCCAAACTGCCTCTCTCAGCCAGCATATCCCCCCAAACTGCCTCTCTCAGCCAGCATATCCCCCCAAACAGCCTCTCTCAGCCAGCATATCCCCCCAAACTGCCTCTCTCAGCCAGCATATCCCCCCAAACTGCCTCTCTCAGCCAGCATATCCCCCCAAACTGCCTCTCTCAGCCAGCATATCCCCCCAAACTGCCTCTTTCTGCCAGCATATCCCCCTAAAAAGCCTCTCAGCCAGCATATCCCCCCAAACTGCCTCTCTCTGCCAGCATATCCCCCCAAACAGCCTCTATCAGCCAGCATATCCCCCCAAACTGCCTCTCTCTGCCAGCATATCCCCCTAAAAAGCCTCTCTCAGCCAGCATATCCCCCCAAACAGCCTCTCTCTGCCAGCATATCCCCCCAAACAGCCTCTATCAGCCAGCATATCCCCCCAAACTGCCTCTTTCTGCCAGCATATCCCCCCAAACAGCCTCTCTCAGCCAGCATATCCCCCCAAACAGCCTCTCTCTGCCAGCATATCCCCCCAAAAAGCCTCTATCAGCCAGCATATCCCCCCAAACTGCCTCTATCAGCCAGCATATCCCCCCAAACTGCCTCTCTCAGCCAGCATATCCCCCCAAACTGCCTCTATCAGCCAGCATATCCCCCCAAACTGCCTCTATCAGCCAGCATATCCCCCCAAACTGCCTCTCTCAGCCAGCATATCCCCCCAAACAGCCTCTATCAGCCAGCATATCCCCCCTAAACAGCCTCTCTCAGCCAGCATATCCCCCCAAACTGCCTCTATCAGCCAGCATATCCCCCCAAAAAGCCTCTATCAGCCAGCATATCCCCCCAAACAGCCTCTCTCTGCCAGCATATCCCCCCAAAAAGCCTCTATCAGCCAGCATATCCCCCCAAACTGCCTCTATCAGCCAGCATATCCCCCCAAACTGCCTCTCTCAGCCAGCATATCCCCCCAAACTGCCTCTATCAGCCAGCATATCCCCCCAAACTGCCTCTATCAGCCAGCATATCCCCCCAAACTGCCTCTCTCAGCCAGCATATCCCCCCAAACAGCCTCTATCAGCCAGCATATCCCCCCTAAACAGCCTCTCTCAGCCAGCATATCCCCCCAAACTGCCTCTATCAGCCAGCATATCCCCCCAAACAGCCTCTCTCAGCCAGCATATCCCCCCAAACTGCCTCTTTCTGCCAGCATATCCCCCTAAAAAGCCTCTCTCAGCCAGCATATCCCCCCAAACTGCCTCTCTCTGCCAGCATATCCCCCCAAACAGCCTCTATCAGCCAGCATATCCCCCCAAACTGCCTCTCTCTGCCAGCATATCCCCCTAAAAAGCCTCTCTCAGCCAGCATATCCCCCCAAACAGCCTCTCTCTGCCAGCATATCCCCCCAAACAGCCTCACTCTGCCAGCATATCCCCCCAAACTGCCTCTATCAGCCAGCATATCCCCCCAAACAGCCTCTCTCTGCCAGCATATCCCCCCAAACAGCCTCTATCAGCCAGCATATCCCCCCAAACAGCCTCTATCAGCCAGCATATCCCCCCAAACTGCCTCTATCAGCCAGCATATCCCCCCAAACGGCCTCTCTCAGCCAGCATATCCCCCCAAACAGCCTCTATCAGCCAGCATATCCCCCCTAAACAGCCTCTCTCAGCCAGCATATCCCCCCTAAACAGCCTCTCTCAGCCAGCATATCCCCCCAAACAGCCTCTCTCAGCCAGCATATCCCCCCAAACAGCCTCTCTCAGCCAGCATATCCCCCCAAACAGCCTCTCTCTGCCAGCATATCCCCCCAAACTGCCTCTATCAGCCAGCATATCCCCCCAAACAGCCTCTCTCAGCCAGCATATCCCCCCAAACAGCCTCTCTCAGCCAGCATATCCCCCCAAACAGCCTCTCTCTGCCAGCATATCCCCCCAAACAGCCTCTATCAGCCAGCATATCCCCCCAAACAGCCTCTCTCAGCCAGCATATCCCCCCAAACTGCCTCTATCAGCCAGCATATCCCCCCAAACAGCCTCTATCAGCCAGCATATCCCCCCAAACAGCCTCTCTCTGCCAGCATATCCCCCCAAACTGCCTCTCTCTGCCAGCATATCCCCCCAAACTGCCTCTATCAGCCAGCATATCCCCACAAACAGCCTCTATCAGCCAGCATATCCCCCCAAACAGCCTCTCTCTGCCAGCATATCCCCCCAAACTGCCTCTATCAGCCAGCATATCCCCACAAACAGCCTCTATCAGCCAGCATATCCCCCCAAACAGCCTCTATCAGCCAGCATATCCCCCCAAACAGCCTCTCTCAGCCAGCATATCCCCACAAACAGCCTCTATCAGCCAGCATATCCCCCCAAACAGCCTCTCTCTGCCAGCATATCCCCCCAAACTGCCTCTCTCTGCCAGCATATCCCCCCAAACAGCCTCTCTCTGCCAGCATATCCCCCCAAACAGCCTCTCTCAGCCAGCATATCCCCCCAAACAGCCTCTCTCAGCCAGCATATCCCCCCAAACAGCCTCTCTCAGCCAGCATATCCCCCCAAACTGCCTCTCTCTGCCAGCATATCCCCCCAAACAGCCTCTCTCTGCCAGCATATCCCCCCAAACTGCCTCTATCAGCCAGCATATCCCCCCAAACAGCCTCTCTCAGCCAGCATATCCCCCCAAACAGCCTCTATCAGCCAGCATATCCCCCCTAAACAGCCTCTCTCAGCCAGCATATCCCCCCAAACAGCCTCTCTCTGCCAGCATATCCCCCCAAACTGCCTCTCTCTGCCAGCATATCCCCCCAAACAGCCTCTCTCAGCCAGCATATCCCCCCAAACAGCCTCTCTCTGCCAGCATATCCCCCCAAACAGCCTCTCTCAGCCAGCATATCCCCCCAAACAGCCTCTCTCTGCCAGCATATCCCCCCAAACTGCCTCTCTCTGCCAGCATATCCCCCCAAACTGCCTCTCTCTGCCAGCATATCCCCCCAAACTGCCTCTATCAGCCAGCATATCCCCCCAAACAGCCTCTATCAGCCAGCATATCCCCCCTAAACAGCCTCTCTCAGCCAGCATATCCCCCCAAACAGCCTCTATCAGCCAGCATATCCCCCCTAAACAGCCTCTCTCTGCCAGCATATCCCCCCAAACAGCCTCTATCAGCCAGCATATCCCCCCAAACTGCCTCTCTCAGCCAGCATATCCCCCCAAACAGCCTCTATCAGCCAGCATATCCCCCCAAACAGCCTCTCTCTGCCAGCATATCCCCCCAAACTGCCTCTCTCAGCCAGCATATCCCCCCAAACAGCCTCTATCAGCCAGCATATCCCCCCAAACAGCCTCTCTCAGCCAGCATATCCCCCCAAACAGCCTCTATCAGCCAGCATATCCCCCCAAACAGCCTCTCTCAGCCAGCATATCCCCCCAAACAGCCTCTATCAGCCAGCATATCCCCCCAAACTGCCTCTCTCAGCCAGCATATCCCCCCAAACTGCCTCTCTCAGCCAGCATATCCCCCCAAACAGCCTCTATCAGCCAGCATATCCCCCCAAACTGCCTCTCTCAGCCAGCATATCCCCCCAAACAGCCTCTCTCTGCCAGCATATCCCCCCAAACTGCCTCTCTCAGCCAGCATATCCCCCCAAACTGCCTCTCTCAGCCAGCATATCCCCCCAAACAGCCTCTCTCTGCCAGCATATCCCCCCCCACAGCCTCTCTCTGCCAGCATATCCCCCCAAACTGCCTCTCTCTGCCAGCATATCCCCCTAAACAGCCTCTCTGCCAGAATATCACTCAACATAGCCAGCAGAAGGTGGCTATGTTGTCACCTCCTGCAGATCCCAGATTACAGGAAATAGCTGTGATGTCACCTCCTGCAGATCCCAGATTGCAGGAAATAGCTGTGATGTCACTTCCTGCAGATCCCAGATTACAGGAAATATCTGTGATGTCACTTCCTGCAGATCCCAGATTACAGGAAATATCTGTGAGGTCACTTCCTGTAGATTCCAGCATGCAGGAAATGGCTGTGATGTCACTACCTGTACATTCCAGCATGCAGGAAATGGCTGTGATGTCACTTCCTGCATGTTGGATCTGACAGCTGCAGGAAGAGAGGAAACAGGAAACGATAGCTGAAGCTACCGGCATTTAATGGGGCAGCGACCGGACTGAAAAAATAAATGCCTCCCGGGTGGCGACCCTGCTTCTGGGTTCAATTTGTTAACAGACAGGCCAGAAAATTAGGTCGGCCACGTCAGGGGCAAATAGTGTTTTTAAAGGATAACGGTCGGCCAAAGATGAAGTTATGTATAACTGGAAGATTAATTCAACTGCAGACATTTTAAATGCTTTAATGACAAAATACAAATAAAGCACCTTGTTTGGGGGGGCAGACATGTTGTTTAGAATCTTGGGTCAGACGAAGGAAGATATGACTCATCCGACACAAGATGTCTGCCCTGTGATAGAGCTACAGAGGAAAAGAGAGGACTGAATAAGTTACTTTATTTGTAACTTTCTTTCATTGAACCATTTAAGATGTCTAACACTTGAAGTAATCTTTAAACTAAACAGAACATTTCTTCTGCTGCCAGTTTATTATGTTTATTTTATTTAATATATTTTTATTTCAATTATAGAAAAAAGACGAGACATACATTAATATAATAAACAAAACAAACATTAATATAAAAAAAACAACATAAACAAAAGGGTATTGGGCTCAATTCCGGCATTAATATCCAAAAAAAATATATATACGTAGGTAGAACAGGAGACGGAAGACTATATTCCTACTTAGCTATCAATTACGTCTCCATTCGATTAAATAAATATAAATGACTTATATTCACCATTATCCCAGACAAATCCAACAACCGGAACGTTTGGACCAGCTGTGGGGGTTTGGGACTAGGTTCCACCCTCCTCCAGTTATCTCTCCAGCACCGTATAGTACTCAGGGATCACTACTTTCACACAGATGAAGCATGAAAATTAGTTAGCAAAACTGAGCTTCAATTCTCTTTTTTTCTCTCTACTTTTTGGCATTACAATAAAAATAGGAAATAAGTCAAATCTGTTGTATCTAGCACAAGAAAGACATATTAACCATGAATATTAATGTTCCTCTTTGGAAGGACTGGAGCTTTGGCAAATGAACAATTACAAAACCTCAATATGTTTTTCTAATTCAGACGGATCTGGGACAAGATTAGATAACAAGATCAGGAATGTGCCTCGGGGGGTGATTATCCTTGTAAGGAATCAAGGATTGGACGATTATACATTCAAGGAAACCTGTCGTCAAAAAATGAAGTTATGTTTACTTGTAAGATTGCTTCAAGTATAGAAATGTTGAAAGAATACAAATAAGGCACTCGGCAATGCTCTCTAATATCTTGGGTCAGATTAAGGGGGATCTGACCCATCTGTACGCCCCCGATGGAGCTATACAAGTAAAGAGGGCTCAATAAAGTATTTTATTTGTATTCTTTTATTAAAACGTTTCTGTTTAAAATGTCTACAATTGATCTTTCAGTTAATAAGAACTTCATAGTTTGTCCTTTAAATCTGAATCATGACAGGAAGATGAAGATAACCAAAGAAGGCCTTCCAGAAAGAGAACAAGTCACAATTCCCAACAACATAAATCTCTGAGACCGGAATAGGAGAGTACTAGAGAGATTGGACCTGGGTTCCAAATTCCAGGGGAATCCATGTATGCCTTGTGACCCCAATAGTTAAAAATGCACTTACCCCAGCACTTTGATTGCCCTTACAGGACTTGCCCCAGCACATATGACTTGCCCCAGCACTTGCCATATCATATAAACTTGGCATATCATGGTATAATCAGCAGTAATGTATAAACATGGCATATTATGGTATAATCAGCAGTAATGTACAGGGAGTGCAGAATTATTAGGCAAATGAGTATTTTGACCACATCATCCTCTTTATGCATGTTGTCTTACTCCAAGCTGTATAGGCTCGAAAGCCTACAACCAATTAAGCATATTAGGTGATGTGCATCTCTGTAATGAGAAGGGGTGTGGTCTAATGACATCAACACCCTATATCAGGTGTGCATAATTATTAGGCAACTTCCTTTCCTTTGGCAAAATGGGTCAAAAGAAGGACTTGACAGGCTCAGAAAAGTCAAAAATAGTGAGATATCTTGCAGAGGGATGCAGCACTCTTAAAATTGCAAAGCTTCTGAAGCGTGATCATCGAACAATCAAGCGTTTCATTCAAAATAGTCAACAGGGTCGCAAGAAGCGTGTGGAAAAACCAAGGCGCAAAATAACTGCCCATGAACTGAGAAAAGTCAAGCGTGCAGCTGCCACAATGCCACTTGCCACCAGTTTGGCCATATTTCAGAGCTGCAACATCACTGGAGTGCCCAAAAGCACAAGGTGTGCAATACTCAGAGACATGGCCAAGGTAAGAAAGGCTGAAAGACGACCACCACTGAACAAGACACACAAGCTGAAACGTCAAGACTGGGCCAAGAAATATCTCAAGACTGATTTTTCTAAGGTTTTATGGACTGATGAAATGAGAGTGAGTCTTGATGGGCCAGATGGATGGGCCCGTGGCTGGATTGGTTAAGGGCAGAGAGCTCCAGTCCGACTCAGACGCCAGCAAGGTGGAGGTGGAGTACTGGTTTGGGCTGGTATCATCAAAGATGAGCTTGTGGGGCCTTTTCGGGTTGAGGATGGAGTCAAGCTCAACTCCCAGTCCTACTGCCAGTTCCTGGAAGACACCTTCTTCAAGCAGTGGTACAGGAAGAAGTCTGCATCCTTCAAGAAAAACATGATTTTCATGCAGGACAATGCTCCATCACACGCGTCTAAGTACTCCACAGCGTGGCTGGCAAGAAAGGGTATAAAAGAAGAAAATCTAATGACATGGCCTCCTTGTTCACCTGATCTGAACCCCATTGAGAACCTGTGGTCCATCATCAAATGTGAGATTTACAAGGAGGGAAAACAGTACACCTCTCTGAACAGTGTCTGGGAGGCTGTGGGTGCTGCTGCACGCAATGTTGATGGTGAACAGATCAAAACACTGACAGAATCCATGGATGGCAGGCTTTTGAGTGTCCTTGCAAAGAAAGGTGGCTATATTGGTCACTGATTTGTTTTTGTTTTGCTTTTGAATGTCAGAAATGTATATTTGTGAATGTTGAGATGTTATATTGGTTTCACTGGTAAAAATAAATAATTGAAATGGGTATATATTTATTTTTTGTTAAGTTGCCTAATAATTATGCACAGTAATAGTCACCTGCACACACAGATATCCCCCTAAAATAGCTAAAACTAAAAACAAACTAAAAACTACTTCCAAAAATATTCAGCTTTGATATTAATTAGTTTTTTGGGTTCATTGGGAACATGGTTGTTGTTCAATAATAAAATTAATCCTCAAAAATACAACTTGCCTAATAATTCTGCACTCCCTGTATAAACATGGCATATCATGGTATAATCAGTAATGTATAAACATGGCATATCATGGTATAATCAGCAGTAATGTATAAACATGGCATATCATAGTAAAATCAGCAGTAATGTATTAACGTGGCATATCATGGTATAATCAGCAGTAATGTATAAACATGCCATATCATGGTATAATCAGCAGTAATGTATAAACATGGCATATTATGGTATAATCAGCAGTAATGTATAAACATGGCATTTCATGGTATAATCAGCAGTAATGTATAAACATGGCATATCATGGTATAATCAGCAGTAATGTATAAACATGGCATATCATGGTACAATCAGCAGTAATGTATAAACATGGCATATCATGGTATAATCAGCAGTAATGTATAAACATGGCATATCATGGTATAATCAGCAATAATGTATAAACATGGCATATCATGGTATAATCAGCAGTAATGTATTAACGTGGCATATCATGGTATAATCAGCAGTAATGTATAAACATGGCATATCATGGTATAATCAGCAGTAATGTATAAACATGGCATATTATGGTATAATCAGCAGTAATGTATAAACATGGCATATCATGGTAAAATTAGCAGTAATGTATTAACGTGGCATATCATGGTAAAATTAGCAGTAATGTATTAACGTGGCATATCATGGTAAAATTAGCAGTAATGTATTAACGTGGCATATCATGGTATAATCAGCAGTAATGTATTAACGTGGCAAGAAACAAGCATATTTCTAAACTGGGGACAAAATTTAGAAACCATTTAGACATGGACTTGTTTACCGATTGTATTTGTGTAAATAATTTTTTACGTCAAAATTAGAAAAAGTGGTTTAAGTTTTTTTTTTTTTGTAAATTATAAGATATGAAGAATATAATGGTATCTAACACAAGCCCTTCTGACGGCGAAAAAAAGAATATATACTTTATGTGGGGCAGTATGTGAGAAGGAAGAAAATTACAGCTAAACACAAACACTCCAGAAATGTCAAAACAGCCCATGTGACCAAGGGAAAGACAAGGTCAAAAGGTCATGTCACTAAGAGGTTAATAGGACCATTATATGACCCTGGTATTAGTAACTAACAGACCAGTTTATACCTGAGCATCATGGGAAGTGTACAATACCTGGGGTGGTAAAGATTAGCCACTATTACCCCAGTCTACAATCCCTATGGTATTCAGTCAGTTATGGGCTGGCTGTATGTCATGGGAGCTGCAGTGTAACAATCCCAGTCGGTTACTACAAATCCAATAAAGCTAAGCTAGTAATATGGCTGGTTGAACATTATTGTAGATGCGGTCAGCAAAAGAAGACTTACTGTAACCCCATTGCATGTGAAAAGATGCTACACAGATACACAATGCATGGGAAAAGACGCTACACAGATACACAATGCATGTGAAAAGACGCTACACAGATACACAATGCATGGGAAAAGACGCTACACAGACACACAATGCATGTGAAAAGACGCTACACAGATACACAATGCATGTGAAAAGACGCTACACAGATACACAATGCATGGGAAAAGACGCTACACAGATACACAATGAATGGGAAAAGACGCTACACAGATACACAATGCATGGGAAAAGACGCTACACAGATACACAATGCATGGGAAAAGACGCTACAGAGATACACAATGCATGGGAAAAGACGCTACACAGATACACAATGCATGGGAAAAGACGCTACACAGATACACAATGCATGGGAAAAGACGCTACACAGATACACAATGCATGGGAAAAGACGCTACACAGATACACAATGCATGTGAAAAGACGCTACACAGATACACAATGCATGGGAAATGACGCTACACAGACACACAATGCATGTGAAAAGCCGCTACACAGATATGCAATGCATGTGAAAAGACGCTACACAGACACACAATGAATGGGAAAAGCCGCTACACAGATACGCAATGCATGTGAAAAGTCGCTACACAGATACACAATGAATGGGAAAAGCCGCTACACAGACACACAATGAATGGGAAAAGACGCTACACAGACACACAATGAATGGGAAAAGCCTCTACACAGTAGGGATCGACCGATTATCGGATTAACCGATATTATCGGCCGATATTCACAGTTTCCTAAATTATCGGTATCGGCATCTAACTTTACCGATAATGCCGATAATATTTGAATGAAGCAGTTTTCGCGATCAACGATCGCGAAAACCGCTTTAACAGTGCTGGTCTATTGCCTCGACATCGAGGCAATAGCCAGCACCGATATTTCTATTTTGGGACCCCCACGATCGCCCCACGGAGCGATCGTGGGGAGCCATATTGACGGAGCATGCTGCTCCGTCAATATGGCTAAGTCCTCTGCCGGTCTGAGCTTCGGAAGTGAAAGTAACTTCACTTCAGTCGCTCTGAATATGCTACTTGACTACCCCTAGTGGTAGTTTAGTAGCATTGCAATGGAAAATAATTAAAATACATATTTAATTAAATAAAAATAGGTTCTTTAGCTATATTAGCCTATAGGGTTAAAATTAAATATTTTTTAGCATAAGGGATAGGGTTAAAATTAAATTAAAGTTAAAAAATATTAAGGGATATAATAAGGATTAGAGTTGGGGTTAAATTTAGTGTTAGGGTTAAATTTTGGGTTCGGGTTGGGGTCAAAAGATCAATATAGGAAAAAACCAAAAAACACTATTTTTGGTTTTTGCCCCATAACTCGCAAAAAAATACCGATAAATATTGAAACATGCATATTTTTGAACTAGGGACAACATTTAGAAACTATTTAGCCGGGGTCTTTTTTAATGATTTTATTTGTGTAAATTATATTTTAGGTCAAAGTTAGAAAAAGTGGGTTTTTTTAAATTTTTCATCATATTTTATGATTTTGTTTTGTAGTAAATTATAAGATATGATGAACATAATGGTATCTAATGAAAGCCCTTCTTATGACGATAAAAACAACATATAATTTGTGTGGGTACTGTATGTGAGAAAGCAAAAAATTACAGCTAAACACAAACACCCTAGAAATGTCAAAACAGCCATTGTCACCAAGGGAAAGTCAAGGTGAAAATGTCTTGTCACTAAGGGGTTAATTAAGCTGTTTTGATGCCTTGCTTATATTTACTGTAGTGTCCCTTTGATATAATTGCCTATGTCATTGCTGCTCATTTTACTAAGATTTAATCTAAGTATGGACTATGTGCAATTGAACATTGTTGTTCTTGTTACCTTTTGACTGATATTTATTTAAAAAAAAAAAAAAAGTGGTCCAATTTGTTGTATTTGACCATATCACCATTGTTTTGCTGCATTATTTATTTTTATTTAGCAATGAAAAAGATTTACAAAAAAAAGCTAAACGTTAACAATAAACATGTTCATTTAACAGCAGATTTGTGTAGAAATTGTTTTTTTTTTCCCAAAAAATTAAAATGCACGAAATATCGGTATAAGTTATCGGCTATCGGCCTGAAAGTTCACAGGTTATCGGTATCGGCTCTAAAAAATCAATATCGGTCGATCCCTACTACACAGATACACAATGAATGGGAAAAGACGCTACACAGATACACAATGAATGGGAAAAGACGCTACACAGACACACAATGCATGGGAAAAGCCGCTATACAGACACACAATGAATGGGAAAAGCCGCTATACAGACACACAATGAATGGGAAAAGCCGCTATACAGACACACAATGAATGGGAATAGAGGCTACACAGATACACAATGCATGGGAAAAGACGCTACACAGACACACAATGAATGGGAAAAGACGCTACACAGACACACAATGAATGGGAAAAGACGCTACACAGACACACAATGAATGGGAAAAGCCGCTATACAGACACACAATGAATGGGAAAAGCCGCTATACAGACACACAATGAATGGGAATAGAGGCTACACAGATACGCAATGCATGGGAAAAGCCGCTACACAGATACACAATGCATGTGAAAAGCCGCTACACAGACGCTTTGCTCGAGGTCTGGGCGCCCTGGTAATACACTATTGTCTATAATGATTATAAAGCCTAAGATTGTGACGTGACGGATGCATGATTTGGTTTATTATAGCTTTATATACAGACATATACGCAGTGCTTACCATATAGATATATGGCGGTAATGTCTCTATATCTGGATCCAGCAGCTGCCTCTGCTGCTTATATTATACAGTATAACACTTGTGAAAACCTTAATACAATGATTTATAAAAAAATAAATTAAGGAAAACAGCTGAATATTGGCTGCAAAAAGGGCCTAAAAGAGACAAAATCTTTCATTAAAATGGCCTGGAAATAAAGTTAACCCTGTATCACATGCTGCTGTATTTTCATTACAAGGGGTGACATTCTTATTATACACATTATTATTATTACTCTCACCCACTCAGAACACCTCTCCTGCTATGGCATCATCTCCCCCTTCCTGTATAGTAACTACCAGCACTGGGAACTACACCTCCCATCGTCCCCTGCGCGCGGGGCCTTCTGAATGTCCATGGCCAGCCTCGCCCGATTGGTTTTGTGATAGAGGAGACGATGCCGCCGTCGGGGTTGGTGCTGGAAATGCTGCATATCGCAGTGGCATTGAGAGGATTCAGATAGAGCGATGGGTAATGGGGAGCAGGCATCTTCGCGGACAGCCCTGAGCCCGGGAAGGCCCTGGGAGGATGGTGAGGGTCAGAGTGAGGAGCTGCTGCACCATCAACACCAGGCAGCCTGACTGAGGTGCACTGCAAGGAGGGCCTGCCTGCCTGACTGAGGTACACTGCAAGGAGGGCCTGACTGACTGACTGAGGTACACTGCAAGGAGGGCCTGCCTGCCTGACTGAGGTACACTGCAAGGAGGGCCTGCCTGCCTGACTGAGGTACACTGCAAGGAGGGCCTGACTGACTGACTGACTGACTGAGGTACACTGCAAGGAGGGCCCCACTGACTGACTGACTGAGGTGCACTGCAAGGAGGGCCTGCCTGACTGACTGACTGACTGACTGAGGTGCACTGCAAGGAGGGCCTGACTGACTGACTGAGGTGCACTGCAAGGAGGGCCTGCCTGACTGAGGTACACTGCAAGGAGGGCCTGACTGACTGACTGACTGAGGTACACTGCAAGGAGGGCCTGACTGACTGACTGACTGAGGTACACTGCAAGGAGGGCCTGACTGACTGAGGTACACTGCAAGGAGGGCCTGACTGACTGACTGACTGACTGACTGAGGTGCACTGCAAGGAGGGCCTGCCTGACTGACTGACTGACTGACTGAGGTGCACTGCAAGGAGGGCCTGACTGACTGACTGAGGTGCACTGCAAGGAGGGCCTGCCTGACTGAGGTACACTGCAAGGAGGGCCTGACTGACTGACTGACTGAGGTACACTGCAAGGAGGGCCTGACTGACTGACTGACTGAGGTACACTGCAAGGAGGGCCTGACTGACTGAGGTACACTGCAAGGAGGGCCTGACTGACTGAGGTACACTGCAAGGAGGGCCTGACTGACTGAGGTACACTGCAAGGAGGGCCTGACTGACTGAGGTACACTGCAAGGAGGGCCTGACTGACTGACTGAGGTACACTGCAAGGAGGGCCTGCCTGACTGAGGTACACTGCAAGGAGGGCCTGCCTGACTGACTGACTGACTGACTGAGGTGCACTGCAAGGAGGGCCTGACTGACTGACTGAGGTGCACTGCAAGGAGGGCCTGCCTGACTGAGGTACACTGCAAGGAGGGCCTGACTGACTGACTGACTGAGGTACACTGCAAGGAGGGCCTGACTGACTGACTGACTGACTGAGGTACACTGCAAGGAGGGCCTGCCTGACTGAGGTACACTGCAAGGAGGGCCTGCCTGACTGAGGTACACTGCAAGGAGGGCCTGCCTGACTGAGGTACACTGCAAGGAGGGCCTGCCTGACTGAGGTACACTGCAAGGAGGGCCTGACTGACTGACTGAGGTACACTGCAAGGAGGGCCTGACTGACTGACTGAGGTGCACTGCAAGGAGGGCCTGCCTGACTGACTGAGGTACACTGCAAGGAGGGCCTGACTGACTGAGGTACACTGCAAGGAGGGCCTGCCTGACTGAGGTACACTGCAAGGAGGGCCTGACTGACTGACTGAGGTACACTGCAAGGAGGGCCTGACTGACTGACTGAGGTACACTGCAAGGAGGGCCTGACTGACTGAGGTACACTGCAAGGAGGGCCTGACTGACTGACTGACTGAGGTACACTGCAAGGAGGGCCTGCCTGACTGAGGTACACTGCAAGGAGGGCCTGCCTGACTGAGGTACACTGCAAGGAGGGCCTGACTGACTGAGGTACACTGCAAGGAGGGCCTGCCTGACTGACTGACTGAGGTACACTGCAAGGTGGGCCTGCCTGACTGAGGTACACTGCAAGGAGGGCCTGCCTGCCTGACTGAGGTACACTGCAAGGAGGGCCTGACTGACTGAGGTACACTGCAAGGAGGGCCTGCCTGACTGACTGACTGACTGACTGAGGTGCACTGCAAGGAGGGCCTGCCTGACTGAGGTACACTGCAAGGAGGGCCTGACTGACTGAGGTACACTGCAAGGAGGGCCTGCCTGACTGACTGACTGACTGAGGTACACTGCAAGGAGGGCCTGACTGACTGAGGTACACTGCAAGGAGGGCCTGACTGACTGAGGTACACTGCAAGGAGGGCCTGCCTGACTGAGGTACACTGCAAGGAGGGCCTGCCTGACTGAGGTACACTGCAAGGAGGGCCTGACTGAATGACTGAGGTACACTGCAAGGAGGGCCTGCCTGACTGAGGTACACTGCAAGGAGGGCCTGACTGAATGACTGAGGTACACTGCAAGGAGGGCCTGCCTGCCTGACTGAGGTACACTGCAAGGAGGGCCTGACTGACTGACTGAGGTACACTGCAAGGAGGGCCTGACTGACTGACTGACTGAGGTACACTGCAAGGAGGGCCTGCCTGACTGAGGTACACTGCAAGGAGGGCCTGCCTGCCTGACTGAGGTACACTGCAAGGAGGGCCTGACTGACTGAGGTACACTGCAAGGAGGGCCTGCCTGACTGAGGTACACTGCAAGGAGGGCCTGCCTGACTGAGGTACACTGCAAGGAGGGCCTGCCTGACTGACTGACTGAGGTACACTGCAAGGAGGGCCTGCCTGACTGACTGACTGAGATACACTGCAAGGAGGGCCTGCCTGACTGACTGACTGACTGAGGTACACTGCAAGGAGGGCCTGCCTGACTGACTGACTGACTGAGGTACACTGCAAGGAGGGCCTGACTGACTGACTGAGGTACACTGCAAGGAGGGCCTGCCTGACTGAGGTACACTGCAAGGAGGGCCTGCCTGCCTGCCTGACTGACTGAGGTACACTGCAAGGAGGGCCTGCCTGCCTGACTGACTGACTGACTGAGGTACACTGCAAGGAGGGCCTGACTGACTGACTGAGGTACACTGCAAGGAGGGCCTGACTGACTGACTGAGGTACACTGCAAGGAGGGCCTGCCTGACTGAGGTACACTGCAAGGAGGGCCTGACTGAATGACTGAGGTACACTGCAAGGAGGGCCTGCCTGACTGAGGTACACTGCAAGGAGGGCCTGCCTGACTGAGGTACACTGCAAGGAGGGCCTGCCTGACTGAGGTACACTGCAAGGAGGGCCTGCCTGCCTGCCTGACTGACTGACTGAGGTACACTGCAAGGAGGGCCTGACTGACTGACTGAGGTACACTGCAAGGAGGGCCTGACTGACTGACTGAGGTACACTGCAAGGAGGGCCTGACTGACTGAGGTACACTGCAAGGAGGGCCTGACTGACTGACTGACTGACTGACTGACTGACTGAGGTACACTGCAAGGAGGGCCTGACTGACTGACTGACTGAGGTACACTGCAAGGAGGGCCTGCCTGACTGAGGTACACTGCAAGGAGGGCCTGCCTGACTGAGGTACACTGCAAGGAGGGCCTGCCTGACTGAGGTACACTGCAAGGAGGGCCTGACTGACTGAGGTACACTGCAAGGAGGGCCTGCCTGACTGACTGACTGAGGTACACTGCAAGGAGGGCCTGCCTGACTGAGGTACACTGCAAGGTGGGCCTGCCTGACTGAGGTACACTGCAAGGAGGGCCTGCCTGCCTGACTGAGGTACACTGCAAGGAGGGCCTGACTGACTGAGGTACACTGCAAGGAGGGCCTGCCTGACTGACTGACTGACTGACTGAGGTGCACTGCAAGGAGGGCCTGCCTGACTGAGGTGCACTGCAAGGAGGGCCTGCCTGACTGAGGTACACTGCAAGGAGGGCCTGACTGACTGAGGTACACTGCAAGGAGGGCCTGCCTGACTGACTGACTGACTGAGGTACACTGCAAGGAGGGCCTGACTGACTGAGGTACACTGCAAGGAGGGCCTGACTGACTGAGGTACACTGCAAGGAGGGCCTGCCTGACTGAGGTACACTGCAAGGAGGGCCTGCCTGACTGAGGTACACTGCAAGGAGGGCCTGCCTGACTGAGGTACACTGCAAGGAGGGCCTGACTGAATGACTGAGGTACACTGCAAGGAGGGCCTGACTGAATGACTGAGGTACACTGCAAGGAGGGCCTGACTGAATGACTGAGGTACACTGCAAGGAGGGCCTGCCTGACTGACTGAGGTACACTGCAAGGAGGGCCTGACTGAATGACTGAGGTACACTGCAAGGAGGGCCTGCCTGCCTGACTGACTGACTGAGGTACACTGCAAGGAGGGCCTGACTGACTGAGGTACACTGCAAGGAGGGCCTGACTGACTGACTGACTGACTGAGGTACACTGCAAGGAGGGCCTGACTGAATGACTGAGGTACACTGCAAGGAGGGCCTGACTGACTGACTGAGGTACACTGCAAGGAGGGCCTGACTGAATGACTGAGGTACACTGCAAGGAGGGCCTGCCTGCCTGACTGACTGACTGAGGTACACTGCAAGGAGGGCCTGACTGACTGAGGTACACTGCAAGGAGGGCCTGACTGACTGACTGACTGAGGTACACTGCAAGGAGGGCCTGACTGACTGAAGTACACTGCAAGGAGGGCCTGACTGACTGAGGTACACTGCAAGGAGGGCCTGACTGAATGACTGAGGTACACTGCAAGGAGGGCCTGCCTGACTGACTGAGGTACACTGCAAGGAGGGCCTGCCTGACTGAGGTACACTGCAAGGAGGGCCTGACTGAATGACTGAGGTACACTGCAAGGAGGGCCTGCCTGACTGAGGTACACTGCAAGGAGGGCCTGACTGAATGACTGAGGTACACTGCAAGGAGGGCCTGCCTGCCTGACTGAGGTACACTGCAAGGAGGGCCTGACTGACTGACTGAGGTACACTGCAAGGAGGGCCTGACTGACTGACTGACTGAGGTACACTGCAAGGAGGGCCTGCCTGACTGAGGTACACTGCAAGGAGGGCCTGCCTGCCTGACTGAGGTACACTGCAAGGAGGGCCTGACTGACTGAGGTACACTGCAAGGAGGGCCTGCCTGACTGAGGTACACTGCAAGGAGGGCCTGACTGACTGAGGTACACTGCAAGGAGGGCCTGCCTGACTGACTGACTGAGGTACACTGCAAGGAGGGCCTGCCTGACTGACTGACTGAGATACACTGCAAGGAGGGCCTGCCTGACTGACTGACTGACTGAGGTACACTGCAAGGAGGGCCTGACTGACTGACTGAGGTACACTGCAAGGAGGGCCTGACTGACTGACTGAGGTACACTGCAAGGAGGGCCTGACTGACTGACTGAGGTACACTGCAAGGAGGGCCTGCCTGACTGAGGTACACTGCAAGGAGGGCCTGCCTGCCTGCCTGACTGACTGAGGTACACTGCAAGGAGGGCCTGCCTGCCTGCCTGACTGACTGACTGACTGAGGTACACTGCAAGGAGGGCCTGACTGACTGACTGAGGTACACTGCAAGGAGGGCCTGACTGACTGACTGAGGTACACTGCAAGGAGGGCCTGCCTGACTGAGGTACACTGCAAGGAGGGCCTGACTGACTGACTGAGGTACACTGCAAGGAGGGCCTGACTGACTGACTGAGGTACACTGCAAGGAGGGCCTGCCTGACTGAGGTACACTGCAAGGAGGGCCTGACTGAATGACTGAGGTACACTGCAAGGAGGGCCTGCCTGACTGAGGTACACTGCAAGGAGGGCCTGCCTGACTGAGGTACACTGCAAGGAGGGCCTGCCTGCCTGCCTGACTGACTGACTGAGGTACACTGCAAGGAGGGCCTGACTGACTGACTGAGGTACACTGCAAGGAGGGCCTGACTGACTGACTGAGGTACACTGCAAGGAGGGCCTGACTGACTGACTGAGGTACACTGCAAGGAGGGCCTGACTGACTGACTGAGGTACACTGCAAGGAAGGCCTGACTGACTGACTGAGGTACACTGCAAGGAGGGCCTGACTGACTGACTGAGGTACACTGCAAGGTGGGCCTGCCTGACTGAGGTACACTGCAAGGTGGGCCTGCCTGACTGAGGTACACTGCAAGGAGGGCCTGACTGACTGACTGAGGTACACTGCAAGGAGGGCCTGACTGACTGAGGTACACTGCAAGGAGGGCCTGCCTGACTGACTGAGGTACACTGCAAGGAGGGCCTGACTGACTGACTGACTGAGGTACACTGCAAGGAGGGCCTGACTGACTGCCTGACTGAGGTACACTGCAAGGAGGGCCTGACTGACTGACTGAGGTACACTGCAAGGAGGGCCTGCCTGACTGAGGTACACTGCAAGGAGGGCCTGCCTGACTGAGGTACACAGCAAGGAGGGCCTGACTGACTGAGGTACACTGCAAGGAGGGCCTGCCTGACTGAGGTACACTGCAAGGAGGGCCTGACTGACTGACTGACTGAGGTACACTGCAAGGAGGGCCTGCCTGACTGAGGTACACTGCAAGGAGGGCCTGACTGACTGACTGACTGAGGTACACTGCAAGGAGGGCCTGCCTGACTGAGGTACACTGCAAGGAGGGCCTGACTGACTGACTGAGGTACACTGCAAGGAGGGCCTGACTGACTGACTGAGGTACACTGCAAGGAGGGCCTGACTGAGGTACACTGCAAGGAGGGCCTGACTGAGGTACACTGCAAGGAGGGCCTGACTGACTGACTGAGGTACACTGCAAGGAGGGCCTGACTGACTGACTGAGGTACACTGCAAGGAGGGCCTGACTGACTGACTGAGGTACACTGCAAGGAGGGCCTGACTGACTGACTGACTGACTGACTGAGGTACACTGCAAGGAGGGCCTGCCTGACTGACTGAGGTACACTGCAAGGAGGGCCTGCCTGACTGACTGAGGTACACTGCAAGGAGGGCCTGCCTGACTGACTGAGGTACACTGCAAGGAGGGCCTGCCTGACTGAGGTACACTGCAAGGAGGGCCTGCCTGACTGACTGAGGTACACTGCAAGGAGGGCCTGCCTGACTGACTGAGGTACACTGCAAGGAGGGCCTGCCTGACTGAGGTACACTGCAAGGAGGGCCTGCCTGACTGAGGTACACTGCATGGAGGGCCCGACTGACTGAGGTACACTGCATGGAGGGCCCGACTGACTGAGGTACACTGCATGGAGGGCCTGACTGACTGAGGTACACTGCATGGAGGGCCCGACTGACTGACTGACTGACTGAGGTACACTGCAAGGAGGGCCTGCCTGACTGAGGTACACTGCAAGGAGGGCCTGCCTGACTGAGGTACACTGCAAGGAGGGCCTGCCTGACTGACTGAGGTACACTGCATGGAGGGCCTGACTGACTGACTGAGGTACACTGCAAGGAGGGCCCGACTGACTGAGGTACACTGCATGGAGGGCCCGACTGACTGAGGTACACTGCATGGAGGGCCCGACTGACTGAGGTACACTGCATGGAGGGCCTGCCTGACTGACTGAGGTACACTGCATGTAGGGCCCGACTGACTGACTGACTGACTGAGATACACTGCATGCAGGGCCCGACTGACTGACTGACTGACTGAGATACACTGCATGGAGGGCCCAACTGACTGACTGACTGACTGAGATACACTGCATGGAGGGCCCAACTGACTGACTGACTGACTGAGATACACTGCATGGAGGGCCCAACTGACTGACTGACTGACTGAGATACACTGCATGGAGGGCCCAACTGACTGACTGAGATACACTGCATGGAGGGCCCGACTGACTGACTGACTGACTGAGATACACTGCATGGAGGGCCCGACTGACTGACTGACTGACTGAGATACACTGAATGGAGGGCCCGACTGACTGACTGACTGAGATACACTGCATGGAGGGCCCGACTGACTGACTGACTGAGATACACTGCATGGAGGGCCCGACTGACTGACTGACTGAGATACACTGCATGGAGGGCCCGACTGACTGACTGACTGACTGAGATACACTGCATGGAGGGCCCGACTGACTGAGATACACTGCATGGAGGGCCCGACTGACTGACTGACTGAGATACACTGCATGGAGGGCCCCACTGACTGACTGACTGACTGACTGAGATACACTGCATGGAGGGCCCCACTGACTGACTGACTGACTGACTGACTGAGATACACTGCATGGAGGGCCCCACTGACTGACTGACTGACTGACTGAGATACACTGCATGGAGGGCCCCACTGACTGACTGACTGACTGACTGACTGACTGAGATACACTGCATGGAGGGCCCCACTGACTGACTGACTGAGATACACTGCATGGAGGGCCCCACTGACTGACTGACTGACTGACTGACTGAGATACACTGCATGGAGGGCCCCACTGACTGACTGACTGACTGACTGACTGACTGAGATACACTGCATGGAGGGCCCCACTGACTGACTGACTGACTGACTGACTGACTGAGATACACTGCATGGAGGGCCCCACTGACTGACTGACTGACTGACTGACTGAGATACACTGCATGGAGGGCCCCACTGACTGACTGACTGACTGAGATACACTGCATGGAGGGCCCCACTGACTGACTGACTGACTGACTGACTGAGATACACTGCATGGAGGGCCCCACTGACTGACTGACTGACTGACTGACTGAGATACACTGCATGGAGGGCCCCACTGACTGACTGACTGACTGACTGACTGACTGAGATACACTGCATGGAGGGCCCCACTGACTGACTGACTGACTGACTGACTGACTGAGATACACTGCATGGAGGGCCCCACTGGCTGACTGACTGACTGACTGAGATACACTGCATGGAGGGCCCCACTGACTGACTGACTGACTGACTGACTGACTGAGATACACTGCATGGAGGGCCCCACTGACTGACTGACTGACTGACTGACTGACTGACTGAGATACACTGCATGGAGGGCCCCACTGACTGACTGACTGACTGACTGACTGACTGACTGAGATACACTGCATGGAGGGCCCCACTGACTGACTGACTGACTGACTGACTGACTGACTGAGATACACTGCATGGAGGGCCCCACTGACTGACTGACTGACTGACTGACTGAGATACACTGCATGGAGGGCCCCACTGACTGACTGACTGACTGACTGACTGAGATACACTGCATGGAGGGCCCCACTGACTGACTGACTGACTGACTGAGATACACTGCAAGGAGGGCCTGCCTGTCACTCTCACTGCAGAGCCTGAGCCACTCATTCACTGAGGCAGGCCTCTGTGTATATAGTTTGGGCAGGGACACTCAGAGCTGGGCTGGGGTTATGGGTCCTCAGTGAGAGTGTTCCAGGGAGCTTGCACTCACAGTCACTCATTTCCTTCCCCCTGTCTGCACAGAGATGAGAGGAGTCAGACCTCATACATGGGAATCTCAGCCCGGTGGTGATATGTGCTGATTCAGACTGCACATTGCAGCTGGGAAGGAAGGGGCATCCACACAAACAAAAGCCCTCCGCAGCAGCAGCCTCCCCCCTCCGGGAGGCGAAGGATTCAGGAATGGAGAGGAGGGAGGAGCAGCAGAGCTTGGAATTCACAATGGACAATGTGGAGAAGGTAAGAGATGCTCCTGGCATGGACCCTCTGCTCTTTAACACATGTTAAAAGCCCTGCAAATCCCATCATCATCCCCGGCCCTTATCCAGCTCGTCTCTGGGATTCAGATGTGTACATTCCCAATAGGGGTTAACCCCTTGATTGACAGGGAATGTCTGCAAAGCCTATGCACTTATTAATGGTACATACGACCAGACGTGTATAATGAATGATTAGTCCTCTTCCACTTCACTTCTGGTGTTTGTTTTTTTCCCATCCCAGTTGCTGCAGGAGTGATCTGCAGAGCATTGCAGTGCATAGCTCTGCGGCTGACAGGCTTAGTGTGGTCTATACATTAGATTTGTTGTCAGACCTCCTCCACTGTAAAGCTAACACTTATTCTGTCTTCATGGCATTTCTATATATCATACTGATTAACACCACAATCACACCGTTTGATTGTGGTGTTAATCAGTATTGCCATGCTGCGGCCTTCACATACCTGGGCGTCAATTTGTGGTGCTGATGGTGCTGCTGCATCAGTAAGTTCACATCGGCATCAGTCGATCAGTATACCATATTTATAGTATACCATATTTACTCAAATCTAATGCGCACCTTTTTTAACAAAATTTTGTCTCCAAAATTTGAGTGCGCATTAGAATCGAGGGCGCATTAGAATCGAGGGCGCATTAGAATCGAGGGCACATTAGAATCGAGGGCGCATTAGAATCGAGGGCTCACTAGAATCGATGGCGTATTCGATTCACGTATGTTTTATGTTGCAAAGATAAAAACACGAATTGTGCTATTAACAAAAAGGGAAGCACAACGCAATAAAGACACACTATACATGTTTACTACCCTCCGTTACTTAACTTACCTACGGCATATACCATAGTTTCAAGGTAGATTGGTCATTTGAGTTAACTCTGCTCTTTTTATGGTATTTTTGCTCCGCTTCTAACACTAAAATCGAAATTCCATCATGTTCTATTGCAGTGTCATTAATAATAAAACTACCGTAGCAGAAACTGTTATTAAAAAACAAAAACACTACTTGTACAAATACTCATTACATTTGCCGGAAAAAAAATGTTTTTGGCTTCAATGTGTCCAATTGTTGCAGTGTTTATGTGGGAATTTTATTCCATTCATCCAGTAGATCATTTGTGAGGTCAGGCACTGATGTTGGATGAGAAGGTCTGGTCCCCCCTTTTCAGTATAACCGCTTCCACTCTTCTGGGAACGTTTTCCACATGGTTTTGCAATTTTCCTGTGGGATTTTTTTCCCATTCATCCAGTAGACCATTTGTGAGGTCAGGCACTGATGTTGGATGAGAAGGTCTGGCTCCCAATCTCCATTACAGTTCATCCCAAAGGTGTTTGATGAAGTTGAGGTCAGGACTCTGTGCGCCAGTCAAGTTCTTCCAAACTCACTGGAAGTAACAGGCCCAACACATTCCCATAAGAATCTATTCTCATCCTCGTGAGACACATACCAAGCAAGTTACTCTGCGGGGCACTTGGTTATCTTTAAGTGATTAACTTGTGCATACAACTGTACACGGGCAGGTGCAGAGAGAAAGCTAGGGGGTGGAGCAAGGAAGGAGAGCCTATCATTATTGGTTTAAATCCATACATTGTGTAGATGTGTGGTCGAAGGTGAAGCATCAACAGTGTCCAGTGACCATGGGAATTCTTCTATTATCCTCACATACATTACTGTTTATTAGTTTGGGCCAGCACAGTGAGTCTGATGTAGCAGCCGCTGCAGGTCTATATAACACACTATCACTATATATAATTACTCCAGTGGACGTCCACTACTGATGTCTTAAAGGCTATTCCAGGGCTTGACAATTCCCAGGAGCCAAGCTCCTAAAATCCCTCCTTCTGCTGCCTTTCTTTTTTTGATTGCTTTACATAGAACCCTAGGTAAGTACCACCTCCCTGGCTCCTATTTTTTTAGTACTCCGGCTCCTGAATGGTCTGTTTGGCTCCTGTCAAACCCTGTGCTTCTCTGCTGATACAACTCCCATCAGTCACTGCCAGACTCAGATGGTTGTCGGCTGCCCATCATTCCACAGGCAGAAATCTGCAGCTGCTGCTGTTTTAGTGTTTTGCAGGAATATTAATAATGAATATAATTAATTATTATTAATAATAATGTGGCCAGGGTTATGGGAGTTACAGTGATGCAGCAGTAGGGCTGCCGGTTGGTTGAAGTGGTATTTTCTGTGGTGGTTCTGATGCCGTATGACACGCCAGTACCAGCCTGTGGGAGAGGCAGCAGCTGCGTGATGTTTGGTGACAGTCGTTCACTGTCCAGCAGTAGCCCTGTGATACTCCCTGTGCAGACAATGAGTGGACACTGGCACTCTGTGCGAAAACACACCATGTATTTATAGATTACACGACATGGTGACGTAACTTGTTTTTTTCCAGCTCCTGCATCTAGCAGCATTTGTAACATGCTCTAAGAGTTTATTTTTGGTCCATATATTTACCCCTTAGGTATCCAGTTGTAGGCTGGTTAACCTGTTCAGTGCCAGGGAGGGGAACAGTGGCACAAAAAGCAGAAAATGCAAATCATGCTTTATTTTTTTATTTTTTTTTTGGAAGAGCAGCAGTGCAAGCCTGCAGTAAACAACATTTAATCAATGGTTGGCGCTGAATATTAATTGCGCTGATGATCTATGTTCAATGCGGCATTTTAATTAATGCTATTTTAACAGAACAGAAATTAGAATAACGTTTGATCCAGTGTGCAGGTAAACCATCCTCTCTAGGGACACCATGGTCGAGGGGCTATTTAAAGCTACACAGCACAGATATTTCTTGTTCGAGGTTAATTTATAATTCACATGCTCATACGGTGCCACCGCGTGCGATGTGGGCACAGAATTCAGCGCTCCTGATCCCACAATGCTTTGCACAGCTCGATAAAAAGGCAGATGCATCGAATCATATGGATCCACCTGTCTCAGATTTTTTTTTTTTTTTTTTTTTTTTTTTATAAATAGCCCTAAAATGTGCGAATGCTTTGCTTCTGGTGCAGATTGCTGATACAGGATGAATACCCCCTCCTGCCACTCTGGCTAATGTAAATCTGTCTCTTTCCACAGGCCCTTCACCAATTATACTATGACCCCAACATTGAAAACAAGAACTTGGCTCAGAAATGGCTCATGCAGGCACAGGTGTCACCCCAAGCTTGGCACTTCAGCTGGCAGCTGCTGAATGGTGGCAAAGTGCCGGAGATCCAGTACTTTGGGGCTAGCGCCCTTCACATCAAGATATCCCGTTACTGGGGGGATATCCCGGCAGAGCAGTACGAGAGCCTCAAGACGCAGCTCTTTGCCCAGATCTCTGCCTTCGCCAGTGGCTCTAAGATCGTTCTCACTCGCCTTTGTGTGGCACTGGCTTCTCTGGCCCTCAACATGATGCCGGACTCTTGGCCACACGCCGTCCCGGACATGGTTCAGGTGTTTCAGACAGAGGATGGACAGGCTGACTGTGGAGCGCGTTGCTTGGCTCTCCTGGAGCTGCTGACTGTTTTGCCGGAGGAGTTCCAAACCAGCCGTCTCCCACCTTACCGCAAAGGACAAGTCCGCACCTGCCTGGCGCAGGAATGCGCCTGCGTCTTCCCACTCCTGCGCCAACTGCTGCAGCAGAGTGACTCTCCGGGCTTCGTCAAGCAGAAAGTTCTGAAATGTTTCTCCAGCTGGGCGCAGTTGGGCATCCCTCTGACGGAATGTGAGGGGCTGACCCTGGCTGCCTTCTCTGCGTTGCGTGACCCTGAGCTTTTTGATTCAGCGGTGGAAGCTTTGGTGAACACCATCTCCCAGCCGGACGCACAAAGGTGAGACTAACTCTGGTTTATATGCTGCACTCTGCGTGCAGAAACCCACTAACGAGCAAACAATTTGCTCCATACATTGTGCTAGCTAAATTGCAAGGGCATAGGTTTGTTTAAGGGGGGCACTCGACCTGCCCTCATCACTTCCACGTGCCAAATAGACCAATTTAGGAGCCAGGCAGCTGGCACTTCCATAGGCTTCTATGTAAATTAATCAAAATAGACGCCAACAACATGGATTTTAGGAGAATCCAATACAGAGTAATTCTGGGCTTCCAATGTGGCTGGGCAGGTGCCGAGTAACGGGCCAAAAAAGGATCCTGTACTTGCTTGTAATCCAGATTTATTGAATGGTGTAAACATGGCAACAGATGGCTTGACAGGTTTCACGCTATAAGCTTATGACTAAACACGTATAGTGTGAAACGCGTGAAGCTAAATTCATTGTGTGTACGGGGTCCTGAGGCTCACTGGATATTGTATCATCATCATGTGAAATGGCAGCTGTGAAAGTCCTAGAAATGTTTTTAGAAAAGAAAAGAAAACTCTGATTGTTCTGTTGGCACAGGGAATTGGCCAAAAGTGGGTGGAGCTTGCATAACTTGTGTTGAGTGGCTGCGGGGTCTGGGGTGAGTAATGGGCCCCTTGTCATCTATAATCCCACCCCAACTGACGGAAATATCAATGTCAGGACACAAGGTAAATATCACCGCTGGCGTCTTGTGATTTGCTCCGACCGAAACCCCGGCTCATCCGTAGGAGACCCCACAGG
This sequence comes from Pelodytes ibericus, assembly GCA_036172795.1. Lineage (NCBI taxonomy): Eukaryota > Metazoa > Chordata > Amphibia > Anura > Pelodytidae > Pelodytes > Pelodytes ibericus. The sequence continues at coordinate 2,741,024 of CM069865.1, read as the reverse complement.
GCCAGCCCTAGTCAGTGCCAGCCCTAGTCTCCACAGTATTGTTGGGGACCCCTCTCAAATCCTTCAAAGCTGCACTTATTGCTCATCAGAGGAAGTGCGTCGCCTGGGTACAGCACACAACCAGGGCCCAAATAATACGCTGTCCCATGTCACCTGCAGCTGAGTACAGCATGGCCTCTGTGGGGTACTTTGCACAACCAGGGCTCAAATAATACGCTGTCCCATCTCACCTGCAGCTGAGTACAGCATGGCATCTGTGAGGTACTTAGCACAACCAGGGCCCAAATAATACCGTCACCTGCAGCCTGGGTACAGCATGGCATCTGTGAGGTACTTTGCACAACCAGGGCCCAAATAATACCCTGTCACCTGCAGCCTGAGTACAGCATGGCATCTGTGGGGTACTTTGCACAACCAGGGCCCAAATAATACCCTGTCACCTGCAGCCTGGGTACAGCATGGCATCTGTGAGGTACTTTGCACAACCAGGGCCCAAATAATACCCTGTCACCTGCAGCCTTGGTACAGCATGGCATCTGTGGGGTACTTTGCACAACCAGGGCCCAAATAATACCCTGTCACCTGCAGCTGAGTACAGCATGGCATCTGTGGGGTACTTTGCACAACCAGGGCCCAAATAATACCGTCACCTGCAGCCTGGGTACAGCATGGCATCTGTGGGGTACTTTGCACAACCAGGGCCCAAATAATACCCTGTCACCTGCAGCTGAGTACAGCATGGCATCTGTGGGGTACTTTGCACAACCAGGGCCTAAATAATACCCTGTCACCTGCAGCCTGGGTACAGCATGGCATCTGTGGGGTACTTTGCACAACCAGGGCCCAAATAATACCCTGTCACCTGCAGCCTGGGTACAGCATGGCATCTGTGGGGTACTTTACACAACCAGGGCCCAAATAATACCGTCACCTGCAGCCTGGGTACAGCATGGCATCTGTGGGGTACTTTACACAACCAGGGCCCAAATAATACCGTCACCTGCAGCCTGGGTACAGCATGGCATCTGTGGGGTACTTTGCACAACCAGGACCCAAATAATACCCTGTCACCTGCAGCCTGGGTACAGCATGGCATCTGTGGGGTACTTTGCACAACCAGGACCCAAATAATACCCTGTCACCTGCAGCCTGGGTACAGCATGGCATCTGTGGGGTACTTTACACAACCAGGGCCCAAATAATACCGTCACCTGCAGCCTGTGTAGAATAATTTGGCAAATGTCTCTGTGCACAAGTGATGTAACATTGTTAGTGGCCCTTTTTGTGAAGCTGCCTTGCACGGTAATAATTATTTTGTGTAGCAGTGGGTGTGCTGATCTCTCCAGGGTGCAGGAACCAGTGTTAATCATTTACTTGTTACCTGAAGAAATATATGTTCAATTTATTCTACCTCATTAAAACTTAACCTTTAATAATATATTTAAAACCACATCAAAATTATAGTGACAAAAAGAAATGTGAACTTGTGAGTTTTGTCAACTGTGAATAAACATTTTGTAAGTTCACATGTAGATATTTTTTTTTTTTCTCACTGTAACTGATTCCATTTATCCTTAGAATTTGAATGTAGATTTTGTTAGATGTCTATTATTAGGCCCCTTCCTATATTTACCATTTACTTGTTAATGTACCTTTACTGATAATGTGAGGCTCCGGATACTGTTAGATGCATGTTCATCACGTTACTCGTAACATAGAAAGCCGACTACAGTTCCAGTGATTACTTTGCTGGAAAGTATCGTATTTTATTGTAGACTTTTAAAGCTACACAATAGCTAGCACAATCCTGGGTGTAACGATAGAGAACACACCTCTCTCATCATAAAGAACCAAAAAGTGCATTCAGTACATAAACTTAATGCCACCTTTACCTACCCAAGTGTGGTTCAGACCTGGGAATAAAAACCATCCACAAACTGTTGCTGAACTACAATTCAGGGTGAAGGGTGTACAAATCTTTGTTTTATTATTAAAATTACGCACCTGTTTATCATACATTGTCGTTTCTTTGCCAGAATCACAAGTTCCAAAAAATGTAGACAATAAAAATGATCTATACATTGTGTCGGCAGAATTTCAGCAAATGCCTAAAATAAGAGCAAAATGTGTTGTTAATGTGTCTGTGTATCTTGCTTATGACATCACATTGTGACCTGATATGCAAATTAACTACTTTTCAATAAATAAATGTGTCATTTTCATATGAAGCCACGAGTTGATGTGTTAAGCAATAGATTCCACAGACACATTAAAACATATATTTCTCTTGTTTTATGCATTTGGGGCGATTTTGCTAACACAATGTGTATTACTGTTAAGGTGACCTCTGTGGCTGTACATTTTGTGTCTTTGTAGGATCCCTCCCTTTCCCCTGCTCTCCTGTCTTTAGCATTAGTGCAGACTCTTTGAAGGTATGTAATCCCAGGGGGGATTCCATTACAGCAGCCTCCCCGCCCCATCCCTGGGAATTGGTACCCATCATCATCACATGGAATTTTCTGATTGGCTGCTTGGCCCTCCAGTTCCTTAGCAACCATTTTATCTCCTCCTGGTCCCTGCCTGCACACTCCTGGATTCACACCAGTGATAATAATAAGATGGTTTAATTGCAGCTCAGAGCTTTTCTATGCTGTGTGTCTGGGGAGTGCAACCTTCTTAACCCACTCACTGCCAGAGAGATGAGGCTGACATTTCCACAGCTTGCTTGTCCCTCCGGCATGCACGTCAGCCTTAATGTGAGCAGTCAACATCCCTTGATGCAAGAGCAGTGGTTGATGGGAGACATATGTGCAGGCTTGGCTAGCTATATAGAAACATAGCATTTGTCTTAGATGAGAACCATTCAGTCCTTCTAGTCTGACCAATTTCTGTCTAATTTTTATTTTATTTTTAATCTGAATACTTTCATTAGTCCCTGACCTTATCTTATATCTAGGATAGCCTTATACCTATCCCATGCATGCTTAAACTCCTTCACTGTATTAACCTCTACCACTTCTACTGGAAGACTATTCCATGCATCCACTACCCTCTCAGTAAAGTAATACTTTCATTAGTCCCTGACCTTATCTTATATCTAGGATAGCCTTATACCTATCCCATACATGCTTAAACTCCTTCACTGTATTAACCTCTACCACTTCTACTGGAAGACTATTCCATACATCCACTACCCTCTCAGTAAAGTAATACTTTCATTAGTCCCTGACCTTATCTTATATCTAGGATAGCCTTATACCTATCCCATGAATGCTTAAACTCCTTCAGTGTATTAACCTCTACCACTTCTGCTGGAAGGCTATTCCATGCATAACACAGAGGACATCTATCTGCTCCCAAAAATGTTTAGCTGAGCCCAGAAATACAAACCAAAACCTCTTTATTTATGGTATAAACATTTCAGACTTACCACATATATCCAATGCATCCTGGCTCCCTGCACCCCCAATCCCTGTGGAACAGCAGGGTTAGATGTAGTTGCATCCGCTAGAAAACATAAAAGGGACTCTGTCACCTAAACACTGCTTAAACTGTGACTGTACAGATTAAAGGGCTCTGTTACCTAAACACTGCTTATACTGTGACTGTGCAGATTAAAGGGCTCTGTTACCTAAACACTGCTTATACTGTGACTGTGCAGATTAGAGGGGCTCTGTCACCTAAACACTGCTTATACTGTGACTGTGCAGATTAAAGGGACTCTGTCACCTAAACACTGCTTAAACTGTGACTGTGCAGATTAAAGGGCTCTGTTACCTAAACACTGCTTATACTGTGACTGTGCAGATTAAAGGGATTCTGTCACCTAAACACTGCTTATACTGTGACTGTGCAGATTAAAGGGACTCTGTCACCTAAACACTGCTTATACTGTGACTGTACAGATTAAAGGGATTCTGTCACCTACACACTTCTTATACTGTGACTGTACAGATTAAAGGGGCTCTGTCACCTAAACACTGCTTATACTGTGACTGTACAGATTAAAGGGATTCTGTCACCTAAACACTTCTTATACTGTGACTGTACAGAATAAAGGGACTCTGTCACCTAAACACTGCTTATACTGTGACTGTGCTTATACTGCAACTCTAGAGCATAAACCATGGTGGAAAATAGCCTATACATTGTGTTAGTAGAATTGCAGCACATGCAAAAGAGAAATATATGGTTTAAATGTGTCTGTGTGTCCCAGGTACGTGAACACGCTGCTGAAGCTGATCCCCCACGCTCTGAACCTGCAGGACCAGCTGCATCAGGCAGTCCAGAACGGAGACATAGAGACATCGCATGGGATCTGCCGCATCGTGGTGGCGCTGGGAGAAAACCATTCTCGGTAGGTGTATTGTCCGCTCCAGGGTCGTCCTCAGTGGGATGGAAGGTGCATCTGCCAATAATCATGTGTGTTTCCAGTGTAACGCGTTTTACATGCACTGGTCGTAGTGACCTGAGAGTGTATAAAGTGCCAGCCACAGGGAAGGACGTATAGTACCATTAATCCATGCATATGCCTGATACAGGAGGGGTCACATGCTGTCACAGGAGGAGAGAAGGGGAGACACACCCTTTGAATCCTGAGCTCAGTATGGCGTGATGCTGACATTAAATTAATGGGACACCTAAGCATTGCTTATACTGCGAATGTAAAGAATATAAAAAATGTACTGTACATTGTGTTTGTAGGATTGCAGCAGATGATAATGTAATGATGTAATGATAATCATGATGTAATGATGTCATTTGCATATCAAGCATTTTCCTTCGTTCATGTAATTGATGCAATATTGCTAACAGAATGGGGGCTGATCCCTAAACATTTCGTCTCACCAGTTTAGCTGTACTTTGTGCAGGTTACATGCGCAACATGGAATAGCGAAGCAGACCACTTGACGCGTTTCACGTGCAGGGAGGCTTTATGAATGAGTGTTAGGGCATGGATAATGGTGAATACACTTCACAATGTATTGCTAAACTTACTTCATCTCACACACATTGTAGTAAATAGCCCCAATGTATAGATCATTTTTCACCATTTTTTTCATTGCATTCACACTATAATCAGTGTTTAGGTTGATAGACCCTTTAAGAACAGTACAGGGTGCCGGATACATCATACTCCAGAGGTCCCTGAATGTGTGCATATTTTTTAGCAGAGGTTATTCATTTTTTCCTCATTAACCAGGGTATCAGTGAATGAGCCCTGATTACATTAGAGGCACAATCTGCATAGTCTATATGTGGTGCAGTCACCATGGAATCCAATGGAATGTGGTGTAGTCACCATGGAAACCAATGGAATGTGGTGTTGTCACCATGGAAACCAATGTAATGTGGTGTCGTCACCATGGAAACCAATGGAATGTGGTGTAGTCACCATGGAAACCAATGGAATGTGGTGTAGTCACCATGGGAACCAATGGGCTTTAGAACTTGACCCCAGATTCTGTGTTTATACAGAACCCGCTAGCTTCCTATACATGGTTAATCTTGCCCTTTATGCAGTAGAACAGCGTAGCTCAGATAGTTGGATGTTAAGCAGTGCTGGATCCATCATTCACCCCTCTCTCTATCTGTGCAGGACCCTCTTGGAACAAGTAGATCACTGGCAGAGCTTCCTGGCCATGGTGAACATGATCATGTTTTGCACTGGAATCCCAGGACATTATCCAGTGAACGAAACGACCAGCTCTCTCACTCTGACCTTCTGGTATACTTTACAGGTAACTAGTGTGAGAAAAGCGCTAAGGATACAGTGATTATCTGCCACAGCACCCTCTGCTGGATGAGAGAAACTTGTATTCTGTGTGTGTTTACTCCACTGACATAGGGCTTTATTCATGATGAAAGAGGAGACTGAGAAGGGAATTTCAAATTTAAGGTCAAACTAGATTTTACAGTGTAGCTGAAATGGGAGCATTTTTCCAACTCAGTTAAGTTTGGCCTTAAATTCTCTCTTTTATTAATAAATCCCTTAGTGTTATCTGTGTGCACATTGCCACTGAATGTTTGTAACAAGGGTGGTGTGTTTCTCTCTCTCGTAGGATAATATCCTTTCTTTTGACTCAGACAAGCAGGCAGTATACCTGCAGGTTTACCGCCCAGTGTACTTCCAGTTGGTTGACGTCCTTCTCCAGAAAGCACAGTTTCCTGCTGATGAAGAATACGCTTCTTGGTCGTCTGATGAAAAGGAGCAGTTTCGGATCTATCGGTATGACTGCCCCCCCATTAAACGTATGGCTGGGCTCCCCCCTCCCCATTAAACGTGTGACTGGGCCCCCATACACCCCCACCCCCCATTAACAGTATGACTAAGCAGAGTTGTCCTTTAATATAGACACTGGCAGGATGTAAGCTTTGTGGCTAGGCATTGCATATATTCTGTTACTCTCCATGTATCGCTGGTAGTGATATTTGTTGTATGTTTGGTTATTTGGATATGATGTGTACATATTATGTCACTGCAGGGTGGATATATCTGATACTCTCATGTACGTCTATGAGATGCTTGGCGCAGAGCTGCTCAGTAATTTGTATGATAAACTTGGCCGTCTTCTCACGTCCTCTGAACAGACGGCTTCCTGGCAGGTAAATTGCTACACCATGTACCATAAATGAACTCGTACATTAATACACAGCCAGCACGGTGTCCTCTATAAATCCACCTCACAGGAGTGGGAACACATTGCAAGTATACTTATCGTTTGGGATATTTTTTTGCTTATTTATAGATTTTTCCCTCCCAGTCTCCAGGTAAATGCTGGACAACCGAGTAGGAGAATAAAACTTGGTGCTTGGATGTAAATAAACCTATGTAGATTACAGATTTTCACATGTTAAAGGTACTCTATACATTGTTTACTGTGAATATAGAGGTTTGAATTGAGCTATACATGGTGTTAGCAGAATTGCAGCATATGTCAAAACTAGGAGAAATATGTGTTTTAAATGTGTCTGTGGAGTTTCCTGTTTATTACCTCACTGTGGCTTGAAATGTAAATTAACTGGTTTTCAATGGGAAATGTATAATTTCCAAACTAAGACCCAGGTGATGTCAACAAATAGATTTAAAGCACATTTTCACAATGTGTAGCTCATTATTAAGTACGTTTTCCTCTCTACTTTCACAGTATTAACAATGAGCGGGTGTCATACGCTCATTAATATATACACGCAGCTTGATAATAAACTTTAATATATGGTCCGAGTTAGATACCACTGATAATATTTGTGTGACTGAGAGTCGTGGTCAGGAATGGGAGAGGTGACCCTAGTTTTTTCTTTTTTAAATCGTATTCCTATGCTTTCTAATGGGAAATCCAGCTCCCTGCTGTTAATTTAGGATTTATTCTGGGCCTGATCGCCAGGATTTCCCCAGGGTCTCTGCTTGTTCTGATTGGGTGAGCAGTTTTTTGTTGGTTGTAATGGTAACAGAGCATTATAATGATCCCTCTCTGCAGCACACAGAAGCTTTACTCTACGGCTTCCAGTCCATCGCTGAGACCATCGATGTCAATTATTCTGATGTGGTTCCCGGACTCATCGGCCTCATCCCCCGGATTAACATCAACAATGTACAGCTAGCGGACACCGTCATGTTCACAATCGGTAATGAAGATCCGCTCTGCAGAGCCATGGGGAGAATCCGTGTTTTCTGCTTGCAGACCATGTTCCAGAACGTCCTACTCATTTCACACTAGCAGAGCTCCAAGCTGCACCTTCCCTGCGAGCAGGTTGTGCTGTGTCCTTACAGAGAACCTGTCAACCTATATGCTGTGCATGTAGAGACAATAAACAGATCTATACATTGTGTTAGCAGAATTACTGCAAATGTATAAAATAGGAGAAATAAATGTGTCCTGTGGCTTGATGTGCAAACGACTCCTTTCCCATTAAATGAGTTTATTTGCACCACGGACACATACAAACTCTATGCTTCTCTAATTTTATGCATTTGCTGAATTTGTATTCTGTACATTCTTTTGTCATTCAAAATATGTTACTATCTTGCATTAACAGTAGAAACAATGTTTAGGTTGACACCGTCCCTTTTAAGGGAAATTAAACTTTATTTTTTCTTAACCTTCCTTAAAGGAAGCAAGAATTTTAAAAAATCATGTCCTGCCCCCCTCTATGTAAACCCATCTTTAAAGATACACACCGGCCCTTTCTTTCTTCATTAAAGGGGATAAATTGAGGGGACTTAGTTAAAGTACCCAGTGTATAATGAGTGTCTATCTTTGCCTAGCAGAGAGCGAGAGAGACAGTCGCTGACCAGACTGGGCTGTCTCATTTCCAGGCAAGCATGGCAGCTGCTGGTCAGAGGATACTCTGGCATTTACCATCAGAATTACTATCGACAGTACCTGCAGTTTATCCTCATAGTGGGAGCATTTTCACTTGTGCTTATATACTAGAATCTATACTAGAAACATTGGTGAAAAAATGATTTGTCCTTTAAGGGATTAATAAATAAAGTATAGAAGGCAACCAGGGGAGATTGCTATAGACCCCTTCCAGTTGGATATGAATGTAATGTATTAGAGGATCAGTGAGGTTAAAGTGCCTTATGTACTGTAATACAGGTAGAACCTGTTATAACGTGTTCTAAAGCATCAATATGTCATGCTAGTCCACTCTCTGTGTGAGAAACACAGCTACCTGCTGTACACTCATTCCCACTATGCTCAGCCAGTACAGTGCCTTGCATGCTGCAGTTGTGTGCTGAGCATTGTGGGAGTGAACATCCAGTGAGAATGCTGTTTAATTGGTGCACTTGCTGGAGAGTTCAGTTGTAGGGCTTGCCGGAAGCAGACACATTATCCGAGACGTTGTGGTGTATTTCTTACAATATAACTGTTTTTGGCTGTGATAATTGTTATGTAAGAATGTGGGATTAAGCCCCTCTCTGTCTCACGGCTTTCTAGGGGCTCTAGCGGAATGGCTGGCAGATCACCCAGTAATGATCAGTAAAGTATTACCGTTAGTCCTCCACGCTTTGGGCAATGCTGAGCTCTCCATTTCCAGTGTGTCTACGCTGAAGAAGATTTGTCGAGAATGTAAATATGATCTCCCGCAGTATGCCGCTAATATCGTCGCTGTGTCACAGGTAAAAAAAAACACCTTCATTTTCTATCATTTTGTCAGCCATCTGTTTGTGATTCGCTTTCTCCCATCGAATGCAGCCTCTGTGTGACATACTACACGGTCAGGTTTATTCCCTGTCGTGGTTATTATCACACCGATTTCTGTAGATCATTTCTTAGTTTGTTACTGATTTTTTTTTTTTTTATGTTTCCCACAATTTGGTTGGGATTTTGTTTCTTTATAGAGGGTAACAATTCTACTGTCATATTCTATACAATATTATATTACACTGGTATTTAATAACTGTAACAAAAGGGACAGAACACTCCCACCCCCACTTTCATACAGCTCTGGTTTATTTAATATAAGGAAAGATAAGTTTTTATTTAACTTTTTTTGTTTCTTTTAAAGTTTTTTGCTTCAGAAAAACAAAACAAAAGTTAAAGGTTAAACAATAAAATAAAAATGTTTAGTGCCCTTGAGTAGAAGGTCATTTTTTGTCACATGAACTGACTGCTGTCAGGGTCCTTGTAGCATTAAGTGCTATATTCTGTATTTCATTATGCCCTCTAGTGGTCCTGTTATTAGGGTACATAATGTCACGTATATAGTAACATAGAAGGTGTCCATAATATTAAGATAACAGCGTGTGCTTTGTATGAAAGGCAGATTGGCTCTAATAATACCACACTCTCTTTTTTCTCAGGAGGTTCTATTAAAGCAAATCCACAAGGTAAGATACGCTGAATATTGGTGATCACACTTCTCATTGGATTTATATTCTGTTGCAGGAGATGTTTCTGGTCTCCACTCCTGCATCCTCAAACCCTTCACACGTTCATGTTTTTTTCCCCCTGCAATCTGCTTCCCTTCCATTTCAATGATTTCATCATGTTTCCCTTTCACTCTCTAGTGTGTGTAAACACTTGTGTGCTGGGGGTCTATTGAGGAAAACGGTGGTCTCTCTATCTCTCCTGTGCTCTTAGAGCTTTAGTCATGAAAGAGAGAACTGCCGGAGAATCAAGACGGGAATTTCAAACTTAAGGCCAAAGTAGCCAATTTGGAAATGTTTTCCCATTCATCTGAAGTAGCTACTTTGGCCTTTGGTTTGAAATTCCCATCTCAATTCCCTGCTATTTTCTTTCACGGATGAAGCAGTTTGTATTGTTCTCAGGGTTTTATTCCTCTGTTCTTGTTACAGACCAGCCAGTGTATGTGGCTGATGCAAGCCTTGGGATTCCTGCTGTCTGCACTTCAAGTTGATGAGATTCTCAGTAATTTACACTCACTCATCACCCCGTACATCCAGCAGCTGGAGAAGCTGGCAGACGAGACGGTAAGTGCGCCATGTTGGAAAGAGGTGGGTCCAGCTTGTTTGTCTGTATACGTCTAATCTGGCTTTCTGGATTTGTACATTGAAACCTGATTTTCATTCTGTTTGTCTATGAAACCTGCAATGCAAAACGCGTGAGATACGTCCTCTCCGTGTAGTAGTGATAATGGAAGACTCTCTGGATGTTTTGACTAGACGCATACTGACAACAAGTTCGATCCTACTTTATTCATTTGCAAACCGCAGGGAATGAAGTGTTACTGCAGTGGAGCTTGAGTAAATGGAGTAGTACATCACTGGGAGGTGGTGAGTCGAGTCCTATGGAAGCCATTCTTCGCTGTCTACACAATATACGCTCAATTTCGGGCCTGAAGTAATTGGCCCAAAGTCCGGAAACATTCAGGGCACATGGTGGTCTCATCAGAAGCTGAATGTCTAGCTACACAATGTGCCCCAATGTGAGCCCGAATAACCTTAACATTCGGGCATCATGGCCCAAATATCATCCCCACAGACTGCAAAGAGATGATAGACATTTTCTGGAAATATCCGCATTCTCCCCGAAATGAAAACTTAATGTAAAACATCGGGGCCCCTAAAACTCATGGGTGGCCAGGACAAGTAGCCCTGAGCCCACCCCTTTCCCTATTTAAGGTAGATCGGGGGACCCCCATACAATAAAACGAATCTAGCTTTCCTGGTTAAACACACTATTATTATTAAATGTGCTCTGTGGAGTCTCCTGCTTATGACATCACTTTGTGGTGTGATATGAAAATTACCCATTTTCCACTGAAAAGTAGTTAATTTGCAAACCACAGGTGACGTCAGTCATGAGATGCCACATATTTTTCTCCAAATTTATGCAATTCTGCTTACACAATACAGAAGTGTTTATGCTGAGTCCCTTTAACCCCTTCATGACGCATGGCGCTTGCGTCCCAAACGACGCAAGCACCAAAACGTCACAAATTGTTCCTGGCCACCAATCACAAGGTGATTAGTAGCCAGGAACACTATGGCAGAGACCCGATCAGGATCTTAATAGACCCTGTGGGTCCCTGCCAAAAAATCTCAAGACCTCCGGACGTCACGTGTGACGTCACGGAGGCGTGCCCAAACCCGGAAGTTGAGCACCGGCTACAGGGAGCCGCGATGAGCTGTTTACCAAAGGACGTAATATGCTGTCCTAACGACTTTTAGGCACTTAAAATTAGGACGGCATATACGTCCTAACGTCACGAAGGGGTTAAATTAGAGGGGCAACGATTTAAAAGTAATATCAGGAAGTATTACATTACTGAGAGGGTAGTGGATTTATGTAATAGCCTTCCAGCAGAAGTGGTAGAGGTAAACACAGTCAAGGATTTTAAGCATGCGTGGGATAGACACAAGGCTATCCTAGCTTTAAGACCGGGAACGGGGGACTAATAAAAGTATTCAAAAAAATTGGGCAGACTAGATGGATCGAATGGTTCTTATCTGCCGACACATTCTATGTTTCTATGTTAAGGGAAGCTCTACAGGATGACCAGAGCAGGAGCTGTTGGCAAGGATTCATTTTGGGGTTGTGCTGCCTCCTAGCAGGCAAATTATATACTGCATGTCTCCTTTGATGCGGAGTAAACCATATAAAAATGACTTTTGGTTTTGCAGTGGCTGAGTGTCTCTCTCCAATAGTCAGGGGGTAAATATGCATTATTCTTTCTGACAGGCGGTTAATCTTCTCCGCTCGCTCCCCCTTTCATTATATGAACTGATAAATCTATTGATTCTGCAGCCAAATCCCTCTAACAAGCTGGCGATAATTCATATCCTGGGGCTGCTGTCTAACCTCTTCACCACACTGGACATCAGTCACCACGATGATGACAGGGAAGCAGCTGAGGTGAAAAAACTTCCTGTTCCGCAGGGCCCAAACCCGGTGAGTGTCCGTCTCTTTACTTAATAACGCAGCCTTGCTTGTCATCATTCCTTCCCTGTCTGTAATACGCGGCCTCGCTTGTCATCATTCATTCCCTGTCTGTAATACGCAGCCTCGCTTGTCACCATTCATTCCCTGTCTGTAATACGCGGCCTCGCTTGTCATCATTCATTCCCTGTCTGTAATAACGCAGCCTTGCTTGTCATCATTCATTCCCTGTCTGTAATAACGCAGCCTTGCTTGTCATCATTCATTCCCTGTCTGTACTAACGCGGCCTCGCTTGTCATCATTCATTCCCTGTCTGTACTAACGCGGCCTCGCTTGTCATCATTCATTCCCTGTCTGTACTAACGCGGCCTCGCTTGTCATCATTCCTTCCCTGTCTGTAATACGTGGTCTCGCTTGTCACCATTCATTCCCTGTCTGTAATACGCAGCCTCGCTTGTCATCATTCATTCCCTGTCTGTAATACGCGGTCTCGCTTGTCACCATTCATTCCCTGTCTGTAATACGCGGCCTCGCTTGTCACCATTCATTCCCTGTCTGTGATAACGCGGCCTCGCTTGTCATCATTCCTTCCCTGTCTGTAATAACGCAGCCTCGATTGTCCTCATTCATTCCCTGTCTGTAATAACGCAGCCTCGCTTGTCATCATTCATTCCCTGTCTGTAATACGCAGCCTCGCTTGTCATCATTCATTCCCTGTCCGTAATACGCAGCCTCGCTTGTCATCATTCATTCCCTGTCTGTAATAACGCAGCCTCGCTTGTCATCATTCCTTCCCTGTCTGTAATAACGCAGCCTCGCTTGTCATCATTCATTCCCTGTCTGTAATAACGCAGCCTCGCTTGTCATCATTCATTCCCTGTCTGTAATAACGCAGCCTTGCTTGTCATCATTCATTCCCTGTCTGTACTAACGCGGCCTCGCTTGTCATCATTCATTCCCTGTCTGTACTAACGCGGCCTCGCTTGTCATCATTCATTCCCTGTCTGTATTAACGCGGCCTCGCTTGTCATCATTCATTCCCTGTCTGTAATACGCAGCCTCGCTTGTCATCATTCATTCCCTGTCTGTAATAACGCAGCCTCGCTTGTCATCATTCCTGACTACTAACAGTATTAGGCCAGAGCTGCTACTTGGATACTGTGGTATGAATTCACGTGGTGGGCTGTGGTATTAACCCTTTAATTGCTCCTTCCTTGTCCAGGTCGTGTTGGTCCTGCAGCAAGTGTTTCAGCTCATCAGAAAGGTTTTAAGCACTTGGCTGAATGATGCACAGGTGGTGGAGGTAAGTGCCACTGTTCTTACCCTGCACATCGTGACCATTGCTGTGCCTCAACCAGGGGAACTTTGCTCGGGATAATGTTCTTTTATATTTGTGGTAGTATTTCCTATCCTGAATTCCTTGTGTTCTTTGATATTGTCACAGTGAGCTCCTCTGTACAGTAACGCTCTTTCACAGGCTGTGTGCGCCATATTTGAGAAGTCGGTGAAGACACTACTGGATGACTTTGCCCCGATGGTACCCCAGCTGTGTGAGATGCTGGGGCAGATGTACAGCACAATACCACAGGCTTCAGCCATTGATCTCACACGGCAGGTAAACCCTTTAATTTATGATTTGTTTACCCTCACCTCTTCAAAATAATACCTTGCCTGCTAATTCGTTGAACCATTTACCTGGTCTACGAAACATTAAGGGTATTATTCATGAAAGATAAAAGTGCAGGAAATTGACAAGAGAATTTCAAACTTAAGGTCAAAGTAGCCAAGTTGGAAAAATGATCTACTACTTTGGCCTTATATTTCAAATTCTTTTGTCACTTCCCTGCACTTCTCACTTTCATGACTAAATCTCTGAGTTTCTCCTCTCGTCTCCAGATGGTCCATATCTTCGCCAATGAGCCAGCTCATTTCCCTCCAATCAAGTCGCTCTTCCTGCTTGTCACCTCGCTGACGCTCTCGCTCTTTCAGCAAGGTTAGTCAGCACCAGGCAGGGTGCACGTCATTCAGCCTTATGACACTGCAAAGCGGACGTCTTGGTTTTTTTGTTTTTGTGGCTCTCTGGTGAAATACTCTTCAAGCTAGTGACCAGTAACTACCGGCTCCTGCTTGGGAGCTAGAGGAACTTGCAGTGCGTTAGTCACCGGCTCTGTCTGTTCCATCTATTAATGCTGGAGGTTTATAGTGCACTGGTTATTCCTGTAGAGTAAACAAACAGGCATCAGAAATACAAAATTAAACTGAAAGATTTCATCAAGTGTAGGTATCTTAAACAGAAATGCTTTAATGAAAGAATACAAAAAAGTACCTTACTGAGTCAGGGTGCTGACATGTTGTTTAGAATCTTTGCTCTGTATAGCTCTATCAGGGGCTGACGTGTTATTTAGAATCTTTGCTCTGTATAGCTCTATCAGGGGGTGGACGTGTTATTTAGAATCTTTGCTCTGTATAGCTCTATCAGGGGGGGTGACATGTTGTTTAGAATCTTTGCTCTGTATTGCTCTATCAGGGGGCGGACATGTTGTTTAGAATCTTTGCTCTGTATAGCTCTATCAGGGGGCGGACATGTTGTTTAGAATCTTTGCTCTGTATAGCTCTATCAGGGAGCGGACATGTTGGTTAGAGTCTTTGCTCTTTGTAGCTCTAGCAGGGGGCGGACATGTTTAGAATCGTTGCTCTGTAAAGCTCTATCAGGGGGCGGACATGTTGGTTAGTATCTTTGCTCTGTATAGCTCTATCAGGGAGCGGACATGTTGGTTAGTATCTTTGCTCTGTATAGCTCTATCAGGGGCGGACATGTTGTTAGAATCTTTGCTCTTTGTAGCTCTAGCAGGGGGCGGACATGTTGTTTAGAATCTTTGCTCTTTGTAGCTCTATCAGGGGGCGGACATGTTGTTTAGAATCTTTGCTCTTTGTAGCTCTAGCAGGGGGCGGGCATGTTGTTTAGAATCTTTGCTCTGTATAGCTCTATCAGGGGGCTGGACATGTTGTTTAGAATCTTTGCTCTTTGTAGCTCTATCAGGGGGCGGACATGTTGTTTGGAATCTTTGCTCTGTATAGCTCTATCAGGGGGCGGACATGTGTAGAATGTTTAGATACTTTAGAATAAAGTATCTCATTGAGCCATCTTTGCTCTGTATAGCTCCATCACGTGGCGGATATGTTGTTTAGACTCTTGGGTCACATGAAGGAAGACCTGACCCAACATGTCTGCCCCGTGATAGAGCTATACATTGCAAAGATGGCTCAATGACATACTTTATTTATATTCTTTCATTTAAGCATTTCTAGTTAAAATGTCTATACTTGATCCTATCTTTCAGTTGAACATAATTTCATTTTTTTTGATGACAGTTGTCATTTAATTGGGTCAGTACCTGCCGAGGTGCTCGGTCCAGTCCATCTAGTGTGTTGTGATGCATATAATGAGATCCAGTGTTTGATGATAATCAGCCACCCAGCGATCTGGGTGAAGCTGATACTGGACTCTGGTGGCAGTGACTAGTGATGTTGTCAGATTTGGTCCAGAGCACAGTTTGGTGCTATATAATGGGATGTGCACACAAACTGCATCAGTTATCAGGGAAGTGGGTACATATTGTATTATATTAACACGTGTATCGATTGCTTCCTAGAACATGATCCCTAAAAGGGACAATAACCATACTGTAGAGCGGTGTGCGTGTCAAGCTACTCACCATCTGGAACTGTAATACGTGTTATGGAGAAAAAGGACAAAATATAAATGAGTTTCATTTTATCTCAGTCACCATAACATACACATAAAGACTAAAAAATGCTGAAAAATGATCTATACATTGTGTTAACAGATTGGCACCAGATGCACAAAATAAGAGAGAGATGTGTTTTATATGAGTCTGTTTGTCTCCTGCTTATGACATCACCTGTAGCTTGATATGCAAACAACACATTTATTTCTTTATACATTCCTGGTAATTCTGCTCACCCAATGTTTAGCTAATTATTCTGAACAGTCACATTATAAGCAATGTTTAGGGGGCTCGGGAGGGGGTTTGTCACATTATCAGCAATGTTTAGGGCGCTCGGGGGAGGGGGGGGTCACATTATAAGCAATGTTTAGGGGGCTCGGGAGGGGGTTTGTCACATTATCAGCAATGTTTAGGGCGCTCGGGGGAGGGGGGGTCACATTATAAGCAATGTTTCGGGGGGGGGGGTTTGTCACATTATCAGCAATGTTTAGGGGGCTCGGGGGGGGGGGGTTTGTCACATTATCAGCAATGTTTAGGGGGCTCGGGGGGGGGGGGTTGTCACATTATCAGCAATGTTTAGGGGGCTCGGGGGGGGGGGGTTGTCACATCAGCAATGTTTAGGGGGCTCGGGGGGAGGGGGGGTTTGTCACATTATCAGCAATGTTTTGGGGGGGGTTTTGTCACTTTATAAGCAATGTTTAGGGGGCTCGGGGGGGTGTCACATTATAAGCAATGTTTAGGGGGCTCGGCGGGGGGGGGTTGTCACATTATCAGCAATGTTTAGGGGGCTCAGGGGGGGGAGTTTTGTCACATTATAAGCAATGTTTAGGGGGCTCGGCGGGGGGGTTGTCACATTATCAGCAATGTTTAGGGGGCTCAGGGGGGGAGTTTTGTCACATTATAAGCAATGTTTCGGGGGGGAGTTTTGTCACATAAGCCATGTTTAGGGCGCTCGGGGGAGGGGGGGGTCACATTATAAGCAATGTTTCGGGGGGGGGGGTTTGTCACTTTATAAGCAATGTTTAGGGGGCTCGGGGGGTGTCACATTATAAGCAATGTTTAGGGGGCTCGGCGGGGGGGGTTGTCACATTATCAGCAATGTTTAGGGGGCTCGGGGGGGGTTGTCACATTATCAGCAATGTTTAGGGGGCTCAGGGGGGGAGTTTTGTCACATTATAAGCAATGTTTCGGGGGGGAGTTTTGTCTCATAAGCAATGTTTAGGGCGCTCGGGGGAGGGGGGGGTCACATTATAAGCAATGTTTCGAGGGGGGTTTTGTCACTTTATAAGCAATGTTTAGGGGGCTCGGGGGGGGGTGTCACATTATAAGCAATGTTATGGGGCTCAGGGGGGGTTTTGTCACATTATCAGCAATGTTTCGGGGGGGGTTTTGTCACTTTATAAGCAATGTTTAGGGGGCTCGGGGGGTGTCACATTATAAGCAATGTTTAGGGGGCTCGGGGGGGTGTCACATTATAAGCAATGTTTAGGGGGCTCGGGGGGGGGGGGTTGTCACATTATCAGCAATGTTTAGGGGGCTCAGGGGGGGAGTTTTGTCACATTATAAGCAATGTTTAGGGGGCTCGGGGGTGTCACATTATAAGCAATGTTTAGGGGGCTCGGGGGGTGTCACATTATAAGCAATGTTTCGGGGGGTGGGAGTTTTGTCACATTATAAGCAATGTTTAGGGGGCTCGGGGGGGGGGGGGGGGGTTGTCACATTATAAGGGGGCTCGGAGAGGAAGTTTCGAGTCTGTGGAAAGTAAATTGATTGAGTGTCCAGACATGATTGCTTATTTTAATTTCTCTTAGAGCCAGTGGTGCATTAAATGGATTCCTTGCTGGTTCCTTGCGTCAAATAGTGATGTCTGTGAATGACTCTTGAATAGCTATATAACCCCAATGAAACAGTGATCTGGCTGCTCCAGCATCATAGATAGTCACAGAAAATGGAAGAGAAAAGTCTTAAATGTAATAATAAAACATCAGTAAAAGCTAACGGTTTGTTCCATTCATTAGCCTCATGATAACAAGTGTCTGAATCTGCTCAGCTGAAATACATTATTTTGTAATTATTTTTCCCCTGATGTCAATCAGTCACTTGTTTTCATATGATTCTAATGAATTAAATAAAAGTTAGATTTTGCTGATGTTTTGATCTTTTTCTCTCCCATTTTTTTGTCATAATTCAAGGGTTGTCCCCCTTTTTTTTAAAGTGTCATATGATAAGCTCATGTGAACTTCTTTCTTTGTCTTTACCCGGGTGACGATCACATTGTATCTTGAGAAGGGCTGTGTATAATGCTGATTTGTGACCAGTGGCCAGAAGCTTTGCCATGTTTGTCATCTTGTGACATAAACAGGAATTTATATTATTTAAAGAAAAGTTCATGAAATCTGGGAGGCAGACAGACCTTTTCATCTTTCCTGGGAGCCAAGGTGTGTGCAGATGAATTCTCTCCCGGAGCCGTACATGTACATGGGTTAGAAAATCCAATTCTGGGGTCAAGTTCTAAAAGTGATGTAATCCGTAGGAACATTCCATTGGTTTCCATGGTGATTCTGGGGTCAAGTTCTAAAAGTGATGTAATCCGCAGGAACATTACATTGGTTTCCATGGTGATTGTGGAACATTCCATTGGTATCCACGGTGACTGAACTGAATTTTAGAAATCATGCCCCATATGCTGTATATAACAAATCCCAGGTGTATTCCTTGTTCTCTGCTTTATGTGTAAAATAGAATGTCCACCCCAGTTCCCCTTTTCAGAATAAGGGTGACTAAAATTATACACACGTGTACAGGACACTCAGTCACCTTAGATCAGGGTCTATACACGCGTGTACAGGACACTCAGTCACCTTAGATCAGGGTCTATACACGCGTGTACAGGACACTGTCACCTTAGATCAGGGTCTATACACGTGTGTACAGGACACTCAGTCACCTTAGATCAGGGTCTATACACGCGTGTACAGGACACTCAGTCACCTTAGATCAGGGTCTATACACGCGTGTACAGGACACTCAGTCACCATAGATCAGGGTCTATACACGTGTGTACAGGACACTCAGTCACCTTAGATCAGGGTCTATACACGCGTGTACAGGACACTCAGTCACCATAGATCAGGGTCTATACACGTGTGTACAGGACACTGTCACCTTAGATCAGGGTCTATACACGTGTGTACAGGACACTGTCACCTTAGATCAGGGTCTATACACGCGTGTACAGGACACTCGGTCACCTTAGATCAGGGTCTCTGCTAGTTTATAATCTGGTCAGAAGTTTGCTTTGATGATAGGAGGTGATCTCATAGCACTGGGTAGAATATGAAAAATATCTGTACAGATTAGGAGGAAAACAGTGTTTTAAATGATTCTGTGGTGTCTCCAGTATATGACATCACCTTGTGGGTGATATGCAAATGAACTGCTCCAACAGAAGACCACAGGACAGGGACAGATGTTCTTTACAAGCCGGATATCCACATGCGCGTGGGGCGGGGTCATGCACAACATAGAGAACATTATATACCCAAGGTTTGGTGAGAGAGCAGCTAAGCACCCTGGGGTGTCTCCGATTTATCTTCCCAGACCTCATCGGACACACAGCCCCTAAACTATGGCACATTTCTGCCCCAGAATACGAAGCCTGGTCCGGGGCAAAAGCATCTTTCTTTTATTTAGTTTGTTCTGTTTTCTGTTTTTGGGTTTCTTCAAGTTTCATAATTTTGTTTCTTTGACCAGTTTCAAGTTGTTCATGTCTCTTTTTTCTTCCAGCACCTCATGCCTCCTCCCCAGCTCCTCACCTGCCCCTAACACTCCTTCCACCTGCCGTAATCTTTCTGTATCACATGACTTTTATATGAGATTAAGTTGCTGTTTGTATAATTTTTTTCTTAAGTTACATCTTTATTATATTTTTAGGACCCAGGGACCATCCTGATATTGTTGATTCATTTATGCAACTCCTGGCACAGGTGTGTTTTTGAGTTTATTTCATTCACTTTTCTTTCTTTCTCGCTCTCTTTCTTTCTCTCTTTTCTTCGATTTTCCTTCCTCCTTTTTTGATTCAATTTAGCTTTCTGTTCTCTTTCCTTTGTTCTCGATATGATTTCTTTCAGTTCAGTAGCGTTTCTCCATCAAATTTTGCTCCAGGTCTTGGGTTTCACACCATGGAATACAAATCCCCAACACATTCGATGGTCTGTGTTTAGCGAACGTAGTTTGTTAGGTATAGGTTCAGAGGGGTATGATGTATCTTCTCTCTCAATGTACAGGATGTAGACCGTTGACCTGTCTCTAAGTTGGGGTCCGAATTTGTCCACATGTTGGATTTGTATCACGAAATTATGAATGTATGTGTCTATCGCCATTACTCGATGCTGTTACTGTCTTAAATAATAGAATATAGGATACAGTCTGTATGTTGTCAAAAAATATTGAATCTTTTTGTTTTTATACATATATATATATTTATTGTTATGGCAGATGTAGGTCACACATTTACTCAATCCTGGTTTCAGCACCTGTTCTATACCAGTAACAAGTATTAGATTAAGCAGCCAGTCAGATACAGATATATATCACAGGGGAAATATTTTATTCGTTGCCCCACACTAGCTATTGCAATGGATATGAGTACCAAATAAATTATGGTAAAAACCTCTGACACATTTAAAGGGAGTATCCATATAAATGGGGCCTATTTTCTAGGTCTAATGCAGAGTTTAGCTTTCATTTATGTAACAGAATTTCAGATTTGGGATCGTAATACAAGGTGGGTCAATATTTAATAGAGTTTAAATTTGAAATAAATGTGAAACATGTCTGGCACGAGAGAGAGAGATAATGCGAAGGGTTGTTTGGTTAGGAAGAGGTTAATGAACACTGGTTTATATGGTATTGTATAAAAGTAACTCAATTAAGAGAGTTTTTGGGGGTGGGGTGGGGGGGATGTTCAATTCCTTACACCCAGTCTTAGGGGCAGACGCCATCATTAGCTCTAGAGTGATGAGAGATTTAGAGGTAATCACAATTCCAGAAAGTGTCGGAGGACGAGACCATCTTGTAGACAATAAGCAAATCATTAAGAGTTCATGCTGACAAGGATGTAGATATTTGCATTAAGGCTGTGTAGCTGTAATCTGAGCTGTGCAGAGTTCATCTCCTTCTCCCTAGTATCTCCGAAGCTGCTGGAATAACATATGGTACAATAAGGTCATGGGGGGAATGAACCCTGCACATCTCTGATAAGACAGAGGCTTTGCTTGAGGTGCGGGGCCAGGTGAGGAACAGCGTGTGAGATTCAGGGCGAGGAATGGTGGTTCCTCCTCCTCTCTGGATAAATCCAGGTTTCTGCAGTTGTAACATTTCTTCATGGAGTGAGTATTCTGGTTTTGTCTATGGCCGCGTTCTCATTACTCTGCTCCCAGGTACATCAGTGAAGGCTTTTTATGTAACCAACCATCTGGTGCTCACATGTCTCTGCTGGGATTGTCCAGGCAGCTCCAACCCTGGCGAGGAGTTTCACATAGGTCTATCACATAGAGAAGGAAACACACAAAATCCTTGCCCACAATTCATCCTGGTGGTTCATTATCACACAGCAGCAACGGGATTAGTGAATATTAGTGATCGAGCCAAACACTTCTTAGCAGACAGAACTGACCCTGTTAATTCAGACCAACGCACACATTTCACAAAAACATGCATTACAAATAAAACCGACTGAGCTTGGGGAGCCAGCATCATACAAACACCAGCAAAGAAGCAGGTAAGTCACTGCAGTGGGAGAGAAAACATGGCACTGGATGGAAAGCTGTGTTGACTTGTGTGTCTGTTACACTTTACAGGCTCTGAAACGTAAGCCCTGCCTCTTCTTGGCTGAAGAGCTGGATGTCAAGGCTGTCTTTCAGTGCGGTGAGTCTAGATTGGAGCCTACAGGAATGTGTCACGCATGCACAGGTTCTGCTCGGCGGGTATAGAGTTCTTGTAATGTCCCAGGCTGTCACTGTTTATAAAGGGGATTAGATTAGAAATCTTTGTGATTGAAAATGATTGCATCTTAAAACATGCTTAATTAGGATGCTACTGGACTACAACTCCTATAACCCTACACCTCTTGCTGGCTAACAAATCATTCAATCAATTTCTGCCTAAAAAAAAAATCCGAATCCTTTCATTAGTCCCTGGTCTTATCTTATATCTAGGATAGCCTTATACCTATCCCACACATGCTTAAACTCCTTCACTGAATTAACCTCTACCACTTCTACTGGAAGACTATTGCATACATCCACTACCCTCTCAGTAAAGTAATACTTTCATTAGTCCCTGGCCTTATCTTATATCTAGGATAGACTTATACCCATCCCATGCATGCTTAAACTCCTTCACTGTATTAACCTCTACCACTTCTGCCGGAAGTCTCTTCCATGTATCCACTACCCTCTCAGTAAAGTAATACTTACTGATAATAGTTTTAAACCTTTGCTCCTCTAACAATGCCTTTTACTTTCCCCACAGCCATCATCTCACTGAAGTTCCCAGAGGCCCCCACTCTTAGGTCCAGCTGCGGCTTCTTTGTGAGTATTGTAACCAGAATGTGAAGGGTTTAATACTGTAACATGGCACCCGTCTCCATGTCTAAGGTCCGATGCCTCTTATTTGCTTTGTTTGTGCTGTGTCATTGCAGACAGAGTTTTTACCTCGATGCGGAGAGCTGGCCCCTGTCGGACAGGTGGTTCATGATGAAGGGAAGGTTCTGCTGCAGGCCACACTAGAGGTAATTGCTCAGGACTCTCTGTCCACTGTTTGTTCCCCACCAACACTGCTGATATGTGGTGCTCTGTGCAGACTCCTTAAAAAAAAAAAAAACACAGGAACGTGGGCCAAACTAACTAAAGTGCAGCGAGCTACAACTGCACTGCTCAGCCATCTTAGGGTTGCAGGTTCAATTCCTGGCAGGGCTGACCCAGCCTTTCACCCTTCCGTGGTCGATAAAAATGATTCCCCTCCAGGGTGTGCGGGTCTCTTTCTGTTTGTCCACTGCTGTCTACATGGATCCAAACCAATTACTCTGTATACACTGTGCACCTTATTATGGAGATTGGAAAATCCTGTCTGTTGCTTATTACTGTGAATACCAACCTCCATCATAGCCAGTGACTGCCTTGTGTCTCTGTGTTTGAAGGGAATCGGTGGGCAGGCTGCTCGCAACGTGATGGATCACTTCGCAGACATCCTTTTCTGTCTCAACAAGAACTGCTTTTCGTACCTGGTGACATGGCTGAAAGAAGTGATGCAGCAGGAAGGCTTCCCCTCGCCGCGCCTGACGCAAGCGCAAAAGGACAACTTCAGCCAGCAGATAGTGAGGTGGGTGGTACCAGGTGTGGAAAGCCTGCCCAGGGGGACATAAGTCTTGTCCAGGGAAAGGGACGGAAGCCCTGAGCTTCACCAAAATCCATAGGGAGTTATTTATAAAGCCAATTCTGGGGCAAAGTTCTTAAAGTGATGTAATCAGCAGGAACATTCCATTGGTTTCCATGGCGATTCTGGGATAATGTTCTAATAGTGATGTAACCAGCAGGAACATTCCATTGGTTTCCATGGTGATTCTGGGGTAAAAGTGGTGTAATCAGCAGGAACATTCCATTGGTTTCCATGGTGATTCTGGGGGGTAAAGTTCTAAAAGTGATATAATCAGCAGGAACATTCCATTGGTTTCCATGGTGATTCTGAGATAATGTTCTAATAGTGATGTAACCAGCAGGAACATTCCATTGGTTTCCATGGTGATTCTGGGGTAAAGTTCTAATAGTGATGTAACCAGCAGGAACATTCCACTAGTTGCCATGGTGACTGGATATCTTTTAGACCATTTTATAAATATCCCTCCCTGTGTATATATGATGTATGTCCCGTGCCCCCAATACATATATATATTCAGAAAGTAATAACCTCTGCGTCTCTCTCTACAGGGAACGTGTGAACAAGAGGCGTGTGCGAGATATGGTGAAGGAATTAACCCTTCTGTGCCGTGGTCTCCATGGGACGGAGTACACGGCTGATTACTGAGTCCCTCCGCAGAGCATAGCGTACAATGAGCGTCCACTGCAGCAAGGGCCTCCCAACCTCAGTTATTGCCAGTCCTGGCGCCCCACCTCCATCTTTTTAACCCCTTGTGCTGCTAGAGGGCCTGGTGCCAGTGGATAGATGAGGAATATCTGAAAGACTCGAGCCAAACCCTCGCTGCCTCCAGCCCCGGCGCATGGATCTGCACTTGCCATGGAGACGGACCGTCTGTAACGGGTTAAAGAAACGCTGCTTGCGAGACCACGAGCCACTGCAGACGGTGGATACAGGACTCGCCGTGTGTTTATCGGATGTTTAAATTATCATGATAACGGGAAGAGACGTCGGCTTTGCTCATACTGTATGAAGTCAGAGCCTCTCCCTATTGATCACGACGCATGCCAAACTAACCACTATCAGAGCCGCTGGCATTTCCTCATACAAAGACCCTGGGAAATGATTTTCTTCTTCCCCCTCCCCTTTCCGCTGCCATTTTTTTTTATTTTCATCCTGTTAAACTCTAGTACCGCCCTCTACCACTTTTTAATAATGCCTTGCCCAGCCCGTGAAGGGTTAACAGCACAATTATCCAGCAAATTAAAAGTCGTCATTCTTCATATATCACTGGTGTCAATTTAACAGAAGTCACAGTGCAGATTGAGAGCAGACATGAGAACTGCCACCGGCACGGATCCTTTCTGTGCTCTCGGTTTGTGGACACGATAACATTTAGCATGTAATCGCTCCTAGATAAATTATAGGGTGTGTTTCCAGGGGATCCAGTGTTAAAATGTACCATACAAAAATGGTGCTGTCACTTTAAGAAGAATAACTTTCCATCTGTTTACAAAGTTCGATGAATTGTTGGTAAATACATGGATATAATGGTATACTATCATTTAGTCCCTGCGCAATCCCACAATGCACAGGGCCAGGAAGTCCACTTCAGACTTCCACAGGTGATGTCATAAGCAGGAGGCACATTGAAAACATGTTTCTCTTTATTTTATGGATTTGCTGCAGTTTTTATACATTTAATACAATGTATAGATTCTCTTCATTCACCAAATAAACCACGGGGGTCATGTATAAACATGAATTGTGGGGCAAAGTTATAAAAGTGGTGCAGTCACCATGGCAACAAATGGAATGGACCTTTTGATTTCATCACTTTTAGAACATTGCCCCGGGAATGATCTTTCTACAGGATCCCTGGGGGGCTGCTCAGCTGAGTGGGTACACAGCATTTGAAGGACTTGACCATCAAACTAGAAAGAGATTTTGAAATGTTGCAGATATGATAAAATCAGGGCTGCAAATGTCTAAGCCGCCACTAGGGAGCAGTGTTGCATCCTGCCTCTATAGCGCCTCTATAGCACTGTTATACAACAGACTGGAAGCTTAGGATGTCCCACGAGTAATAATAAACCCTGTATTGGGAGAGATCTTAGTACATACTAGTGAGATTTCAAAGTTGGGAAAATGCTCCCATTTCAGCTGCACTGCAAACTCTATTGTGACCTTTCGTTTGGAATTAGTCCAAATCTTAAGGCCAGAGGAACAAGAGTTGGAAAGATTCTCGTTTGTCTGATGAATAGGAGAATCTTTCCTACTCTACTACTTTAGCCTTAAGTTTGAAATTCCTTTCACAATTCCCTGCAATGAATACAAAGCCATAAGTGTTTAATTCAGTATTGTGTGTAGGAGTCGGGGGTTTAATTCAGTATTGTGTGTAGGAGCCGGGGGTTTAATTCAGTATTGTGTGTAGGAGCCGGGGGTTTAATTCAGTATTGTCCGTAGGAGCCGGGGGTTTAATTCAGTATTGTCTGTAGGAGCCGGGGGTTTAATTCAGTATTGTCCGTAGGAGCCGGGGGTTTAATTCAGTATTGTCTGTAGGAGCCGGGGGTTTAATTCAGTATTGTCCGTAGGAGCCGGGGGTTTAATTCAGTATTGTCCGTAGGAGCCGGGGGTTTAATTCAGTATTGTCTGTAGGAGCCGGGGGTTTAATTCAGTATTGTCCGTAGGAGCCGGGGGTTTAATTCAGTATTGTGTGTAGGAGCCGGGGGTTTAATTCAGTATTGTCTGTAGGAGCCGGGGGTTTAATTCAGTATTGTCTGTAGGAGCCGGTGGTTTAATTCAGTATTGTCTGTAGGAGCCGGTGGTTTAATTCAGTATTGTGTGTAGGAGCCGGGGGTTTAATTCAGTATTGTGTGTAGGAGCCGGGGGTTTAATTCAGTATTGTGTGTAGGAGCCGGGGGTTTAATTCAGTATTGTGTGTAGGAGCCGGGGGTTTAATTCAGTATTGTGTGTAGGAGCCGGGGGTTTAATTCAGTATTGTGTGTAGGAGCCGGGGGTTTAATTCAGTATTGTCCGTAGGAGCCGGGGGTTTAATTCAGTATTGTCCGTAGGAGCCGGGGGTTTAATTCAGTATTGTCCGTAGGAGCCGGGGGTTTAATTCAGTATTGTGTGTAGGAGCCGGGGGTTTAATTCAGTATTGTCCGTAGGAGCCGGGGGTTTAATTCAGTATTGTCCGTAGGAGCCGGGGGTTTAATTCAGTATTGTCTGTAGGAGCCGGTGGTTTAATTCAGTATTGTGTGTAGGAGCCGGGGGTTTAATTCAGTATTGTGTGTAGGAGCCGGGGGTATAATTCAGTATTGTCCGTAGGAGCCGGGGGTATAATTCAGTATTGTCCGTAGGAGCCGGGGGTATAATTCAGTATTGTCCGTAGGAGCCGGGGGTTTAATTCAGTATTGTCCGTAGGAGCCGGGGGTATAATTCAGTATTGTCCGTAGGAGCCGTGGGGTTGCAGCATGCACGCTGCCGCACAGGGCCTCCATCAGGGTGTGACGGTTGAAACTAAAAAAATCAAAGTGTGGGAAGACGGGGCAGCCGTCCAGGGTCCATTCATGCCTGGGGGCCCCTGCTGCCTGCATGCAGCCGGCAGAAGCTCGGCTCTCTGTCACAGCCGGCGGAACTGATGGCAAGTCATATCTGGTGGCCGTATTTCCTGCACGCAAAGGAGACGGACAAGCAGCATCCAGGTAAGTACTGGGGAAGGTGGCATTTACTGGCATATTAATGAGCAAATTAACAGTGGCATATTAATGAGCACATTATCAGTGGCATATTAATGAGCAAATTAACAGTGGCATATTAATGAGCACATTATCAGTGGCATATTAATGATCACATTATCAGTGGCATATTAATGAGCAAATTAACAGTGGCATATTAATGAGCACATTATCAGTGGCATATTAATGATCACATTATCAGTGGCATATTAATGAGCACATTATCAGTGGCATATTAATGATCACATTATCAGTGGCATATTAATGAGCACATTATCAGTGGCATATTAATGAGCACATTATCAGTGGCATATTAATGAGCACATTATCAGTGGCATATTAATGAGCACATTATCAGTGGCATATTAATGAGCACATTATCAGTGGCATATTAATGATCACATTATCAGTGGCATATTAATGAGCACATTATCAGTGGCATATTAATGAGCACATTATCAGTGGCATATTAATGATCACATTATCAGTGGCATATTAATGAGCACATTATCAGTGGCATATTAATGATCACATTATCAGTGGCATATTAATGAGCACATTATCAGTGGCATATTAATGAGCACATTATCAGTGGCATATTAATGAGCACATTATCAGTGGCTATAAATGGATAAACTAACACTGGTTGTGGCATATTAAGTCTTGGATGTGCAATGCGGGTAATGGGTCATGTCCTGTGGTGTAATTAAATCATTGGCATGATATACAAAGACCTGGATAAAATGACTTTGGGAGGGTAGAGGGGTGAGAGGGAGATAATGGGGGCGGGGGGGCCTGACAATTCTGATGGCGGCTCTGCTGCCTCATGAGCTGGAGTTGTAAAGGCTTCTGGGAAGCTGCTGTTTTGCTAGTGAGATGTCTGGAAGCAGTGGCAGCTCATGGGGAAGGTGAGTGTGTTTCAGGAGGTGATGTGAAGCCAGGGCTGGATTAAGGCCAAATTATATTAATATGATTAAAACGGATACTTTTATAATATAGTAAAATATTATTCTTGTTATATATGTGGTGTAGTTAATGCTTTGGGGCACTGGGATAAAGTCTGCTGCCCCTGATCTTGGAGCATTAATATGTGCAGATAATTCAGCCCTGTGTGAAGCCGCCTCCCAGGCTTTGCTGGACCACGTCCATTGGGAGGTGCCATCGAAGCCCCCCGGAGATGAAAGAGTATCTGCTGGCGCCACACAAAGGAAATGCAGACTCATTGGCCAGGGGCAAACCCACTTCAAAGAGCCATCGGCTGCCAAGGGAGACACTGGCAGAGAAGCCGCCGCTCCCTCCCTCTGTGACTCAGACGGATTCGGGATCCCCCATCTGTCTGGGAATTCTGTCCCACCCACCACTGTTACCATTAACCCTTCATGGGGCAGCACAAACTGTTCTAATGCTGCCTGTCCCATGACTTTATTTGAGAGTGACACATCTGGAGAGCAGACTATCTCACTATGCAAATAGACGCACAATGTATCCAAACTAGCTGTGTGAGGAAAGTACAAACATCTGCACAAAGTTCTGTTTAATTGAAAGATTGTATCACATGGAGACATTTTTAATAGAAATGCTTTAATAAAACAATACAAATAAAGCACCGTATTGGACCCACTTTGCTCTGTATAGCTCTATCAAGGACGGACATGTTGTTTAGAATCTTTGCTCTGTATAGCTCTATCAAGGACGGACATGTTGTTTAGAATCTTTGCTCTGTATAGCTCTATCAAGGGGAGAACATGTTGTTTAGAATCTTTGCTCTGTATAGCTCTATCAGGGGGAGAACATGTTGTTTAGAATCTTTGCTCCATATAGCTCTATCAGGGGGTGGACATGTTGTTTAGAATCTTTGCTCTGTATAGCTCTATCGGGGGAAGGACATGTTGTTTAGAATCTTTGCTCTGTATAGCTCTATCAGGGGGAGGACATGTTGTTTAGAATCTTTGCTCTGTATAGCTCTATCGGGGGAAGGACATGTTGTTTAGAATCTTTGCTCTGTATAGCTCTATCAGGGGGCGGACATGTTGTTTAGAATCTTTGCTCTGTATAGCTCTATCAGGGGGCGGACATGTTGGTTAGAATCTTTGCTCTGTATAGCTCTATCAGGGGGTGGACATGCTGTTTAGAATCTTTGCTCTGTATAGCTCTATCAGCGGGCGTACATGTTGTTTTAGAATGTTTTCTCTGTATAGCTCTATCATGGGACTGTTTTGGCCATGTTTTACCGGTCAGAACAAATGCTCTTTTCACACCTCTGCAGTGTTTGTGTTTAGCTGTAATTATCTTCTTTCTTCTTTACTGTACCCACACAAATGTTATATTGTTTTTTTTCAGAAATAGAAGGGCTTTCTTGAGATACCATTGTTCTGATCATATCATATAACTTATTATACAAATAATCAAATATAGTATAACGGAAGATTTTAAAAAACACTTTATAACTTTTTTGAAAATATTTTGCACATTGGCAAAACTTGCTAAGTAGATTCTAATACAAGTCCTGAGTTTGTAGATACCCCATGTTTTAAAGTTGTTTTAAAAAAAATTTGTACGTTTTAGGGCAATAAGTGCAAACAGCGCGCTGCTTTTTCCTAAACATTATGTTTCGGATTATCTAGACACTGGTTTTGACAGCTAAACGCAAGTGATGGTTGTGACAGTGATCACGTGCACAGAAGTTTGTGTCTCTGCTACTCCTTGCTGCCTCGGTATCGAGCCATCCAGAAATAACCTTTAAAAGCCACTGATTGTACTACGAATGGCGTCCAGTGGCTTTAAACACTGTCCATACCATCAGTACATACAGCATCTAATGCCATGATGACATCGAACATCCTCTTGTCATCAAGAGGTTAATATTTTGTGGAATGCAATTGGCAACACTCAGGGCTATATTTATTAAAGCAGGGAATTGAGAAGGGAATTTCAAACTTAAGGCCAAAGTAGCCTAGTTGGAAAAGTTCTCCAATTCAGCCTTATGTTTGAAATTCCCTTGTCAATTCCCTGAAACTCCCTCTTTGAAAAGATGCTGTATGGGGGGGTGATAGAAAAGCAAACTTCCAGATGTTTCATGCACATATTCCCTAGGTTTTCTAATAGGGGCCATTTTCCACGAGTTAAGACAGAGAGCAACTTTTTCCACCATATTTGCCAGAGAATAAAGCAGGCCAAGGCTTGTTATTAATGTATCATGTAATACTGCAGCAATAAGGAACATTGTACAGCTTTGATTATGACTTTTTAGCACTTGCCGGCATTATCACAGCCGTAATACACTAAATTAAGATATTAGGAATATTAGGGGGAAACGTCCCTGCCCAGGTACAAACACCTCCCTGTGACCTGGTTTCTTGGATTTAATACTTTATTTTGTAGCTGGTTCTTCTGTGACACGGTACGGCCTGTACCTTTACCGAGAGACTATACACTGGATACGTACAATGATGTGTTTACCGGGGGGACAACTCTACTCTACCACTTAAAGCTACTCTGCCAACCTAAACAGTACTTGTACTGTGACTGGAAAGAATAAAAAAGTTATGAAAATGATCTATATATTGTGTTAGCAGAATTGCAGCAAATGCCCAAAATAAGAGAAATAAATATTTTAAATGTGTCTCTTTTGTCTCCTGCTAATGACATCACCGGTAGCTTCATATGCAAATGAAGTAATTTCAGTGGGGAATGTATAATTTGCATATCAGGCCACAAGGTGAGGTCATAAGCAGGAGACCCCCACAGACCAATGTAAAACACATATTTCCCTTATTTTGTGCATTTGTTGCAGTTCTGCTCACACACACTGTATAGATCATTGTACGGGATTTTTTTATTCTCTCCAATCACAGTATAAGAAATATTTGGGGCTATCAGACGATTTGTCACCCCCCAAAATGTCACAATTTTAGCTGTATATCTGGTTTTATAAAAACGCATTGAATTATATATATTAACGCTTACATTTCAGTAATGCATTCTCCATCATTTGATTTACTTCATCTCTTCACAGGTCCAGATCCTCCTCTTCTATTTGTACTGTACTGGGCGTCACTGCACCTGATTCACAGCCAATCACAGGGCTGCACAGAGGACAATGGCGCCTCCCAATGGATTTCTATTGTACATGTGTACATCGCTCCATTTCTAATATTTCACGGCCATGACGACATCTGTGATTAATTTATCATAATATAATTAACCCTTTCCTAACTCTACACCCAGTGCTTAAAGAGACTTTGTCACCTGACCATTATTTCTACTGTGCATTTACAGACTGGATAACATCAGTATGATGTACACATTGTGTTCGCTGAAGTGCACGCAGATGGACAAATGAAAAGTAAATGTGTAAATGTGTCTCCTGTTTGTGACATCACCTTGTGACACGACATGCAAATTACACATTTCCCATGAAAAGCAAATCAAACCACAGGCGATGTCATCAACTGGAAACCTTATATTTCTTATTCTATGTATTTCTGTAAATCTATGAACACAATGTATATATCATTTTTGTATAAGCAGTGTTTAGGTGACAGAGCCCCTTTAATCTGCACAGTCGCAGTATAAGCAGTGTTTAGGTGACAGAATCCCTTTAATCTCTACAGTCACAGTATAAGCAGTGTTTAGGTCACAGAGCCCCTTTAATCTGTACAGTCACAGTATAAGCAGTGTTTAGGTGACAGAGGCCCTTTAATCTGTACAGTCATGGTATAAGCAGTGTTTAGGTGACAGAGTTCCTTTAATCTGTACAGTCACAGTATAAGCAGTGTTTAGGTGACAGAGCCCCTTTAATCTGTACAGTCACAGTATAAGCAGTGTTTAGGTGACAGAGGCCCTTTAATCTGTACAGTCGCAGTATAAGCAGTGTTTAGGTGACAGAGCCCTTTAATCTGTACAGTCACAGTATAAGCAGTGTTTAGGTGACAGAGCCCCTTTAATCTGTACAGTCACAGTATAAGCAGTGTTTAGGTGACAGAGCCCTTTAATCTGCACAGTCGCAGTATAAGCAGTGTTTAGGTGATAGAATCCCTCTAATCTGTACAGTCACAGTATATGCAGTGTTTAGGTGACAGAGCCCTTTAATCTGCACAGTCGCAGTATAAGCAGTGTTTAGGTGACGGAGTCCCTTTAATCTGTACAGTCACAGTATAAGCAGTGTTCAGGTGACAGAATCCCTTTAATCTGTACATCCTGTACAGGGGGCGGACATGATGTTTAGAATCTTTGCTCTGTATAGCTGTATCAGGGGGCGGACATGTTGTTTACGATCTTTGCTCTGTATAGCTCTATCAGGGGCAGACATGTTGTTTAGAATCGTTGCTCTGTATAGCTCTATCAGGGGGTGGACATGTTTAGAATCGTTGTTCTGTATAGCTCTATCGGGGCGGACATGCTGTTTAGAATCTTTGCTCTGTATAGCTCTATCAGGGGCAGACATGTTGTTTAGAATCGTTGCTCTGTATAGCTCTATCAGGGGGAGGACATGTTGTTTAGGATCGTTGCTCTGTATAGCTCTATCAGGGGGTGGACATGTTGTTGTTTAGAATCGTTGTTCTGTATAGCTCTATCAGGGGGCGGACATGCTGTTTAGAATCTTTGCTCTGTATAGCTCTATCAGGGGGCAGACATGTTGTTTAGAATCGTTGCTCTGTATGGCTCTATCAGGGGGCAGATATGTTGTTTAGAATCGTTGCTCTGTATAGCTCTATCAGGGGGCGGACATGTTTAGAATCTTTGCTCTGTATAGCTCTATCAGGGGGCAGACATGTTGTTTAGAATCGTTGCTCTGTATGGCTCTATCAGGGGGCAGATATGTTGTTTAGAATCGTTGCTCTGTATAGCTCTATCAGGGGGCGGACATGTTGTTTAGAATTATTGCTCTGTATAGCTCTATCAGTGGGAGGACATGTTGTTTAGAATCTTTGCTCTGTATAGCTCTATCAGGGGGCAGACATGTTGTTTAGAATCGTTGCTCTGTATGGCTCTATCAGGGGCAGACATGTTTAGAATCGTTGCTCTGTATAGCTCTATCAGGGGGCGGACATGTTGTTTAGAATTATTGCTCTGTATAGCTCTATCAGTGGGAGGACATGTTGTTTAGAATCTTTGCTCTGTATAGCTCTATCAGGTGGCAGACATGTTGTTTAGAATCGTTGCTCTGTATAGCTCTATCAGGTGGCAGACATGTTGTTTAGAATCGTTGCTCTGTATAGCTCTATCAGAGTCTTGTGTCAGATGAAGTTAGATATGATGCATCGGACCCAAGTAGGGTTGCTATCTTTTCTCCCCAAACATACTATCCATACTGCTGTCTCCATAGACTTAGCATTGGCTTCAAGGCAATTTTTTACCGTTCTTCTGGTAAAATACATACTGGGTGGCCATCCTAGACCCCTTATAGAGCTATACAAACAAAGAGCGCTCAATAAGGTGATCTATTTATATTCTGTCATTAAACCATTTCTACTGATAATGTCTTCACTGGATTCAAACTTTCAATTAAACAGAAATTCTTAGTTTTCCACCATCTGTCTGAGATTGTGCAGTCTAGATGGGCTGAATGGTTCTTATCTGCCGGTGACACATTCTATGTCTCTATATAGATTATTGTGCAGTCTAGATGGGCTGAATGGTTATTATCTGCCAGTGACACATTCTATGTCTCTATGTCTCTATATAGATTATTGTGCAGTCTAGATGGGCTGAATGGTTCTTATCTGCCGGTGACACATTCTATGTCTCTATATAGATTATTGTGCAGACTAGATGGGCTGAATGGTTCTTATCTGCCGGTGACACATTCTATGTCACTATATAGATTATTGTGCAGACTAGATGGGCTGAATGGTTCTTATCTGCCGGTGACACATTCTATGTCTCTATATAGATTATTGTGCAGTCTAGATGGGCTGAATGGTTCTTATCTGCCGGTGACACATTCTATGTCTCTATATAGATTATTGTGCAGACTAGATGGGCTCAATGGTTATTATCTGCCAGTGACACATTCTATGTCTCTATGTCTCTATATAGATTATTGTGCAGACTAGATGGGCTGAATGGTTCTTATCTGCCGGTGACACATTCTATGTCTCTATATAGATTATTGGGCAGACTAGATGGGCTGAATGGTTCTTATCTGCCGGTGATACATTCTATGTTTCTATATAGATTATTGTGCAGACTAGATGGGCTGAATGGTTCTTATCTGCCGCTGACACATTCTATGTCTCTATATAGATTATTGGGCAGACTAGATGGGCTGAATGGTTCTTATCTGCCGGTGACACATTCTATGTCTCTATATAGATTATTGTGCAGTCTAGATGGGCTGAATGGTTCTTATCTGCCGGTGACACATTCTATGTCTCTATATAGATTATTGTGCAGACTAGATGGGCTCAATGGTTATTATCTGCCAGTGACACATTCTATGTCTCTATGTCTCTATATAGATTATTGTGCAGACTAGATGGGCTGAATGGTTCTTATCTGCCGGTGACACATTCTATGTCTCTATATAGATTATTGGGCAGACTAGATGGGCTGAATGGTTCTTATCTGCCGGTGATACATTCTATGTTTCTATATAGATTATTGTGCAGACTAGATGGGCTGAATGGTTCTTATCTGCCGCTGACACATTCTATGTCTCTATATAGATTATTGGGCAGACTAGATGGGCTGAATGGTTCTTATCTGCCGGTGATACATTCTATGTTTCTATATAGATTATTGTGCAGACTAGATGGGCTGAATGGTTCTTATCTGCCGCTGACACATTCTATGTCTCTATATAGATTATTGTGCAGACTAGATGGGCTGAATGGTTCTTATCTGCCGCTGACACATTCTATGTCTCTATATAGATTATTGTGCAGACTAGATGGGCTGAATGGTTCTTATCTGCCGGTGACACATTCTATGTTTCTATGTCTCTATATAGATTATTGGGCAGACTAGATGGGCCGAATGGTTCTTATCTGCCGGTGACACATTCTATGTCTCTATATAGATTATTGTGCAGACTAGATGGGCTGAATGGTTCTTATCTGCCGGTGACACATTCTATGTCTCTATATAGATTATTGTGCAGACTAGATGGGCTGAATGGTTCTTATCTGCCGGTGACACATTCTATGTCTCTATATAGATTATTGTGCAGACTAGATGGGCTGAATGGTTCTTATCTGCCGGTGACACATTCTATGTCTCTATATAGATTATTGTGCAGACTGGATGGGCTGAATGGTTCTTTTCTATGTGTACTAATCATTACCCCGGTATCTGAGGAAATTTCAGGCAAACTCACACAGTCTATGGAAAGAAAGATTTTTATGGAACGAGTTTATTAACATACAAGGACGGCAAGGCTGTATTCAGTCCGAGTCGGGGGGGCACCCTATTTTTTCCCCAAACCTACCTGATGATGTGGCTGCACTCACTGTACACAAAGCCCTAGAGAGTTTGCTCCTTACCAATGTTATCATGAAGTCCAGGGGTCTGAGTGAGGCAACAAGGGGTGGAACTTAGCCACTGTGAACATTTAATCCATCAGACCTGTTCACAGAGCCAGCTAAGTCCTGCCCCTCTCATAATCCGCAGCTCCTTCCTGCTCCAGCTCCAATTCATGGAGCATTCCTGTAGCTTTTGTCCCAGTGCCTGATGTTCTGTAATTCATTCCAGTGCAGATGTCTGGAAAGTTAGTATTTTGTTTTTTTGTTAACACGTACACACAGTAACTGGCAGGACACCTGTCCCCGGCAGAGGATGATAGGCCTGTGACTGATTGGAAATCCCTGGCAATGTGATTTTGTTCTGTAAATTTCCAAATCACTCTGCCAGGAATCCCGCCAGCCACAGTCTGAGAAATGAAAAGCCAGGAGGGAGAAGACAACGAGCGATGCGACATTCGGAGGGTGACGGAAAATCCTTTAATAAAAAAAATAAAAACAACTTGCCAGAAATAAAACTGGAGAGAAGTTAACACTGACTAACCAGAAAAGAGAAAAGACTTTAAATCCTGCAAAGAGAAGCAGAAAAAAAGTCTCTGTCTATGGAACATTAGAAGTCAGGAATCCAACGGAACCCGTAAGATTGAGCGGTCTAGAACTCAACTGGAGCAGGGCAAGAAGATCATGTTGGTGCTAGCAGAAGCACATAGAGCTGCAGAAAGACATGGAGATGGAGCCAGCTGCTCTAGAAGAACTGGTTAATCTTGGTAGCATCTGTGTTTGAGCATTACGTCTTCCTTCCCTTTGATCTCACAATGTCTTCCTCCATCCATCCCATTTGGCCAGTCATCTCGAGCATCTAAGGAAGAATACAAAATATCCAGCATTAAACACCCAGGCATGATTATATATCACACAGCATAGGAGGCTTCGCCTGTTAATTCAGAATTATCACATTACATTTAGAATCCCCCATGAAATTATTTTCAATGTAAATTTACAGAAGATCTGCTTTAAAGTAAAAATAAGTACATTTCATATTCATTAAATCAATTGTCAACACACAAAAATAAGCTGGGCGGGAGGCCTTATTTAATATGAGAAGGGATGTTGGGGATTTCGGACAGGTGGGTAAGAGTTATGGAGATCAGTTGTTCTAATCTCCTTCCTTCTCCTCATACAAAGCCCTGAATTTTACAATTAACGAGAGCAGAAAAGAAATGAACAAGAAAAAAAAAGTACTGATTGAAACACTGGACTTAATTCATGAAATGGAATAAGAGAACGTTTCCAACTCGGCTACTTTGGCCTTTAGCTTGAAATTCCCTTCTAAATTCCCTGCAATTCTCTCTTTCATTAATAAAGCCCTGTTTGGGATCACAGACGCCTTTCTAATGTCATAATCTAGAGGTAAAATCCTAGTCACTGATCATGAAACATTCAGATAATAAACTGAGACTAAATACCGGTAATGCGTAGTCTCTGGAGTCTTATTCGATTATTACGATTATAAAACTAGAGCAGCAGCTGTGTAACCTTTACACCCAGCTCCAGATTAATATTATCAGAATCAGACACGCTCACACCCAGCTCCAGATTAATATTATCAGAATCCGACACTCTCACACCCAGCTCCAGATTAATATTATCAGAATCCGACAGGCTCACACCCAGCTCCAGATTAATATTATCAGAATCCGACAGGCTCGCACCCAGCTCCAGATTAATATTATCAGAATCCGACACGCTCAGAGGCAGCTCCAGATTAATATTATCAGAATCCGACACGCTCGCACCCAGCTCCAGATTAATATTATCAGAATCCGACACGCTCGCACCCAGCTCCAGATTAATATTATCAGAATCCAACACGCTCGCACCCAGCTCCAGATTAATATTATCAGAATCCGACACGCTCACACCCAGCTCCAGATTAATATTATCAGAATCCGACAGGCTCACACCCAGCTCCAGATTAATATTATCAGAATCCGACACTCTCACACCCAGCTCCAGATTAATATTATCAGAATCTGACAGGCTCACACCCAGCTCCAGATTAATATTATCAGAATCTGACAGGCTCACACCCAGCTCCAGATTAATATTATCAGAATCCGACACGCTCAGAGGAAGCTCCAGATTAATATTATCAGAATCCGACACGCTCGCACCCAGCTCCAGATTAATATTATCAGAATCCGACACGCTCACACCCAGCTCCAGATTAATATTATCAGAATCCAACACGCTCGCACCCAGCTCCAGATTAATATTATCAGAATCAGACACGCTCACACCCAGCTCCAGATTAATATTATCAGAATCCAACACGCTCAGACCCAGCTCCAGATTAATATTATCAGAATCCGACACGCTCGCACCCAGCTCCAGATTAATATTATCAGAATCCGACACGCTCGCACCCAGCTCCAGATTAATATTATCAGAATCAGACACGCTCACACCCAGCTCCAGATTAATATTATCAGAATCCGACACGCTCGCACCCAGCTCCAGATTAATATTATCAGAATCCGACACGCTCGCACCCAGCTCCAGATTAATATTATCAGAATCCGACAGGCTCACACCCAGCTCCAGATTAATATTATCAGAATCCGACACGCTCGCACCCAGCTCCAGATTAATATTATCAGAATCCGACACGCTCACACCCAGCTCCAGATTAATATTATCAGAATCCGACACGCTCACACCCAGCTCCAGATTAATATTATCAGAATCCGACACGCTCACACCCAGCTCCAGATTAATATTATCAGAATCCGACACGCTCGCACCCAGCTCCAGATTAATATTATCAGAATCCAACACGCTCAGACCCAGCTCCAGATTAATATTATCAGAATCAGACGCAGCTCCAGATTAATATTATCAGAATCCGACACGCTCGCACCCAGCTCCAGATTAATATTATCAGAATCCGACACGCTCGCACCCAGCTCCAGATTAATATTATCAGAATCCGACAGGCTCACACCCAGCTCCAGATTAATATTATCAGAATCAGACACGCTCGCACCCAGCTCCAGATTAATATTATCAGAATCCGACAGGCTCGCACCCAGCTCCAGATTAATATTATCAGAATCCGACACGCTCGCACCCAGCTCCAGATTAATATTATCAGAATCCGACACGCTCGCACCCAGCTCCAGATTAATATTATCAGAATCAGACACGCTCACACCCAGCTCCAGATTAATACAGGGAGTGCAGAATTATTAGGCAAGTTGTATTTTTGAATATTAATTTTATTATTGAACAACAACCATGTTCTCAATGAACCCAAAAAACTCATTAATATCAAAGCTGAATATTTTTGGAAGTAGTTTTTAGTTTGTTTTTAGTTTTAGCTATTTTAGGGGGATATCTGTGTGTGCAGGTGACTATTACTGTGCATAATTATTAGGCAACTTAACAAAAGACAAATATATACCCATTTCAATTATTTATTTTTACCAGTGAAACCAATATAACATCTCAACATTCACAAATATACATTTCTGACATTCAAAAACAAAACCAAAAACAAATCAGTGACCAATATAGCCACCTTTCTTTGCAAGGACACTCAAAAGCCTGCCATCCATGGATTCTGTCAGTGTTTTGATCTGTTCACCATCAACATTGCGTGCAGCAGCAACCACAGCCTCCCAGACACTGTTCAGAGAGGTGTACTGTTTTCCCTCCTTGTAAATCTCACATTTGATGATGGACCACAGGTTCTCAATGGGGTTCAGATCAGGTGAACAAGGAGGCCATGTCATTAGATTTTCTTCTTTTATACCCTTTCTTGCCAGCCACGCTGTGGAGTACTTGGACGCGTGTGACGGAGCATTGTCCTGCATGAAAATCATGTTTTTCTTGAAGGATGGAGACTTCTTCCTGTACCACTGCTTGAAGAAGGTGTCTTCCAGGAACTGGCAGTAGGACTGGGAGTTGAGCTTTACTCCATCCTCAACCCGAAAAGGCCCCACAAGCTCATCTTTGATGATACCAGCCCAAACCAGTACTCCACCTCCACCTTGCTGGCGTCTGAGTCGGACTGGAGCTCTCTGCCCTTTACCAATCCAGCCACGGGCCCATCCATCTGGCCCATCAAGACTCACTCTCATTTCATCAGTCCATAAAACCTTAGAAAAATCAGTCTTGAGATATTTCTTGGCCCAGTTTTGACGTTTCAGCTTGTGTGTCTTGTTCAGTGGTGGTCGTCTTTCAGCCTTTCTTACCTTGGCCATGTCTCTGAGTATTGCACACCTTGTGCTTTTGGGCACTCCAGTGATGTTGCAGCTCTGAAATATGGCCAAACTGGTGGCAAGTGGCATCGTGGCAGCTGCACGCTTGACTTTTCTCAGTTCATGGGCAGTTATTTTGCGCCTTGGTTTTTCCACACGCTTCTTGCGACCCTGTTGACTATTTTGAATGAAACGCTTGATTGTTCGATGATCAAGCTTCAGAAGCTTTGCAATTTTAAGAGTGCTGCATCCCTCTGCAAGATATCTCACTATTTTTGACTTTTCTGAGCCTGTCAAGTCCTTCTTTTGACCCATTTTGCCAAAGGAAAGGAAGTTGCCTAATAATTATGCACACCTGATATAGAGTGTTGATGTCATTAGACCACACCCCTTCTCATTACAGAGATGCACATCACCTAATATGCTTAATTGGTAGTAGGCTTTCGAGCCTATACAGCTTGGAGTAAGACAACATGCATAAAGAGGATGATGTGGTCAAAATACTCATTTGCCTAATAATTCTGCACTCCCTGTATTATCAGAATCAGACACGCTCACACCCAGCTCCAGATTAATATTATCAGAATCCGACAGGCTCACACCCAGCTCCAGATTAATATTATCAGAATCCGACACGCTCACACCCAGCTCCAGATTAATATTATCAGAATCCGACACGCTCACACCCAGCTCCAGATTAATATTATCAGAATCCGACACGCTCATACCCAGCTCCAGATTAATATTATCAGAATCCGACACGCTCGCACCCAGCTCCAGATTAATATTATCAGAATCCGACACGCTCGCACCCAGCTCCAGATTAATATTATCAGAATCCGACACTCTCACACCCAGCTCCAGATTAATATTATCAGAATCCAACACGCTCAGACCCAGCTCCAGATTAATATTATCAGAATCCGACACGCTCGCACCCAGCTCCAGATTAATATTATCAGAATCCGACA
Organism: Pelodytes ibericus; assembly: GCA_036172795.1. Lineage (NCBI taxonomy): Eukaryota > Metazoa > Chordata > Amphibia > Anura > Pelodytidae > Pelodytes > Pelodytes ibericus. The sequence continues at coordinate 2,700,073 of CM069865.1, read as the reverse complement.
CGCTCGCACCCAGCTCCAGATTAATATTATCAGAATCCGACACGCTCGCACCCAGCTCCAGATTAATATTATCAGAATCCGACACGCTCGCACCCAGCTCCAGATTAATATTATCAGAATCAGACACGCTCACACCCAGCTCCAGATTAATATTATCAGAATCCGACACGCTCACACCCAGCTCCAGATTAATATTATCAGAATCCGACAGTCTCGCACCCAGCTCCAGATTAATATTATCAGAATCCGACACGCTCAGACCCAGCTCCAGATTAATATTATCAGAATCCGACACGCTCAGACCCAGCTCCAGATTAATATTATCAGAATCCGACACGCTCACACCCAGCTCCAGATTAATATTATCAGAATCCGACAGGCTCGCACCCAGCTCCAGATTAATATTATCAGAATCCGACACGCTCAGACCCAGCTCCAGATTAATATTATCAGAATCCGACACGCTCACACCCAGCTCCAGATTAATATTATCAGAATCCGACACGCTCGGACCCAGCTCCAGATTAATATTATCAGAATCAGACACGCTCACACCCAGCTCCAGATTAATATTATCAGAATCCGACACGCTCGCACCCAGCTCCAGATTAATATTATCAGAATCCGACACGCTCGCTCCCAGCTCCAGATTAATATTATCAGAATCCAACACGCTCAGACGCAGCTCCAGATTAATATTATCAGAATCCAACACGCTCAGACCCAGCTCCAGATTAATATTATCAGAATCCGACACGCTCGCACCCGGCTCCAGATTAATATTATCAGAATCTAACACGCTCACACCCAGCTCCAGATTAATATTATCAGAATCCGACACGCTTGCACCCAGCTCCAGATTAATATTATCAGAATCCGACACGCTCGCACCCGGCTCCAGATTAATATTATCAGAATCCAACACGCTCACACCCGGCTCCAGATTAATATTATCAGAATCCGACACGCTCGCACCCGGCTCCAGATTAATATTATCAGAATCCAACACGCTCACACCCAGCTCCAGATTAATATTATCAGAATCCAACACGCTCAGACCCAGCTCCAGATTAATATTATCAGAATCGACACGCTCAGTCCCAGCTAGGATAGCCTTGTGTCTATCCCACGCATGCTTAAACTCCTTCACTGTATTAACCTCTACCACTTCTACTGGAAGACTATTCCATACATCCACTACCCTCTCAGTAATGTAATACTTTCATTAGTCCCTGGCCTTATCTTATATCTAGGATAGCCTTATACCTACCCCATGCATGGTTACACTCCTTCACTGTATTAACCTCTACCACTTCTACTGGAAGACTATTCCATGCATCCACTACCCTCTCAGTAATGTAATACTTTCATTAGTCCCTGGCCTTATCTTATATCTAGGATAGCCTTGTGTCTATCCCATGCATGCTTAAACTCCTTCACTGTATTAACCTCTACCACTTCTACTGGAAGACTATTCCATACATCCACTACCCTCTCAGTAAAGTAATACTTCCTGATATTACTTTTAAATCGTTGCCCCTCTAATTTAAGACTATGTCCTCTAGTTGTGGTAGTTTTTCTTCTTTTAAATATACTCTCTTCCTTTACTGTGTTGATTCCCTTTATAGACAGGACCCTAACTTCATCTACAATAATCAGATAATCTAAACCGAGCTCTCTGGCCCCGAGTCTGGTTTTGTCGCCCCTCTGTTCACCTCTGTGTGACGGACCCCCAGCTGGATGCAGTAAAGTTTGGAGGTCCTGTCTGGCTTTCTTACATTATCTTGGGAAGTATTTCCAACAGACTCCAGAATTCCTTTCTAAAGCCAAGCGACAGATCCAGAAACTCCATCCAGAGCTGCCACAAAAGCCATGTATATTTCGTTACAGCCGCTGGATTTTATAGCTTTCATTTAATTCAGAATTACATTGAATTCAGCCGAATGGGAGGGTTTTCCAGTGCGGCTAATTTGGCCTTAATTTTACCATTCCCTGCTCAATTCCCTCTTCCGTGAATAAAGCCCCTCACGTTGGAAGGTGTCACAGGTGGGAAAATAAAAGGGGCTTGTTATGGTTTATTAGGCTGAATGCACCTCCTCTAATCACAACCCCCATAACCAAACCAGTGGTATTGTTAGAAATGTCTACTGCAGGGCTGGGTTTGGGGAATTACGTCCACTCTGCATGTGACCGGTTCCAGCCCTGCAGTATGTGTTTTATATACAGATCCATGGGTAAAAGCGGAATCTACTGCCGGGAATATTCCACATCACTCTATTTAGTGTTTTCTGCATTTATTCTATTGTTTTACTTCTGCTTTACCATCGTTCATTTATACCGACCATCTCCCCTCCCTGGCGAGTCAGGACCCCCGGTGGGCATGCAGACAGTGCTGACCCAGACAACTCCCACTGTCCTGCCAAGCTCTGCCTCTGCCCCGTCAAACTTAGAGTGACACCAGGACTGTACTGAGCAAAGGCGGACACCCGAGGTTCAAACAATCTGGTCTTGAAAGCTTGCAATCTATCTCACTCTATAAATGGAATCATTGGAACTCCCGCACAGTACAGCCCTCTCCCCCTGCCAGTCTTCACTGTAGATTACATGGCAATTATTTTACAATTCATTTCTGTGTTGATGATTTTGCCTATAATTCAATACATACAGATTTTAAGATGTAGTGTTAGGGTCTCTGCTTTCACTGCCTAAATGCTGCTTCTTATAAGAAATCTGATTTGGATTTTTTGGGTTTCTATTAGGCTGATATGATGTCTGTTTAACCAATTAGGCCAAGTAACCAAGATGTCGAGAAACCACTAAAAATACAACTGTCAGCAAAAAATTCAATTCTATCTAATTGAAAGATTTCAAGTGTAGACATTTTAGATATCAGGGGTGGACATGTTGTATAGAATCTTGGGTCAGATCTTCTTTCATCTGACCCAACACGTCCGCCCCCGATAGAGCTACATACAGCAAACATTCTAAACAACATGTCCGCCCCCAATAGAGCTACATACAGCAAACATTCTAAACAACACGTCCGCCCCCGATAGAGCTACATACAGCAAACATTCTAAACAACACGTCCGCCCCCGATAGAGCTACATACAGCAAACATTCTAAACAACACGTCCGCCCCCGATAGAGCTACATACAGCAAACATTCTAAACAACATGTCCGCCCCCAATAGAGCTACATACAGCAAACATTCTAAACAACATGTCCACCCCCAATAGAGCTCCATACAGCAAAGATTCTAAACAACATGTCCGCTCCTGATAGAGCTATACAGAGCAAAGATTCTACACAACATGTCCGCCCCCGATAGAGCTACATACAGCAAACATTCTAAACAACATGTCCGCCCCGATAGAGCTACATACAGCAAACATTCTAAACAACATGTCCACCCCCGATAGAGCTACATACAGCAAACATTCTAAACAACATGTCCACCCCCGATAGAGCTACATACAGCAAACATTCTAAACAACATGTCCGCCCCTGATAGAGCTATACAGAGCAAAGATTCTACACAACATGTCCGCCCCGATAGAGCTACATACAGCAAAGATTCTAAACAACATGTCCACCCCCGATAGAGCTACATACAGCAAACATTCTAAACAACATGTCCACCCCCGATAGAGCTACATACAGCAAACATTCTAAACAACATGTCCACCCCCGATAGAGCTACATACAGCAAACATTCTAAACAACATGTCCGCCCCTGATAGAGCTACATACAGCAAACATTCTAAACAACATGTCCGCCCCTGATAGAGCTACATACAGCAAAGATTCTAAACATGTCCGCCCCCAATAGAGCTACATACAGCAAAGATTCTAAACAACATGTCCTCCCCCTGATAGAGCTACAAACAGCAAAGATGCTAAACAACATGTCCGCCCCTGATAGAGCTATACAAAGCAAAGATTCTAACAACATGTCCGCACCCTGATAGAACTATACAAAGCAAAGATTCTTAACAACATGTCCGCCCCCTGATAGAGCTATACAGAGCAAAGATTCTAACAACATGTCCACATCCCTGAAATCTTTTAAATTAAACAGAGCTCCATTTTTGCTGGCCGTGGTCCTTGAAGCCCTGCTTTAATCACACATCTCGTCTTTGAAGTGGTCTGTTCGTTAAGGGCGTGTGATCCTGATTACATGAGTAAATTAATGTGGAGACGGCTGAGAGAGGGTCGTACAGTATCCTACCAACGGCAGCCATCCCACGTCTCTAACCACTTCTATATCAAGAGCAATGTATGCCATAGGGAGACTGCTGTACATTCAGGGAAGCTTATACAATATGTAGGCTCCAGGGCTGCAACATGTACACTGTTTTACCCAGTGCAGTCCCACAGGTTGGGCAGTGTTTAGAGGACTGCCGGCCTGACTGACTGACTGCCTGACTGCCGGCCTGACTGACTGCCGACCTGCCTGACTGACTGACTGCCTGCCTGACTGCCTGACTGACTGCTGGCCTGACTGACTGCCTGACTGCCGGCCTGCCTGACTGACTGCCTGACTGACTGCCTGTCTGACTGAATGACTGCCTGCCTGACTGCCGGCCGGCCTGCCTGACTGCCTGACTGCCTGACTGACTGACTGCCTGCCTGACTGCCTGCCTGTCTGACTGACGGCCTGCCTGACTGACTGACTGACTGACTGCCGGACTGACTGACTGACTGACTGCCTGACTGCCGGCCGGACTGAGCTCAGAAAATATTACTGTTTGTTTTTAAACTGATTTGACTGATTTTAATGCACCTTTGCTGCTGGAGGGAGATTCCCACTGCTGGATCCCCAAATATACACCTTGCGTTTTATTAATTTAGTTTTTATCCATTCATTTCGCACCCAGAGGGCCGACCAGACTTCAAACCTGGGGATGTCACCTTTACTACAAAAATATACCGGCCTTGCTGCTGCATCCATAGACTTAACAATGGACTCAAGACAATTTTTTACCGGCCTGCAGGTAAAATACCGGCCAGGTGGCAATCCTATTCTAATCACACTAAGCCCAGCCAACCAACCAGCTCTGACTTAAGGTCAAAAATAAGGCTTTGCCGACAGGTAGAACGTCAACTGTTACGGTCAACTCCCATGCTTCTCAGCCAGCAGCCTGTTCCTCCTTAAGCGTGTGTGCTGATTCCACAAACAGACTTTCCACATCAAAGTAAAAAATGAAGTTCTGTTTAACTGAAAGATTTCATCAAAGGGATTTTCAATATAAATACTTTACTTCTGTCTTGTTCAAGATTATATGCCCTATCCTGATAGAGCTATACAGAGCAAAGATTCTAAACAACATGTCTGCCCCCTGATAGAGCTATACAGAGCAAAGATTCTAAACATGTCCACCCCTGATAGAGCTATACAGAGCAAAGATTCTAAACAACATGTCCGTCCTGATAGAGCTATACAGAGCAAAGATTCTAAACAACATGTCTGCCCCCTGATAGAGCTATACAGAGCAAAGATTCTAAACATGTCCACCCCTGATAGAGCTATACAGAGCAAAGATTCTAAACAACATGTCCGTCCTGATAGAGCTATACAGAGCAAAGATTCTAAACAACATGTCTGCCCCCTGATAGAGCTATACAGAGCAAAGATTCTAAACATGTCCACCCCTGATAGAGCTATACAGAGCAAAGATTCTAAACAACATGTCCGTCCTGATAGAGCTATACAGAGCAAAGATTCTAAACAACATGTCTGCCCCCTGATAGAGCTATACAGAGCAAAGATTCTAAACATGTCCACCCCTGATAGAGCTATACAGAGCAAAGATTCTAAACAACATGTCCGCCCCTGATAGAGCTATACAGAGCAAAGATTCTAAACAACATGTCTGCCCCCTGATAGAGCTATACAGAGCAAAGATTCTAAACATGTCCACCCCTGATAGAGCTATACAGAGCAAAGATTCTAAACAACATGTCCGTCCTGATAGAGCTATACAGAGCAAAGATTCTAAACAACATGTCTGCCCCCTGATAGAGCTATACAGAGCAAAGATTCTAAACATGTCTGCCCCTGATAGAGCTATACAGAGCAAAGATTCCAAACAACATGTCTGCCCCCTGATAGAACTAAACAAAACAAAGATTCTAAACATGTCCGCCCCTGATAGAGCTATACAGAGCAAAGATTCTAAACATGTCCACCCCTGATAGAGCTATACAGAGCAAAGATTCTAAACAACATGTCCGCCCCCTGATAGAGCTATACAGAGCAAAGATTCTAAACAACATGTCTGCCCCCTGATAGAGCTATACAGAGCAAAGATTCTAAACATGTCCACCCCTGATAGAGCTATACAGAGCAAAGATTCTAAACAACATGTCCGTCCTGATAGAGCTATACAGAGCAAAGATTCTAAACAACATGTCTGCCCCCTGATAGAGCTATACAGAGCAAAGATTCTAAACATGTCTGCCCCTGATAGAGCTATACAGAGCAAAGATTCCAAACAACATGTCTGCCCCCTGATAGAACTAAACAAAACAAAGATTCTAAACATGTCCGCCCCTGATAGAGCTATACAGAGCAAAGATTCTAAACATGTCCACCCCTGATAGAGCTATACAGAGCAAAGATTCTAAACAACATGTCCGCCCCCTGATAGAGCTATACAGAGCAAAGATTCTAAACATGTCTGCCCCTGATAGAGCTATACAGAGCAAAGATTCCAAACAACATGTCTGCCCCCTGATAGAACTAAACAAAACAAAGATTCTAAACATGTCCGCCCCTGATAGAGCTATACAGAGCAAAGATTCTAAACATGTCCACCCCTGATAGAGCTATACAGAGCAAAGATTCTAAACAACATGTCCGCCCCCTGATAGAGCTATACAGAGCAAAGATTCTAAACATGTCTGCCCCTGATAAAGCTATACAGAGCAAAGATTCCAAACAACATGTCTGCCCCCTGATAGAACTAAACAAAACAAAGATTCTAAACATGTCCGCCCCTGATAGAGCTATACAGAGCAAAGATTCTAAACATGTCCACCCCTGATAGAGCTATACAGAGCAAAGATTCTAAACAACATGTCCGCCCCCTGATAGAGCTATACAGAGCAAAGATTCTAAACATGTCTGCCCCTGATAGAGATATACAGAGGATCTATCAGGGGGCGGACATGTTGGTTAGAATCTTTGCTCTGTATAGCTCTATCAGGGGGCTTATGACTATGTGCTTACGAGCATGAAACGCGTCAAGCTTGGTCAGCTATTGGATTTATTTTTGTATGTATTTTTGTAAATGGATCAGTCCTTTTTATGACAAGCTGCTTTTTATTACTTTTTGAATAAAAGTTAAGTTTTAAGGTACCGAGTTCTACACCGTTGCAGTTTTCCTTTTCTTTTCGTTTTTTGGATTCAGCCTTTACTACTTAGGGATTACTCCGGACAAAGGAACCAGACCTCAAGATACAAGGTGCGCTTATTTATTTGCATTATCCCGTTGAAAGTTATGGAGTTCCCCCTCAAGTGTTTTCTATCAGGGGGCGGACATGGTGTTTAGAATCTTGGATTGGATTAGTCATGTCTGCCCCCAGATAGAGCAGAGAGGGCTCAATAAGGTGCTTTATATGTTGTGTATGTTGTTTTATGTATGTTTGTGTATTATGTCATATGATGTATGTTGTGTATTATGTCATATGATGTATGTTTGTGTATTATGTCATATGATGTATGTTGTGTATTATGTCATATTATGTATGTTTGTGTATTATGTCATATTATGTATGTTTGTGTATTATGTCATATGATGTATGTTTGTGTATTATGTCATATGATGTATGTTTGTGTATTATGTCATATTCTGTATGTTGTGTATTATGTCATATTCTGTATGTTGTGTATTATGTCATATTCTGTATGTTGTGTATTATGTCATATGATGTATGTTTGTGTATTATGTCATATTCTGTATGTTGTGTATTATGTCATATGATGTATGTTTGTGTATTATGTCATATTCTGTATGTTGTGTATTATGTCATATTATGTATGTTGTGAATTATGTCATATTCTGTATGTTGTGTATTATGTCATATTATGTATGTTGTGTATTATGTCATATTATGTATGTTGTGTATTATGTCATATGATGTATGTTTCATGGAAAATAATGACATTCCTAGGTGACCCCAAACTGATGAAGACTAGTAAGTTACATACATGTAATATGCTTACATTTGACACAATATTTCAGATACATAAATGTTCATTTTGTTGCCAGCAGTTGTCGTTTCATGTGAGCTCTGACCTCTTCCCGGATTATCCATTCTCTCCTTTTAAACTGTTTGTGTAATAATATTCTCACACCTGGATGTAACATGTCTGGCTAAAGAAGGAATCCTATACTGAATCCATGCGCACCCAAGACATTCGCAATAATGCTACTTATCTGATTACCTGTTAGAGTAATGCTTCCCATGCAGGTTACATTCATCCACACGTTACAAATAATATTGCAAACGTTTTCCTGCTTGAGAACTGTAGCTCAAATCTCTGCTTGAACACAGGTGACCCAGATATCTTTAGTCAAGGAGCAGGGTAATGCAATATATACAGAAATTACAATCACAGGGGGCGCTAGAGAGCTAGAATGAGACAATATCAACTGACTGATAAGCAGTGTACTGGTGGATTCACCAAGGTAACATTTATGTCTATGTGTAAAAGTTTCCAGCTGATGATATTTACACAGAGTGAAGTGGCCTCTTGATAAATATTACATGACGCAGAGAGATTTGTGTTATTTTAACGCTGGTCACCAGCCTGCAGCTCCGATTTCAAAAACATGAATGGAAATTCATTCAGAAATTGTAAGAGAAAAAGGGAGGGATTGTGAGACCTTCACAACACTTATTGTATAGCTCAGGGACGTATATTATAATGGGCCATATCATCAGTACCATGCCATAAGTCTGCTTTTCATTCTCTGGGACTTTGTTGAAGCAGCAGAGATTTTTGGGGTGATAGTAACACCCCAGGGGGTCATTATGGACATTATTAGTCCAACAGCTCCTGCTGTTCAGAAAGCCGAATATCATTAAGAGGTAACAAAAAATGGACATTTTATCTATCATTTCCCTGTTGTTGTCTAGAGGAATACATGTAATACACAGTGCGCAGTCCGCCAGAGTGACCGCCACACAACTCAACCGAACTTACACACTGCGGATAACTTCAAACATTTTTTTTACTTTTAGTAGCAAAGATTTTATTTAATAACAGCATTAATAATTATTGTGCATGAAATATTCACCAAGACGCTGGACATTAAAAGCTTCACCGAAAAAAACCCAGTGAACGACTGGCTGATTTTTAAGGAGTTTCTTGTTAAATTGCAGGAGTGGAACGTATATGAAAAGGAGAGGAATCTCTGTGTTTTATCCCTGGTAATAACAATCTGAAAGACTTGTTACCGGCACAATTCAAGCTTTGTGGCTGTTGTATTCATTGGGGTACAGACAGAGACCCTCTCACGGTGGAATAGACGCTCCATTTTTGTTTACTTACGATCCCCAAAAGACAACCTCATCTGTCTTTATCTGCGGTGTGGTCAAACCTGACCTGCAAATCTGAAGTTGGGCCAGCTCTCATCATGCTCAACCAGCAACTAGCTGGCTGAAGATAATGGGGGTTTTGTTTTCCTGCCCAATCCGAATTATTCTGCTGAATGGCATCCGCAGTCAGCCATGTCCCGTAGCTGCCCCACCTCAAAGCAGCGAGGCGGTATATACGTTCGTTATCTGCCCCAACTTTTCCGCTTTAACTAAACCAAACAAATTGATCGTAATCAAAAGTCTTAAACTCGCCAGAGATTAAAAAACAAAACCAGATGTAGAATTAAATTCTCGACACGTTAATATTTAGGAAATGCTGACTGTAAATACTGACTATTAGCCAGTCTGTCACGGACGCGTATGATATATATTTATACTGCGCAGCATCGTGCTCCATGTCAAACTCGGTGCCACACAATGTCAGGCTTGTGTCTGGAATAAAGTAACACATCACCTTAACTGACACTTTGAATATTGTCCTAATTAACCGAAACTTTGTACTTTCCAATACTGGATATTCACATAAAGTGTCAAACGCAGGACAATGAATGAATTAAACACAGAAAAGATCCGTCTGAATGTAATAAACAGTACAAAACAGAACAGCGAAACATTCGCACACCAAGAAAGAGAAAACTTTCAATCACACTGTGTACTTACTGCTTGGCAGACGGAGGGGGCTTCCGGACCCTCTGCTGGAGTTTCCTAATTTACAACAACTTCTTCAGAGTGATGGAGAAAAAGAAAAGAGACTGAAAGATGGAGGTTAAAATAAAAAATCCAGACCAATGGGAGGAAAGTACGGGGATCAGGCGCTTCCTAGCAGGTAATATGGAAAGACTGAGAGACAAAGGGTGAGCGAGAGCTGGGACTATACAGACCATAAAGGAGTTACACATTGGTTCACTTATGGAGCATTAAATGAAAAGGATCAGCCCATGTGCTGCCTCTATCCAACCAGCGCAGCCTCCAGTGCACAGCTCCTAAATCATTCACAGACACACAAACCTTCCCACTAATCTCTCCTCTCAAACATACACTTTAGTTTTAGATTCATAAAAAGGCCACACCCTGAGCTTTGTGTTACAGCCCAAATCAGAGGAACGGCCACTTGCCAAAGAACCATTTCATTTTGTTTGGCAGAGAAAAAAAGTCAGTCTGTGCATTAGTTATCTGTGACTGTGTGTGGCTATAGGTGCCGTGTGGCTACAGGCACAGTGTGGCTATAGGCGCCGTGTGACTACAGGAGATGTGTGGCTATAGGTGCCATGCGGCTATAGGAGATGTGTGCCTATAGGAGATGTGTGGCTATAGGCGCAGTGTGGCTATGGGTGATGCGTGGCTATAGGTGCCATGTGGCTACAGGCACAGCGTGGCTATAGGTGCCGTGTGACTATAGGAGATGTTTCCTATAGGTGCCATGTGGCTATAGGAGATGTGTGCCTATAGGCACAGTGTGGCTATAGGAGATGTGTGGCTATAGGCGCAGTGTGGCTATAGGAGATGTGTGGCTATAGGCGCAGTGTGGCTAGAGGTGGTGTGGCTATAGGCGATGTGTGGCTATAGGTGATGTGTGGTATTACGTGTAGGGATTGGCAGGTAGGATACACAATTTGGAGATTTTTATTGCATTTGTATTGCTCTTTTATGCTGACAGAAAGGGGAGCCCAAAGGGGTGGGTAGGATAGTAAGGGTGGACTTGATAGTGAGGGTGGGCAGGATAATGGGGGTGGGCAGGATAATGGGGGTGGGCAGGATAGTGAGGGTGGGCAGGATAATGGGGGTTGGAAGGATAGTGAGGGTGGGCAGGATAGTGAGGGTGGGCAGGATAATGGGGGTGGGCAGGATAGTGAGGGTGGGCAGGATAATGGGGGTGGGCAGGATAGTGAGGGTGGGCAGGATAATGGGGGTGGGCAGGATAGTGAGGGTGGGCAGGATAATGGGGGTGGGCAGGATAGACGAGGGTGGGCAGGATAGTGGGGGTGGGAAGTATAGTGAGGGTGGGCAGGAAAGTAATTATTAGATTTGCCTGATGGTGCATCTTTTTTTATTTAAAACCTTGCATGTGTTTAATGACTTCTTCAATACTTACCTTTATAACTTTATACCCACTTGCTCCATTTCTGGTAAAATGGGGACCACGGGGATCAGGGTCTGATGTAGGGCTGCTTTAAGACCCTAGTGGGCCCTGGGCAAAATCTTTAGCAGTGGGCCCCCCTTTGACCCACGTTTTCTAAAGCCGCCATGTAAGTGTGTGTAAATGTAAACTTTTTCAAATTATATTCAACAAACTGTTGTTGAAATATTGCATTTCTTGTTTTTAATTTCTTCTTCTGCACCCACATTGCACCTAAAGGACTCAACACAGCACCAAACAGTACCCACAGCACTTGCCATAGACCTACATTGCACCCACAGCACTTGGCTTGCACTCATAGTGCACTCCCATGATTTGGCATGCCACAGTGTCACTTTGCCCCATAGTACATGATATTTTGACCCACAGGAGATGCCACAGCATCACTTTGCCAATTAAAATGAGTCACGGTCAGGTACCAATTAACATGCCACAGTCACTTTGCCATTAACATATGCAACAGCCAGTTTGCCCATTAATATGCCACTGTTAGTTTGCCCATTAAAATGCCACTGTTAGTTTGCCCCCTATGATATCACATGTGGCTTGATAATTACACATTTCCCCTAAAAATGTGTTAATTTGCATACTAAGCAATATGTCATAAGCAGAAGAGACCACCGACACATAAACATATATTTCTCTTATTTTATATATAGATGATTTTTTATTACCTTCATTTACATAATAAGTACACCTGCTGGTGGCATCTCAACATCTAAACCCCAGGTAAAGTGAGTGGGGGAGGAAGAGGTGTAATCTCATGACACTCAGACACCTGCAGGGTGGGGGTACAGGTACCATCCAAATGTTCAGCATTAGTTCACTAAGCATCATGGGAATGTTTGTAACAGCCTGGCTGCCAAAGGTTAGCCATCAATGCTCCTAACAATGACTGGCTGTAGCTCCTGTGACTGTGGATGTGGTGTAAGGAAAACAATAACGGTTTATAGTATTTTAAGGCAATCTGAGAACTGACCTGCAGAATCCAGACCAAGATAGCTGAGCTGGAAAACTCTTTCCTAGTTTAGTGATTAGGCCCATGCGAGTATCATATGGTAACACCCTATAGACCTTTTATCAATTAGCTCAATACAGTCTCCGGTAGAAAATGATAATACATTTAATAACCTGGATGTAGCACGTTGTTTAGAATCTTTGCTCTGTATAGCTCTATCAGGGGCGGGCACGTTGTTTAGAATCTTTGCTTTGTATAGCTCTATCAGGGGTGGACATGTTGGTTAGAATCTTTGCTCTGTATAGCTCTATCAGGGGCCGGACATGTTGTTAAGAATCTTTGCTCTGTATATCTCTATCAGGGGCGGACATGTTGTGTAGAATCTTTGCTCTGTATAGCTCTATCAGGGGGTAGACATGTTGTTTAGAATCTTTGCTCTGTATAGCTCTATCAGGGGGCTGACATGTTGTTTAGGATCTTTGCTCAGTATAGCTTTATCACGGGGCAGAAATGTTTAGAATCTTTGCTCTGTATAGCTCTATCAGGGGCAGACATGTTGTTTAGAATCTTTGCACTCTATAGCTCTATCAGGGGCAGACATGTTGTTTAGAATCTTTGCTCTGTATAGCTCTATCAGGGGTGGACATGTTGTTTAGAATCTTTGCTCTGTATAGCTCTATCAGGGGTGGACATGTTGTTTAGAATCTTTGCTCTGTATAGCTCTATCAGGGGCAGACATGTTGTTTAGAATCTTTGCACTCTATAGCTCTATCAGGGGCAGACATGTTGTTTAGAATCTTTGCTCTGTATCGCTCTATCAGGGGCAGACATGTTGTTTAGAATCTTTGTTCTGTATAGCTCTATCAGAGGCGGACATGTTGTTTATAATCTTTGCTCTGTATAGCTCTATCAGGGGGCTGACATGTTGTTTATAATCTTTGCTCTGTATAGCTCTATCAGGGGGCTGACATGTTGTTTATAATCTTTGCTCTGTATAGCTCTATCAGGGGGCAGACATGTTGTTTAGAATCTTTGCTCTGTATAGCTCTATCAGGGGACGGACATGTTGTTTACAATCTTTGATCTGTATAGCTCTATCAAGGGGCGGACATGTTGTTTAGAATCTTTGCTCTGTATAGCTCTATCAGGGGACGGACATGTTGTTTACAATCTTTGATCTGTATAGCTCTATCAGGGGCAGACATGTTGTTTAGAATCTTTGCTCTGTATAGCTCTATCAGGGGCAGTCATGTTGTTTAGAAACTTTGCTCTGTATAGCTCTATCAGGGGCAGACATGTTGTTTACAATCTTTGATCTGTATAGCTCTATCAAGGGGCGGATATGTTCTGTATAGCTCTATCAAGGGGCGGACATGTTCTGTATAGCTTTGTTTTGTATAGCTCTATCAGGAGGCGGACATGTCCTGCATAGCTCTATCAGAGCTCTATAAGTATTTGTATTTTTTCGGCAAATCATTACTATATAAAACGCCTACACTCGATCCAGTCTTTTAATTAGACGTAGGTTGTTTTGATGCCGATGGTCGTCCTTTGAGAGCACATTGCTCTGCCTCCCATGTGCCAGTCAGTGTGGGTGGATTGAGGTCTGGTAGATCTTCCTCCGGCTCTGCGGTTGTTGGAATGATAAATGCAGCGCGACTTGTTTTTCTGGTAGGCGGTTCATTTTGATACATTACCTCCGACTGAAGGAAATATTTTGGACATAAAGTTTCATCCTTGGCACTGTGAGCTCCCCCCTCCCCCTCTGCTTTAATATGATCACCCCTCCCTACCAGCAGAGTCCCAAACTGCAACCACACGTGTGCGTCACAAGCAGCGAGAAGGAAATCCTGACGATGAGTCAGACGGAGGGACCACACCCCATGTGGGAGGTCAACGGGTACTTGGTTATTTTAATTGTCACACATGTAGACAGAAGATCTGTTACAGCCTGCCCCTCCCAAATAACCCCTGCTTGCCTGGCTTCCAGGTACCCCTGACCAAGAGAAATAAAAAACGTGACATAGTTGGTCTGACCACCTCGCTGCAAGCAGGGAGGAAATAAAATAAGAAGTTTTAAGCCCAGAAATCTGCATTAGCCAGTGATACTGCACTCTATGCATCAATTCAACTTGTGGAATACTGCACTCTATGCATCCATTCAACCTGTGGAATACTGCACTCTATGCATCCATTCCAACTGTGGAATACTGCACTCTATGCATCAATTCCACCTGTGGAATACTGCACTCTGTGCATCCATTCCACCTGTGGAATACTGCACTCTATGCATCAATTCAACCTGTGGAATACTGCACTCTATGCATCCATTCCACCTGTGGAATACTGCACTCTATGCATCTATTCCACCCGTGGAATACTGCACTCTATGCATCTATTCCACCTGTGGAATACTGCACTCTATGCATCTATTCCACCTGTGGAATACTGCACTCTATGCATCAGTTCCTCCTGTGGAATACTGCAGTCTATGCATCAATTCCACCTGTGGAATACTGCACTCTATGCATCAGTTCCACCTGCAGAATATTGCACTCTATGCATCAATTCCACCTGCTGAATACTGCACTCTATGCATCAATTCCATTTGTGGAATACTGCACTCTATGCATCAATTCCACCTGCTGAATACTGCACTCTATGCATCAGTTCCACCTGTGGAATACTGCACTCTATGCATCAATTCCACCTGCGGAATACTGCACTCTATGCATCAATTCCACCTGTGGAATACTGCACTCTATGCATCAGTTCCTCCTGTGGAATACTGCACTCTATGCATCAGTTCCACCTGTGGAATACTGCGCTCTATGCATCAATTCCACCTGTGGAATACTGCACTCTATGCATCAATTCCACCTGTGGAATACTGCACTCTATGCATCAATTCCACCCGTGGAATACTGCACTCTATGCATCAGTTCCACCCGTGGAATACTGCACTCTATGCATCAATTCCACCTGTGGAATACTGCACTCTATGCATCCATTCCATCTGTGGAATACTGCACTCTATGCATCCATTCCACCTGTGGAACACTGCACTCTATGCATCAATTCCACCCGTGGAATACTGCGCTCTATGCATCAATTCCACCTGTGGAATACTGCACTCTATGCATCAATTCCACCCGTGGAATACTGCACTCTATGCATCAATTCCACCTGTGGAATACTGCACTCTATGCATCAATTCCACCTGTGGAATACTGCACTCTATGCATCAGTTCCACCCGTGGAATACAGCACTCTATGCATCAGTTCCACCCGTGGAATACTGCACTCTATGCATTAATTCCACCTGTGGAATACTGCACTCTATGCATCTATTCCACCTGTGGAATACTGCACTCTAAGCATCAATTCCACCTGTGGAATACTGCACTCTATGCATCTATTCCACCTGTGGAATACTGCACTCTATGCATCAGTTCCTCCTGTGGAATTCTGCACTCTATGCATCCATTCCATCTGTGGAATTCTGCACTCTATGCATCCATTCCATCTGTGGAATACTGCACTCTATGCATCAGTTCCACCCGTGGAATACTGCACTCTATGCATTAATTCCACCTGTGGAATACTGCACTCTATGCATCTATTCCACCTGTGGAATACTGCACTCTAAGCATCAATTCCACCTGTGGAATACTGCACTCTATGCATCTATTCCACCTGTGGAATACTGCACTCTATGCATCAGTTCCTCCTGTGGAATTCTGCACTCTATGCATCCATTCCATCTGTGGAATTCTGCACTCTATGCATCCATTCCATCTGTGGAATACTGCACTCTATGCATCAGTTCCACCTGTGGAATACTGCACTCTATGCATCAATTCCACCTGCGGAATACTGCACTCTATGCATCAATTCCACCTGCGGAATACTGCACTCTATGCATCAATTCCACCTGTGGAATACTGCACTCTATGCATCAGTTCCTCCTGTGGAATACTGCACTCTATGCATCAGTTCCACCTGTGGAATACTGCGCTCAATGCATCAATTCCACCTGTGGAATACTGCGCTCTATGCATCAATTCCACCTGTGGAATACTGCACTCTATGCATCTATTCCACCTGTGGAATACTGCACTCTATGCATCAATTCCACCTGTGGAATAATGCGCTCTATGCATCAATTCCATCTGTGGAATACTGCACTCTATGCATCAGTTCCACCCGTGGAATACTGCACTCTATTCATCAATTCCACCTGTGGAATACTGCACTCTATGCATCAATTCCACCTGTGGAATTCTGCACTCTATGCATCAGTTCCACCCGTGGAATACAGCACTCTATGCATCAGTTCCACCCGTGGAATACTGCACTCTATGCATCAATTCCACCCGTGGAATACTGCACTCTATGCATCTATTCCACCCGTGGAATACTGCACTCTATGCATCAATTCCGCCTGTGGAATACAGCACTCTATGCATCCATTCCATCTGTGGAATACTGCACTCTATGCATCCATTCCATCTGTGGAATACTGCACTCTATGCATCAGTTCCACCTGTGGAATACTGCACTCTATGCATCTATTCCACCTGTGGAATACTGCACTCTATGCATCAATTCCACCTGCGGAATACTGCACTCTATGCATCAGTTCCACCTGTGGAATACTGCACTCTATGCATCAGTTCCACCTGTGGAATACTGCGCTCTATGCATCAATTCCACCTGTGGAATACTGCACTCTATGCATCAATTCCACCTGTGGAATACTGCACTCTATGCATCAATTCCACCTGTGGAATACTGCACTCTATGCATCAGTTCCTCCTGTGGAATACTGCACTCTGTGCATCAGTTCCACCTGTGGAATACTGCGCTCTATGCATCAATTCCACCTGTGGAATACTGCGCTCTATGCATCAATTCCACCTGTGGAATACTGCACTCTATGCATCAATTCCACCTGTGGAATACTGCACTCTATGCATCAGTTCCACCCGTGGAATACTGCACTCTATGCATCAATTCCACCTGTGGAATACTGCACTCTATGCATCTATTCCACCTGTGGAATACTGCACTCTATGCATCAATTCCACCTGCGGAATACTGCACTCTATGCATCCATTCCATCTGTGGAATACTGCACTCTATGCATCAGTTCCACCCGTGGAACACTGCGCTCTATGCATCAGTTCCACCTGTGGAATACTGCACTCTATGCATCTATTCCACCTGCGGAATACTGCACTCTATGCATCAATTCCACCTGCGGAATACTGCACTCTATGCATCAGTTCCTCCCGTGGAATACTGCGCTCTATGCATCAGTTCCACCTGAGGAATACTGCACTCTATGCATCAGTTCCACCTGTGGAATACTGCACTCTATGCATCAATTCCACCCGTGAAATACTGCACTCTATGCATCAGTTCCTCCCGTGGAATACTGCGCTCTATGCATCAATTCCACCTGTGGAATACTGCACTCTATGCATCTGTTCCACCTGTGGAATACTGCACTCTATGCATCAATTCCACCTGTGGAATAATGCGCTCTATGCATCAATTCCACCTGAGGAATACTGCACTCTATGCATCAGTTCCTCCTGTGGAATACTGCACTCTATGCATCCATTCCATCTGTGGAATACTGCACTCTATGCATGATTCCACCTGCGGAATACTGCGCTCTA
Source organism: Pelodytes ibericus (assembly GCA_036172795.1). Classification (NCBI taxonomy): domain Eukaryota; kingdom Metazoa; phylum Chordata; class Amphibia; order Anura; family Pelodytidae; genus Pelodytes; species Pelodytes ibericus. Next base: position 2,681,681 of record CM069865.1, on the reverse strand, counting down.
TGCATCAATTCCACCTGCGGAATACTGCGCTCTATGCATCAGTTCCACCTGCGGAATACTGCACTCTATGCATCAATTCCACCTGTGGAATACTGCACTCTATGCATCAGTTCCTCCTGTGGAATACTGCACTCTATGCATCAGTTCCACCTGTGGAATACTGCACTCTATGCATCAGTTCCACCCGTGGAATACTGCACTCTATGCATCAATTCCACCTGCGGAATACTGCGCTCTATGCATCAATTCCACCTGCGGAATACTGCGCTCTATGCATCAGTTCCACCTGCGGAATACTGCACTCTATGCATCAATTCCACCTGTGGAATACTGCACTCTATGCATCAGTTCCTCCTGTGGAATACTGCACTCTATGCATCAGTTCCACCTGTGGAATACTGCACTCTATGCATCAGTTCCACCCGTGGAATACTGCACTCTATGCATCAGTTCCACCTGTGGAATACTGCGCACTATGCATCAATTCCACCCGCGGAATACTGCACTCTATGCATCAGTTCCACCCGTGGAATACTGCACACTATGCATCAATTCCACCTGTGGAATACTGCGCTCTATGCATCAATTCCACCTGTGGAATACTGCACTCTATGCATCAGTTCCACCTGTGGAATACTGCACTCTATGCATCAATTCCACCTGTGGAATACTGCGCTCTATGCATCAATTCCACCTGTGGAATACTGCGCTCTATGCATCAATTCCACCTGTGGAATACTGCACTCTATGCATCAGTTCCACCTGTGGAATACTGCACTCTATGCATCAGTTCCACCTGAGGAATACTGCACTCTATGCATCAATTCCACCTGTGGAATACTGCGCTCTATGCATCAATTCCACCTGTGGAATACTGCACTCTATGCATCAGTTCCACCTGTGGAATACTGCACTCTATGCATCAGTTCCACCTGAGGAATACTGCACTCTATGCATCAGTTCCTCCTGTGGAATACTGCACTCTATGCATCCATTCCATCTGTGGAATACTGCACTCTATGCATCAATTCCACCTGCGGAATACTGCGCTCTATGCATCAATTCCACCTGCGGAATACTGCGCTCTATGCATCAGTTCCACCTGCGGAATACTGCCCTCTATGCATCAATTCCACCTGTGGAATACTGCACTCTATGCATCAGTTCCTCCTGTGGAATACTGCACTCTATGCATCAGTTCCACCTGTGGAATACTGCACTCTATGCATCAGTTCCACCCGTGGAATACTGCACTCTATGCATCAGTTCCACCTGTGGAATACTGCGCACTATGCATCAATTCCACCTGCGGAATACTGCACTCTATGCATCAGTTCCACCCGTGGAATACTGCACACTATGCATCCATTCCACCTGTGGAATACTGCACTCTATGCATCCATTCCACCTGTGGAATACTGCGCTCTATGCATCAATTCCACCTGTGGAATACTGCACTCTATGCATCCATTCCATCTGTGGAATACTGCACTCTATGCATCAATTCCACCTGTGGAATACTGCACTCTATGCATCAATTCCACCTGAGGAATACTGCACTCTATGCATCAGTTCCACCCGTGGAATACTGCGCTCTATGCATCAATTCCACCTGTGGAATACTGCGCTCTATGCATCAGTTCCACCCGTGGAATACTGCACTCTATGCATCCATTCCATCTGTGGAATACTGCGCTCTATGCATCAATTCCACCTGTGGAATACTGCACACTATGCATCAATTCCACCTGTGGAATACTGCACTCTATGCATCAATTCCACCTGTGGAATACTGCGCTCTATGCATCAGTTCCACCCGTGGAATACAGCGCTCTATGCATCAATTCCACCTGTGGAATACTGCACTCTATGCATCAATTCCACCCGTGGAATACAGCACTCTATGCATCAGTTCCTCCTGTGGAATACTGCACTCTATGCATCCATTCCACCTGTGGAATACTGCACTCTATGCATCAATTCCACCCGTGGAATACAGCACTCTATGCATCAGTTCCTCCTGTGGAATACTGCACTCTATGCATCCATTCCACCTGTGGAATACAGCACTCTATGCATCAGTTCCTCCTGTGGAATACTGCACTCTATGCATCCATTCCACCTGTGGAATACTGCGCTCTATGCATCAGTTCCAATGGTGATTGCAGCTACACATAACCCCATAATGTCCCGCAGCCACGGGTGGTCCTGTGATTAAGTATTGATGTAGGACATTCATGACTGAGTCAGCCGTAATCCCTGTGGGCTGGTTAGGTCTCTGCCCTACCTGAACACAACCTCTTGTACAGCTCCACGGCGAAGTGTCAATCCCTCCCAACCATTAATATGTCCTGGTAGCATGCGGGAGAAGAGGTGCCCGAGGTCTGGCGTTAGTGCGGGGGTCTACTGTCTTCGTTATAGGTTTCCAGTGGCTTAATGTACTGTCCTCCCCATGGACGTGGGTCCGGGGGGAGTGAATATCCAGCAGGTATTGCGCAGTGTACTTACGCCAGATTCTCGGAGGACCCCATCCCACATGGTTGGATGTTTTGGGAGGGTTGGTAGTTTATGGCCCATTAGTACATGGTTATTTGTGCTGCATTTATTAATTATCCCTGTGTTTCTTCAGTAAACCCTGCCTGGTTTACTGCCAAACAGGCAATACACAGCAGATACGCATTACGCAGATGCCCTATGTTTTTCTCTGTGCTTGTTTAGCCCTCAAATACTAATTCTGAGCAATCTGTGAATAAAAACAGGCATGTTCGCTAATATTTTCTCTGCCTTTTTGTATTAGCCCTGCTTTAACGCTGGTGTGATATTCACACACAGAATTAACAAGAATATTCACAATCTAGTCTCAAAAATGTCTTTAGTGCAAAACTCCCTACACTATATGGAAAAATCCCCACTTAATAAAAATACACAATAGAGGCGCAAACAGGGAAAAAAAAGCAAAACAGTACAAATATTTGCAAATTGCTTCAAACTCATGTGTTACCCATTCCCCCTTGTTCTGGGGTGATAGATGACCCCACTGTGTGTCTGTGGAATGGACACTACTGTCCTTTTTTCTTTGCCCGTCAGACTTGCCCCAGACACAGCGTAGAGGGGAGAGGCAGGTAATGTGACCGGTGTAATTGGTTTATTTGCTACTCAGTGTGAAAAGTGAAATGATGTATATTGAGCCCTAAACCAATCAATACACAGTGGGGAAGTTCACAATCATTGATCAAAGCGTTTGAGGTGTATGCAGCCACCTGTGTTTACTCTCTGCATAGCCTAATTTAAATCCACAATAGCCTCACGAGGGGATGTTTGTTACACAAGTTCTCTGTCTTTATACAAATGGTCGCAGGATGGTACACAGACATCCTGCCCTGTCTGCAGAGTGCTAGTGACATGACTCCAGTAAGCCATGACCTGTCAGTTGCCATCTCGGTGGCCGCAGTGTATCATCATCGTCCTCTGGCTTTTATTCTACAGGTTTCCTAAATCCAGGGCTTTGAATAGAGCATGCCTTGTGACTTTGAGAGCCAGAGATCTGACTCAGTTCAGATAAGACCTCTAAGGCCAGGATTTATTTACAAAAGCGCTGCCATAGTCTGTGGCGCGGTACAGTGGGTACATAAAAAGCATGTAAGTAGCAGGGGACACGACATCAGTTGGAAGTGGGCGTTTATGGTGGAATATAAGAAATGTAAAATAAATAGTCTGTACATTACAAACAGAAAGTCCACAACCGTCAGCCGTATCTTTTATTGCAAATCTCGGCGCTGATTTCAGCCATTAAACGTTATGTTATTGTTTATTGACGAGTAATAAATGTAATAGATGGTAAATTTCCCTAAACTCTCAATTTTTTTTTTGTGTCTTGGTTTTGTGTATTCATCACCATTTCCCCATTCTAGTGATTAAACTCGCTGCGTGTTGGAGACAGCCCTGAACACGTTTTGTGTGTCTATCTTACTAGGAGGCCGTTCCTTGAATGGGAATTATTATTTTGACGCTGTGAGCTGGTGGTCTTGGCTCCCAGACTTTCTCCTGACTCTTTCTCTGCATTGAGCTCACTGGGCAGGCCGATCCTCGTTATATCTGGATCCCATCGCTGCTCTGTACAAACACAGGATGGAAGAGGTAAAGTTAAACCCTTCCAAGCAAGTTCTGGATTGTCGGCTCTGATCCCATCCGGCCCCACCTCTGTTTTATGCCAACAAGTCCCCGCCACAAGCCTTTCCTCACAGATGAGAAACATCTGTCCTGATCTCGGCACATCTGGCTACCAGTGCCCCCTCAACTGGAAAAACGAGGTGTAAACTTAATTCTTTGGCTTTTATCAAGTGCAGTGATTTCCCTGCTGTCTTGCAGGGTCGCTCGGGTGGGCTTCACCTGGGGTCAGGGTTTGTGTTTGCCTCCTGCTTCCTTGCATTTCTGTGGCTGCTCCTGTAACCTCCCCGGGGATTCACAGTCAGTAACTAGCCCACCAGAAGTCAAGTTGTCAGGTCCTTTCAGTCCACAACAGAAGGTTTATTTGAAAGAATATTTGCATTGCCCCCCACACCCCCTACATCATCTTAGACCTTAAGCCGTAATCTACAAGCTAGCATTTATCAAGCCGTCTTACTGACTGATTTAATTGTTTCTGGAGAGCAGAACTGAAATTACCATACACACCGATCAGCCATAACATTATGTCCTCCTGCCTAATATTGTGAAGGTCCCTTTAGACCACAAAACAGCCCTGACCCATCGAGGCATGCACTCCACTAGACCTCTGAAGGTGTGCTGGGGTAACTGGCACCAAGACGTTAGCAGCAGATCTTGTAAGTTGTGAGGTGGGGCCTCCATGTATCAGACTTGTTTGTCCAGCACATCCCACAGATGCTCGATTGGATGGAGATCTGTGAATTTGGAGGCCAAGTCAACACCTTGAACTCGTTGTTGTGTTCCTCAAACCATTCCTGAACCATTTCTGCTTTTTGGCAGGGAGCATTATCCTGCTGAAAGAGGCCAATACCATCAGGGAATACCGTTTCCATGAAAGGGTGTACATGGTCTGTAACAATGTTTAGGTAGGTGGTACGTGTCAAAGTAACATCCACATGAATGGCAGGAGCCAAGGTTTCCCAGCAGAATATTACCCAAAGCATCACTCTGCCTCCGCCGGCTTGCCACCTGTCAGTCCAAAGCATCACACTTCCTCCGCCGGTTAGCCACCGGTCAGTCCAAAGCATCACACTGACTCCGCTGGCTTGCCACCTGTCAGTCCAAAGCATCACACTTCCTCCGCCGGTTAGCCACCGGTCAGTCCAAAGCATCACACTGACTCCGCTGGCTAGCCACCTGTCAGTCCAAAGCATCACACTGCCTCCGCCGGCTTGCCACCTGTCAGTCCAAAGAATCACACTGCCTCCGCCGGCTTCCCACCTGTCAGTCCAAAGAATCACAGTGCCTCCGCCGGCTTGCCACCTGTCAGTCCAAAGAATCACACTGCCTCCGCCGGCTTGCCTCCTGTCAGTCCAAAGCATCACACTGCCTCCGCCGGCTTGTCACAGTGCTCAGAACTGCACAGAAAAAAAAGATATCCCAGTGGGTGCAGTCATTTAACTTTTTCTTCCAACCTCATATGAGGAAGCATGAACATTTGATAGAAGACTTTCACTGGACACTAGATATACGGCACTATGCAAAATACAATTTAACCTACAGTAGAAGAATCATTTTTTAATGATTTCAGTCCAGATTACAAGTCTATCTTTCTGTCCAGAGAAGCATTAGACAACTTACATAATAAAGGTTAATACATTAAGTTTCTTTATTAAAGACTCCTGCAAAACAAATGAACAAACCTCATAAATCAGGAGCAGAAGGAAGAGCCTAGAAGAGCCAGTTTTTATACTCTCGTTTCATGCAAGATCTTGAGAAGAAATTCCTATAAATAACATTGTTGATGCTATCCACAGACACTCATTCCTGGAGAGATTAAAGGATTGTGAGGTTTTGGCTGGTGCAGGACTTACGAGATTACCTGAGACGATTTCTTTGAAGATCCAGAAGCCATTTATGATTTGATTATTTATTCGAACCTCTTATAATCTTTTATCATTAACCCATCTCAAGACATGTGAAGGGCAGTGGGAAGATCCCCAAGGTCACATGGCCTGTAGCTAATTGATGTATTTTATTGTCTACATTCATTTGATGAAGCTGTCAGCCAGACACATGTCCTGTTTGTTTGCTCTGTGATTTCCCTCATTACCTGACCCCTTTCTCCACCAATGTGGCTGCCAAAATGAGCATCCTCCTACAGCCACGAGGGGTGAGCTTAGCATTTTACCACTGATTCAACTGTAATGCTATATCTTCCCTGATCCTGCCTTCCGCTCCAAGCCACCATGGAGGCATGTATTCACCTGCCCTTGTTTGCCCCGACATACCAACAATCCTCATCTTATACCTAAGTGAGAAGCTAGACAGGAAAAAGGCAAAGACTGCAAGCAGTTCTAAGAGGTGGGCCATGTTTGAATGTTTCGTACAGTTCTATCAGCTATACAGAGTAAAGATTCTAACCAACATGTCCGCCCCTGATAGAGCTAAACAGAGCAAAGATTCTAAACAACATGTCCACCCTGTAAGAGCTATACAGAGCAAAGATTCTAAACAACATGTCCCCCCCTGATAGAGCTATACAGAGCAAAGATTCTAAACATGTCCGACCCCTGATAGAGCTAGAGATAGCAAAGATTCTAATAACATGTCCACCCCCTGATAGAGCTATACAGAGCAATGATTCTAATAACATGTCAGCCCCTGATAGAGCTATACAGAGCAAAGATTCTAAACAACATGCTCACTCCGATAGAACTATACAGAGCAAAGATTCTAACCAACATGTCTGACCCCTGATAGAGCTATACAGAGCAAAGATTCTGCACAACATGTCTGCCCCCTGATAGAGATATATGGAGCAAAGATTCTAACCAACATGTCTGACCCCTGATAGAGCTATACAGAGCAAAGATTCTGCACAATATGTCTGCCCCCTGATAGAGATATATGGAGCAAAGAGGGCTCAGTAAGGTAGTTTACTTGTTCATTAAAGTATTTCTATTTCAAATGTCTACATTTGATGCAACTTTTCATTTAAACAGAATGATTTTTGCCGACTCGTCTAGAGTGACATACACCGTGTACAGGCACAATTAATGTCATGACAGAGCCCAAAATCGGTACTTTCCTCACAAATTCAGGCCTGTTGGTAATTATGTGATAGAGACTTGTTAGTTAGCAGTCTGACTTTTGTATTATGAAGTTTTTTCTCTGGGAGACACAAAAGTAATTCAGGGGAGAATTACTCAACACCCTGGCCAGCTTTTGGGAAAGGACTTTAAACGTTCCTATTTGCCCTTCCCCAAAGCTCCACCTCACACTGCCAGAGGTAAATCTCCAGACTCTGATCTTGCTGGTACTGGATGAATAACTGGTAAAAGCAACGCTGGCAACGAATGTATATATAGGATTCTGCAAAATCAAATATTTAGATCTATACAAACCAATAGCAAACGGCAGATTTACAAACAACACAGCTATAAACTCTCCGGTACAATATATCACATTAAAGGATTATACTTCTCTGCCATTATCTGCACCAAACAAAAAGTCACAAAGTGAGAATAAAAAGTCTCAGTTTCCCCCCTCTTTTTCTTGTATAAAACATGTTATCAGGGGATGAGAGACCCCCTAACTGACATCCTACATTTAGCACATGTTCCTCTGTTTACACACAGCTCACTATATTCATCCTGCTAGCTGGCCTGACTCGCACTGTCTGTGATTACACTCAGCGGCACAGTGACACCTCATTATCACTAACAGAGGGAACTGAGAAGGAAAGAGAAAACTTAAGACCAAATCAGCCCAGTTTGAACATTTCTCCCACTTAGCTACACTTCAAACTCTGCTTTCTTGGCCTTAATTTAGCAATTCCCTTCTCAATTCCCTGCATTCATGAGTAAAGTGCACAGTAAAGTAAATGAACAGTGCCTGTCCCTTGGCATATTGTGCACAGCACAGGGTAGACTGAAGAATTTCTACACAATAAATATATATTTGCACTGAAATAGAATAGGAGAATGTATTAAATCTCATTTTGACTACATTCCCCATGATGCTCTGCCAGCCATTCCCCCGCAGCACATGCCAAAGCTTGGCCATCCCTGTCTACTATACTAAGTGCGTCTGCACTGCTGGCGGCCCCGTGTCTGACCTTAAATACACTCTGAAGACAAAGCAGTTGTTTCTTTCATTACTGGGGCTGCAATGTAATGTTTGCTGCAGGACCCAACACAAAGGCTTCTATTCTTCATCGCAATCGATTGTGAAAGTGGAACATTACACTAGTTTCCATGGAAACTGCTCCAAACTATAAACCCAACATGTTTATCTAGTGGAGGTTTTTTTGGCACAATTGGCTGTGAGGCCAAAGAGTAAATCATACATTTCCCAACTGAAGGCTTGAAAGGAACTGAGAAGGGAAATTCCAAGTTAAGGCCAAAGTAACCGAGTTTCTCTCATTCAGCTGAATTAGCCACGTAAGATGGATGAGATAATTTGTCTAACTTTTAACGTAACTTTGGAATTCCCTTTTCAATTCCCTGCAAATCTCTGTTTCCTCAATACAGCCTTAGCCTGAAAAGACAGATACATTGGAGACTTTACACAGCTCAGCTATTAATTGCTTTGTTTTTGCACTTCCCTTGTCAGTTCACACTGTTGAATTGAGCGGATTTATTATCTATTGATGGATGCAAAAAATCAGGGACAAATGTATTGCAGCATGCAGCACCCTGCACCCCCATGCACCACCCTGCACCCCCATGCAGCACCATGCACCATCCTGCACCCCCATGGACCATCCTGCACCACCCTGCACCCCCATGCACCATCCTGCACCCCCATGCAGCACCATCCTGCACCATCCTGCACCCCCATGCAGCATCCTGGACCACCATGCAGCATCCTGCAGCACCATGCACCATACTGCAGCACCATGCACCACCATGCAGCCCATTGCAGCACCATGCACCACCATGCAGCCCATTGCAGCACCATGCACCACCATGCAGCACCATGCACCAGCCTGCACCACCCTGCACCATCCTGCACCCCCATGCAGCATCCTGCAGCACCATGCACCATCCTGCTCACCCTGCACCATCCTGCACCCCCATGCACCATCCTACACCACCCTGCACCCCCATGCAGCACCATCCTGCACCACCCTGCACCATCCTGCACCCCCATGCACCATCCTGCACCACCCTGCACCCCCATGCAGCACCATCCTGCACCACCCTGCACCCCCATGCACCATCCTGCACCCCCATGCAGCACCATCCTGCACCCCCATGCAGCATCCTGCACCACCCTGCACCCCCATGCAGCATCCTGCACCACCATGCAGCATCCTGCACCACCATGCAGCACCATGCACCATACTGCAGCACCATGCACCACCATGCAGCCCATTGCACCACCATGCAGCACCATGCACCACCATGCAGCCCATTGCACCACCATGCAGCACCATGCAGCCCATTGCACCACCATGCAGCCCATTGCAGCATTGTCCATCTCCCTCAATGCGGATATGGAATTTATCTGAAGACAGAAATAGTTATATAAAATACTGAGTAATAATCTGCTGGAGAAGCGGAAATGAATGTTTTATAACAGTAGAAAATAATCCAATCATTTGCTTTGTGCCTTTTGTTTGTGGATTATCAGTACACGCGATGAGTCATACATGACACATACAATACCCTGCCCTGCGGAATAGGTATTCTCCAAGCTCTGTGTAATCACAGCGGTACTGCACTCTAATGTATCGGACTGAAGCTGGTCTCTGGCTGTCTCGCCCCCATGGATTTGAGCTGGAAACGAGGGTCTCTCACTGCTATAACAAAGACCCCACTGTCTGCATTTAACTGAATTGGAGAATGTGTGCAGTTCCCTTCTCAACTCCCCCTTTTCGTGAATAAAGCATATTGTGTAGCCGCACACTGCTCTGTATTGTGTTATTGTGTCACCTAAACACTGCTTATACTGTGACTGTGCAGATTAAAGGGATTCTGTCACCTAAACACTGCTTATACTGTGACTGTACAGATTAAAGGGATTCTGTCACCTAAACACTGCTTATACTGTGACTGTACAGATTAAAGGGACTCTGTCACCTAAACACTGCTTATACTGAGACTGTACAGATTACAGGGACTCTGTCACCTAAACACTGCTTATACTGTGACTGTGCAGATTAAAGGGGCTCTGTCACCTAAACACTGCTTATACTGTGACTGTGCAGATTAAAGGGACTCTGTCACCTAAACACTGCTTATACTGAGACTGTACAGATTAAAGGGACTCTGTCACCTAAACACTGCTTATACTGTGACTGTGCAGATTAAAGGGGCTCTGTCACCTAAACACTGCTTATACTGTGACTGTACAGATTAAAGGGATTCTGTCACCTAAACACTGCTTATACTGTGACTGTGCAGATTAAAGGGGCTCTGTCACCTAAACACTGCTTATACTGTGACTGTACAGATTAAAGGGACTCTGTCACCTAAATACTGCTTATACTGTGACTGTACAGATTAAAGGGATTCTGTCACGTAAACACTGCTTATACTGTGACTGTACAGATTAAAGGGGCTCTGTCGCGTAAACACTGCTTATACTGCGACTGTACAGATTAAAGCTGTGATACCCAGACACAGACTGTGATACCCAGACACAGACTGTGATACCCAGACACAGACTGTGATACCCAGACACAGACTGTGATACCCAGATATAGACTGTGATACCCAGACATAGACTGTGATACCCAGACACAGACTGTGATGCCCAGACATAGACTGTGATGCCCAGACACAGACTGTGATACCCAGACATAGACTGTGATGCCCAGACATAGACTGTGATACCCAGACACAGACTGTGATACCCAGACACAGACTGTGATACCCAGACATAGACTGTGATACCCAGATATAGACTGTGATACCCAGACATAGACTGTGATACCCAGACACAGACTGTGATACCCAGACATAGACTGTGATGCCCAGACATAGACTGTGATGCCCAGACATAGACTGTGATACCCAGACATAGACTGTGATACCCATACATAGACTGTGATGCCCAGACATAGACTGTGATACCCAGACACAGACTGTGATGCCCAGACACAGACTGTGATACCCAGACATAGACTGTGATACCCAGACACAGACTGTGATACCCAGACACAGACTGTGATACCCAGACATAGACTGTGATACCCAGATATAGACTGTGATACCCAGACATAGACTGTGATACCCAGACACAGACTGTGATACCCAGACATAGACTGTGATGCCCAGACATAGACTGTGATGCCCAGACATAGACTGTGATACCCAGACATAGACTGTGATACCCAGACATAGACTGTGATGCCCAGACATAGACTGTGATGCCCAGACACAGGAGCAGTGATCAGACGAGTCATCCAAACTAATCCCCTCGCCTGCTCAGACCTGTGTAACGTTTATTTAATTATACTTGTCTGACCCCCCCCTGGAATTCCAACCCCCTGAACATCATAAAGTGAATTACTACAGACAGGTAGAGTCCTTAATATTAAAGGGAATCTTCACCGAATATATCTACCCTGAAATTCTGCCCATATGTTGTGTTTTTAGTGTTCCAAAAGGGGTGGTTGCTTTAAATTCATTATTGTTTTGTTATTAAAGGGACTCTGTCACAGGCACCGACTATTATTCCACTTTATTCTGAGATTATCGGCTTTTACAGGATAACATGTGATAGTTTTGCTTCTCTATGGCCTGTATTCACTGAGCCCCAAGCGTTAGATCCTAAGGGTGGCTCCTAACATTCAGACAGACACATGCAACCTAAAGGACAACCGTCGACAAAAACATTATCTGTTTAATTGAAAGATTCCACCATTTTTAATGAAATTATTACGGAGCCTTTACTTGCTCCACCTAGCTCTATCAGGAGGCAGTCCGCCAGCACCGCTCTGCTCCTCGGGAGGATGTATTCCCTCGGAGACCTGCACAGTCCAGCGGAGATATTGACATATTCCATGTTGCAGCCTGGCGTGTGCCCTCAGGAGGGGTAAAGTTGTGGCACATGTACTGAGATAATAAGGGTGACCTGCTATTTAGAAATACGTGAGGTAGTCTGACTTTTAATGTTCAGTTTAGTGAGGGGATCGCTGTCTGTGATTTGATGATCAGAAATTAAAAGTCCTTTTTGCTCACCTATTTCTGAATACACAAGCATTGACCCATTTACCAAATTGGTGGTGGTCGACCTTGAGAAACTCGTCCCTTCTGACCTTGACTGGAAACACAGTGTCACTGCATCAGGAAAACAAGCCTTCAATGAACCAGCTTCTAATATCAACACAGAGATAAAGATGGAAATATAGACATTATCAACAAGACACAATATGCTGACATGTGCATGGCCCCCCTCTCTGCCAGTTCTGGTTATTCCAGACTACACAAAGACCCTACAGATGTATTTCTCTCCAAACTAAATACTATCCTCAGTAGAACCCTAAAACATGGCATAATTTCCAAACATTTATTTGATTTCAGGATTACTGCCTTAATAACCATGAGAGACTGCTTATATCTGCAATCTGTGTATCACACAGAACATGTTACACAGAACACATTACACGGAACACAAGTATATTTTTTGTGCAAGCCATGAAATGTCTCTAGGACCTCTCAGTCCCTAAAGATGTCTACCTGGCAAGCTTAGATGTTACCAGGATGAGGGACTCGGAGAATGCTCAGATCTTATAGCGATGATCAGAGGATACTTAACTCTCATTCTTGGAATTTAACTAAATTTCTTTCTCTGGTCTACTCGATCTTCTGCCAATGTGGGATCCAATCCGTTGGTGCGACCATCCGTGAATGTATTCGGAGAGTTGGCCCAGGCACAACCAGTAAATATGAAACCCTGATCTCAGGTCACAAATCAGCTCCAATCCTAATTACCTTAACCCACTGACCAACTTACAATACTCCACGGACCGGCAAGAGAAGTACAAATCTACTCCATCTCGAATCTACCAGCACTAAGCCCTTGATGGGGTAAAAAAGGGTTTAACTGCCAGTCTTTGATACAGTTTAATTTCTATTATCCCACTTTATTTGCCCTTATCCTACCTATATTGAGCTAGGTCGTTATGTTACATTTCATTACATTTCTTCAAGGTTGGGAGCTTTGATATATGTAAATACAGTTTATATGTTATGGGTTCCGTGTATCAGGTTTGGATGTGGCCGGTCTCCCTCCATTTTACCCCCATTCCCCCCCCCCTCCATTTTACCCCCATGCCCCCCCCCCCCCTATTTCTATTTTTCAAAGCTCAGATCTGCAACATTGACTTTATTCTGACGAAGCTGCCAGATTATACTTAGACCATTTATTATATTATAATATCTGTGTGCATTTTGTGTAGTATATATTTGCATTGGCCCAAAGTTTGACGTTCCCATCTTAATTCCCTTTATGGAGCAGACCCTCTAGTAATACAGATAACATCATGGGAGGTGCATGATAATTCCATTTATACCTCAGGGTTTTCTCCCTTTCTGACAAATCGTATTCCTCCAGAACAGACTGAAGGACCTTGAGGCATTGGATTCATTCACACACATCTCTTACTCACAGGCAAACGTGTCATCTAAACAGATGCAAAGTTCAACATTATGTAAATTAAAAATTCTCAGGAAACGACACGTTACAATCCCTCCCTCCCCTTTATAACGGCCAGGGATTCTCAGAATCAAGATTCTAAACAACATGTCCGCCCCCTGATAGAGCTATACAGAGCAATGATTCTAAACAACATGTCCGCCCCCGATAGAGCTATACAGAGCAAAGATTCTAAACAACATGTCCGCCCCCTGATAGAGCTATACAGAGCAAAGATTCTAAACAACATGTCTGTCCCCTGATAGAGCTATACAGAGCAAAGATTCTAAACAACATGTCCACCCCCTGATAGAGCTATACAGAGCAAAGATTCTAACAACATGTCCACCCCCTGATAGAGCTATACAGAGCAAAGATTCTAACAACATGTCCACCCCCTGATAGAGCTACACAGAGCAAAGATTCTAACAACATGTCCACCCCCTGATAGAGCTATACAGAGCAAAGATTCTAAACAACATGTCCGCCCCCTGATAGAGCTATACAGAGCAAAGATTCTAAACAACATGTCTGTCCCCTGATAGAGCTATACAGAGCAAAGATTCTAAACAACATGTCCACCCCCTGATAGAGCTATACAGAGCAAAGATTCTAACAACATGTCCACCCCCTGATAGAGCTATACAGAGCAAAGATTCTAACAACATGTCCACCCCCTGATAGAGCTATACAGAGCAAAGATTCTAACAACATGTCCACCCCCTGATAGAGCTATACAGAGCAAAGATTCTAAACAACATGTCCGCCCCCTGATAGAGCTATACAGAGCAAAGATTCTAAACAACATGTCTGCCAACCTGATAGAGCTATACAGAGCAAAGATTCTAAACAACATGTCCGCCCCCTGATAGCGCTATACAGAGCAAAGATTCTAAACAACATGTCTGCCCCCTGATAGAGCTATACAGAGCAAAGATTCTAAACAACATGTCCTCCCCCTAATAGAGCTATACAGAGCAAAGATTCTAAACAACATGTCCGCCCCCTGATAGAGCTATACAGAGCAAAGATTCTAAACAACATGTCTGCCCCCTGATAGAGCTATACAGAGCAAAGATTCTAAACAACATGTCCTCCCCCTAATAGAGCTATACAGAGCAAAGATTCTAAACAGCATGTCCACCCCCTGATAGAGCTATACAGAGCAAAGATTCTAAACAACATGTCCTCCCCCTAATAGAGCTATACAGAGCAAAGATTCTAAACAACATGTCCGCCCCCTGATAGAGCTATACAGAGCAAAGATTCTAAACAACATGTCTGCCCCCTGATAGAGCTATACAGAGCAAAGATTCTAAACAACATGTCCTCCCCCTAATAGAGCTATACAGAGCAAAGATTCTAAACAGCATGTCCGCCCCCTGATAGAGCTATACAGAGCAAAGATTCTAAACAACATGTCTGCCCCCTGATAGAGCTATACAGAGCAAAGATTCTAAACAACATGTCCGTCCCATGATGAGCTATATGGAGCAGAGTGGGCTCAATAAAATGCGTTATTTGTTTTCTCTCATTAAAGCAGTTCTATTTAACATGCCTGCACTTGATGGAATCTTCCAATTAAAAACAACTTAATTTTTTGCCAACACTTTACTTTTAACACAATTATCTCTTTTCATACGTTACCTTAAGCTCAAATGATCCTTGCTCACTATAATGGGAAGGGGATCTTTGATGTACATTTCATTAGAAAGGTAAGTTTTGGGGGGAGGGTCAGAGATGTTTGCCAAGTAGGGAGACAGAAAGCACACTGGTTTTAGGGTCTCTGCTGCTGAATTCACAGCTGCCGTCTGTCTTCCGGATGTGTTTCTGGGGTTTGAATTCTCTCTGTTCGGATCACACAAACCCCATAAATACACAGCACGACTGCTCCGTGCTAAGTGTGCGGCCCTCACCTAGCACGTATGGAGCAAATCAGAAAATGTAAATAGACATAGAGCCGAGGTGGCATAGGGAATCCATCCTGTCTGAGCAAATCTATCCTTATCGTTTGTCTTTAAAGGAGCAGATAAGAATATTAATGACTGTATAGTTACCCCCACGCTGACAGGGCTACGATACTGTTAGGATGAAATGTTCCTTTATAAAAGAGTTTAGCTTCCGGCAAACAATTCTGAAATAAGTGTTGATAAGGTTTGATTTGTTATGCATTTTGATTGAAATAAAAATAACAAGCAGTACTTTATTAGTAATATTTAATCAATTAAAATCCATTTGGTGGCCTTTGTTGACACCCTCTTGCTGTGCTGCTCCAGTTGGAGAGCCTGGGTGCATTTCCGAGGTCAGTTGGTTATTATATAGTTAGCCCGAGCTAACTTCATTTAGTTTGCACTTGCACTTGCCTGAAGGCCAATTAAAACCATTCTTTTATGTTCCCCCTAACTTGCTACGTGATTAATGATTTACATTAAATGATTTAATCAGAACTAACTGAGTAAAAAATGTAATTGGATTAAGAATCAGCTAAAATAATTCTGCTGTTGGGGAATTAATCACATTAACACATAATTCATTTGATGTCTAGTGTGTTTTTTTTTCCATTTATATTTTCTTTTTAATTAAAATGAAGCCTGTAATGCACAGAACATGTTCAGTGTAACGGATCGCCTGGCACCCCGACTGGGTACCTCCGTTAAAGGATGCTCCTAGCGCTTCCTGAGGACTCCAAGCACTGCAGCAGACACCACAACCACCAAACCGGAGAAGCATATGAATCCTCCCAAGCATATGAATGCTGTAGACAGTTGAATAGGAACCATACGAATAGGTTTACTCTCCTAGCAGTCAAACTGGAACAGCATACAATAAATCCTTCCCCCAATAATGAGACGACACTTCACTTTGAGGGTTAAGCAGGAACTCTTACAGCAAGATTGAACTACTTTATTTGACAAACAACACAGACTTATATACACCAAACTGCAATCAGATAACACTTGATTAAACAATAGAAAACTTAAACACATCACCAGTAAAGCAGTATCTAGCCACTTTAATCTGGAGCCAGAAGCAAGGTAGTCAGACTGGGTGGCTGACATAACTAAACAATGGAAGGCTTAAACACATTACAGACAGGGTCCATAATCTATAGGGAGGTGTTTGGCCCTCAGGCCCCTCCAAGAACCCCAGTCAGTCAGACTGTCAGAATTCACTTCGTGACAGCGGCCACCCCCGAGAACAAAGGACGGCTACTTACTGTTCAATTACCCGTTCGCAACAATGTTGCAACGGGTACTTGAGGACACACTTTAAAATACATAAAGTCACATTTTACACATAACACACAGACATTTCACATATCCCCAGATAGCTCAGGTCTGAGCGCACATTATTAAGTGAATGGCGCTCGGACCACACAAATACAGTTTAATCGCCATGGAGCCAAAGTCTTTACAGTCAGTTTCATACGAATGGGCTCCATGGGATTCCTATCTGGGGTATAACACATTCACATAAAGTCTGGTCCATAGTCCAAAGGCAAGAGGCGGGCAAGCAGCCCCCTCCAAGGACACGTGGCGAGGCCGGTTTCGCCACATTCAGTTTTAGTCCCTAGAAACTTAAACATGTCATTTATACATCTGACAAGAAAGATGCATGATGCCACAACCAACATGGCCTCACAAGTATAATGCATCCCTCCCGGGGTTTCAAAGCTCACTTTTCTGTTTGTGGGAGGGGCTAAAGGTGTCGCTGTGGGTGGGGCTTTATTCATTTTATCCATTTTCAGCTACTTTATTGTCATTTTGTATCTATTTATGTAATTTGAGAAGGCATTTCAAAAAAGAATTAAGAATTTTATTTAAACAAAGGAATGTATAAACACATTTTCGGCAATTTAAAGTCACTTTATTGTGATTTTTATTGCTCTGGGGTCTGTGATACAGTGACACAAACTACAAATTCTGGGCTCCCACTGAAGAGGGGCAATAGAGGAGGAAAGAGGGACATGGGGATTAGGGTGCAAAATAAAAGGGGTATGATAATGGGTGCCCATCACCAAACGGTGACATCACAGAGCAGGCAGCGTAATAAATGTTATGGGAGGATGATGTCACCACTTGGGGGCGGGTATATGTTCTCTCAGCTATGTCTACCTTTATCCCCATCCCATACTGCCTACAGACTGTATGCTCAGCACTGTGCACAGGGAGCATTGTGATCTTTGTATCTTGGAGATATACACCGCCTAAACTAGGACAATTGAGCTCCAGACACCAGGAATCCAACTACTGGGGTCGCGGAAAGGGACTCTGCCTCTTTTACCTGACGCTCGCGTATTAGATGATGATGTGCATGTAATTTAGTGGCCCATAGGGCAATTTCACCAGCCCACCTGTTATCATCAGGTAAAACAGACATTAAGCTCCCACGCCTTATCGGTTTCCCGATGGAGAAAATTAACCTTTATCAACCCCTTACAACACTTGAATGAAACCAGGACACTTGCATATGGTGGCAAATTGAAGTCATTTATTTATAACAACGGGGAAAAAGGGGGAGGAGTCCCCCAAACCAAATGCGGCACCCCCTACCACCTGGAGATGCGCTGAGCCCCGCCTGCCTGCAGCGCACGTGATGGCCGGTCCAACCTTCACCTTCTACTGATACTGGGGTGTCCCGGGGCGGCCAGGATAGCCTGCTGGCCTTGAAGCCCCCCCCCTTTTTGGAGGCCCGTGAGCCCCCCAACTCACGTGCCCAACATGTTTTTGCGTTCTGCAGTAGCCATAACCGTGCCCCAGCGGCGGGCCCGACCACACAATCGGTTCCCGCCTTTGTATCCACAACCAATCGGCTGGCTACGCTCACCGCATGGGCCCGACCAAAGGGAAGAAGCATTAGAATGATTCACTCCACAAATTACAGCTGAAATAACCCTGTCTGTTTACCCTAACTCCCCCCACTATTCCCCTCCTACTGATAACCTTCCTGACCCTAAACTAGATCCCCTCCCTTGAACCCTTAATCGAATGACTGCTAATCCCTTACTTGCCAGGATGTCTCAGGCTATAGCCCATTGTCCTATAGTCTCTGGGCTATCTCCTGAGACACCCTGGAGCCATCTAAAAACCTACAGGGAATGTGCTTAATGGCGCTCGCTCCTAATTAGTCTCTTCCTATGTTTTAGATGTGAAAAGAGGTGCAGCCCCTGCCCATTGTGTCACTTGAGCAGCCCGGGGGGCCAGTCCCACAACTCTCAGGGAGAGTCACCACAAAGCCTAGCGTGTGGCATCCTGGGATTGGCTGCTGAGCATGGTGAGCGGCTGCTGCTCATGGGCCAGTAGTTTGGCTAGCATGATATTTAGAAGGAGATTTCCCCTATTTACCCATCTGCTAAGATGCAAAGTGCCAGGGTCTGTAGTCATAACTGCTGCATCAGGTGTGGCACAATCAGCACCAGTGCATAAGCCTGTCAGTTGATGTAGCCCTAGAATTTTCGGGGACAAATGCTCCCCGATATTGACTATTTCCACCAAGATCATGCAAGAACGGATAGCTGCTTTCTCTCCAGGTCCTTGTGCAAACTGGCCAATGGCAGCTTGCGTTCAATGATAGGAGGTGGAGCTTAATATGTAATTAGTTGGGGACAGGCTGCGCCCCACCCCCCCACAGCACCACATGTACAAACATCCCAACTCTGGGGGGGTCAGATGGGATCAGCTCAGGCTTCACTGGATGAGACATGGAAGTCCTGAGATAGGTCTGTTAGATTCCCTTTAATAATATCCCCCTGGATAGAGTAAGCAAGGAAGTGTGCAAAATGCGTCAGGCTGCAAGTGCCGCCATCTTAATTATACAGAAATCACTTCAAGTGACTGGAGTTTGGTGGAAAAGATGTTTATCTTTCATGCGCAAAAATGTCACCAAACTGCTTTTCCACTTGACCCCTGCTCCACTGCGAGCTCTGATTGGCTGTGCGCCAGCCTTCCGACAGCCTCTGCCTCACCGGTGAGGCACAGCCGGGAGATACATGTCGGGTTACTTGAGAGGAGGGGACATGATTTTAAAAGAAAAGTTTAATTGTGGTTTTATACAATACATGGTCCAGGGATTGGTCTCTGCCTGAGACTTCTGATTGGTTCATGACCGCTCACCGCCTGGCACACCCAGGAGACGGAGAAGAGGGGTGAAACAGGAAAAGGAGATAGAGGGGGTGTGAGGAGATCCGAAAAAAGATCTTTCTCATCCTAAAACAGAATCTCAGATCCTGCGCCTTTCCCATGACTCATAACTGTCCCAAAATCTCCTGTTTTGGTAATGCAGAGATTTATTTGTTTTAACATAGTGCATCCCACTAACGGTATAAACAAAGCCCAGCAGAGTCGTCTGGATGACGGTGTGTTTGTGTAAATGGGGGACACACAGGGGTCACACTGCTTTCTAAAATCTCTGTTTAAAGTGCTGAGAGCAACAGAGAGAGACGTGAAGGACAAACTGCAAAATGAACTTCTGTTTAACTGAAAGATCACAAATAAAGCACCTCATTGAGTCCTCCTTGCTCTGTATAGCTCTATCTGGGGGCGGACATGTTGTTTAGAATCTTTGCTCTGTATAGCTCTATCTGGGGGCGGACATGTTGTTTAGAATCTTTGCTCTGTATAGCTCTATCAGGGGCAGACATGTTGTTTAGAATCTTTGCTCTGTATAGCTCTATCAGGGGGAGGACATGTTGTTTAGAATCTTTGCTCTGTATAGCTCTATCAGGGGGAGGACACGTTGTTTAGAATCTTTGCTCTGTATAGCTCTATCAGGGGGAGGACACGTTGTTTAGAATCCTTGCTCTGTATAGCTCTATCAGGGGGCGGACATGTTGTTTAGATCTTTGCTCTGTATAGCTCTATCAGGGGGCGGACATGTTGTTTAGAATCTTTGTTCTGTATAGCTCTATCAGGGGCAGACATGTTGATTAGAATCTTTGCTCTGTATAGCTCTATCAGGGGCAGACATGTTGTTTAGAATCTTTGCTCTGTATAGCTCTATCAGGGGGAGGACATGTTGTTTAGAATCCTTGCTCTGTATAGCTCTATCAGGGGGCGGACATGTTGTTTAGATCTTTGCTCTGTATAGCTCTATCAGGGGGCGGACATGTTGTTTAGATCTTTGCTCTGTATAGCTCTATCAGGGGGCGGACGTGTTGTTTAGAATCTTTGCTCTGTATAGCTCTATCAAGGAGCGGACATGTTTAGAATCTTTACTCTGTATAGCTCTATCAGTGGGCGGACATGTTGTTCAGAATCTTTGCTCTATATAGCTCTATCAGTGGGCGGACATGTTGTTTAGAATCTTTGCTCTGTATAGCTCTATCAGGGGGCGGACATGTTGGTTAGAATCTTTGCTCTGTATAGCCCTATCAAGGAGCGGACATGTTTAGAATCTTTACTCTGTATAGCTCTATCAGTGGGCGGACATGTTGTTCAGAATCTTTGCTCTATATAGCTCTATCAGTGGGTGGACATGTTGTTTAGAATCTTTGCTCTGTATAGCTCTATCAGGTGGCAGACATGTTGTTTAGAATCTTTACTCTGTATAGCTCTATCAGGGGGCAGACATGTTGTTTAGAATCTTTACTCTGTATAGCTCTATCAGGGGATGGACATGTTGTTTAGAATCTTTGCTCTGTATAGCTCTATCAGGGGGCAGACATGTTGTTTAGAATCTTTACTCTGTATAGCTCTATCAGGGGGAGGACATGTTGTTTAGAATCTTTGCTCTGTATAGCTCTATCAGGGGGTGGACATGTTGTTTAGAATCTTTGCTCTGTATAGCTCTATCAGGGGGCGGACATGTTGTTTAGAATCTTTGCTCTGTATAGTTCTATCATGGGGCGGACATGTTGTTTAGAATCTTTGCTCTGTATAGCTCTATCATGGGGCGGACATGTTGTTCAGAATCTTTGCTCTGTATAGCTCTATCAGGGGGCGGACATGTTGTTTAGAATCTTTGCTCTGTATAGCTCTATCAGGGGGAGGACCTGTTGTGTAGAATCTTTGCTCTGTATAGCTCTATCAGGGGGAGGACATGTTGTGTAGAATCTTTGCTCTGTATAGCTCTATCAGAGGACAGACATGTTGTTAGAATCTTTGTTCTGTATAACTCTATCAGGGGGAGGACATGTTGGTTAGAATCTTTGCTCTGTATAGCTTTATCAGGGGGCGGACATGTTGTTTAGAATCTTTGCTCTGTATAGCTCTATCAGGGGGAGGACATGTTGTGTAGAATCTTTGCTCTGTATAGCTCTATCACGGGGCGGACATGTTGTTTAGAATCTTAACTCTGTATAGCTCTATCAGGGGGTGGACATGTTGTTTAGAATCTATGCTCTGTATAGCTCTATCAGGGGGTGGACATGTTGTTTAGAATCTTTGCTCTCTATAGCTCTATCAGGGGCGGACATGTTGGTTAGAATCTTTGCTCTGTATAGCTCTATCAGGGGGCAGACATGTTGTTTAGAATCTTTGCTCTGTATAGCTCTATCAGGGAGCGGATATGTTGTTTAGAATCTTTGCTCTGTATAGCTCTATCAGGGGGCGGACATGTTGTTTAGAATCTTTGCTCTGTATAGCTCTATCAGGGGTGGACATGTTATTTATAATCTTTGCTCTGTATAGCTCTATACAGAGATTCTAACCAACATATCCTCCCCCTGATAGAGCTATACAGAGTAAAGAGGGCTCAATAAAGGTAATTTATTTAGATTATTTCATTAAATCATTTCTATTTAAAATGTCTTCACTTGATTTTCAATCTTTCAATTAAACAAACATTTATTCTTTGCCAACAGTCGTCCTTTTCAGGAGAAGCTGATTTATATTGAAGTATTTTGTAATGTTTCTAAGCTGTAAGAAAGGATTTTATTTTGCTGAGAGTTGAAGACCCAGCTCTGCACTTCTTGACACGGATCAGAGCTGTCAGGGTGGTTTGGATACAGACTTTCTTCCCCTCTTCTTGGAGCTAAACTTAGAAGTCTCAAAACTGCAGGAAATGAACCCGTAAAACTGCCAAGTGATGACGCTGAGCCACTGACGGGTATTAATCCACCTCAATTCTCCTTAACCCCGTCTTGGCCAAAACAGTGACTGTGGGGGAACAACTGACTGAAGAACAGGAGATGATGTGGTGTCAGTGGTGACGGGGTCTACACAAAGAATTGATATATATATATTTACTATAGACAGACAGTACGTTGTGTACATTGCTCTTTGTTGTATGTATACAGCGTTCATTGCTGCAGTATGTAATATGTGTTATTATTGCTTGTGGGAGTATTAATAGGAGATGTTTGCTGTGCCGGTAATCCCATGTTTCTGTAGTATTTGTCCTGATCGATAGCACACAAGCAGATGATGTTTACACACATTTAAAGACTGAAACTAATTCAATGATTTTGCTGACTTTTTATGAGAAACAGTAAAAAAAACTAAAAACTCATCTTGTCAAACAAACAACTCTTTGTAAAACAAAAAAAGCAGTGCAAGCCCAACACATTGTGCAGCCTATATCCAACATTAAATGCTGCTCCCCCACTCTCCACACACACACACACACACACACACACACACACACAGTCATGCATTCTCACACACAGCCACACACTCTCACACACACAGTCATGCATTCTCACACACAGCCACACACTCTCACACACAGCCACACACTCTCACACACAGTCATGCATTCTCACACACAGCCACACACTCTCACACACACAGTCATGCATTCTCACCCACAGCCACACACTCTCACACACAGCCACACACTCTCACACATACAGTCATGCACTCTCACACACAGCCACACACTCTCCCACACAGCCACACACTCTCACACATACAGCCATGCACTCTCACACATAGAGTCATGCACTCTCACACACAGCCACGCACACTCACACATACAGCCATGCACTCTCACACACAGCCACGCACTCTCACACACAGCCACGCACTCTCACACACAGCCATGCACTCTCACACACAGCCGTGCACCCTCACACATACAGTCATGCACTCTCACACACAACCACACACAGCCATGCACTCTCACACACAGCCATGCACCCTCACACATACAGTCATGCACTCTCACACATACAGTCATGCACTCTCACACACAGTCATGTGTTTAAAATACATAATGCCCTCAGCGGCGCAGTCTGTGGATGGAAGACCGAGGACTTTATTCATGAATACACAAGCACATTTATACCAAGCACACCTATACACAAGCACATTTATACCAAGCACACCTATACACAAGCATGCCTATACACGAGTGCACCTATAAACAAGCACACCCATACACAAGCGCACCTATACACGAGTGCACCTATAAACAAGCACACCCATACACAAGCGCACCTATACACGAGCACAACTATACACAAACGCACCTATACAGAAGCACATTTATACATGAGCGTGTCTATAAACAAGCTCGCCTATACACGAGTGCACTTATACATGAGCACATCTATACACGAGTGTAGCTATAGAAGAGGGCACCTATAGAAGTACAAGTGACCACTGATACAGGAGCTCACTGATGCAGGAGTGCACCTATACACAAGCGCACCTATACATGGCCTCTGTGGTGTCTCTTGCTTATGACATCACCTTATGACTCTATATGCACATTATACATTTACAATTGAAATTAGTTAATTTGCCTATCAAGCCACAGGTGATGTCATAAACAGGAGACTCCACAGACATCTTGAAAACATATATTATTATAAGCATTTGCTGCAATTCACAGTATAAGCAGTGTTTAGGTGACGGTGTCCCTTTAATCTGTACAGTCACAGAATAAGCAGTGTTTAGGTGACAGAGTCCCTTTAATCTGCACAGTCACAGTATAAGCAGTGTTTAGGTGACAGAGTCCCTTTAATCTGTACAGTCACAGAATAAGCAGTGTTTAGGTGACAGAGTCCCTTTAATCTGTACAGTCGCAGTATAAGCAGTGCTTAGGTGACAGAGTCCCTTTAATATGTACAGTCGCAGAATAAGCAGTCCTTAGGTGACAGAGTCCCCTTAATCTGTACAGTCGCAGTATAAGCAGTGTTTAGGTGACAGAATCCCTTTAATCTGTACAGTCGCAGTATAAGCAGTGTTTAGGTGACAGAGTCCCTTTAATCTGTATTGTCGCAGTATAAGCAGTGTTTAGGTGACAGAATCCCTTTAATCTGCACAGTCACAGTATAAGCAGTGTTTAGGTGACAGAATCCCTTTAATCTGTACAGTCACAGTATAAGCAGTGTTTAGGTTACAGAATCCCTTTAATCTGTACAGTCACAGTATAAGCAGTGTTTAGGTGACAGAATCCCTTTAATCTGTACAGTCACAGTATAAGCAGTGTTTAGGTGACAGAGCCCCTTTAATCTGCACAGTCACAGTATAAGCAGTGTTTAGGTGACAGAATCCCTTTAATCTGCACAGTCACAGTATAAGCAGTGTTTAGGTGACAGAATCCCTTTAATCTGCACAGTCACAGTATAAGCAGTGTTGAGGTGACAGAATCCCTTTAATCTGTACAGTCACAGTATAAGCAGTGTTTAGGTGACAGAGCCCCTTTAATCTGTACAGTCACAGTATAAGCAGTGTTTAGGTGACAGAATCCCTTTAATCTGTACAGTCACAGTATAAGCAGTGTTTAGGTGACAGAGCCCCTTTAATCTGCACAGTCACAGTATAAGCAGTGTTTAGGTGACAGAATACCTTTAATCTGCACAGTCACAGTATAAGCAGTGTTTAGGTGACAGAATACCTTTAATCTGCACAGTCACAGTATAAGCAGTGTTTAGGTGACAGAATCCCTTTAATCTGCACAGTCACAGTATAAGCTGTGTTTAGGTGACAGAATCCCTTTAATCTGTACAGTCACAGTATAAGCAGTGTTTAGGTGACAGAGCCCTTTAATCTGTACAGTCACAGTATAAGCAGTGTTTAGGTGACAGAATCCCTTTAATCTGCACAGTCACAGTATAAGCAGTGTTTAGGTGACAGAATCCCTTTAATCTGTACAGTCACAGTATAAGCAGTGTTTAGGTGACAGAATCCCTTTAATCTGTACAGTCACAGTATAAGCAGTGTTTAGGTGACAGAATCCCTTTAATCTGCACAGTCACAGTATAAGATGTGTTTAGGTGACAGAATCCCTTTAATCTGTACAGTCACAGTATAAGCAGTGTTTAGGTGACAGAGCCCTTTAATCTGTACAGTCACAGTATAAGCAGTGTTTAGGTGACAGAATCCCTTTAATCTGCACAGTCACAGTATAAGCAGTGTTTAGGTGACAGAATCCCTTTAATCTGTACAGTCACAGTATAAGCAGTGTTTAGGTGACAGAATCCCTTTAATCTGTACAGTCACAGTATAAGCAGTGTTTAGGTGACAGAATCCCTTTAATCTGCACAGTCACAGTATAAGATGTGTTTAGGTGACAGAATCCCTTTAATCTGTACAGTCACAGTATAAGCAGTGTTTAGGTGACACAATCCCTTTAATCTGCACAGTCACGGTATAAACTGTGTTTAGGTGACAGAATCCCTTTAATCTGTACAGTCACGGTATAAGCAGTGTTTAGGTGACAGAATCCATTTAATCTGTACAGTCACAGTATAAGCAGTGTTTAGGTGACAGAATCCCTTTAATCTGTACAGTCACAGTATAAGCAGTGTTTAGGTGACAGAATCCCTTTAATCTGCACAGTCACAGTATAATTGTGTTTAGGTGACAGAATCCCTTTAATCTGTACAGTCACGGTATAAGCAGTGTTTAGGTGACAGAATCCATTTAATCTGTACAGTCACAGTATAAGCAGTGTTTAGGTGACAGAGTCCCTTTAATCTGTACAGTCACAGTATAAGCATTGTTTAGGTGACAGAGCTCCTCTAATCTGTACAGTCACAGTATAAGCAGTGTTTAGGTGACAGAGTCCCTTTTAACTCGACCCACTTTCTGCCAAGAACGTGCTGGTAAAGTCTTTTATTGAACTAACGAATGATACATTTGATCTGTAGAACCTGTTTACAGTAAATTGATGTATTTTATCCTCTAGCAGCTAGAGAAGGTTCTCCTCTTATGTCATTCACTGACGCAAAGCCTTTTATCTCAGATCTAATAAAATAATGTTTTATCACTGGAGCTGGAACTGATCCAAAGATGAATATGTCGAGTTCAGTCCGGGACATGGGGAACATGTCTCGAGGAACATGGGGGGTAAAATGTTCTCTAAGGAAAGAGTTTTAGGAATTACTGTCTGTTTCATTCGAGTAGTTGGAGATTCTGTGGGGTAACAGAATATGGCCATATATTGAGCCCAAATCTCCACGATTTTCATCTAGTCTGGGGGCTTTTAAAATACTTTAACATTTAAACATCGCTACTGTAATATGTTGTTTGGTTGCACACAGACTACTTTATATAGTACAATATGCCTGGATTATTTGAAGGGAACTGTGAACCTACAGAATAAACAATGCTGGGAAATGATCTATACATTGTGTTGGGAGAATTGCACCAAATGCCTAAAATAAGACAGAAATATCTATTTGAAATGTGGAGTCTCCAACTTATGACATCACCTGTGGCATGATATGCAAATGAGCTCTAATTCCATGGAAGATGGGGTGTGTCTGTGCCCTGCTCAATCCATTCAGGGTCACAATGCCCCTCATTTTATACCATGCAACATGTCTGTAACAGCAGACAAACCTCCAGGCGATTCTCCGCTGACAATGCACCCGCCCTCGTACAGATCAAAGACGGCCTTGTCTGCCAGGACTTGGCCAATATACCCTGCTAATCCTGTCGCACATTCAGCACAAACAGGGCTAGTCACTGAACTGACAAGGGAACTGCAAAAAGCAGGCATTAATAGCTGAGCTGGATAGACAGGCAAGTGGGAGAATGTATCCAGCTCGGCTGTTAATGTCTGATTTTTGCATATAACACAGGTCACTGTTTAGTTAATAGACCCCGTGGCCTGGCCTCAATCCACCGACTGACCACGTCTGCAACTCCATATGGGCGGGGCTTGGTAAAAGTAGGACAATGAGTGGGTGGGGCTTATCCATAAGAAAACAAAGTTACCCCAGAAATGATCTCCCATCCAATCCTAGCAATTCTCCAGGTCTGATTACCTGTCCTCCTGAGAATATTAGAGAATCCTCTGTATTGCTGGAGGCGACAGAGGGAGAAGATGCCAAACATGTGCGTTTTGTATTATCTACACTGCAAATTGAACACTTTGTGCCACAAACCATTCATTATTTTGTACATTTCTGTACTTCTGAGAACCCGTCAAAAATATTCTCACCGTTTGTCTACAGTATAAATAGGCTGTCTTTACCACTTGACACGGCATGTTTTATATGTCCGTTAGACTGCATTAGACTGCTTTATCCGCCCCTTAGACTGCTTTATACGCCCCTTAGACTGCTTTATCCGCCCCTTAGACTGCTTTATCCGCCCCTTAGACTGCTTTAGACTGCTGTAGACTACTTTAGATGTCCCTTAGACTGCATTAGACTGCTGTAGACTACTTTAGATGTCCCTTAGACTACTTTAGACTGCTGTAGACTACTTTAGATGTCCCTTAGACTACTTTAGACTGCTGTAGACTACTTTAAATGTCCCTTAGTCTGCTTTAGACTGCTTTATATGTCCGTTAGACTGCATTAGACTGCTTTATCCGCCCCTTAGACTGCTTTATCCGCCCCTTAGACTGCTTTATCCGCCCCTTAGACTGCTTTAGACTGCTGTAGACTACTTTAGATGTCCCTTAGACTGCTTTAGACTGCTGTAGACTACTTTAGATGTCCCTTAGACTACTTTAGACTGCTGTAGACTACTTTAAATGTCCCTTAGTCTGCTTTAGACTGCTTTAGATAGAAGTTTCTCCATGAAGCCAGTTTCCACTTGGGATCTTTCCGACGCCCTATAGTGCCCCTACCCCAGTGTTGTTCCAGGGGCAGTTTGGCTCTTGCAGAGCTACAGACACTGAATGGCGCAAAACCCATCAATCAGCTAATTGTCTTTCCCAAGTGGAGACACTGACTCATTACACCCAGAGAGTGGAAAACAGTCTCTTTAAGGTGGTTTGGCTGTGTGGGTGGATTAATAAGGGATTTTCCTGCCAGAAGGCACCGTGGGTAAAACAAAACATATGGCGCAGGGGAGAGAGCAGAGTGCGCAGAAACAAATAATGGAGAGAGAAAGGAAATAATGTACCCCACTCTGTATAACACCAGGCATGGAGTACCCCACTCTGTATAACACCAGGCATGGAGTACCCCCCTCTGTATAACACCAGGCATGGAGTACCCCCCTCTGTATAACACCAGGCATGGAGTACCCCACTCTGTATAACACCAGGCATGGAGTACCCCACTCTGTATAACACCAGGCATGGAGTACCCCACTCTGTATAACACCAGGAATGGAGTACCCCCCTCTGTTTAACACCAGGCATGGAGTACCCCACTCTGTATAACACTAGGCATGGAGTACCCCACTCTCTATAACACCAGGCATGGAGTACCACACTCTGTATAACACCAGGCATGGAGTACCCCACTCTGTATAACACCAGGCATGGAGTACCCCACTCTGTATAACACCAGGCATGGAGTACCCCCCTCTGTATAACACCAGTCATGGAGTACCCCCACTCTGTATAACACACAAGTAATGACAATATAACTGCTGAGCATCTCATTGGTCCGCATCGTGCTAATTACCATGTTAATAGAAGATGAATTCTGTCCTTGGCTTGTAATTGTCATTCATCTGTAATTATGACACGTAGAGTTGCTTTACATGCATGTACAGTGCCATGATTACGTCAGTCAAGTCATGCATAAGACAGCCAGGCACCAACTCTCACCCCAACAGGCCTGGGGTTTTTTGATTTTGATTTTGCCAAGATGCAAAAGGCTTTTATTTAAAATTCATACAAGGAAGCCTGTCTAGCTGACATTAATGGAAATTTAAATACACTGTTATCTCGGTCAGCAGATGCCTTTGTTCACTATTTAAATCTCCAGATAATGCCCAGTCTGCCCCCCCTTAGTGTGCTCCCCCCTTAGTGTGCTCCCCCCTTAGTGTGTTCCTGTGCTCCCCCCTTAGTGTGCTCCCCCCTTAGTGTGCTCCCCCCTTAGTGTGCTTCCCCCATTAGTGTGCTCCCCCCTTAGTGTGCTCCTGTGCTCCCCCCTTAGTGTGCTCCCCCCTTACTTTTTATATAGAGAAAAATGGCACTGTGTGCATCTGGACCATAGTTGCCAGCAGTCCTGATTTTGCTGGTTCAGTCCTGTCTTCCTGAGCCCTGTCCCGTGAAATTCAAGTCTGTCCTGGTATTAATACTGCGCAGTTCCGTGCACAGCCATCATTGGGTTTAAAGAGAAGGACTGAGAACGAGACACCTGCGCTAGGGGAGCCAGAGAGAAATCTCCTGGGGTAACAGAACAACGCCGCGGGATCACCTGGCTCAATTTAGCTCCACCCTTCTAACCATGGTGATGTGAAGGGGGGGGGGGGGGGGCAATACGGAGCCCCTTACCTACTGTTCAACCTATTCCAGCAAGTGAGGTGCAAATCACAATCAACTCCTCTGGAAAAATCTCAAACACCTCTAGAGAGGGATCAGTTATGTGAAGGACAGAATTTTGGGAAAAGACAGATGGACATGTGCAGTGCCCCTCCCGAGATCAGATTGTGAATCCGCCCCTGCAATGATCCCCTTTTGCCTCTATATACATGGACCCCATGGAGCAAATATTTCTGTCCTAGACAGTCTATACACATAGCCCAGGACAGAGGTGCAGAGTCAGATAACCTCTCATGCACGGCTGTAATAGACAGTCTATACACATAGCCCAGGACAGAGGTGCAGAGTCAGATAACCTCTCATGCACAGCTGTACTAGACAGTCCTGTACACATAGTCTGGCACAGAGGTGCAGAGTCAGATAACCTCTCATGCACAGCTGTACTAGACAGTCTGTACACATAGCCCAGGACAGAGGTGCAGAGTCAGATAACCTCTCATGCACGGCTGTACTAGACAGTCTATACACATAGCCCAGGACAGAGGTGCAGAGTCAGATAACCTCTCATGCACGGCTGTACTAGACAGTCTATACACATAGCCCAGGACAGAGGTGCAGAGTCAGATAACCTCTCATGCACAGCTGTACTAGACAGTCCTGTACACATAGTCTGGCACAGAGGTGCAGAGTCAGATAACCTCTCATGCACAGCTGTACTAGACAGTCTATACACATAGCCCGGGACAGAGGTGCAGAGTCAGATAACCTCTCATGCACAGCTGTACTAGACAGTCTATACACATAGCCTGGGACAGAGGTGCAGAGTCAGATAACCTCTCATGCACAGCTGTACTAGACAGTCTGTACACATAGCCTGGGACAGAGGTGCAGAGTCAGATAACCTCTCATGCACGGCTGTACTAGACAGTCTATACACATAGCCCGGGACAGAGGTGCAGAGTCAGATAACCTCTCATGCACAGCTGTACTAGACAGTCTATACACATAGCCCAGGACAGAGGTGCAGAGTCAGATAACCTCTCATGCACGGCTGTACTAGACAGTCTATACACATAGCCCGGGACAGAGGTGCAGAGTCAGATATCCTCTCATGCACGGCTGTACTAGACAGTCTATACACATAGCCCAGGACAGAGGAGCAGAGTCAGATAACCTCTCATGCACGGCTGTACTAGACAGTCTATACACATAGCCCAGGACAGAGGTGCAGAGTCAGATAACCTCTCATGCACGGCTGTACTAGACAGTCTGTACACATAGCCCGGGACAGAGGTGCAGAGTCAGATAACCTCTCATGCACAGCTGTACTAGACAGTCTGTACACATAGCCCAGGACAGAGGAGCAGAGTCAGATAACCTCTCATGCACAGCTGTACTAGACAGTCTATACACATAGCCTGGGACAGAGGGGCAGAGTCAGATAACCTCTCATACACAGCTGTACTAGACAGTCTATACACATAGCCCGGGACAGAGGTGCAGAGTCAGATAACCTCTCATGCACAGCTGTACTAGACAGTCTATACACATAGCCCAGGACAGAGGTGCAGAGTCAGATAACCTCTCATGCACAGCTGTACTAGACAGTCTGTACACATAGCCCAGGACAGAGGTGCAGAGTCAGATATCCTCTCATGCACAGCTGTACTAGACAGTCTATACACATTGCCCAGGACAGAGGAGCAGAGTCAGATAACCTCTCATGTACGGCTGTACTAGACAGTCTATACACATAGCCCAGGACAGAGGTGCAGAGTCAGATAACCTCTCATGCACAGCTGTACTAGACAGTCTATACACATAGCCCGGGACAGAGGTGCAGAGTCAGATAACCTCTCATGCACGGCTGTACTAGACAGTCTGTACACATAGCCAGGGACAGAGGAGCAGAGTCAGATAACCTCTCATGCACAGCTGTACTAGACAGTCTGTACACATAGCCCAGGACAGAGGTGCAGAGTCAGATAACCTCTCATGCACAGCTGTACTAGACAGTCTGTACACATAGCCAGGGACAGAGGTGCAGAGTCAGATAACCTCTCATGCACGGCTGTACTAGACAGTCTATACACATAGCCCGGGACAGAGGAGCAGAGTCAGATAACCTCTCATGCACGGCTGTACTAGACAGTCTATACACATAGCCCGGGACAGAGGTGCAGAGTCAGATAACCTCTCATGCACAGCTGTACTAGACAGTCTGTACACATAGCCCGGGACAGAGGTGCAGAGTCAGATAACCTCTCATGCACAGCTGTACTAGACAGTCTATACACATAGCCTGGGACAGAGGTGCAGAGTCAGATAACCTCTCATGCACGGCTGTACTAGACAGTCTGTATACATAGCCCAGGACAGAGGTGCAGAGTCAGATAACCTCTCATGCACAGCTGTACTAGACAGTCTATACACATAGCCCGGGACAGAGGAGCAGAGTCAGATAACCTCTCATGCACAGCTGTACTAGACAGTCTATACACATAGCCCGGGACAGAGGAGCAGAGTCAGATAACCTCTCATGCACGGCTGTACTAGACAGTCTATACACATAGCCCGGGACAGAGGTGCAGAGTCAGATAACCTCTCATGCACGGCTGTACTAGACAGTCTATATACATAGCCCAGGACAGAGGTGCAGAGTCAGATAACCTCTCATGCACAGCTGTACTAGACAGTCTATACACATAGCCCGGGACAGAGGAGCAGAGCCAGATAACCTCTCATGCACGGCTGTACTAGACAGTCTGTACACATAGCCCAGGACAGAGGTGCAGAGTCAGATAACCTCTCATGCACAGCTGTACTAGACAGTCTATACACATAGCCCGGGACAGAGGAGCAGAGTCAGATAACCTCTCATGCACAGCTGTACTAGACAGTCTATACACATAGCCCAGGACAGAGGTGCAGAGTCAGATAACTTCTCATGCACAGCTGTACTAGACAGTCTATACACATAGCCCGGGACAGAGGAGCAGAGTCAGATAACCTCTCATGCACAGCTGTACTAGACAGTCTATACACATAGCCCGGGACAGAGGTGCAGAGTCAGATAACCTCTCATGCACGGCTGTACTAGACAGTCTATTCAAATAGCACAGGACAGAGGTGCAGAGTCAGATAACCTCTCATGCACGGCTGTACTAGACAGTCTATACACATAGCCCGGGACAGAGGGGTAGAGTCAGATAACCTCTCATGCACAGCTGTACTAGACAGTCTGTACACATAGTCTGGCACAGAGGTGCAGAGTCAGATAACCTCTCATGCACAGCTGTACTAGACAGTCTATACACATAGCACAGGACAGAGGTGCAGAGTCAGATAACTTCTCATGCACAGCTGTACTAGACAGTCTATACACATAGCCTGGGACAGAGGTGCAGAGTCAGATAACCTCTCATGCACGGCTGTACTAGACAGTCTGTACACATAGCCCAGGACAGAGGGGTAGAGTCAGATAACCTCTCATGCACAGCTGTACTAGACAGTCTATACACATAGCCTGGGACAGAGGAGCAGAGTCAGATAACCTCTCATGCACAGCTGTACTAGACAGTCTATACACATAGCCCGGGACAGAGGTGCAGAGTCAGATAACCTCTCATGCACAGCTGTACTAGACAGTCTATACACATAGCCCGGGACAGAGGTGCAGAGTCAGATCACCTCTCATGCACAGCTGTACTAGACAGTCTGTACACATTGCCCGGGACAGAGGAGCAGAGTCAGATAACCTCTCATGCATGGCTGTACTAGACAGTCTGTACACATAGCCCGGGACAGAGGTGCAGAGTCTTATAACCTCTCATGCACAGCTGTACTAGACAGTCTGTACACATAGCCTGGGACAGAGGTGTAGAGTCAGATAACCTCTCATGCACAGCTGTACTAGACAGTCTGTACACATAGCCCAGGACAGAGGCGCAGAGTCAGATAACCTCTCATGCACAGCTGTACTAGACAGTCTGTACACATAGCCAAGGACAGAGGTGCAGAGTCAGATAACCTCTCATGCACAGCTGTACTAGACAGTCTAAACACATAGCCCAGGACAGAGGTGCAGAGTCAGATAACCTCTCATGCACAGCTGTACTAGACAGTCTATACACATAGCCCAGGACAGAGGTGCAGAGTCAGATAACCTCTCATGCACAGCTGTACTAGACAGTCTGTACACATAGCACAGGACAGAGGCGCAGAGTCAGATAACCTCTCATGTACGGCTGTACTAGACAGTCTATACACATAGCCCAGGACAGAGGTGCCGAGTCAGATAACCTCTCATGCACGGCTGTACTAGACAGTCTATACACATAGCCCGGGACAGAGGTGCAGAGTCAGATAACCTCTCATACACAGCTGTACTAGACAGTCTATACACATAGCCTGGGACAAAGGAGCAAAGTCAGATAACCTCTCATGCACAGCTGTACTAGACAGTCTATACCAGGGGTCCTCAAACTACGGCCCGCGGGCCACATGCGGCCCGCCGAGCACATTTGTCCGGCCCGTGGGGGGTGCTGCCGGCACCCCCCGCTCCCCGCTGATTACCTTTTTTTTTTTTCCTTGTAGCCGCAGAAGATGCGGCTGCAGGAAAACGAAAAAAAAAAAAAATCACCGCGACCGGATGTGACGTTTCGTCACATCCGGACCCGGTAACTGTTTCCCTCCTCCGTGCAGGGAGGAGGGAACACTGCGCGAGACGTCCGGCCCGGGGACATAGCAGCTGGAGGTAAGTGATGGGGAAGGAGGGGGAGGAGGGAGGTATAACGAGAACTGTACTATTCCTGGGCATCTGACTGGCATAATTTTCTTGGGCTGTGACTGGCATAATAATCCTGGGCATCTGACTGGCATAATATTACTGGGCTCTTACTGGCACTCTATTCCTGGGCATCTGACTGGCATAATATTCCTGGTCATCTGACTGGCATACTATTACTGGGCATCTGACTGGCACACTATTCCTGGGCATCTGAATGGCATAATATTCATGGACATATGAATGGCATAATATTCCTGGGCATATGACTGGGATAATATTCCTGGGCATCTGAATGGCATAATATTCCTGGACATATGAATGGCATAATATTCCTGGGCATCTGAATGGCATAATATTCCTGGGCATCTGACTGGGATAATATTCCTGGGCTCTTACTGGCATAATATTCCTGGTCATCTGACTGGCATACTATTACTGGGCATCTGACTGGCACACTATTCCTGGGCATCTGAATGGCATAATATTCCTGGACATATGAATGGCATAATATTCCTGGGCATCTGACTGGGATAATATTCCTGGGCATCTGACTGGCATAATTTTCTTGGGCTGTGACTGGCATAATAATCCTGGGCATCTGACTGGCATAATATTACTGGGCTCTTACTGGCACTCTATTCCTGGGCATCTGACTGGGATAATATTCCTGGGCTCTTACTGGCATAATATTCCTGGTCATCTGACTGGCATACTATTACTGGGCATCTGACTGGCACACTATTCCTGGGCATCTGAATGGCATAATATTCCTGGACATATGAATGGCATAATATTCCTGGGCATCTGACAGGCACACTATTCCTGGGCATCTGACTGGCACAATATTCCTGGGCATCTGACTGGCACACTATTCCTGGGCATCTGACTGGCACACTATTCCTGGGCATCTGAATGGCATAATATTCCTGGGCATCTGAATGGCACACTATTCCTGGGCATCTGACTGGCACACTATTCCTGGGCATCTGACTGGCACACTATTCCTGGGCATCTGAATGGCATAATATTTCTGGGCATCTGAATGGCATAATATTCCTGGGCATCTGACAGGCACACTATTCCTGAGCATCTGACTGGCATAATATTCCTGGGCATCTGACTGGCACACTATTCCTGGGCTCTGACTGGCACACTATTCCTGGGCATCTGAATGGCATAATATTCCTAGGCATCTGACTGGCACACTATTCCTGGGCATCTGACTGGCATAATTTTCTTGGGCTCTGACTGGCATAATTTTCTTGGGCTCTGACTGGCATAATATTCCTGGGCATCTGACTGGCATAATATTCCTGGGCATCTGAATGGCATAATATTCCTGGGAATCTGAATGGCATAATATTCCTGGGCATCTGAATGGCACACTATTCCTGGGCATCTGAATGGCATAATATTCCTGGGCATCTGAATGGCATAATATTCCTGGGCATCTGACTGGCATAATATTCCTGGGCATCTGACTGGCATAATATTCCTGGGCATCTGACTGGCACAATATTACTGGGCTCTGACTGGCATAATATTACTGGGCTCTGAATGGCATAATATTACTGGACTCTGACTGGCATAATATTACTGGGCTCTGACTGGCACACTATTCCCATTGAAATACTGGTAAGTTTGTTGATTTAACTTTACTTCATTTTAAATATTGTATTTGTTCCCGTTTTGTTTCTTCACTTCAAAATAAGATATATGCAGTGTGCATAGGAATTTGTTCATAGTTTTTGTTTTTACTATAGTCCGGCCCTCCAACGGTCTGAGGGACAGTGAACTGGCCCCCTGTTTAAAAAGTTTGAGGACCCCTGGTCTATACACATAGCCCGGGACAGAGGTGCAGAGTCAGATAACCTCTCATGCACGGCTGTACTAGACAGTCTATACACATAGCCCAGGACAGAGGTGCAGAGCCAGATAACCTCTCATGCACAGCTGTACTAGACAGTCTATACACATAGCCCGGACAGAGGTGCAGAGCCAGATAACCTCTCATGCACAGCTGTACCAGACAGTCTATACACATAGCCCAGGACAGAGGTGCAGAGTCAGATAACCTCTCATGCACAGCTGTACCAGACAGTCTATACAAATAGCCCGTTACAGAGGTACAGAGCCAGATAACCTCTCATGCACAGCTGTACTAGACAGTCTGTACACATAGCCTGGGACAGAGGTGCAGAGTCAGATAACCTCTCATGCACAGCTGTACTAGACAGTCTGTACACATAGCCCAGGACAGAGGTGCAGAGTCAGATAACCTCTCATGCACAGCTGTACTAGACAGTCTATACACATAGCCCAGGACAGAGGTGCAGAGTCAGATAACCTCTCATGCACGGCTGTACTAGACAGTCTATACACATAGCCCGGGACAGAGGTGCAGAGTCAGATAACCTCTCATGCACGGCTGTAATAGACAGTCTGTACATATAGCCCAGGACAGAGGTGCAGAGTCAGATAACCTCTCATGCACGGCTGTACTAGACAGTCTGTACACATAGCCCGGGACAGAGGTGCAGAGTCAGATAACCTCTCATGCACGGCTGTACTAGACAGTCTATACACATAGCCCAGGACAGAGGTGCAGAGTCAGATAACCTCTCATGCACAGCTGTACTAGACAGTCTATACACATAGCCCAGGCCAGAGGTGCAGAGTCAGATAACCTCTCATGCACAGCTGTACTAGACAGTCTATACACATAGCCCAGGACAGAGGTGCAGAGTCAGATAACTTCTCATGCACAGCTGTACTAGACAGTCTATACACATAGCCCGGGACAGAGGAGCAGAGTCAGATAACCTCTCATGCACAGCTGTACTAGACAGTCTGTACACATAGCCCAGGACAGAGGTGCAGAGTCAGATAACCTCTCATGCACAGCTGTACTAGACAGTCTGTACACATAGCCCGGGACAGAGGAGCAGAGTCAGATAACCTCTCATGCACGGCTGTACTAGACAGTCTGTACACATAGCCCAGGACAGAGGTGCAGAGTCAGATAACCTCTCATGCACAGCTGTACTAGACAGTCTATACACATAGCCCAGGACAGAGGTGCAGAGTCAGATAACCTCTCATGCACGGCTGTACTAGACAGTCTATACACATAGCCCGGGACAGAGGTGCAGAGTCAGATAACCTCTCATGCACGGCTGTACTAGACAGTCTGTACATATAGCCCAGGACAGAGGTGCAGAGTCAGATAACCTCTCATGCACGGCTGTACTAGACAGTCTATACACATAGCCCGGGACAGAGGTGCAGAGTCAGATAACCTCTCATGCACAGCTGTACTAGACAGTCTATACACATAGCCCGGGACAGAGGAGCAGAGTCAGATAACCTCTCATGCACGGCTGTACTAGACAGTCTATACACATTGCCCAGGACAGAGGTACAGAGCCAGATAACCTCTCATGCACAGCTGTACTAGACAGTCTATACACATAGCCCGGGACAGAGGTGCAGAGTCAGATAACCTCTCATGCACAGCTGTACTAGACAGTCTATACACATAGCCCGGGACAGAGGTGCAGAGTCAGATAACCTCTCATGCACAGCTGTACTAGACAGTCTATACACATAGCCCGGGACAGAGGTGCAGAGTCAGATAACCTCTCATGCACAGCTGTACTAGACAGTCTGTACACATAGCCCGGGACAGAGGTGCAGAGTCAGATAACCTCTCATGCACAGCTGTACTAGACAGTCTATACACATTGCCCAGGACAGAGGTGCAGAGTCAGATAACCTCTCATGCACGGCTGTACCAGACAGTCTATACACATAGCCCAGGACAGAGGAGCAGAGTCAGATAACCTCTCATGCACGGCTGTACCAGACAGTCTATACACATAGCCCAGGACAGAGGTGCAGAGTCAGATAACCTCTCATGCACAGCTGTACTAGACAGTCTGTACACATAGCCCGGGACAGAGGTGCAGAGTCAGATAACCTCTCATGCACGGCTGTACTAGACAGTCTAAACACATAGCCCGGGACAGAGGTGCAGAGTCAGATAACCTCTCATGCACGGCTGTACTAGACAGTCTGTACACATAGCCCGGGACAGAGGTACAGAGCCAGATAACCTCTCATGCACGGCTGTACTAGACAGTCTATACACATAGCCCAGGACAGAGGTGCAGAGTCAGATAACCTCTCATGCACAGCTGTACTAGACAGTCTATACACATAGCCCGGGACAGAGGTGCAGAGTCAGATAACCTCTCATGCACAACTGTACTAGACAGTCTATACACATAGCATGGGACAGAGGTGCAGAGTCAGATAACCTCTCATGCACAGCTGTACTAGACAGTCTATACACATAGCCCGGGACAGAGGTGCACAGTCAGATAACCTCTCATGCACAGCTGTTCTAGACAGTCTATACACATAGCCCGGGACAGAGGTGCAGAGTCAGATATCCTCTCATGCACAGCTGTACTAGACAGTCTATACACATTGCCCAGGACAGAGGTGCAGAGCCAGATAACCTCTCATGCATGGTGCTGGTTACTGGGTTTCTGCTTGGGGCCCCGAGCACTGCAAGAAGCAGACTGACGGATATTAAACAGAGAGAGCTTTCAGTCCAACTGCACCGGGATTAGCATGTGACATGGAGAGAGATGTGTGCCAGACATCTGAATGACAGACAGGCACAGACAGCTGTCTCACATGTACTATTAATGGGCAGACACCGGCAGGCAGGCGGGGGTGAGTGCATCTTGGATCCCCTCCCCTCAGTCCTTGGTCACACGGCACACCCTGCCAGGACATGACAGCATCCACACCCAAAATAGAAATGTCCCTATGGTAACGCCAACAATATTTGAAACAGGTCTGTTTAGCTAGGAAATAAAGAAAAAGAAGAAATTGTGGTGAGAC
This sequence comes from Pelodytes ibericus, assembly GCA_036172795.1. Taxonomy (NCBI): domain Eukaryota; kingdom Metazoa; phylum Chordata; class Amphibia; order Anura; family Pelodytidae; genus Pelodytes; species Pelodytes ibericus. The sequence goes on along the minus strand of CM069865.1, from coordinate 2,641,618 downwards.
ACTGAATGTACGAGGGCGGGGGTCAGAGGGGGAAATGCTGGAGAGCCGTTGGGGATTTCATTAAAATGCACAGTGATTCCCTGCCCCTCTGCACTCCGCACACAGCGTATCCTCCCCGTTACGAGCTATTCGTTTATGTGTTAACCTCCCCACCTGGCAGTGCAATGGTTAATTCTCCTAATACCAGGCAGTGCCTCTCCTGATGCTACAGACGGTATCGCAGCTATTATGGCTGCCAGACATTGGGTGCCAGACATTGGGTGCCAGACATTGGGTGCCAGACATTGGGTGCCAGACATTGGATGCCAGACATTGGGTGCCAGACATTGGGTGCCAGACATTGGATGCCAGACATTGGGTGCCAGACATTGGGTGCCAGACATTGGGTGCCAGACATTGGATGCCAGACATTGGATGCCAGACATTGGGTGCCAGACATTGGGTGCCAGACATTGGGTGCCAGACATTGGGTGCCAGACATTGGATGCCAGACATTGGGTGCCAGACATTGGGTGCCAGACATTGGGTGCCAGACATTGGATGCCAGACATTGGGTGCCAGACATTGGATGCCAGACATTGGGTGCCAGACATTGGGTGCCAGACATTGGATGCCAGACATTGGGTGCCAGACATTGGGTGCCAGACATTGGGTGCCAGACATTGGGTGCCAGACATTGGATGCCAGACATTGGGTGCCAGACAGGCGAAATCGGGAAATTATATGTTTCATTCTCTTAATTCCTGGTCCAAATAATCATAGGAACATGATACATCTCCTTAAATAAAATATTCTATGAAATCTCACTCTAGATGAAACACTTCCCTTCCTTTACTCTCTGTTTTACACCTTTTATAACTTAAAATATGAAGTTGGCTCCTGATTGCTGAGGTCCATTGTTTTTGGTGGGTGTATGGACCACTATCATACAGATAACTAGAACTCACTTAGTTTTAAAGCAATGTGGGCAGCATGAGGAGACTTCCCACACAGCCATTACAGCTCCGGTGCAATGTGGGCAGCATGAGGAGACTTCCCATACAGCCACTTCAGCTCTGATGGAATTTGGGCAGCATGAGGAGACTTCCCATACAGCCATTACAGCTCCGGTGCAATGTGGGCAGCATGAGGAGACTTCCCATACAGCCATTACAGCTCCGGTGCAATGTGGGCAGCATGAGGAGACTTCCCATACAGCCATTACAGCTCCGGTGCAATGTGGGCAGCATGAGGAGACTTCCCATACAGCCATTACAGCTCCGGTGCAATGTGGGCAGCATGAGGAGACTTCCCATACAGCCATTACAGCTCCGGTGCAATGTGGGCAGCATGAGGAGACTTCCCACACAGCCATTACAGCTCCGATGGAATTTGGGCAGCATGAGGAGACTTCCCATACAGTTACTTCAGCTCCGATGCAATGTGGGCAGCATGAGGAGACTTCCCATACAGCCATTACAGCTCCGATGCAATGTGGGCAGCATGAGGAGACTTCCCATACAGCCATTACAGCTCCAGTGCAATGTGGGCAGCATGAGGAGACTTCCCATACAGCCATTACAGCTCCGGTGCAATGTGGGCAGCATGAGGAGACTTCCCACACAGCCATTACAGCTCCGATGGAATTTGGGCAGCATGAGGAGACTTCCCATACAGCCATTACAGCTCCGGTGCAATGTGGGCAGCATGAGGAGACTTCCCACACAGCCATTACAGCTCTGATGGAATTTGGGCAGCATGAGGAGACTTCCCACACAGCCATTACAGCTCCGATGGAATTTGGGCAGCATGAGGAGACTTCCCATACAGTTACTTCAGCTCCGATGCAATGTGGGCAGCATGAGGAGACTTCCCATACAGCCATTACAGCTCCGATGCAATGTGGGCAGCATGAGGAGACTTCCCATACAGCCATTACAGCTCCAGTGCAATGTGGGCAGCATGAGGAGACTTCCCATACAGCCATTACAGCTCCGGTGCAATGTGGGCAGCATGAGGAGACTTCCCACACAGCCATTACAGCTCCGATGGAATTTGGGCAGCATGAGGAGACTTCCCATACAGCCATTACAGCTCCGGTGCAATGTGGGCAGCATGAGGAGACTTCCCACACAGCCATTACAGCTCTGATGGAATTTGGGCAGCATGAGGAGACTTCCTATACAGCCATTACAGCTCCGGTGCAATGTGGGCAGCATGAGGAGACTTCCCATACAGCCATTACAGCTCCGGTGCAATGTGGGCAGCATGAGGAGACTTCCCATACAGCCATTACAGCTCCGGTGCAATGTGGGCAGCATGAGGAGACTTCCCACACAGCCATTACAGCTCCGAGGAAATTTGGGCAGCATGAGGAGACTTCCCATACAGCCATTACAGCTCCGGTGCAATGTGGGCAGCATGAGGAGACTTCCCACACAGCCATTACAGCTCCGATGGAATTTGGGCAGCATGATACAACTTCCAATTCACTGTGAATGGGCCTTGATTGGATGCAGTGAAGCAGTATTCTAATTAGCTACTACTTGTGTAAACCAATCAGATTGCTAATAGAATTCAATTTATGGGTGTTTGATATAAAAATCAAACCCCCTGAATCAGTGAGGTGAAAATATTCCATTGCCACATCTTCTCTTTGAATTCTTTAATCCTGAGGAAGGTGAATCCTGACTGTTTCTTTAAATACGTTTGAAATTTACCGATTTTTAGAATCCAAGCGACGGACAGAGAAGAATCATAAAAGCTCAACATTTGACACTGAAACGTTACCCTTGATATTAACCCCTTCTTGGGTGGATGCACCTTCACCGCCAGCAGCAGTGGAAGAAAAACAGAATTCAGTTAAAATTCCCCAAATTACAGAAATTGGAAAAACCCAAAACAATGTTTTCTGTTTCCATGAGATATTGTGACTGGAATAATCCTGGTCACGGGAGAAATGGTTTGGAGAGGAGAATTGTGGAGAAACTTCACATCCGAATTCTGACCACACAGGCGCTCGTACTCCGCGGTGCAGACGTGCAGGTTTCATTTTTTTTACTCCCTCCTGTAAGTAGCCATTTGGCACAGGGGTCATTTTATTTATTTGTTACCAACTTTCAATAAATACTGCAGCAGAAGATCCTTTGGAAACTGTATCCAAAGTAATGTGGTCCCATGGAGGGATCTGGTGTATTACAGCACCCCCTCTGGCTGATTGTGATACTGCACCTACATGGGAAGATCAGCAAATACTATATATTCAGTACAAAATCTAAATCCACACAAACAGATCCCTTCAGGAGCCTGCTGTTGCTTTATCTTCCATATAATGTATCATTTAAAGGCAACAGCTGCAAAACAAATTACCTTATACGTAATTGAAAGATTGTATCAAGTGTAAATGATTTATAAAGAAATTCTTTAATAAAAAAATACAAATTAAACTCCTCGTGAAGCCTTCTGTCACAAAGTGCGTTCTGACAGCCTGCCTGACTGGGCTTCTTGGAGGGGCCTGAGGGCCAAACGCCTCCCTGTAGATTATGGGCCCTGGCTTATGTGCCATAACTCTATACGTTAATATTGTTAGTTATATTCTGTTAGTATATTGGTTTATGTATAATTCTGTGAGTAGACCACTCTGAAGGGTTATAATGTGACAGTGACTCCAATAGTTTACTCCAACATCCATTGTTCTGGATTAACTGGTAAACTGATTATGTTGTGTACATTATGTGTCTTACTCTGTGTCTACTCACTCTATGTTAATTCCTATTTGGTTTGTAGTCTGAAAGTCTAATGTATTCCTAGCCCCAGTTAGTTGGAGATCTATGCTTAGTTCCATCCCCCCCATTGTATACTAATGTCTGTGATGTCATGTTTATGTCTTTTTATAAGTCTGTGTTGTTACACAAATAAAGTTGTTGTTCATTCTTGCTGTACCTAACTGCTAGATGTCCTGTCTATTTGGGTACAAAGAGCAAAGGTCCAGGAAAGACTTGCTGAGCTGTAATCGGGGGCTAAGGAGGTGATTTCCTACAGACAGAGGGTCTACTACGTCTGGTCTGTTACACCTTCTTTACTCCATATCGTTCTCTCAGGGGGCAGACATGTTGGTTAGAATCTTTACTCCATATTGTTCTCTCAGGGTGCAGACATGTTGGTTAGAATCTTTACTCCATATAGCTCTCTCAGGGGGCAGACATGTTGGTTAGAATCTTTACTCCATATCGTTCTCTCAGGAGGCAGACATGTTGTTTAGAATCTTTACTCCATATCGTTCTCTCAGGAGGCAGACATGTTGGTTAGAATCTTTACTCCATAAGGTTCTCTCAGGAGGCAGACATGTTGTTTAGAATCTTTACTCCATATCGTTCTCTCAGGAGGCAGACATGTTGGTTAGAATCTTTACTCCATAAGGTTCTCTCAGGGTGCAGACATGTTGGTTAGAATCTTTACTCCATATAGCTCTCTCAGGGGGCAGACATGTTGGTTAGAATCTTTACTCCATATCGTTCTCTCAGGAGGCAGACATGTTGTTTAGAATCTTTACTCCATATCGTTCTCTCAGGGGGCAGACATGTTGGTTAGAATCTTTACTCCATAAGGTTCTCTCAGGGGGCAGACATGTTGGTTAGAATCTTTACTCCATAAGGTTCTCTCAGAGGGGCGGACATGATGTTTAGAATCTTGGGTCAGATCTTCGCTTACCTTGGTTCAGATGAAGAAATATCTGACCAAAGATTCTAACCAACATGTCTGCCTCCTGAGAGAACAATATGGAGTAAAGATTCTAACCAACATGTCTGCCCCCTGAGAGAACTATATGGAGTAAAGATTCTAACCAACATGTCTGCCCCCTGAGAGAACAATATGGAGTAAAGATTCTAACCAACATGTCTGCCTCCTGGGAGAACAATATGGAGTAAAGATTCTAACCAACATGTCTGCCCCCTGAGAGAACAATATGGAGTAAAGATTCTAACCAACATGTCTGCCTCCTGGGAGAACAATATGGAGTAAAGATTCTAACCAACATGTCTGCCTAATGGGAGAGCTATATGGAGTAAAGATGGCTCAATAAGGTACTTTATTTGTATTCTTTCATGAAAGCCTTTCTATATAAAATGTTTACACTTGATACCATCTACCAATTAAACAGAACTTCATTGTTTGCTACAGTCGTCCTTTAACTCCGTTTATTGAATATTGAAGCCAGACTCGTCCACCTCACACACTGATCTAAACAGAACAAAAACAAAAATCCATGTGGACAAAATAAAAGAAATGAAAGAATTACAGAGGGGACATGAGCCCAGAATTAGCCACAAATAGACAATTTATACCTGATGTTGTGTTATCAGTGCATCAGTCGATCCTTCTCTGACAATCCCTGTAACAATTCCAAATCCTACCCCACAGAGGGTGTAATGTTGCAGCCCCCTTTAACCTTTCTGTATCAGCATGTGCTCACACATATATCATGTATGACTTGATAGCACTTTCTTATTGCACCCCTTTCCTACTGCACCATTATCTAGTTGCACCCCTTTCATATTACAACCCTTTCCAATTGCACCCCTTCCATATTGTACCACAATAATAATGTACCCCCATTATATTGAACCCCCATAATAATGTACCCCAATAATAATGTACCCCCATTATATTGAACCCCATAATAATGTACCCCCATAATAATGTACCCCCATTATATTGAAACCCCATAATAATGTACCCCCATTACATTGTACCCCCATAATAATGTACCCCCATTATATTGAACCCCCATAATAATGTACCCCCATTACATTGGACCCCCATAATAATGTACCCCCATTATATTGAACCCCCATAATAATGTACTCCCATTATATTGTACCCCCATAATAATTTACCCCCATTATATTGAACCCCCATAATAATTTACCCCCATTATATTGTACCCCCATCATACAGCACCATGACATTTGTTGGACCTTAATACAGATAAAATGATAATAATCTTGTCTCTCCCTCTCACCAGTCCCAGTCAGTTTAAAGGATGTGCTTTGTGACTGTATATTAGATCTGGGCTTTAGACTTGTATTGTCATCAAAATCAATAAACCTCTTTGCAGATTTCTAATGAGCTTTTCCAGTTTCTGTGATTGAACGAGAGAAAAGGCTCAGTATTGTTCTGCTTTCATTGATTGGATGCAAACCATTCCGAAAGCTTTCTCACCGTCCAAGTGACTGTGTTTCTAAATGATTACTAAAACATAGGAAGCACATTACCAGAAATATGTCTAGAGATGTAATAATAACTTGCTGCTTGGGGGTAAAGTAGCATGTGTTAGAAAACTCTCACTGTAAGAGGTGATCAGCTGGAGATGGTGGAAGAGCAGAAGGTATATTAAAGGGGGGGCTTTTGTAAAATAATTATGTTTATATAGGTTACTGGGACTATAAAGCCAACAAATAAAGTGTCAACAAACCACTGAGCGTTTTATAAAAATCATTTTAATAATGCAACATATGAAATATTATTTTTATTCACATTCATTTTCTTCACACTGTATTTCTCAGCATTAAAATGCCAGTAACCTTTATAAAAACCTTCACTAGTGGTGTGAATGAAATATGTCCATACAGTTGTGACCAGTATGATGAGTATTTTATCATGCACTTGTATCAAGTCATTAAACAGTATAAATTGAAATTTTATGTCTGTGTGTCTCACAAACTGCTTCACACAGACCATTATACTGCCAGGTACAGACCATTATACTGCCAGGTACAGACCATTATACTGCCAGGTATAGAGCAGAGGGCTTGGCACAGACCATTATACTGCCAGGTACAGAGCAGAGTGCTTGGCACAGACCATTATACTGCCAGGTATAGAGCAGAGGGCTTGGCACAGATCATTATACTGCCAGGTAAAGAGCAAAGGGCTTGGCACAGACCATTATACTGCCAGGTAAAGAGCAAAGGGCTTGGCACAGACCATTATACTGCCAGGTATAGAGCAGAGGGCTTGGCACAGACCATTATACTGCCAGGTATAGAGCAGAGGGCTTGGCACAGACCATTATACTGCCAGGTATAGAGCAGAGGGCTTGGCACAGGGCATTATACTGCCAGGTATAGAGCAAAGGGCTTTGGCACAGACCATTATACTGCCAGGTAAAGAGCAAAGGGCTTGGCACAGACCATTATACTGCCAGGTATAGAGCAGAGGGCTTGGCACAGACCATTATACTGCCAGGTATAGAGCAGAGGGCTTGGCACAGACCATTATACTGCCAGGTATAGAGCAGAGGGCTTGGCACAGATGAGTCATTAGCACAGCATACTGGGGCACTGCATCCTTGAAAATGCAGTGAAAGCATTACAAATGGTGTTACAACGTGACACTGGGGTTTTTGGACATAAAGTGATTGTTCCTACAGTGTCCATATTTATTCTGCAACATTAAGACTGGGAAAAGTGATCTGTTTTATCAGTTTTTACCTCTTTTCCCCCTGTCTCCTAAAAGCAGCAAATAATGTGTAATAAAGTCACGTATTGCTGCACCGACAGTCCTGTCTATTTCCCCCTAGCCCCGCCTTACTGAATTCAGAAGCACCGGTGAAATTATTTTCAACATAAAGCTACAGGAGACCTGGAATGACGCCGAGGGCACAGTAAGGTCAGTTATCAGTCTCACAGAGCTGTTAGATCATCCTATTGTACCACTCGGACCTGATTAAGGAGACACAGTATCCTGAATCAGCTGAAGACAGAGATCACAATGAAATGCTGTGTCTTAACTACATCTCCAAAAACATAAAATGAGTAAAGCTGCAGAACGAGGCAGCTGATAACTGGGGAGAGATGGTGCTTGTTATTATAGTGGATCCTGATCTCCATGGAGCAATTTGGCTGGTAAGACTGAGCACCGGCAAACTAGGAATCAAAGCAAACTCCATGATCTCCTGACCCTGAGCAAGCTACCTATTGCCGCGCAGCTAGGAAATCCAATATACTCAATGTGAAAAGTCCACGGCTGTGTACGGTGGCTTCTGAGATCTACAAATCAATAATCATTTCATGTTCACTATGACCTTTTGCCAAAGATGGGCCTTAGCACGCTGCTCCCTGAGGGTTACATTGAGGAATCGGACACGTTATAATGTGTTTTGCCGAGACAAACAAAGGCCTCTAATAGGGAAAAAGGGCACGGTCTCCTGTGTGATTCACACAAATGAGTCATTTTTCGGCTAGGTTCCTCCTTTCCTACCAGAAACCATCTACCTTGTTACATTCCTGCTATCCTTGGCTTGCGAAAAATCCTGCCCAATATGGAACCGATGTCCTCAGCGCCAAGCGTGACTCACGTTAGAAGATGCATTCTGCTGGCACCATTTATACGGCTTTCATCTCATCTCAAGAGTCAGGGAGGGGAGGGGGGTCACCTATGGCCGCTATTCTGTTAACCCCATGTAATGTACTACTGTACCGAATGAACGTCAATGTAAGCACAAACTCACCCTGAAATCTGAGGCTGGAAACATAAGGAACCAAAAAAATCCACTATCAGACGAAGTGCATGGAAAAAATAATCAGATATCTCCCAATTCTGATCATTCCTATCACAAGAAATCTCCAAATTATAATAATCACTATCACAAGAAATCTCCCAATTATAATCATTCCTATCACAAGAAATCTCCAGATTATAATAATCACTATCACAAGAAATCTCCCAATTATAATCATTCCTATCACAAGAAATCTCCCAATTATAATCATTCCTATCACAAGAAATCTCCCAATTATAATAATCACTATCACAAGAAATCTCCAGATTAAAATAATCACTATCACAAGAAATCTCCCAATTATAATAATCACTATCACAAGAAATCTCCCAATTATAATAATCACTATCACAAGAAATCTCCAGATTAAAAAATCTCCCAATTATAATAATCACTATCACAAGAAATCTCCCAATTATAATAATCACTATCACAAGAAATCTCCAAATTATAATAATCACTATCACAAGAAATCTCCCAATTATAATAATCACTATCACAAGAAATCTCCAAATTATAATAATCACTATCACAAGAAATCTCCAAATTATAATAATCACTATCACAAGAAATCTCCAGATTAAAATAATCACTATCACAAGAAATCTCCCAATTATAATAATCACTATCACAAGAAATCTCCCAATTATAATAATCACTATCACAAGAAATCTCCAGATTATAATAATCACTATCACAAGAAATCTCCCAATTATAATAATCACTATCACAAGAAATCTCCCAATTATAATAATCACTATCACAAGAAATCTCCAGATTATAATAATCACTATCACAAGAAATCTCCCAATTATAATAATCACTATCACAAGAAATCTCCAGATTATAATAATCACTATCACAAGAAATCTCCAGATTAAAATAATCACTATCACAAGAAATCTCCAAATTATAATAATCACTATCACAAGAAATCTCCCAATTATAATAATCACTATCACAAGAAATCTCCAAATTATAATAATCACTATCACAAGAAATCTCCCAATTATAATAATCACTATCACAAGAAATCTCCCAATTATAATAATCACTATCACAAGAAATCTCCAGATTATAATAATCACTATCACAAGAAATCTCCAGATTATAATAATCACTATCACAAGAAATCTCTAAATTATAATAATCACTATCACAAGAAATCTCCCAATTATAATAATCACTATCACAAGAAATCTCCAAATTATAATAATCGCTATCACAAGAAATCTCCAAATTATAATAATCACTATCACAAGAAATCTCCAGTTTATAATAATCACTATCACAAGAAATCTCCCAATTATAATAATCACTATCACAAGAAATCTCCCGATTATAATAATCACTATCACAAGAAATCTCCCAATTATAATAATCACTATCACAAGAAATCTCCCAATTATAATAATCACTATCACAAGAAATCTCCAGATTATAATAATCACTATCACAAGAAATCTCCCGATTATAATAATCACTATCACAAGAAATCTCCAGATTATAATAATCACTATCACAAGAAATCTCCCAATTATAATAATCACTATCACAAGAAATCTCCAGATTATAATAATCACTATCACAAGAAATCTCCAGATTATAATAATCACTATCACAAGAAATCTCCAGATTATAATAATCACTATCAGAAGAAATCTCCAGATTATAATAATCACTATCACAAGAAATCTCCAAATTATAATAATCACTATCACAAGAAATCTCCAAATTATAATAATCACTATCACAAGAAATCTCCAGATTATAATAATCACTATCACAAGAAATCTCCCAATTATAATAATCACTATCACAAGAAATCTCCAGATTATAATAATCACTATCAAAAGAAATCTCCCAATTATAATAATCACTATCACAAGAAATCTCCAGATTATAATAATCACTATCACAAGAAATCTCCCAATTATAATAATCACTATCACAAGAAATCTCCAGATTATAATAATCACTATCACAAGAAATCTCTAAATTATAATAATCACTATCACAAGAAATCTCCCAATTATAATAATCACTATCACAAGAAATCTCCAAATTATAATAATCGCTATCACAAGAAATCTCCAAATTATAATAATCACTATCACAAGAAATCTCCAGTTTATAATAATCACTATCACAAGAAATCTCCCAATTATAATAATCACTATCACAAGAAATCTCCCGATTATAATAATCACTATCACAAGAAATCTCCCAATTATAATAATCACTATCACAAGAAATCTCCCAATTATAATAATCACTATCACAAGAAATCTCCAGATTATAATAATCACTATCACAAGAAATCTCCCGATTATAATAATCACTATCACAAGAAATCTCCAGATTATAATAATCACTATCACAAGAAATCTCCCAATTATAATAATCACTATCACAAGAAATCTCCAGATTATAATAATCACTATCACAAGAAATCTCCCAATTATAATAATCACTATCACAAGAAATCTCCCAATTATAATAATCACTATCACAAGAAATCTCCAGATTATAATAATCACTATCACAAGAAATCTCCCAATTATAATAATCACTATCACAAGAAATCTCCAGATTATAATAATCACTATCACAAGAAATCTCCCGATTATAATAATCACTATCACAAGAAATCTCCAGATTAAAATAATCACTATCACAAGAAATCTCCAAATTATAATAATCACTATCACAAGAAATCTCCAAATTATAATAATCACTATCACAAGAAATCTCCAAATTATAATAATCACTATCACAAGAAATCTCCAAATTATAATAATCACTATCACAAGAAATCTCCCAATTATAATAATCACTATCACAAGAAATCTCCCAATTATAATAATCACTATCACAAGAAATCTCCAGATTATAATAATCACTATCACAAGAAATCTCCAGATTATAATAATCACTATCACAAGAAATCTCTAAATTATAATAATCACTATCACAAGAAATCTCCCAATTATAATAATCACTATCACAAGAAATCTCCAAATTATAATAATCGCTATCACAAGAAATCTCCAAATTATAATAATCACTATCACAAGAAATCTCCAGTTTATAATAATCACTATCACAAGAAATCTCCCAATTATAATAATCACTATCACAAGAAATCTCCCGATTATAATAATCACTATCACAAGAAATCTCCCAATTATAATAATCACTATCACAAGAAATCTCCCAATTATAATAATCACTATCACAAGAAATCTCCAGATTATAATAATCACTATCACAAGAAATCTCCCGATTATAATAATCACTATCACAAGAAATCTCCAGATTATAATAATCACTATCACAAGAAATCTCCCAATTATAATAATCACTATCACAAGAAATCTCCAGATTATAATAATCACTATCACAAGAAATCTCCAGATTATAATAATCACTATCACAAGAAATCTCCAGATTATAATAATCACTATCAGAAGAAATCTCCAGATTATAATAATCACTATCACAAGAAATCTCCAAATTATAATAATCACTATCACAAGAAATCTCCAAATTATAATAATCACTATCACAAGAAATCTCCAGATTATAATAATCACTATCACAAGAAATCTCCCAATTATAATAATCACTATCACAAGAAATCTCCAGATTATAATAATCACTATCAAAAGAAATCTCCCAATTATAATAATCACTATCACAAGAAATCTCCAGATTATAATAATCACTATCACAAGAAATCTCCCAATTATAATAATCACTATCACAAGAAATCTCCAGATTATAATAATCACTATCACAAGAAATCTCTAAATTATAATAATCACTATCACAAGAAATCTCCCAATTATAATAATCACTATCACAAGAAATCTCCAAATTATAATAATCACTATCACAAGAAATCTCCAAATTATAATAATCACTATCACAAGAAATCTCCAGTTTATAATAATCACTATCACAAGAAATCTCCCAATTATAATAATCACTATCACAAGAAATCTCCCGATTATAATAATCACTATCACAAGAAATCTCCCAATTATAATAATCACTATCACAAGAAATCTCCCAATTATAATAATCACTATCACAAGAAATCTCCAGATTATAATAATCACTATCACAAGAAATCTCCCGATTATAATAATCACTATCACAAGAAATCTCCAGATTATAATAATCACTATCACAAGAAATCTCCCAATTATAATAATCACTATCACAAGAAATCTCCAGATTATAATAATCACTATCACAAGAAATCTCCAGATTATAATAATCACTATCACAAGAAATCTCCAGATTATAATAATCACTATCAGAAGAAATCTCCAGATTATAATAATCACTATCACAAGAAATCTCCAAATTATAATAATCACTATCACAAGAAATCTCCAAATTATAATAATCACTATCACAAGAAATCTCCAGATTATAATAATCACTATCACAAGAAATCTCCCAATTATAATAATCACTATCACAAGAAATCTCCAGATTATAATAATCACTATCACAAGAAATCTCCCAATTATAATAATCACTATCACAAGAAATCTCCAGATTATAATAATCACTATCACAAGAAATCTCTAAATTATAATAATCACTATCACAAGAAATCTCCCAATTATAATAATCACTATCACAAGAAATCTCCAAATTATAATAATCACTATCACAAGAAATCTCCAAATTATAATAATCACTATCACAAGAAATCTCCAGTTTATAATAATCACTATCACAAGAAATCTCCCAATTATAATAATCACTATCACAAGAAATCTCCCGATTATAATAATCACTATCACAAGAAATCTCCCAATTATAATAATCACTATCACAAGAAATCTCCCAATTATAATAATCACTATCACAAGAAATCTCCAGATTATAATAATCACTATCACAAGAAATCTCCCGATTATAATAATCACTATCACAAGAAATCTCCAGATTATAATAATCACTATCACAAGAAATCTCCCAATTATAATAATCACTATCACAAGAAATCTCCAGATTATAATAATCACTATCACAAGAAATCTCCAGATTATAATAATCACTATCACAAGAAATCTCCAGATTATAATAATCACTATCAGAAGAAATCTCCAGATTATAATAATCACTATCACAAGAAATCTCCAAATTATAATAATCACTATCACAAGAAATCTCCAAATTATAATAATCACTATCACAAGAAATCTCCAGATTATAATAATCACTATCACAAGAAATCTCCCAATTATAATAATCACTATCACAAGAAATCTCCAGATTATAATAATCACTATCAAAAGAAATCTCCAGATTATAATAATCACTATCACAAGAAATATCCCAATTATAATAATCACTATCACAAGAAATCTCCCAATTATAATAATCACTATCACAAGAAATCTCCCAATTATAATAATCACTATCACAAGAAATCTCCAGATTATAATAATCACTATCACAAGAAATCTCCCAATTATAATAATCACTATCACAAGAAATCTCCCAATTATAATAATCACTATCACAAGAAATATCCCAATTATAATAATCACTATCACAAGAAATCTCCCAATTATAATAATCACTATCACAAGAAATCTCCCAATTATAATAATCACTATCACAAGAAATCTCCCAATTATAATAATCACTATCACAAGAAATCTCCCAATTATAATAATCACTATCACAAGAAATCTCCCAATTATAATAATCACTATCACAAGAAATCTCCAGATTATAATAATCACTATCACAAGAAATCTCCAGATTATAATAATCACTATCACAAGAAATCTCCAAATTATAATAATCACTATCACAAGAAATCTCCAAATTATAATAATCACTATCACAAGAAATCTCCAGATTAAAATAATCACTATCACAAGAAATCTCCCAATTATAATAATCACTATCACAAGAAATCTCCCAATTATAATAATCACTATCACAAGAAATCTCCAGATTATAATAATCACTATCACAAGAAATCTCCCAATTATAATAATCACTATCACAAGAAATCTCCCAATTATAATAATCACTATCACAAGAAATCTCCCAATTATAATAATCACTATCACAAGAAATCTCCCAATTATAATAATCACTATCACAAGAAATCTCCCAATTATAATAATCACTATCACAAGAAATCTCCCAATTATAATAATCACTATCACAAGAAATCTCCCAATTATAATAATCACTATCACAAGAAATCTCCCAATTATAATAATCACTATCACAAGAAATATCCCAATTATAATAATCACTATCACAAGAAATCTCCCAATTATAATAATCACTATCACAAGAAATCTCCAAATTATAATAATCACTATCACAAGAAATCTCCCAATTATAATAATCACTATCACAAGAAATCTCCAGATTATAATAATCACTATCACAAGAAATCTCCAGATTATAATAATCACTATCACAAGAAATCTCCAAATTATAATAATCACTATCACAAGAAATCTCCAAATTATAATAATCACTATCACAAGAAATCTCCAGATTATAATAATCACAATAAAGCTTGGGGTCAATATTCGATACAGCTAATGTAAAAGACAGAGATTATATTACAACGAATCCTCCTAAGCTTTACGATAACATCCATTTTCCAGTTTACGTAAAGACTTACTGTATATCACATGATACAATAAGAACTCTAGGCCCATTGTGGAAATAGACATATTTTTATTTACATACATAAGACATTTTTTATTTCCAAGGAATGTAGCCATCTATATATTAAATATACAGATATAGCAATGTATTCATTTGTTTCACATGAAGAGGTTTAATGTTCCTCCACAGTGGAGAATCTCCTTTGTACAGCAGCTTTAGATGCTAAGTGTAGAGTCTTTAGTCCCCTTAATGAGAAGAGTTTTTGGGGACATTTAGCTGTTATTTCTTCTCTTTCGCAGTTTTGTTTAGGGAGTCGTATGGCTCTCTCTTGATGTCATACTTATATTTACACAGCAGAACTTAATATGATTCTTTTTCCCCCTCCAAATTTGCCGTGTCTCTTGCTTACATTCATGATGTTTTGTCAGGTGTCCTTGAGGGGTTAAACCTTTCTGATAAGCCTACCCCATCATATTACATGTATGAATTAGTAATATGGTGGCATTTACGAGTGCCTGACCTGACTCGTGCTCATGGCCAGACTCAAAGTGGTAAGGTGGCATCACAAACAAAAAGGAAAGCTCACTTTAGGCCATTGTTGGTGGACTCCATAGCCACAAACTTCATCTCGTTGTTGACAGTTGCAGAGGTAATGCTCCCGTCCCTGACCTTATTCCGAAACATGAAGGGGAAAGCTTTCTTGAAGGACTTTCGGAAGCTGGCGCCCATGAAGCCATAGACAATGGGGTTGATGGAGGAGTTGGCGTAGGACATACAGTTGGCCCAGGTTTTGATCTTGTAAGTGGCATAGTTTGCATGGAAGCCTGGGTAGAAGCCTTGAAACAGGCTGAAGAGCTGGATGGGGCCCCAGCAAATGGTGAAAAGGAGGACGATCACGATCACCATCTTGGAGATTTTGCTTCTCATGGCAATTGTACGTTCAGATAGCAGCTGGACCTGGGGGGCAGAGAGAGGAAGAGACAAACAGGACCCATCTTAGAAAGGAATCTTATTAAAGGACAACTGTTGTGTTTAATGGAAAGATTGCATGAAATGTAGACATGTCAAATATAAATGCTTTAATCAAATAATAGAAATAACGTGAAAACCTCTCTGTTTGCAGAGCACTATGGGGGGTGGGGGGGGCGGACATCTTGGGATACATGGTTCAGATCCGCCTCCTGATTAGATCACTTTTAGGCCTTTTTTCCAGAAATGTCTCTTTTAAAGTCACCCCCCCCCCCCCCCTCCCTTGTCTCTCCTGGATATGCTCTGTTTTACATTGGCTTTAAATCGATGTGAACTAATCGGGCAGGTCTGTAAAGTGGCACAGCCATGTTTCGGAACCTGCAGAGGTACCAGGAGTTTACCAAGGGTCTAATTTAATGTCTAAATGTTGGTTGCGTCGGCACTCATTGCGCCAACATAGCCAATGTATAGACAGTAAGGAGCTGAAGGCACCTGATTACTGTGGGGGGAGAGTGTTTGGCAGGGGTTTCTCTTCCACATTGAAAAATGCTGGGATTTTATAAAATGGCCAATTTGCCGTTATACATAACAAATGACGATTTGCACTTCGGAAGGTTTTATACATGACCCCCAGTGACCCCCAGTGACCCCCAGTGACTCCCAGTGCCCCCCAGTGACCCCCAGTGACCCCCAGTGACCCCCAGTGACCACAGGTAAACAAAAGGATTTGAACTTAACGGGTGGGAGATTCTCGTACCTGGTAATTGTTATCTATGGGCTCCACCACCGGCTGGCCAACTCGTTTCAGCATGAGTGAATAGCACAGACATATTGTCAGCAGCGGCAGCAGATATACCGCTAGAAACTGATACAGGATGCATGCTTTCTTCAGAGTGTCCGATGGAAACTGCTCTATGCAGTAGGTTCGAGGGCCGTACCAGTAACCTTTCTGGATCGTCTGGTAGGGTATGATAGGAGTGGACAGGAGGAGAGAGCCTGTTGGGGTGACAAGGCACATGGCAATGTGTTATCTAATGGCATTACAATACTATTAAGGTCCCTGGGACAGAAATCATTTCTGGGTTTGCCCCCCACATGGCCATTAGGGTCTGTCCTGGACCCCTATTAAAGGGACAGACCTGGGTGAGTTGCATCAGCTGCACCTCTATTGCTGCCTCTCTACCAGATCTCATACTTGTTTGTGGGTTTTGGTAGCAAGTTCCTAATTGTCCTACGACATGGACTTCAGGCAAATTCAGAGGCTTAAACTTCGTTGGTTTTTTTTTCAAATTTGGGGCAACTGGGAGGCATTTTGGGGAAGCCTGAATTGTTCGATTTAAAGGCCAATTTGGACCAATGAACTGAATTTCTCTATGAATTGTGAACCGACATTCCTCCCAGCCTGTACACACTATACATACCAATCCAAATACCGATGCTGACAATCATGGCCACTCTTGGGGTGCGGTGCCGTAGTGACCTCAGCGGGTATAATGTGGCATAGCAGCGGTCAGCACTCATTGCAGTGAGGGTGATGCAAGTAGCCTGCACAGTTACCTAAACACCGAAGTGGCAGATATATTAGCCAATTCAATTACAAAACACAGTGTTACAATAAAAACCCATCCTGGCATGTGTGGTAAGATATAAGGGGTAGGTTATACTGTGTGGTAAGATATAAGGGTTGGTTATACTGTGTAAGATATAAGGGGTAGGTTATACTGTGTAGTAAGATATAAGGGTTGGTTATACTGTGTAGTAAGATATAAGGGGTAGGTTATACTGTGTAGTAAGGTATAAGGGGTAGGTTATACTGTGTAGTAAGATATAAGGGTTGGTTATACTGTGTAGTAAGATATAAGGGGTAGGTTATACTGTGTAGTAAGATATAAGGGTTGGTTATACTGTGTAGTAAGATATAAGGGGTAGGTTATACTGTGTAGTAAGGTATAAGGGGTAGGTTATACTGTGTGGTAAGATATAAGGGGTAGGTTATACTGTGTAGTAAGATATAAGGGTTGGTTATACTGTGTAGTAAGATATAAGGGTTGGTTATACTGTGTAGTAAGATATAAGGGGTAGGTTATACTGTGTAGTAAGATATAAGGGGTAGGTTATACTGTGTAGTAAGATATAAGGGGTAGGTTATACTGTGTAGTAAGATATAAGGGGTAGGTTATACTGTGTGGTAAGATATAAGGGGTAGGTTATACTGTGTAGTAAGATATAAGGGTTGGTTATACTGTGTAGTAAGATATAAGGGGTAGGTTATACTGTGTAGTAAGATATAAGGGGTAGGTTATACTGTGTGGTAAGATATAAGGGTTGGTTATACTGTGTAGTAAGATATAAGGGTTGGTTATACTGTGTAGTAAGATATAAGGGGTAGGTTATACTGTGTAGTAAGGTATAAGGGGTAGGTTATACTGTGTAGTAAGATATAAGGGGTAGGTTATACTGTGTGGTAAGATATAAGGGGTAGGTTATACTGTGTAGTAAGATATAAGGGGTAGGTTATACTGTGTAGTAAGGTATAAGGGGTAGGTTATACTGTGTAGTAAGATATAAGGGTTGGTTATACTGTGTAGTGAGATATAAGGGGTAGGTTATACTGTGTAGTAAGATATAAGGGGTAGGTTACACTGTGTGGTAAGATATAAGGGTTGGTTATACTATGTAGTAAGATATAAGGGGTGGGTTACACTGTGTGGTAAGATATAAGGGTTGGTTATACTGTGTAGTAAGATATAAGGGGTAGGTTATACTGTGTAGTAAGATATAAGGGGTAGGTTATACTGTGTAGTAAGGTATAAGGGGTAGGTTATACTGTGTAGTAAGATATAAGGGGTAGGTTATACTGTGTGGTAAGATATAAGGGTTGGTTATACTGTGTAGTAAGGTATAAGGGGTAGGTTATACTGTGTAGTAAGATATAAGGGGTAGGTTATACTGTGTAGTAAGATATAAGGGGTAGGTTATACTGTGTAGTAAGATATAAGGGGTAGGTTATACTGTGTG
The DNA here is from genome assembly GCA_036172795.1 of Pelodytes ibericus. NCBI lineage: Eukaryota > Metazoa > Chordata > Amphibia > Anura > Pelodytidae > Pelodytes > Pelodytes ibericus. The sequence goes on along the minus strand of CM069865.1, from coordinate 2,622,420 downwards.
GTAAGATATAAGGGTTGGTTATACTGTGTAGTGAGATATAAGGGGTAGGTTATACTGTGTAGTAAGGTATAAGGGGTAGGTTATACTGTGTAGTAAGGTATAAGGGGTAGGTTATACTGTGTAGTAAGATATAAGGGGTAGGTTATACTGTGTAGTAAGATATAAGGGGTAGGTTATACTGTGTAGTAAGATATAAGGGGTAGGTTATACTGTGTAGTAAGATATAAGGGGTAGGTTATACTGTGTAGTAAGATATAAGGGGTAGGTTATACTGTGTAGTAAGGTATAAGGGGTAGGTTATACTATGTAGTAAGATATAAGGGGTAGGTTATACTGTGTAGTAAGGTATAAGGGGTAGGTTATACTGTGTAGTAAGATATAAGGGGTAGGTTATACTGTGTAGTAAGATATAAGGGGTAGGTTATACTGTGTAGTAAGGTATAAGGGGTAGGTTATACTGTGTAGTAAGATATAAGGGGTAGGTTATATTGTGTAAGATATAAGGGATAGGTTATACTGTGTAGTAAGATATAAGGGGTAGGTTATACTGTGTAGTAAGATATAAGGGGTAGGTTACACTATGTAGTAAGATATAAGGGGTAGGTTATACTGTGTAGTGAGATATAAGGGTTGGTTATACTGTGTAGTAAGATATAAGGGGTAGGTTATACTGTGTAGTAAGATATAAGGGGTAGGTTACACTATGTAGTAAGATATAAGTGGTAGGTTATACTGTGTAGTAAGGTATAAGGGGTAGGTTATATTGTGTAGTAAGGTATAAGAGGTAGGTTATACTGTGTAGTAAGATATAAGGGGTAGGTTATACTGTGTAGTAAGATATAAGGGGTAGGTTATACTGTGTAGTAAGGTATAAGGGGTAGGTTATACTGTGTAGTAAGATATAAGGGGTAGGTTATATTGTGTAAGATATAAGGGATAGGTTATACTGTGTAGTAAGATATAAGGGGTAGGTTATACTGTGTAGTAAGATATAAGGGGTAGGTTACACTATGTAGTAAGATATAAGGGGTAGGTTATACTGTGTAGTGAGATATAAGGGTTGGTTATACTGTGTAGTAAGATATAAGGGGTAGGTTATACTGTGTAGTAAGATATAAGGGGTAGGTTACACTATGTAGTAAGATATAAGGGGTAGGTTATACTGTGTAGTAAGGTATAAGGGGTAGGTTATACTGTGTAGTAAGGTATAAGGGGTAGGTTATACTGTGTAGTGAGATATAAGGGTTGGTTATACTGTGTGGTAAGATATAAGGGTTGGTTATACTGTGTAGTGAGATATAAGGGGTAGGTTATACTGTGTAGTAAGATATAAGGGGTAGGTTATACTGTGTAGTAAGATATAAGGGGTAGGTTATACTGTGTAGTAAGATATAAGGGGTAGGTTATACTGTGTAGTAAGATATAAGGGGTAGGTTACACTATGTAGTAAGATATAAGGGGTAGGTTATACTGTGTAGTAAGATATAAGGGGTAGGTTATACTGTGTAGTAAGATATAAGGGGTGGGTTACACTGTGTAGTAAGATATAAGGGGTAGGTTATACTGTGTAGTAAGATATAAGGGGTAGGTTATACTGTGTAGTAAGATATAAGGGGTAGGTTACACTATGTAGTAAGATATAAGGGGTAGGTTATACTGTGTAGTAAGGTATAAGGGGTAGGTTATACTGTGTAGTAAGATATAAGGGGTAGGTTATACTGTGTAGTAAGATATAAGGGGTAGGTTATACTGTGTAGTGAGATATAAGGGTTGGTTATACTGTGTAGTAAGATATAAGGGTTAAGTTAATTATTGACTCAATGAGAGAGACTTTGCGTAAATAAAATGTGAAACACTATAGATGTGTCTTCTCATACTCTGGTCTCCTGCATACAAGGCCGTTGGGAATCTGCCCATTTATCCTGAAATCATTGGTTTATATATAATTATAATTTTATAAATCCACTGAATGATATAAAATGATATTTTAAAAAAAAACCTTGTAACTAAAAGATTAAATGCTACATAGAGTTTAATGTTTCAAACATGAAACAATATTCTGGATTTCAGCCCCCTGATTTGAATCTGTTCCAGGGGTCTGGAACCTTGCAGACGATGTGTTTAATAATCCTGGGAAGGGCACTGCTGTGTTTGATGAAGCTCTCGCCTGCTCTGTTTGACCAGGAATTATTCTGATTAAACACAGATTGTATTGTTAAAGGGCACCTGAGTCAAAGCAGGACTCCCCCTTTCCAGTCCCCCAGTCATATCTTACCTGCTGGGAGTAGGCCACGAACTTGCACATGAAGTCACCGAATACCCAGCTTGGCAGGGGGTATAGTGTGGCGGTGAAAGGCACGCAACAGACTAGGAACATGATATCTGTGGATGCTAGGTTGGCTGCAGGAGAGAGATGGAGAACATTACAGTTTTTATAAATACTTAAAGATCTACATGAGACAACGCAGGGCAGGGCTGGCAAGGGGGGCAGAGGGGCTATTACCCCCAGACTGCCCTCTACCTTAGCAAAATGGGCTGAGGCTTTCACTTCTAAATGCCCTACTGCCTAAACATCCAACTTCGGCCTCTGGCTACTGCATAATTCCCCACCAGCTTTCTAGGATGTCAGTATATCTGTCTATCAGTCTCTGTACCTTATCTGTCAGTATATCTGTCTATCAGTCTCTGTACCTTATCTGTCAGTATATCTGTCTATCAGTCTCTGTACCTTATCTGTCAGTATATCTGTCTATCAATCTCTGTACCTTATCTGTCAGTATATCTGTCTATCAGTCTCTGCACCTTATCTGTCAGTATATCTGTCTATCAGTCTCTGTACCTTATCTGTCAGTATATCTGTCTATCAATCTCAGTACTTGCTCTGTCAGTATATCTGTCTATCAATCTCTGTACCTTATCTGTCAGTATATCTGTCTATCAGTCTCTGTACCTTATCTGTCAGTATATCTGTCTATCAATCTCTGTACCTTATCTGTCAGTATATCTGTCTATCAATCTCTGTACCTTATCTGTCAGTATATCTGTCTATTAGTCTCTGTACCTTATCTGTCAGTATATCTGTCTATCAGTCTCTGCATCTTATCTGTCAGTATATCTGTCTATCAATCTCTGTACCTTATCTGTCAGTATATCTGTCTATTAGTCTCTGTACCTTATCTGTCATTATATCTCAAATTAATCTTTTCTGCAAAGTAACTCAGTGGGGGGTGAGTTACAGGTGAGATACAGGTGAGTTACAGGTGAGATACAGGTGAGATACAGGTGAGATACAGGTGTGTTACAGGTGTGTTACAGGTGAGTTACAGGTGAGTTACATGTGAGATATAGGTGAGTTGCAGATGAGTTACAGGTGAGTTGCAGATGAGTTACAGGTGAGTTGCAGGTCAGTTAAAGGTGAGTTGCAGGTGAGATACAGGTGAGTTGCAGGTGAGATATAGGTGAGTTACAGGTGAGATATAGGTGAGTTGCAGGTGAGTTACAGGTGAGATACAGGTGAGTTACAGGTGAGTTGCAGATGAGTTGCAGGTGAGTTGCAGATGAGTTACAGGTGAGTTGCAGGTCAGTTAAAGGTGAGTTGCAGGTGAGTTAAAGGAGAGTTGCAGGTGAGTTACAGGTGAGTTAAAGGAGAGTTACAGGTGAGTTGCAGATGAGTTACAGATGTGTTAAAGGAGAGTTGCAGGTGAGTTACAGGTGAGTTAAAGGAGAATTGCAGGTGAGTTACAGGTGAGTTGCAGATGAGTTACAGGTGAGTTACAGGTGAGTGCAGTTGAGTTACAGGTGAGTTACAGGTGAGTTACAGGTGAGTTACAAGTAAGTGCAGTTGAGTTGCAGGTTAGTTACAGGTGAGTTACAGGTGAGTTACAAGTAAGTGCAGTTGAGTTGCAGGTGAGTTATAGGTGAGTTACAGGTGAGTTACAGGTGAGTGCAGGTGAGTTACAGGTGAGTGCAGTTGAGTTACAGGTGAGTTACAGGTGAGTTACAGGTGAGTTACAGGTGAGTTACAAGTAAGTGCAGTTGAGTTGCAGGTGAGTTATAGGTGAGTTACAGGTGAGTTACAGGTGAGTGCAGGTGAGTTACAGGTGAGTGCAGTTGAGTTACAGGTGAGTTGCAGGTGAGTTACAGGTGAGTGCAGGTGAGTTACAGGTGAGTGCAGTTGAGTTACAGGTGAGTTACAGGTGAGTTACAGGTGAGTGCAGGTGAGTTACAGGTGAGTTACAAGTAAGTGCAGTTGAGTTGCAGGTGAGTTACAGGTGAGTGCAGGTGAGTTACAGGTGAGTTACAGGTGAGTTACAGGTGAGTGCAGTTGAGTTACAGGTGAGTTGCAGGTGAGTTACAGGTGAGTGCAGGTGAGTTACAGGTGAGTGCAGTTGAGTTACAGGTGAGTTACAGGTGAGTTACAGGTGAGTTACAGGTGAGTTACAGGTGAGTTACAGGTGAGTGCAGGTGAGTTACAGGTGAGTTACAGGTGAGTTACAGGTGAGTGCAGGTGAGTTACAGGTGAGTGCAGGTGAGTTACAGGTGAGTGCAGGTGAGTTACAGGTGAGTGCAGTTGAGTTACAGGTGAGTTACAGGTGAGTTACAGGTGAGTGCAGGTGAGTTACAGGTGAGTTACAGGTGAGTTACAGGTGAGTGCAGGTGAGTTACAGGTGAGTTACAGGTGAGTGCAGGTGAGTTACAAGTAAGTGCAGTTGAGTTGCAGGTGAGTTACAGGTGAGTTACAAGTAAGTGCAGTTGAGTTGCAGGTGAGTTATAGGTGAGTGCAGGTGAGTTATAGGTGAGTGCAGGTGAGTTATAGGTGAGTGCAGGTGAGTTACAGGTGAGTGCAGGTGAGTTACAGGTGAGTTACAGGTGAGTGCAGGTGAGTTATAGGTGAGTGCAGGTGAGTTATAGGTGAGTGCAGGTGAGTTATAGGTGAGTTACAGGTGAGTTACAGGTGAGTGCAGGTGAGTTACAGGTGAGTTACAGGTGAGTGCAGGTGAGTTACAGGTGAGTTACAAGTAAGTGCAGTTGAGTTGCAGGTGAGTTATAGGTGAGTGCAGGTGAGTTACAGGTGAGTTACAGGTGAGTTACAGGTGAGTTACAGGTGAGTGCAGTTGAGTGCAGGTGAGTTATAGGTGAGTGCAGGTGAGTTACAGGTGAGTTGAGAAGGTGAGATGAACATTTTATCTCACAAATTTTCAGTCAAGTGGTTTGTCCCTGCACAATGTATAGCTAAGCTGGTGAGAGTAAATGTCTTACTGCATCTCCACCTTTAGTGAATAGCAGGCGCGGATCCTCTACGTGTGTTAGGTGTGTGCACCGCACACCTAGCACGATCCCGTGCAGTTTGTTTGCTCCGATACACAAAATATCTCCACGAGGCTGACACTCTGTGTGTCACTCTGTGTCACTCTGTGTAACTCTGTGTGTCACTCTGTGTGTCACTCTGTGTCACTCTGTGTGTCACTCTGTGTAACTCTGTGTGTCACTCTGTGTCACTCTGTGTAACTCTGTGTGTCACTCTGTGTGTCACTCTGTGTGTCACTCTGTGTGTCACTCTGTGTCACTCTGTGTGTCACTCTGTGTGTCACTCTGTGTCACTCTGTGTAACTCTGTGTGTCACTCTGTGTGTCACTCTGTGTGTCACTCTGTGTCACTCTGTGTGTCACTCTGTGTGTCACTCTGTGTCACTCTGTGTGTCACTCTGTGTGTCACTCTGTGTGTCACTCTGTGTGTCACTCTGTGTCACTCTGTGTGTCACTCTGTGTCACTCTGTGTAACTCTGTGTGTCACTCTGTGTGTCACTCTGTGTCACTCTGTGTAACTCTGTGTGTCACTCTGTGTCACTCTGTGTCACTCTGTGTGTCACTCTGTGTCACTCTGTGTGTCACTCTGTGTGTCACTCTGTGTCACTCTGTGTGTCACTCTGTGTGTCACTCTGTGTCACTCTGTGTGTCACTCTGTGTCACTCTGTGTCACTCTGTGTCACTCTGTGTGTCACTCTGTGTGTCACTCTGTGTGTCACTCTGTGTCACTCTGTGTAACTCTGTGTGTCACTCTGTGTCACTCTGTGTAACTCTGTGTGTCACTCTGTGTGTCACTCTGTGTGTCACTCTGTGTCACTCTGTGTGTCACTCTGTGTCACTCTGTGTAACTCTGTGTGTCACTCTGTGTGTCACTCTGTGTCACTCTGTGTAACTCTGTGTGTCACTCTGTGTGTCACTCTGTGTGTCACTCTGTGTCACTCTGTGTAACTCTGTGTGTCACTCTGTGTGTCACTCTGTCACTCTGTGTGTCACTCTGTGTCACTCTGTGTGTCACTCTGTGTGTCACTCTGTGTCACTCTGTGTGTCACTCTGTGTCTCACTCTGTGTGTCACTCTGTGTCACTCTGTGTGTCACTCTGTGTGTCACTCTGTCACTCTGTCACTCTGTGTGTCACTCTGTGTGTCACTCTGTCACTCTGTCACTCTGTGTGTCACTCTGTGTGTCACTCTGTGTGTCACTCTGTCACTCTGTGTGTCACTCTGTGTGTCACTCTGTGTGTCACTCTGTGTGTCACTCTGTGTCACTCTGTGTGTCACTCTGTGTCACTCTGTGTGTCACTCTGTGTCACTCTGTGTGTCACTCTGTGTGTCACTCTGTGTGTCACTCTGTGTCTCACTCTGTGTGTCACTCTGTGTGTCACTCTGTGTCACTCTGTGTGTCACTCTGTGTCACTCTGTGTGTCACTCTGTGTGTCACTCTGTGTCACTCTGTGTCACTCTGTGTGTCACTCTGTGTCACTCTGTGTGTCACTCTGTGTGTCACTCTGTGTGTCACTCTGTCACTCTGTGTCACTCTGTGTGTCACTCTGTGTCTCACTCTGTGTGTCACTCTGTGTGTCACTCTGTGTGTCACTCTGTCACTCTGTGTGTCACTGTGTGTGTCACTCTGTGTAACTCTGTGTGTCACTCTGTGTCACTCTGTGTCACTCTGTGTGTCACTCTGTCACTCTGTGTCACTCTGTGTGTCACTCTGTGTCACTCTGTGTGTCACTCTGTGTGTCACTCTGTGTGTCACTCTGTGTCACTCTGTGTGTCACTCTGTGTCTCACTCTGTGTGTCACTCTGTGTCACTCTGTGTGTCACTCTGTGTGTCACTCTGTGTGTCACTCTGCTGCCAATTTGACCAGCACGAAAAGTATACGACGTTATGTTGGAGTGAGTGACTCTGACGCCGTTGGCCTCTCGGATATATTTTGTCCCGGTGTACTGTCACTCAGGGGCACGATACGACCCTGGTGAATGGACCCCATATCTCGAGGCTGCAGGCTCGTAAGAGCTAATAGACTGCACAGGACTGGCTCCTGTGACCTGACTGCGCGAGCCTGAGGGACGATTCTCTGCTGCGCCATGAAGAGTCGCGAGGAAGCTCTGTACATCATGCTCCTCTCCACGCGGTCACCATTTGCTTGTCTTATATTCCCTTTTGCATAATAATAATTCCTCCAGTGCTTGCACCGTCCATATTCACCTATGGATTATTTACTCCTGCCGGGAGCTCAGCCTGTGACACTAGAAACTCATCTATATGGATTTGTCTGTTGGTATATATCGCCATCACCTGACAATATAAGTAATAGCAGTTCACTGTGTGATAGACCTGTCGTATAAGCTGATAACATATCAGTAACTTTACATTGAAGCTGTTATTCAATATAAGGAAAGGGAGACAATTACTATAATTATTACTTCATTAATATATATGTTTGTAGGTAAAAGGATGGCACCGCGTTAGCCGTGGAAATACAGAATAGAAGTAATGCCATTTATTGGCTGACTAAGAGTTTGATTGCAAGCTTGCAGGGCAAGGTGGCTAAGTTGATTTTTTTCAGGCAGGGATCTTGTAACTTGGTCCTGAGAGCTTGCAATCAAATGCTCAATAAACAATATCCTCATAACTCTACCTGTATATGTTGATTTACATCACATTACTCTTTGTTTATATGGTGTCCATACTTCATGCAGAGCTTGATACAGAGAATAAAGGACCTACTAGATCAGATTAACAGATACAGACTGATATATGTGGTGGAATTTAAAGATTTTCCTGAAAATGTATATTTATTGATGTAATTAAACCAATACTAGCAACCTATGTCTCTCCCCAAATTCTGAAAGGTTCCTACTTATCCCCTCTGATCCTACCCTGTCTGCTTAAACATTGTTATTCTTATAAATGAGTCATTAGCTTTTATTTCCCAAATCCCCCATAATGAACCAGGAAGATATAAAATCCAGAGACCACTGGATTCGGATCATATGTACTAATATCTATCAGACTTAAAATAGCAAAACCTGCTTTAAATTCAATGTGTTTACTTGGTAGATATGATTGACTTTCCTAAGGTTCATATTATCAGTTTATTTTACCAAATTCCCACATTATATAACTTTGTAAGGAAGCTCAGTACACTGTACACGGACCAGTGTAATATAAAACAATACAACAGACCTGTCATCTGCGATCAATGTATCACACTACAAGATACACTGACAATTACAGTACTGAACTAACTGCAGGCTTTATAGATTTCACTTTAATTCATTACAACAGATCTCATTACCCTCAGCTACATGATCTTGGAGATCAATGCTAACTGTGATTTATAGGGAAGAGGACACAATATACAAGACATAAACGGACTGTGCCCATGAGCTTACAATCTAATATATAACTCACATTCATGGAATGAGATTATAAGCAGAACAAAAACAGAGAGTAAAATTGAGAGTTAGTTGGATCTTTAAGTGTTAATCTCTTTGAATTTCGATAAATGGAGATGTTGACTGTGCTATAGATTTTACTAGTAGCCCTAATATTGGGGGATACACAATTTAATAAATAAAAACTAATTTCAATTGACATACTAAGGAAATTGGATGAGTATTAACACAAAAAGTGTTTGTTTTTAGGTTACATGGCTGATATATAAAGCTGTGGCTTCATGGCGAGGATTAATATAACATGCATTAGAATAACGAATGAAAATAAAACATAATTATGGAATTTCCCCCCCGCAGGTAACCCGCACTGCACGTCCCCCGGCTCCCATGACACCCCATCAGGATGGAGACGTACCTGTCACTAAGAGTGATTTTCAGGAGATCAGGGCAAACGTTAAAACGCTTAAAGCGACTGTGACTAATCTGGGAACAGACATGCTAGAATCACAGCCGTGACGCCACACAAGAGGCTCTTATGCTCAAGATTGAGGACCTACAGAACACAACTCGTAACACTAATATCAGGCTTGGATCCTCCAGCATGACCTGCATTCCTCGGGCGGGTTCTGTCGCATTAGAGTCTAACCTGGCAAGGAAAGCCCATGTCAGGGGACGACGCTTTTCGAGTGACGGACCCTAAGTCTGGCCCCCCGGGACACGATCTTAAAAATGAGATCAGTGGCAGACAGAGCTGCCTTGCTGCTGAAATTCAGCAGACCAGACCCAATACGATTCGAAACCTCTGGCCTGTTGGCATTTCCTGACCTGGTCCACTCAACAGTTCTGTGGCGAAGATCGTTGAACCAGCTGACGGCGCATCTTATGGCGCATTAAATTCAGTACCGTTGGGGCCCAGCAAGGTCCCTTTTAGTCACGGCCCACGGTTCGACACACCGATATTATTCCACGGAGAATGTGGAGGATTTTCTTGGCACGTTATCCCTACCACCTATCCCAGCTCCGGAGTCAAGACCAATGAACTCTCAGGCATTGCCTTTTACCCCCGCTACCTGGGCTCCGGATGAGAGTGGTGAGAACGCTCTGCAGAATGACCCTAAAAGAAGTGTGCCTACAAATACTATTTCTGTGAGGGGTTCTAACCTACAGGGGGGAAAGGTCCAAGGGCCCACTGGAGCTCCCCCTGCACGTTCTCCCTGATACGCTGCCCGTGTGGCTTACGAATGTTTCATGTTGACCTTTCCTACTCTCATGCTCTCTGTATTTCTGTACAGACTATCTACTATCCTCCTCCTCTCCTCCTTATCTTCTCCTCTCATCCTTCTTCACCCTAGTTCCAGGTCTTATCTTTTATTTTCCTCTCTTATTCCTCAGACAAGATCAATGTTTTATTATTTTATGATTTATTCAGGGTCCGTCATGTACCTGATAAGTACAAACTGAATAATTGTGTCTAGAGATGTGCAAGTAGCACAATTGTGTCTTATACTATTTGTTAGGTTTACTAGGTGAGTTTTAAGATTTTATCTATATTGGTAACAAAGTCTAATCTGGCAAGTTTAGGTGCATTTTCATTCATTGACACCATTATACTTGCTGATACTGGAAGACCACACTGTTTTTCTCATCTGTATTGTTAAATCTATGTAATTTCCTTTTACTACAATTGCTGTTTTATTAACCACTGTTTCTGTCTATGGTGAGTATGACTGTGTCAAAAAAAAAACATAAAAACAATCAAAATTTAAAAATTTAAAAAAATAAAACATAATTGGGCTATCCAAGAAAAAAATGATGGAAGTACTTCCTATATATACCTATTACTTGCAATGGCGTAGGTTCTATGGGGATATGATAGAAACATTTACACACATAAAGGGAATCAACACAGGAAAGGAAAACAGTATATTTAAAGGAAGAAAAACTACCACAACTAGAGGACATTAGAGGGGCAACGATTTAAAGGAAGTATTACTTTACTGAGAGGGTAGTGGATGCATGGAATAGTCTTCCAGTAGAAGTGGTAGTGGTTAATACAGTGAAGGAGTTTAAGCATGCATGGGATAGGTATAAGGCTATCCTAGATATAAGATAAGGCCAGGGACTAATGAAAGTATTACATTACTGAGAGGGTAGTGGATGTATGGAATAGTCTTCCAGTAGAAGTGGTAGATGTTAATACAGTGAAGGAGTTTAAGCATGCATGGGATAGGTATAAGGCTATCCTAGATATAAGGCCAGGGACTAATGAAGTATTACTTTACTGAGAGGGTAGTGGATGTATGGAATAGTCTTCCAGTAGAAGTGGTAGAGGTTAATACAGTGAAGGAGTTTAAGCATGCATGGGATAGGTATAAGGCTATCCTAGATATAAGATAAGCTCAGGGACTAATGAAAGTATTACTTTACTGAGAGGGTAGTGGATGCATGGAATAGTCTTCCAGTAGAAGTGGTAGAGGTTAATACAGTGAAGGAGTTTAAGCATGCATGGGATAGGTATAAGGCTATCCTAGATATAAGATAAGGCCAGGGACTAATGAAAGTATTACATTACTGAAAGGTAGTGGGTGCATGGAATAGTCTTCCAGTAGAAGTGGTAGAGGTTAATACAGTGAAGGAGTTTAAGCATGCATGGGATAGGTATAAGGCTATCCTAGATATAAGATAAGGCCAGGGACTAATGAAAGTATTACATTACTGAGAGGGTAGTGGATGCATGGAATAGTCTTCCAGTAGAAGTGGTAGAGGTTAATACAGTGAAGGGGTTTAAGCATGCATGGGATAGGTATAAGGCTATCCTAGATATAAGATAAGGTCAGGGACTAATGAAAGTATTACATTAATGAGAGGGTAGTGGATGTATGGAATAGTCTTCCAGTAGAAGTGGTAGAGGTTAATACAGTGAAGGAGTTTAAGCATGCATGGGATAGGTATAAGGCTATCCTAGATATAAGATAAGGCCAGGGACTAATGAAAGTATTACATTACTGAGAGGGTAGTGGGTGCATGGAATAGTCTTCCAGTAGAAGTGGTAGAGGTTAATACAGTGAAGGAGTTTAAGCATGCATGGGATAGGTATAAGGCTATCCTAGATATAAGATAAGGCCAGGGACTAATGAAAGTATTACATTACTGAGAGGGTAGTGGATGTATGGAATAGTCTTCCAGTAGAAGTGGTAGAGGTTAATACAGTGAAGGAGTTTAAGCATGCGTGGGATAGGTATAAGGCTATCCTAGATATAAGATAAGGTCAGGGACTAATGAAAGTATTCAGATTATTTTTTTAGGCACAAATTGGTCCTATTACATTCTGTTCCTAGATCTATCTTGTATAATAATAATAAATCCCCCAGATTATACAAGGGTATACCCGCTCTTACCTATGTAAAAGTTGGTTGCCGTTCTCATCTGTCTGTGTTTGGAGATGACAAATATAACCAGAGAGTTTCCTATTAACCCCACCAGCATGATGAGGGCAAAAAACAGGGGCACCAGCCAAGCGTCCGTCAGGAAGGGTGGGGGGCCGCTCTCTGTGCGATTCAGGGACTCATTGGTTTGACTCCAGTTCCCCAGTAGGCTGAGGTTTAATGTCCAGGACACGGGTAACATGTCATCAAGCATCGACTCCCCGAGAGCCATTGGCAAGCAATGGGCATTCAACAGTCAGGATGTAGCAACCTCGAGCCCCCTCCACTTATTACTCGGCAAAGCTGTATTTTGTAACTTTAGATTGCAAGCTCTGCAGGCCAGGCCAGCAACCTTATTGTAGCAGCCTGCCTCTGTCAGACCCAGTTTGAGAATGAAAGGTTATGGGCGCAGTGAATAATCCGTGTGTGTAGAGGTGTCCGAACAGAGTTCAGAGAAAAAACGGTAAAGAAAAATAATAATAATTTAAAAAAAATGTTTTATTATCAGCGACTTAGTCCGAAGCTGGGACCGGATATCTGCCTGCGGCTCTGCTCTGTGATAGCTCTGTGCATATCCTTAGCAAAGCTCGGAGCTCTGGCTGCCTCTCCTCCAGCAGACACAAGTGTATGATAACTGGTGTTGTGTGTGTTTTATAGTGATGAGAGTGTGCACGTGCAATGTGAAAGCTGACAGCCACCTCCATGTACAGTTACCAGGCAACAAACCACATCCCCATCACTGGATTCATTTTGTCTTTCCAAAACTGGAACCGTTACAAAGGAGAACTGACCAGCTATTGGGGTGAGACTATGTCATCCTGGGTGATGCGTTATTATCACATCATCATGGACCAGAGAGATCCTAATTAAGGGACAACTGTCAGCAACAAAATACATGTCATTTAAAGATTGAACCAAGTGCAGGCATTTTATATAGAATACAAATAAAGCAACTTATTGAGACCTTTTCCCTTATTAAAACTCTATCAGGAGGACATCATTGGTCTGCCCCCCTGATAGAGATTCTAAACAACATGTCCGCCCCCTGATAGAGCTATACAGAGCAAAGATTCTAAACAACATGTCCAGCCCCTGATAGAGCTATACAGAGCAAAGATTCTAAACAACATGTCCAGCCCCTGATAGAGCTATACAGTGCAAAGATTCTAAACAACATGTCTGCCCCCTGATAGAGCTATACAGAGCAAAGATTCTAAACAACATGTCCAGCCCCTGATAGAGCTATACAGTGCAAAGATTCTAAACAACATGTCCGCCCCCTGATAGAGCTATACAGAGCAAAGATTCTAAACAACATGTCCAGCCCCTGATAGAGCTATACAGAGCAAAGATTCTAAACAACATGTCCAGCCCCTGATAGAGCTATACAGTGCAAAGATTCTAAACAACATGTCCGCCCCCTGATAGAGCTATATAGAGCAAAGACGGCTCAACAAGGTACTTATTTATATTTTTTATTGAAGGTTTTTTTTTTTATTTAAAATGTGTTTAACTGAAAGATTGCCTCGAGTGTAGACAAGTTAATACATTTTTACACGGTCTTGTTCAGCCATTGGATGTCACGTAATAATCGTAGTAATAATAATGTATTATTTGAATAGTGCAGACTCTCAGAAATAACCGAGCTGATAACAGATGTTATTATTACCTTGTTTGGTCCAGGGGCTGAAGCAGTGCCCCAATCTACTGCTCCTTATACAAAAATTACTTTAATCAAACCCGTATTCAATGAAGGTCTATATTGATAGCAACAGACCTAACAATACTTTATACAATCAACAAAGACAAGTAGGTATTCAACTTAAATAGGACAGATTGAGAATTGTGCCTCAGGTGATCATTGGTTTGTGTCTTTTTATTCAGAAAGATGTTTTTGAGATTGTCTGGGGCAGAGATATAACAAGTAAAGTTCACCTTTGGGCTATTTAAACATTTTAATGTTTTTAATGTTTGTAACTTGCTTTGTCTCTCCTACTCACCCAGCAGTCGACTGACCGGGGAAGGGGGGGCTGCACTGATTGGTTAAATGTCAGAATTAGGAGGAAAGGGAAGTGTTGGAAGCTTAAAACGCTCAGTAGAAGGGCAGGTGTTGAGCAGCCAAATGTCCGATTCGACCCCTTTTTTTTATCCATGGTGACATGGGGTGTTTTAACATTTCTGCAGTGTTTGTGTTTAGCTGGAATTTTCTTCTCTCTCATTTACTGTAACCACACAAATGATATATTATTATTTTTTATTTTTATTTATTTTTTTATTTCAAGTTTAAACATACAAAAAGTATCCTCGATATAAAAACAACATATCGCAAATTATTTCCAAGGCAGGATATACATTACATTTTAACGAAGTATTACATATTTTGTCATTCAGAAGGAAGTTTCATGATGTTATACTCAATTCCTGCCAAACGCTGGCCTGACTTCCCAATTCAACCAGGCATTCCCATCCACAAACTCACAATCCCTAATTTCGTACTCTAACATTCACACTCAAACTTCACATTCGCTCGCCCTTGGTGGTTCGTTGGCCCATGTGGCCAAGTCCAATAATGTTTCTTACAATTCAATAATATTTTTTCTTTATTCTTACCAACTATTCTATTAATTCTAAGCCTAAATTCGCCCTATATTCAGGCATCCAGCACTATACACTACTAAATCTTATTAAAACTTATTTGACTCTCAGGCTTTTACTCCACTCGCCTTTGGTATCTCATCATCCATGGGGACCAAATCCTATAGTAATCCTCCAGTGTGTTCGTATTGATACAAAAATAGCCCTTCTCCATTCTTGCTTGGAAGTCTATTTGTTTAATAACCTTTTTCTATATTAATTTCACCTTTGGTTTTCCAAGTTCTTGCCAAAACAATTTTAACTGCTATAAATATATGGATAACTAGAGTTCTATTATTAAGTTTAATCTTACTTAAGTCCAAGTGAAAAATCATCCTGGCTGGGTCTTGTTCAACCCTTACATTTAGAAGGTCAAATATAATCTGTCCTACCTGGGTCCATAGAGAATTAGCGAACCGGCACTCCCACCAAATTATTTTTATCGCCATAAGAAAACCTTTCTTTAGCATTATTTTCCTCGTATCATATAATTTACTACAATATAACATAAAATAACTTTGACATGAAAAATCTATTACACAATTACAAATGGTAAAAAAAACAAAAACCTTCTAAATAGTTTCTAAATCTTGTCCTGAGTTTAAAAATATGCAATCCTTACATGTTTTTAAGTTGTTGTTTTTTTGCAAGTTATAAGGCAATAACCAAAAGTAGCTTTTTTGTTTCCTAACCATTTTTTACCTAAAGCGACCTTTTGACCCCAATCCTAACCATAACCCTAAACCTAGACCTAACCCTAGCACTATATCTAACCCTAATGTAGCTCTAACCCTACCCCTTATGATACCCCTAGATCTAAGGCTAATTTATCCTTTTTTGTATTGCAATGTTGTGGACTGCCTCAGTCTAGCAGTCTAGTGATATTTAATCACTTCAGAAGCTCTTACCCACAAGAGGATGGCACCATATTGGAGGAGCATGCTTCGGCACATAATTTCGATTTTAATTTAATGGACTCTTTTGTTAGTCCAATGTTAATGCAGTTTGCCATTCCAAAAGCCTTTGGACCAACAAGTGGAATAGCTAAAATATATATAGCTTGATATACAATAAACAGGTAAACAACATTTAGCTGAACTGTGTTCCTCTCCATGCTCCTCACTTTGCTCCTCTCCGTGCTCCTCCTTGTGCTCCTCCCTGTGCTCCTCTCCATGCTCCTCCCTGTGCTCCTCTCCATGCTCCTCCCTGTGCTCCTCGCTGTGTTCCTCTCCATGCTTCTCACTGTGCTCCTCTCCATGCTCCTCCCTGTGCTCCTCTCCATGCTCCTCCCTGTGCTCCTCGCTGTGTTCCTCTCCATGCTTCTCACTGTGCTCCTCTACATGCTCCTCCCTGTGTTCCTCTCGATGCTCCTCACTGTGCTCCTCTCCATGCTCCTCCCTGTGCTCCTCTCCATGCTCCTCTCCATGCTCCTCACTGTGCTCCTCTTTATGCTCCTCTCCGTGCTCCCCTCCATGCTCCTCTCCGTGCTCCCCTCCATGCTCCTCCCTGTGCTCCTCTCCATGCTCCGCTCCGTGCTCCTTTCCATGCTCCTCACTGTGCTCCTCTCCATGCTCCTCTCCGAGCTCCTCCCTGTGCTTTTCTCCATGCTCCTCACTGTGCTCCTCTTTATGCTCCTCTTTGTGCTCCTCTCCATGCTGCTCCCTGTGCTCCACTCCATGCTCCTCCCTGTGCTCCTTTCCATGCTCCTCACTGTGCTCCTCTCCATGCTCCTCTCCATGCTCCTCTCCATGCTCCTCCCTGTGCTCCTCTCCATGCTGCTCCCTGTGCTCCTCTCCATGCTCCTCCCTGTGCTTGTCTCCATGCTCCTCCCTGTGCTTGTCTCCATGCTCCTCCCTGTGCTCCTCTCCATGCTGCTCCCTGTGCTCCTCTCCATGCTCCTCCCTGTGCTTGTCTCCATGCTCCTCCCTGTGCTTGTCTCCATGCTCCTCCCTGTGCTTGTCTCCATGCTCCTCCCTGTGCTTGTCTCCATGCTCCTCCCTGTGCTCCTCTCCATGCTCCTCCCTGTGCTTGTCTCCATGCTCCTCCCTGTGCTTGTCTCCATGCTCCTCCCTGTGCTTGTCTCCATGCTCCTCCCTGTGCTCCTCTCCATGCTCCTCCCTGTGCTCCTCTCGATGCTGCTCCCTGTGCTCCTCTCCATGCTCCTCCCTGTGCTCCTCTCCATGCTGCTCCCTGTGCTCCTCTCCATGCTCCTCCCTGTGCTTGTCTCCATGCTGCTCCCTGTGCTCCTCTCCATGCTCCTCCCTGTGCTTGTCTCCATGCTGCTCCCTGTGCTCCTCTCCATGCTCCTCCCTGTGCTTGTCTCCATGCTCCTCCCTGTGCTCCTCGCTGTGTTCCTCTCCATGCTCGTCCCTGTGCTCCTCTCCATGCTGCCTTTTTGGTTAAGTGGCAAAGTGGTTAAAGTAGCTTCTGAATGATGCTCCTAGGGATAATCTCGTTCAGATGGTTCCTTGTGACACCTACCAAACCTCCAGCCAGGGAGGATCTGATCCTCGCCCCTCCTGACTGTCTCTCACTGCTGCCAGAAAGATGCTCCATTAAATGTTTGCTTTTGCAGAGATTAGGGCTAAAGGATTATTTCCCCATTCTTTATGCATTGAAGTTTCACTTGTTGATTCTATAATTATTCAGCAAAAAAAAAAAAAAAATAGTTTCTATTTACATAAAATGATTGGTATAAGGAATTCTTATTTATTATTCATGAACCAATATCAGGGATTTGTTTTGTTCCTGAGGTGCTCAGCCTTTGAGTTTGGCTTCAGGCTTAATGTCAGGGGGAATTGAATTGACCACATGGCTCCAAGACATTTAATTCTGGAGATTTCTCCCAATCCTTGTGTTATTTTGTTTCTCAGATAAAATCAACTCAACATTCATCAAAGATGTGAAAAAAGAATAAAGAAATCCAGGAATCATACATGCATTTAATACAAATCCCCACAGCTGATTAAATCAGTTACTTGCTGCGTAAGATTTATTAAAGTAAATGCTAAATAAGTCATGGGTCAGACTGGAAATGACCCAACTTCGACCTGTGCAACATGTATCACATAGTATTCCCTGTATAAACACATAATGCCCCGTGTAAACACTATATACAACGTGTAAACACTATATACAATGTGTAAACACTATATGCAACGTATAAACACTATATGCAACGTATAAACACTATATACAACGTGTAAACACTATATACAACGTATAAACACTATATACAACGTATAAACACTATATACAACGTATAAACACTATATGCAACGTATAAACACTATATACAATGTGTAAACACTATATACAATGTATAAACACTATATACAACGTGTAAACACTATATACAACGTGTAAACACTATATACAACGTATAAACACTATATGCAACGTATAAACACTATATGCAACGTATAAACACTATATTCAACGTATAAACACTATATGCAACGTATAAACACTATATACAACGTATAAACACTATATGCAACGTATAAACACTATATACAACGTGTAAACACTATATGCAACGTATAAACACTATATATATTCTGCAATATGAATAGACTGACCCACATCACGTGGCACCATGTACACGTAACACACCTGTGCATGGTCTGACCCTAGCCCTGCTATGAAAAGACACACGCCTACACCGCTGCGTTTCTGTGATTAATACATCGACACAATGTTTCATGGACCTGGTGATATTCACACGTGCTAATGTCCTGTCCTAATAATACTTCATCATTCAGACCTACTGGAGAGCAGCCTCGTCGTTCCAGCCGGGGGGAGACGATTCAATGGCATTTGCTGGTGTCACTTTGCAGTTTCGTTATTAGACCAGAATAGATTAATTTACAAAGAAGCTCATCTTCCACACAGACACAGAGCGTGTTAACAAACCGTGTCTATTGTACAAGCCAACAACGTGTTAACATCAGGAGAAGCTAATAATCCTGGCAGTGCCAACTCATAGAAACATAGAAACATAGAATGTGTCGGCAGATAAGAACCATTCGGTCCATCTAGTCTGCCCTATCCTCAAAAATAATCCACACTGAAGAGCCAGATAAATCCAGCTCTGATTGGCTGTGCATGTGTTGACACTGTCAGTGTGCCAGCCTCCTGACTGGCTCTGTCTCAGCTCTGAGGCAGAGGTCCCAATTTCTACGCTTGCCTCACTCACAGAAAGTGCTAGCTATATCTCTGAGACAGATGAGCATATAGTAACCATATCTGGCCAACATTATATTAGGAAGGTATTATATAATTCTCCTAAATACCTGATCGAACCTCGGCCTCTCTTATCCTTTATAAACATGCAACTCCCATCACTCAGTATATTCTGTCAGCATATTGCTGACCTTGATTTGTCTCCATATTGATATCCATTGGCCAGACTCAGACAGACCCAGCTAGATATTCCCTCATGGAGCTCTGTGCACTGACCTCTCCCAAAGCTCACAGAACTTCTGGGGGCATCTCTATGCCAGGGCCAAAATCCCTAGAGGACAAGACTATGCAAGGGGTGAAGCTGCTCCCGCAACCTGAGCTCCAGCCTAATAAATAGATATACGGGAAGCAGAAAACTGAACACTCCAGAGAGATACTAAACAGGGTGTTTATTCTGCTCTAATCCCTTCCAGAAATGTATGTGCAAATCTCCATCAAGAAACCAAACACTGACCGTGGATATAAATGAATAATGTGCGCCCTGATCCAAAGCTCAGTGTTCAATGGCCCCCCGACAGCTGCCAAACAAAGAGACAGAGAGAGAGATCAATAAACTGCGCTCTAATCCCCTCTCATCCGCAGGATCGCTGCAGAGATATTTAGGATTCTTTCAATCACAAAAACAGACAATTCCAGAAGCAAATCCTATAAGGTGAAGATATAGGAGCAGCTCAAAGTAAGATGCAATAAAAGGCTTGGAATAAAAAGCTAACAGGACTGGCAGAAGGTTTAACGAGTCCGACTCCCAAACATAACTTATACTGGGAATGTACAGAATATGCCTATTATATAAAACATCTAATCTATACACTGTAGGGCGGACTCAGGAGGCTCCCATATATCCCAAAATGGATTCAGATTGGAAACTTTCACAAATTGACAAAATATTCCTGAATTCAGGTTCAAAGCGTCTGTTCAGAAACCAAACCATCGGAAGCATTCAGATTAGCATTAGATCTTTTCACCCCGAACACGAATTTGGGTAACAATTCGCCCATTTCATTTCTAGAGATTTGAGCTAGAGAATTGACTACAAAGTGTGTAAACATAGATTAAACACAAACCAATGTATATACAATTATAATATATGAATGGTATAAATTATAATACTATATTTACATTAATATAAGCATTTATTTTTACATTTTTACTGATTTTATTACACTTTGGGAGATTCCAGCCATTGACTTCAATGGAAGGACTTCAGTTATATTCAGAATAGTTGAGGTTCTCCAAAAAACACCCTAAAAATAAGCTGATGCCCTCCTCGTCGAAGTCTATGACGAGCCCCTAGGCTGCATTCATTTCGGCTGCATTAAGTGTCGGGAGATATCGCTGGGGAGTCCATTCCGATGTCCCACGCACATCGCAGGCTTCCTGAGCAGCTTGATATGCGGGTACCGACTTAAGGCCAAAGTAGTCGAGTTGAGAAAAAAAAATCTCCCATTCAACTATACTTCAAATGCTGCTAATGTGGCCTTAATTTTGTAGGTTATAGAACCGTGTAAAGCCATTTGTGAGATTCCTGCTATTTCACAATGTGAGGTGCCAGCTATGAGATTATTCCAATTACTAAGAATAACAGATTATGCTCCATTACCTGAATCTCCCAATTCTTCCTGTCGATGCACATTTGATTCTTTTGCATGCCTGGCCACTCATTATGTCATTGTAGGATCTCTCTTATTGTCAGTTAGAGCAAACAGAACAATAGAGGAAGATGTTATATGGCATCTAGAGAAGCAGAAATTAGCAGTAATCACTCTGTTCTTTGTAACTAGAAGAGTCTTTCAGGAGATCAGTAGATGGTCTTGGTGCAGTTCTGAGGTCAGGATGGAGAACTGCACTAATGAAAGTATTACATTACTGAGAGGGTAGTGGATGTATGGAATAGTCTTCCAGTAGAAGTGGTAGAGGTTAATACAGTGAAGGAGTTTAAGCATGCATGGGATAGATATAAGGCTATCCTAGATATAAGATAAGGCCAGGGACTAATGAAAGTATTACATTACTGAGAGGGTAGTGGATGTATGGAATAGTCTTCCAGTAGAGGTGGTAGAGGTTAATACAGTGAAGGAGTTTAAGCATGCATGGGATAGGTATAAGGCTATCCTCGATATAAGATAAGGCCAGGGACTAATGAAAGTATTACTTTACTGAGAGGGTAGTGGATGCATGGAATAGTCTTCCAGTAGAAGTGGTAGAGGTTAATACAGTGAAGGAGTTTAAGCATGCGTGGGATAGGTATAAGGCTATCCTAGATATAAGATAAGGTCAGGGACTAATGAAAGTATTACTTTACTGAGAGGGTAGTGGATGTATGGAATAGTCTTCCAGTAGAAGTGGTAGAGGTTAATACAGTGAAGGAGTTTAAGCATGCATGGGATAGGTATAAGGATATCCTAGATATAAGATAAGGTCAGGGACTAATGATAGTATTACATTACTGAGAGGGTAGTGGATGTATGGAATAGTCTTCCAGTAGAAGTGGTAGAGGTTAATACAGTGAAGGAGTTTAACCATGCATGGGATAGGTATAAGGCTATCCTAGATATAAGATAAGGCCAGGGACTAATGAAAGTATTACATTACTGAGAGGGTAGTGGATGTATGGAATAGTCTTCCAGTAGAAGTGGTAGAGGTTAATACAGTGAAGGAGTTTAAGCATGCATGGGATAGATATAAGGCTATCCTAGATATAAGATAAGGCCAGGGACTAATGAAAGTATTACATTACTGAGAGGGTAGTGGATGTATGGAATAGTCTTCCAGTAGAGGTGGTAGAGGTTAATACAGTGAAGGAGTTTAAGCATGCATGGGATAGGTATAAGGCTATCCTCGATATAAGATAAGGCCAGGGACTAATGAAAGTATTACTTTACTGAGAGGGTAGTGGATGCATGGAATAGTCTTCCAGTAGAAGTGGTAGAGGTTAATACAGTGAAGGAGTTTAAGCATGCGTGGGATAGGTATAAGGCTATCCTAGATATAAGATAAGGTCAGGGACTAATGAAAGTATTACTTTACTGAGAGGGTAGTGGATGTATGGAATAGTCTTCCAGTAGAAGTGGTAGAGGTTAATACAGTGAAGGAGTTTAAGCATGCATGGGATAGGTATAAGGATATCCTAGATATAAGATAAGGTCAGGGACTAATGATAGTATTACATTACTGAGAGGGTAGTGGATGTATGGAATAGTCTTCCAGTAGAAGTGGTAGAGGTTAATACAGTGAAGGAGTTTAACCATGCATGGGATAGGTATAAGGCTATCCTAGATATAAGATAAGGCCAGGGACTAATGAAAGTATTACATTACTGAGAGGGTAGTGGATGTATGGAATAGTCTTCCAGTAGAAGTGGTAGAGGTTAATACAGTGAAGGAGTTTAAGCATGCATGGGAAAGATATAAGGCTATCCTAGATATAAGATAAGGCCAGGGACTAATGAAAGTATTACATTACTGAGAGGGTAGTGGATGTATGGAATAGTCTTCCAGTAGAAGTGGTAGAGGTTAATACAGTGAAGGAGTTTAAGCATGCATGGGATAGGTATAAGGCTATCCTAGATATAAGATAAGGCCAGGGACTAATGAAAGTATTACATTACTGAGAGGGTAGTGGATGTATGGAATAGTCTTCCAGTAGAAGTGGTAGAGGTTAATACAGTGAAGGAGTTTAAGCATGCATGGGATAGATATAAGGCTATCCTAGATATAAGATAAGGCCAGGGACTAATGAAAGTATTACTTTACTGAGAGGGTAGTGGATGTATGGAATAGTCTTCCAGTAGAAGTGGTAGAGGTTAATACAGTAAAGGAGTTTTAGCATGCATGGGATAGGTATAAGGCTATCCTAGATATAAGATAAGGCCAGGGACTAATGAAAGTATTACATTACTGAGAGGGTAGTGGATGTATGGAATAGTCTTCCAGTAGAAGTGGTAGAGGTTAATACAGTGAAGGAGTTTAAGCATGCATGGGATAGGTATAAGGCTATCCTAGATATAAGATAAGGCTAGGGACTAATGAAAGTATTACATTACTGATAGGGTAGTGGATGTATGGAATAGTCTTCCAGTAGAAGTGGTAGAGGTTAATACAGTGAAGGAGTTTTAGCATGCATGGGATAGGTATAAGGCTATCCTAGATATAAGATAAGGCCAGGGACTAATGAAAGTATTACATTACTGAGAGGGTAGTGGATGTATGGAATAGTCTTCCAGTAGAAGTGGTAGAGGTTAATACAGTGAAGGAGATTAAGCATGCATGGGATAGGTATAAGGCTATCCTAGATATAAGATAAGGCCAGGGACTAATGAAAGTATTACTTTACTGAGAGGGTAGTGGATGCATGGAATAGTCTTCCAGTAGAAGTGGTAGAGGTTAATACAGTGAAGGAGTTTAAGCATGCATGGGATAGGTATAAGGCTATCCTAGATATAAGATAAGGTCAGGGACTAATGAAAGTATTCAGATATATTCTTAACACTGCTTATACTGTGACTGTATCACCCAAACACTGCTTATAATGTGACTGTATCACCCAAACACTGCTTATACTGTGACTGTATCACCTAAACACTGCTTATACTGTGACTGTATCACCCAAACACTGCTTATACTGTGACTGTATCACCCAAACATTGCTTATACTGTGACTGTATCGCCTAAACACGGCTTCTACTGTGACTGTATCACCTAAACACTGCTTACAATGTGACTGTATCACCTAAACACTGCTTATACTGTGACTGTATCACCCAAACACTGCTTATACTGTGACTGTATCACCCAAACACTGCTTATACTGTGACTGTATCACCTAAACACTGCTTATACTGTGACTGTATCACCTAAACACTGCTTATACTGTGACTGTATCACCTAAACACTGCTTATACTGTGACTGTATCACCCAAACACTGCTTATACTGTGGCTGTATCACCCAAACACTGCTTATACTGTGACTGTGTCACCTAAACACTGCTTATACTGTGACTGTATCACCTAAACACTGCTTATACTGTGACTGTATCACCCAAACACTGCTTATACTGTGACTGTATCACCCAAACACTGCTTATTCTGTGAATAGAGAGATTAAAAATGATGAGAATGATCTATACATTGTGTGACCAAAAGTGCAGCAAATGCATAAAGTATGAGAAGCCCCCAATGTATTCTATATGGGTCTGAGAGCACTTGCCCAGCTCCCATCTCCTATTTTATAGGCCGGGGGTCAGGCCCCATATTTGGGATCCATTTGGCTGACTCACATGTAAGGTCCATCCTGAGCGATATCATACACCGGCAAAATACAATATGAATCCACTAAGATAAATGACTATATATATAAACATCCAAAATAAATAGAAAGACAAAAGGTTGAGAGCAAGATCAGTAGTATGAAATGATTATTATATCTGTAAATTCATACCGTTGTTCTGAGAAACAAAATAATCATTAATACTCCAAATAATAAGCAAATAAATAGAAATAACGGCATAATAGTGCCAAATAATCATCACCTGATCTAAAATAATGATCAGAAACATTCCAGATCAGCAACCCTAAATATATCAGAATAATGACTTATTATATATAAACAAGTGCTGTATGTTTGAGAACTGAGGGGCGTTTAAACATAGAGGGGTGGGCTCAGGGTGGTCTGTGGATGCGTCTCAAACAAAAGCATAAAGATCAGAACACAGAATTGCATGAAAATGTTTATCTCCCTTCTGCTCGTTTGTAAACAAAATGAATGATTGTTGTGCGTGACTGCGGAGCGGATGACTGCGGAGCGGATGACTGCGGAGCGGATGACTGCGGAGCGGATGACAAGGTGCCGCGAAACAAGTCCAATTAAATGCAGAAAATATCTCTACTTCTGTGACACTGGTACTGTCCCTGCGTTAAACCTCTCATTAATTCCTGCTCAGGTGCAGGGAAACTGAATATTACAAAATGTTTATCTACTAATAAAAAAACTATAAAATATTCTCGTCTGAGATTGAAGCCCTGGTGCTGGATGAAAAGGTTTTAAAACCGGTTTGTCTACAACAATATTCCATTAATGAGCTAACTGTGGATGTAAATAAAGCGGCAAATATACAATACGTGAATGGACTGTATCATCTAAACACTGCTTAACTACCGGGACTGTATCATCTAAACGCTGCTTAAATACTGGGACTGTATCATCTAAACGCTGCTTAAATACCGGGACTGTATCATCTAAACGCTGCTTAAATACCGGGACTGTATCATCTAAACGCTGCTTAAATACCGGGACTGTATCATCTAAACGCTGCTTAAATACCGGGACTGTATCATCTAAACGCTGCTTAAATACTGGGACTGTATCATCTAAACACTGCTTAACTACCGGGACTGTATCATCTAAACGCTGCTTAAATACCGGGACTGTATCATCTAAACGCTGCTTAAATACTGGGACTGTATCATCTAAACACTGCTTAAATACCGGGACTGTATCATCTAAACGCTGCTTAAATACTGGGACTGTATCATCTAAACGCTGCTTAAATACCGGGACTGTATCATCTAAACACTGCTTAAATACCGGGACTGTATCATCTAAACGCTGCTTAAATACCGGGACTGTATCATCTAAACGCTGCTTAAATACCGGGACTGTATCATCTAAACGCTGCTTAAATACCGGGACTGTATCATCTAAACGCTGCTTAAATACTGGGACTGTATCATCTAAACGCTGCTTAAATACCGGGACTGTATCATCTAAACGCTGCTTAAATACCGGGACTGTATCATCTAAACGCTGCTTAAATACCGGGACTGTATCATCTAAACGCTGCTTAAATACTGGGACTGTATCATCTAAACACTGCTTAAATACTGGGACTGTATCATCTAAACGCTGCTTAAATACCGGGACTGTATCATCTAAACGCTGCTTAAATACCGGGACTGTATCATCTAAACGCTGCTTAAATACCGGGACTGTATCATCTAAACGCTGCTTAAATACTGGGACTGTATCATCTAAACGCTGCTTAAATACCGGGACTGTATCATCTAAACACTGCTTAAATACCGGCACTGTATCATCTAAACGCTGTTTAAATACTGGGACTGTATAATCTAAACACTGCTTAAATACCGGCACTGTATCATCTAAACACTGCTTAAATACCGGCACAGTATCATCTAAACACTGCTTAAATACTGGGACTGTATCATCTAAACACTGCTTAAATACCGGGACTGTATCATCTAAACGCTGCTTAAATACTGGGACTGTATCATCTAAACACTGCTTAAATACCGGCACTGTATCATCTAAACACTGCTTGAATACTGGGACTGTATCATCTAAACACTGCTTAAATACTGGGACTGTATCATCTAAACGCTGCTTAAATACTGGGACTGTATCATCTAAACGCTGCTTAAATACCGGGACTGTATCATCTAAACACTGCTTAAATACTGAGACTGTATCATCTAAACGCTGCTTAAATACCGGGACTGTATCATCTAAACACTGCTTAAATACCGGGACTGTATCATCTAAACGCTGCTTAAATACCGGGACTGTATCATCTAAACACTGCTTAAATACTGGGACTGTATCATCTAAACGCTGCTTAAATACCGGGACTGTATCATCTAAACACTGCTTAAATACCGGGACTGTATCATCTAAACACTGCTTAAATACCGGGACTGTATCATCTAAACACTGCTTAAATACCGGGACTGTATCATCTAAACACTGCTTAAATACTGAGACTGTATCATCTAAACGCTGCTTAAATACCGGGACTGTATCATCTAAACACTGCTTAAATACTGGGACTGTATCATCTAAACACTGCTTAAATACCGGGACTGTATCATCTAAACACTGCTTAAATACTGGGACTGTATCATCTAAACGCTGCTTAAATACCGGGACTGTATCATCTAAACACTGCTTAAATACCGGGACTGTATCATCTAAACACTGCTTAAATACTGGGACTGTATCATCTAAACACTGCTTAAATACTGAGACTGTATCATCTAAACGCTGCTTAAATACCGGGACTGTATCATCTAAACGCTGCTTAAATACCGGGACTGTATCATCTAAACGCTGCTTTAATACCGGAATGGTTCATGTCACAAACCGGACACCCGGACACAATCTCGGGTTAAATACCGGGACTGTATCATCTAAACACTGCTTAAATACTGGGACTGTATCATCTAAACACTGCTTAAATACTGGGACTGTATCATCTAAACGCTGCTTAAATACTGGGACTGTATCATCTAAACGCTGCTTAAATACTGGGACTGTATCATCTAAACGCTGCTTAAATACCGGGACTGTATCATCTAAACACTGCTTAAATACTGGGACTGTATCATCTAAACACTGCTTAAATACCGGGACTGTATCATCTAAACACTGCTTAAATACTGGGACTGTATCATCTAAACACTGCTTAAATACTGGGACTGTATCATCTAAACACTGCTTAAATACTGGGACTGTATCATCTAAACGCTGCTTAAATACCGGGACTGTATCATCTAAACACTGCATAAATACTGGGACTGTATCATCTAAACGCTACTTAAATACTGGGACTGTATCATCTAAACACTGCTTAAATACTGAGACTGTATCATCTAAACACTGCTTAAATACCGGGACTGTATCATCTAAACACTGCTTAAATACCGGGACTGTATCATCTAAACACTGCTTAAATACTGGGACTGTATCATCTAAACGCTGCTTAAATACTGGGACTGTATCATCTAAACACTGCTTAAATACCGGGACTGTATCATCTAAACGCTGCTTAAATACCGGGACTTTATCATCTAAACACTGCTTAAATACTGGGACTGTATCATCTAAACACTGCTTAAATACCGGCACTGTATCATCTAAACGCTGCTTAAATACTGGGACTGTATCATCTAAACGCTGCTTAAATACCGGGACTGTATCATCTAAACACTGCTTAAATACCGGGACTGTATCATCTAAACACTGCTTAAATACTGGGACTGTATCATCTAAACACTGCTTAAATACTGAGACTGTATCATCTAAACACTGCTTAAATACCGGGACTGTATCATCTAAACACTGCTTAAATACCGGGACTGTATCATCTAAACGCTGCTTAAATACAGGGACTGTATCATCTAAACACTGCTTAAATACTGAGACTGTATCATCTAAACACTGCTTAAATACTGAGACTGTATCATCTAAAAGCTGCTTAAATACCGGGACTGTATCATCTAAACGCTGCTTTAATACCGGCACTGTATCATCTAAACGCTGCTTAAATACTGGGACTGTATCATCTAAACACTGCTTAAATACCGGGACTGTATCATCTAAACGCTGCTTAAATACTGGGACTGTATCATCTAAACACTGCTTAAATACTGAGACTGTATCATCTAAACACTGCTTAAATACTGAGACTGTATCATCTAAACGCTGCTTAAATACCGGCACTGTATCATCTAAACGCTGCTTTAATACCGGGACTGTATCATCTAAACTCTGCTTAAATACCGGGACTGTATCATCTAAACGCTGCTTAAATACTGGGACTGTATCATCTAAACACTGCTTAAATACCGGGACTGTATCATCTAAACGCTGCTTAAATACTGGGACTGTATCATCTAAACGCTGCTTAAATACCGGGACTGTATCATCTAAACACTGCTTAAATACTGGGACTGTATCATCTAAACACTGCTTAAATACCGGCACTGTATCATCTAAACGCTGCTTAAATACCGGCACTGTATCATCTAAACGCTGCTTTAATACCGGGACTGTATCATCTAAACGCTGCTTTAATACCGGGACTGTATCATCTAAACGCTGCTTTAATACCGGGATGGTTTATGTCACAAACCGGACACCCGGACACAATCTCGGGTTAAATACCGGGACTGTATCATCTAAACACTGCTTAAATACTGGGACTGTATCATCTAAACACTGCTTAAATACTGGGACTGTATCATCTAAACGCTGCTTAAATACCGGGACTGTATCATCTAAACACTGCTTAAATACCGGGACTGTATCATCTAAACACTGCTTAAATACTGGGACTGTATCATCTAAACACTGCTTAAATACTGGGACGGTATCATCTAAACGCTGCTTAAATACCGGGACTGTATCATCTAAACACTGCTTAAATACTGGGACTGTATCATCTAAACACTGCTTAAATACCGGCACTGTATCATCTAAACGCTGCTTAAATACTGGGACTGTATCATCTAAACGCTGCTTAAATACCGGGACTGTATCATCTAAACACTGCTTAAATACTGGGACTGTATCATCTAAACACTGCTTAAATACCGGGACTGTATCATCTAAACACTGCTTAAATACTGGGACTGTATCATCTAAACGCTGCTTAAATACCGGGACTGTATCATCTAAACACTGCTTAAATACCGGGACTGTATCATCTAAACACTGCTTAAATACTGGGACTGTATCATCTAAACACTGCTTAAATACGGAGACTGTATCATCTAAACGCTGCTTAAATACCGGGACTGTATCATCTAAACGCTGCTTAAATACCGGGACTGTATCATCTAAACGCTGCTTTAATACCGGAATGGTTCATGTCACAAACCGGACACCCGGACACAATCTCGGGTTAAATACCGGGACTGTATCATCTAAACACTGCTTAAATACTGGGACTGTATCATCTAAACACTGCTTAAATACTGGGACTGTATCATCTAAACGCTGCTTAAATACTGGGACTGTATCATCTAAACGCTGCTTAAATACTGGGACTGTATCATCTAAACGCTGCTTAAATACCGGGACTGTATCATCTAAACACTGCTTAAATACTGGGACTGTATCATCTAAACACTGCTTAAATACCGGGACTGTATCATCTAAACACTGCTTAAATACTGGGACTGTATCATCTAAACACTGCTTAAATACTGGGACTGTATCATCTAAACACTGCTTAAATACTGGGACTGTATCATCTAAACGCTGCTTAAATACCGGGACTGTATCATCTAAACACTGCATAAATACTGGGACTGTATCATCTAAACGCTACTTAAATACTGGGACTGTATCATCTAAACACTGCTTAAATACTGAGACTGTATCATCTAAACACTGCTTAAATACCGGGACTGTATCATCTAAACACTGCTTAAATACCGGGACTGTATCATCTAAACACTGCTTAAATACTGGGACTGTATCATCTAAACGCTGCTTAAATACTGGGACTGTATCATCTAAACACTGCTTAAATACCGGGACTGTATCATCTAAACGCTGCTTAAATACCGGGACTTTATCATCTAAACACTGCTTAAATACTGGGACTGTATCATCTAAACACTGCTTAAATACCGGCACTGTATCATCTAAACGCTGCTTAAATACTGGGACTGTATCATCTAAACGCTGCTTAAATACCGGGACTGTATCATCTAAACACTGCTTAAATACCGGGACTGTATCATCTAAACACTGCTTAAATACTGGGACTGTATCATCTAAACACTGCTTAAATACTGAGACTGTATCATCTAAACACTGCTTAAATACCGGGACTGTATCATCTAAACACTGCTTAAATACCGGGACTGTATCATCTAAACGCTGCTTAAATACAGGGACTGTATCATCTAAACACTGCTTAAATACTGAGACTGTATCATCTAAACACTGCTTAAATACTGAGACTGTATCATCTAAAAGCTGCTTAAATACCGGGACTGTATCATCTAAACGCTGCTTTAATACCGGCACTGTATCATCTAAACGCTGCTTAAATACTGGGACTGTATCATCTAAACACTGCTTAAATACCGGGACTGTATCATCTAAACGCTGCTTAAATACTGGGACTGTATCATCTAAACACTGCTTAAATACTGAGACTGTATCATCTAAACACTGCTTAAATACTGAGACTGTATCATCTAAACGCTGCTTAAATACCGGCACTGTATCATCTAAACGCTGCTTTAATACCGGGACTGTATCATCTAAACTCTGCTTAAATACCGGGACTGTATCATCTAAACGCTGCTTAAATACTGGGACTGTATCATCTAAACACTGCTTAAATACCGGGACTGTATCATCTAAACGCTGCTTAAATACTGGGACTGTATCATCTAAACGCTGCTTAAATACCGGGACTGTATCATCTAAACACTGCTTAAATACTGGGACTGTATCATCTAAACACTGCTTAAATACCGGCACTGTATCATCTAAACGCTGCTTAAATACCGGCACTGTATCATCTAAACGCTGCTTTAATACCGGGACTGTATCATCTAAACGCTGCTTTAATACCGGGACTGTATCATCTAAACGCTGCTTTAATACCGGGATGGTTTATGTCACAAACCGGACACCCGGACACAATCTCGGGTTAAATACCGGGACTGTATCATCTAAACACTGCTTAAATACTGGGACTGTATCATCTAAACACTGCTTAAATACTGGGACTGTATCATCTAAACGCTGCTTAAATACCGGGACTGTATCATCTAAACACTGCTTAAATACCGGGACTGTATCATCTAAACACTGCTTAAATACTGGGACTGTATCATCTAAACACTGCTTAAATACTGGGACGGTATCATCTAAACGCTGCTTAAATACCGGGACTGTATCATCTAAACACTGCTTAAATACTGGGACTGTATCATCTAAACACTGCTTAAATACCGGCACTGTATCATCTAAACGCTGCTTAAATACTGGGACTGTATCATCTAAACGCTGCTTAAATACCGGGACTGTATCATCTAAACACTGCTTAAATACTGGGACTGTATCATCTAAACACTGCTTAAATACTGAGACAGTATCATCTAAACACTGCTTAAATACCGGGACTGTATCATCTAAACACTGCTTAAATACTGGGATTGTATCATCTAAACGCTGCTTAAATACCGGGACTGTATCATCTAAACGCTGCTTAAATACTGGGACTGTATCATCTAAACACTGCTTAAATACCGGCACTGTATCATCTAAACGCTGCTTAAATACTGGGACTGTATCATCTAAACACTGCTTAAATACCGGGACTGTATCATCTAAACACTGCTTAAATACTGGGACTGTATCATCTAAACACTGCTTAAATACTGAGACTGTATCATCTAAACACTGCTTAAATACCGGGACTGTATCATCTAAACACTGCTTAAATACTGAGACTGTATCATCTAAACACTGCTTAAATACCGGGACTGTATCATCTAAACACTGCTTAAATACCGGGACTGTATCATCTAAACGCTGCTTTAATACCGGGACTGTATCATCTAAACGCTGCTTAAATACTGGGACTGTATCATCTAAACACTGCTTAAATACTGAGACTGTATCATCTAAACACTGCTTAAATACTGAGACTGTATCATCTAAACGCTGCTTAAATACCGGGACTGTATCATCTAAACGCTGCTTTAATACCGGCACTGTATCATCTAAACGCTGCTTAAATACTGGGACTGTATCATCTAAACACTGCTTAAATACCTGGACTGTATCATCTAAACGCTGCTTAAATACTGGGACTGTATCATCTAAACACTGCTTAAATACTGAGACTGTATCATCTAAACACTGCTTAAATACTGAGACTGTATCATCTAAACGCTGCTTAAATACCGGCACTGTATCATCTAAACGCTGCTTTAATACCGGGACTGTATCATCTAAACGCTGCTTAAATACCGGGACTGTATCATCTAAACGCTGCCTAAATACTGGGACTGTATCATCTAAACACTGCTTAAATACCGGGACTGTATCATCTAAATGCTGCTTAAATACTGGGACTGTATCATCTAAACGCTGCTTAAATACCGGGACTGTATCATCTAAACACTGCTTAAATACTGGGACTGTATCATCTAAACACTGCTTAAATACCGGCACTGTATCATCTAAACGCTACTTAAATAAATGGACTGTATCATCTAAACGCTGCTTAAATACCGGCACTGTATCATCTAAACGCTGCTTTAATACCGGGACTGTATCATCTAAACGCTGCTTTAATACCGGGATGGTTTATGTCACAAACCGGACACCCGGACACAATCTCGGGTTAAATACCGGGACTGTATCATCTAAACACTGCTTAAATACTGGGACTGTATCATCTAAACACTGCTTAAATACTGGGACTGTATCATCTAAACGCTGCTTAAATACCGGGACTGTATCATCTAAACACTGCTTAAATACCGGGACTGTATCATCTAAACACTGCTTAAATACTGGGACTGTATCATCTAAACACTGCTTAAATACTGGGACGGTATCATCTAAACGCTGCTTAAATACCGGGACTGTATCATCTAAACACTGCTTAAATACTGGGACTGTATCATCTAAACACTGCTTAAATACCGGCACTGTATCATCTAAACGCTGCTTAAATACTGGGACTGTATCATCTAAACGCTGCTTAAATACCGGGACTGTATCATCTAAACACTGCTTAAATACTGGGACTGTATCATCTAAACACTGCTTAAATACTGAGACAGTATCATCTAAACACTGCTTAAATACCGGGACTGTATCATCTAAACACTGCTTAAATACTGGGATTGTATCATCTAAACGCTGCTTAAATACCGGGACTGTATCATCTAAACGCTGCTTAAATACTGGGACTGTATCATCTAAACACTGCTTAAATACCGGCACTGTATCATCTAAACGCTGCTTAAATACTGGGACTGTATCATCTAAACACTGCTTAAATACCGGGACTGTATCATCTAAACACTGCTTAAATACTGGGACTGTATCATCTAAACACTGCTTAAATACTGAGACTGTATCATCTAAACACTGCTTAAATACCGGGACTGTATCATCTAAACACTGCTTAAATACTGAGACTGTATCATCTAAACACTGCTTAAATACCGGACTGTATCATCTAAACACTGCTTAAATACCGGGACTGTATCATCTAAACGCTGCTTTAATACCGGGACTGTATCATCTAAACGCTGCTTAAATACTGGGACTGTATCATCTAAACACTGCTTAAATACTGAGACTGTATCATCTAAACACTGCTTAAATACTGAGACTGTATCATCTAAACGCTGCTTAAATACCGGGACTGTATCATCTAAACGCTGCTTTAATACCGGCACTGTATCATCTAAACGCTGCTTAAATACTGGGACTGTATCATCTAAACACTGCTTAAATACCCGGACTGTATCATCTAAACACTGCTTAAATACTGAGACTGTATCATCTAAACACTGCTTAAATACTGAGACTGTATCATCTAAACGCTGCTTAAATACCGGCACTGTATCATCTAAACGCTGCTTTAATACCGGGACTGTATCATCTAAACGCTGCTTAAATACCGGGACTGTATCATCTAAACGCTGCCTAAATACTGGGACTGTATCATCTAAACACTGCTTAAATACCGGGACTGTATCATCTAAATGCTGCTTAAATACTGGGACTGTATCATCTAAACGCTGCTTAAATACCGGGACTGTATCATCTAAACACTGCTTAAATACTGGGACTGTATCATCTAAACACTGCTTAAATACCGGCACTGTATCATCTAAACGCTACTTAAATAAATGGACTGTATCATCTAAACGCTGCTTAAATACCGGCACTGTATCATCTAAACGCTGCTTTAATACCGGGACTGTATCATCTAAACGCTGCTTTAATACCGGGATGGTTCATGTCACAAACCGGACACCCGGACACAATCTCGGGTTAAATACCGGGACTGTATCATCTAAACACTGCTTAAATACTGGGACTGTATCATCTAAACGCTGCTTAAATACCGGGACTGTATCATCTAAACACTGCTTAAATACTGGGACTGTATCATCTAAACGCTGCTTAAATACCGGGACTGTATCATCTAAACACTGCTTAAATACCGGGACTGTATCATCTAAACACTGCTTAAATACCGGGACTGTATCATCTAAACACTGCTTAAATACTGGGACTGTATCATCTAAACGCTGCTTAAATACCGGGACTGTATCATCTAAACACTGCTTAAATACTGGGACTGTATCATCTAAACACTGCTTAAATACCGGCACTGTATCATCTAAACGCTGCTTAAATACTGGGACTGTATCATCTAAACGCTGCTTAAATACCGGGACTGTATCATCTAAACACTGCTTAAATACTGGGACTGTATCATCTAAACACTGCTTAAATACTGAGACTGTATCATCTAAACACTGCTTAAATACCGGGACTGTATCATCTAAACACTGCTTTAATACCAGGACTGTATCATCTAAACACTGCTTAAATACCGGGACTGTATCATCTAAACGCTGCTTAAATACTGGGACTGTATCATCTAAACACTGCTTAAATACTGAGACTGTATCATCTAACACTGCTTAAATACTGAGACTGTATCATCTAAACGCTGCTTAAATACCGGCACTGTATCATCTAAACGCTGCTTTAATACCGGGACTGTATCATCTAAACGCTGCTTAAATACCGGGACTGTATCATCTAAACGCTGCTTAAATACTGGGACTGTATCATCTAAACACTGCTTAAATACCGGGACTGTATCATCTAAACGCTGCTTAAATACTGGGACTGTATCATCTAAACGCTGCTTAAATACCGTGACTGTATCATCTAAACACTGCTTAAATACTGGGACTGTATCATCTAAACGCTGCTTAAATACCGGGACTGTATCATCTAAACGCTGCTCAAATACCGGGACTGTATCATCTAAACGCTGCTTAAATACTGGGACTGTATCATCTAAACACTGCTTAAATACTGGGACTGTATCATCTAAACGCTGCTTAAATACTGGGACTGTATCATCTAAACGTTGCTTTAATACCGGGACTGTATCATCTAAACGCTGCTTAAATACTGGGACTGTATCATCTAAACACTGCTTAAATACTGAGACTGTATCATCTAAACACTGCTTAAATACTGAGACTGTATCATCTAAACGCTGCTTAAATACCGGGACTGTATCATCTAAACGCTACTTTAATACCGGCACTGTATCATCTAAACGCTGCTTAAATACTGGGACTGTATCATCTAAACACTGCTTAAATACCCGGACTGTATCATCTAAACGCTGCTTAAATACTGGGACTGTATCATCTAAACACTGCTTAAATACTGAGACTGTATCATCTAAACACTGCTTAAATACTGAGACTGTATCATCTAAACGCTGCTTAAATACCGGCACTGTATCATCTAAACGCTGCTTTAATACCGGGACTGTATCATCTAAACGCTGCTTAAATACCGGGACTGTATCATCTAAACGCTGCCTAAATACTGGGACTGTATCATCTAAACACTGCTTAAATACTGGGACGGTATCATCTAAACGCTGCTTAAATACCGGGACTGTATCATCTAAACACTGCTTAAATACCGGCACTGTATCATCTAAACGCTGCTTAAATACTGGGACTGTATCATCTAAACGCTGCTTAAATACCGGGACTGTATCATCTAAACACTGCTTAAATACTGGGACTGTATCATCTAAACACTGCTTAAATACTGAGACAGTATCATCTAAACACTGCTTAAATACCGGCACTGTATCATCTAAACGCTGCTTAAATACTGGGACTGTATCATCTAAACACTGCTTAAATACTGGGACTGTATCATCTAAACACTGCTTAAATACTGAGACAGTATCATCTAAACACTGCTTAAATACCGGGACTGTATCATCTAAACACTGCTTAAATACTGGGATTGTATCATCTAAACGCTGCTTAAATACCGGGACTGTATCATCTAAACGCTGCTTAAATACTGGGACTGTATCATCTAAACACTGCTTAAATACCGGCACTGTATCATCTAAACGCTGCTTAAATACTGGGACTGTATCATCTAAACACTGCTTAAATACCGGGACTGTATCATCTAAACACTGCTTAAATACCGGCACTGTATCATCTAAACGCTGCTTAAATACTGAGACTGTATCATCTAAACACTGCTTAAATACCGGGACTGTATCATCTAAACACTGCTTAAATACTGAGACTGTATCATCTAAACACTGCTTAAATACCGGACTGTATCATCTAAACACTGCTTAAATACCGGGACTGTATCATCTAAACGCTGCTTTAATACCGGGACTGTATCATCTAAACGCTGCTTAAATACTGGGACTGTATCATCTAAACACTGCTTAAATACTGAGACTGTATCATCTAAACACTGCTTAAATACTGAGACTGTATCATCTAAACGCTGCTTAAATACCGGGACTGTATCATCTAAACGCTGCTTTAATACCGGCACTGTATCATCTAAACGCTGCTTAAATACTGGGACTGTATCATCTAAACACTGCTTAAATACCCGGACTGTATCATCTAAACGCTGCTTAAATACTGGGACTGTATCATCTAAACACTGCTTAAATACTGAGACTGTATCATCTAAACACTGCTTAAATACTGAGACTGTATCATCTAAACGCTGCTTAAATACCGGCACTGTATCATCTAAACGCTGCTTTAATACCGGGACTGTATCATCTAAACGCTGCTTAAATACCGGGACTGTATCATCTAAACGCTGCCTAAATACTGGGACTGTATCATCTAAACACTGCTTAAATACCGGGACTGTATCATCTAAATGCTGCTTAAATACTGGGACTGTATCATCTAAACGCTGCTTAAATACCGGGACTGTATCATCTAAACACTGCTTAAATACTGGGACTGTATCATCTAAACACTGCTTAAATACCGGCACTGTATCATCTAAACGCTACTTAAATAAATGGACTGTATCATCTAAACGCTGCTTAAATACCGGCACTGTATCATCTAAACGCTGCTTTAATACCGGGACTGTATCATCTAAACGCTGCTTTAATACCGGGATGGTTCATGTCACAAACCGTACACCCGGACACAATCTCGGGTTAAATACCGGGACTGTATCATCTAAACACTGCTTAAATACTGGGACTGTATCATCTAAACGCTGCTTAAATACCGGGACTGTATCATCTAAACACTGCTTAAATACTGGGACTGTATCATCTAAACGCTGCTTAAATACCGGGACTGTATCATCTAAACACTGCTTAAATACCGGGACTGTATCATCTAAACACTGCTTAAATACCGGGACTGTATCATCTAAACACTGCTTAAATACTGGGACTGTATCATCTAAACGCTGCTTAAATACCGGGACTGTATCATCTAAACACTGCTTAAATACTGGGACTGTATCATCTAAACACTGCTTAAATACCGGCACTGTATCATCTAAACGCTGCTTAAATACTGGGACTGTATCATCTAAACGCTGCTTAAATACCGGGACTGTATCATCTAAACACTGCTTAAATACTGGGACTGTATCATCTAAACACTGCTTAAATACTGAGACTGTATCATCTAAACACTGGTTAAAAGACCGGGACTGTATCATCTAAACACTGCTTTAATACCAGGACTGTATCATCTAAACACTGCTTAAATACCGGGACTGTATCATCTAAACGCTGCTTAAATACTGGGACTGTATCATCTAAACACTGCTTAAATACTGAGACTGTATCATCTAACACTGCTTAAATACTGAGACTGTATCATCTAAACGCTGCTTAAATACCGGCACTGTATCATCTAAACGCTGCTTTAATACCGGGACTGTATCATCTAAACGCTGCTTAAATACCGGGACTGTATCATCTAAACGCTGCTTAAATACTGGGACTGTATCATCTAAACACTGCTTAAATACCGGGACTGTATCATCTAAACGCTGCTTAAATACTGGGACTGTATCATCTAAACGCTGCTTAAATACCGTGACTGTATCATCTAAACACTGCTTAAATACTGGGACTGTATCATCTAAACGCTGCTTAAATACCGGGACTGTATCATCTAAACGCTGCTCAAATACCGGGACTGTATCATCTAAACGCTGCTTAAATACTGGGACTGTATCATCTAAACACTGCTTAAATACTGGGACTGTATCATCTAAACGCTGCTTAAATACTGGGACTGTATCATCTAAACGTTGCTTTAATACCGGGACTGTATCATCTAAACGCTGCTTAAATACTGGGACTGTATCATCTAAACGCTGCTTTAATACCGGGACTGTATCATCTAAACGCTGCTTAAATACTGGGACTGTATCATCTAAACACTGCTTAAATACCGGGACTGTATCATCTAAACGCTGCTTAAATACTGGGACTGTATCATCTAAACACTGCTTAAATACCGGGACTGTATCATCTAAACGCTGCTTAAATACTGGGACTGTATCATCTAAACACTGCTTAAATACCGGGACTGTATCATCTAAACGCTGCTTTAATACCGGGATGGTTCATGTCACAAACCGGACACACCACAGACACAGCTCACACAGGTCACGCCATATACTGGCGCTTGCGTTGGCGCCGGTTGCGTTGGCGCTGGTTGCGTTGGCTGCGTTGGCGCTGGTTGCGTTGGCGCTGGTTGCGTTGGCGCTGGTTGCGTTGGCTGCGATGGCGCTGGTTGCGTTGGCGCTGGTTGCGTTGGCGCTGGTTGCGTTGGCTGCGATGGCGCTGGTTGCGTTGGCGCTGGTTGCGTTGTGCGATGGCGCTGGTTGCGTTGGCGTTGGTTGCGTTGGCGCTGGTTGCGTTGGCGTTGGTTGCGTTGGCGTTGGCTGCGTTGGCGCTGGTTGCGTTGGCGCTGGTTGCGTTGGCGCTGGTTGCGTTGGCTGCGATGGCGCTGGTTGCGTTGGCGCTGGTTGCGTTGGCTGCGATGGCGCTGGTTGCGTTGGCGCTGGTTGCGTTGGCTGCGATGGCGCTGGTTGCGTTGGCGCTGGTTGCGTTGGCTGCGATGGCGCTGGCTGCGATGGCGCTGGTTGCGTTGGCGTTGGTTGCGTTGGCGCTGGTTGCGATGGCGCTGGTTGCGTTGGCGTTGGTTGGCGTTGGTTGCGTTGGCGCTGGTTGCGTTGGCTGCGATGGCGCTGGTTGCGTTGGCGCTGGTTGCGTTGGCGCTGGTTGCGTTGGCGCTGGTTGCGTTGGTTGCGTTGGCGCTGGTTGCGTTGGCGCTGGTTGCGATGGCGTTGGCGCTGGTTGCGTTGGCGCTGGTTGCGTTGGCGTTGGCGTTGGTTGCGTTGGCGCTGGTTGCGTTGGCGCTGGTTGCGTTGGCGCTGGTTGCGTTGGTTGCGTTGGCGTTGGTTGCGTTGGCGCTGGTTGCGTTGGCGCTGGTTGCGTTGGTTGCGTTGGCGTTGGTTGCGTTGGCGCTGGTTGCGTTGGCGCTGGTTGCGTTGGTTGCGTTGGCGTTGGCTGCGATGGCGCTGGTTGCGTTGGCGTTGGTTGCGTTGGCGCTGGTTGCGTCGGCGCTGGTTGCGTTGGCGCTGGTTGCGTTGGCGTTGGTTGCGTTGGCGTCGGCGCTGGTTGCGTTGGCGCTGGTTGCGTTGGCGTTGGTTGCGTTGGCGTTGGCGCTGGTTGGGTTGGCGTTGGCGTTGGTTGCGTTGGCGCTGGTTGCGTTGGCGTTGGTTGCGTTGGCGCTGGTTGCGTTGGCGCTGGTTGCGTTGGCGTTGGTTGCGTTGGCGCTGGTTGCGTTGGCGTTGGTTGCGTTGGCGTTGGCGCTGGTTGCGTTGGCGCTGGTTGCGTTGGCGTTGGCGTTGGTTGCGTTGGCGTTGGTTGCGTTGGCGCTGGTTGCGTTGGCGCTGGTTGCGTTGGTTGCGTTGGCGTTGGTTGCGTTGGCGCTGGTTGCGTTGGCGCTGGTTGCGTTGGTTGCGTTGGCGTTGGTTGCGTTGGCGCTGGTTGCGTTGGCGCTGGTTGCGTTGGTTGCGTTGGCGTTGGCTGCGATGGCGCTGGTTGCGTTGGCGTTGGTTGCGTTGGCGCTGGTTGCGTTGGCGCTGGTTGCGTTGGCGTTGGTTGCGTTGGCGCTGGTTGCGTCGGCGCTGGTTGCGTTGGCGCTGGTTGCGTTGGCGTTGGTTGCGTTGGCGTCGGCGCTGGTTGCGTTGGCGCTGGTTGCGTTGGCGTTGGTTGCGTTGGCGTTGGCGCTGGTTGGGTTGGCGTTGGCGTTGGTTGCGTTGGCGCTGGTTGCGTTGGCGTTGGTTGCGTTGGCGCTGGTTGCGTTGGCGCTGGTTGCGTTGGCGTTGGTTGCGTTGGCGCTGGTTGCGTTGGCGTTGGTTGCGTTGGCGTCGGCGCTGGTTGCGTTGGCGCTGGTTGCGTTGGCGTTGGTTGCGTTGGCGTTGGCGCTGGTTGGGTTGGCGTTGGCGTTGGTTGCGTTGGCGCTGGTTGCGTTGGCGCTGGTTGCGTTGGCGCTGGTTGCGTTGGCGCTGGTTGCGTTGGCGTTGGTTGCTTTGGCGTTGGCGCTGGTTGCGTTGGCGCTGGTTGCGTTGGCGTTGGCGTTGGTTGCGTTGGCGCTGGTTGCGTTGGCGCTGGTTGCGTTGGCGTTGGTTGCGTTGGCGCTGGTTGCGTTGGCGTTGGTTGCGTTGGCGCTGGTTGCGTTGGCGTTGGTTGCGTTGGCGCTGGTTGCGTTGGTGTTGGTTGCGTTGGCGCTGGTTGCGTTGGCGCAGCCTATGTATAAAATAATCAGCCGCTGAAATCTCTTATTTCTTATTCTATACATCCACAGTAAAGAAATGATTTGGTCAGGGGCGTCCAACATGCGGCCCGCGGGACATGGAGGCGGAGCCCGCGTGAGAGCTGCAGCGGTGATACAGTCCAATAAAGTCATGTTTAAGGCATCATGGTGTGATTAGAGAGACTGTAACACAGATACATGCGTGATGTGCAGGACACCGTGTGTCTGGAGATTGCTCCATTATCACTGACACATTATGTTCCACTAACACATCACAAGCCCATCTAACACTCGCCGGGGGGCTGCTGCTTATCTGATGGCTGCATTTATTACTTGTATTTGTTTTATTTTCCATTTAACAGTGAAAGCAGGAATCTCTCTGGACACAAAGATGGGGAATCATTCAAATCCCACCCGGGATATTGCCCAATCCCTCATCCCATCTACATTACAATCATTACAATCGTGTGCAATCAAGGGGGGCCGCAATCCCTGTGTCCGGGGGGATCTCATACCATTTACCAACATTGTGTTCTTTTTGTCAGACTTTTTCCTCAAGGGTTTACTAGAGGGAACTGCAGGGAATTGAGAAGGGAAGTTCAAACTTTAGGCCAAAGTAGCTGAATGGGAGAATTTTTCCAAATCAGCTGCTTTGACCTTACATTAGAGATTCCCTGTAATTCTCTTTATTGCGTAGACCCTCCGATAAATCTATCTTTTAGTTCCTCTGCTTGCTCTTTATATAGTGTTCATTTTGTACAATCCCCACCTCATTTCACAATGATCCATACATTGCAGACTGCCTGGGGTCTGCATGTAAACCCCTCTAAATGAATCAATGTGAATGTGTGAGAACCCACAATATATACAGTATGCAGAGAGTGATAAAGAGCAGGGTTAGTGCAGGAAGGTATACACAGTATAAGGTGATGTGTGGCAGAGCTCTGACCCATTCAAAGCACAGATTGCAAGCTCTTGGAGCACAGTGTTACCCAGTCAGGCCCAAAGAACATGTAAATACTCATTAAATAGATTAATTGAACACATAGTGATTTGTATGTGGCTGTCATGGACTGAACACTGTGTCTCAGTTCAGTGTTTAAATAAAATGATCAGATGAAGGGGAGCGCCTGACGCGTTTCATGTATGCAAATGAATTCAGTGAGGTGGGTTGTGCTACACAGTGTCTAGGACTTCGTCTACAGCAATCTCCCCATATTTGTTAGTGGTGATGTAAACCAGACTTAATATGCACCTGCCACAGAAAGCTTGAAACAAGATTAGAGCTTTGTCAACGCATTTCGCATTGGACACATCGGCTCTTCAGGAGTTTCTCCGTGTTTGGATACAGCTGTCCTGTACCCAAATCCCACTGTAAATGTCATTACAGTATCCGTGTCTCTCTGGTCTCTTTTGAAGTTAGAGGGTGATACAAGCAGTGCAGACGCATAAAATATTGATTAAAATGATCCCTACAGACATTGCTGATTAGTGTTTGTTTCACAGCTGGGCTTTCGTTACGGTTGCCTTGCCATGCAGGCATTTAATGGCAGATTACGAGATGATATCTTTGTTTTGACTGTGAAATTCAGGACTGATATTGAGGTTTGGGCCAAGTTCACATCAAAGTCTCCATAATGGTCAGATACATTAATCTACAAGGATCGGTACAGATATCGCTTTCTAATATAGAAGAAGTTACTATACAGAGCAGCATGGTTTTATCTCATTGGACTTTCAAGATCTAAAAGGCTAAAAACAAATTTGAATGTGTAGTTTCTACAATGTACAGTGGCCAAGACATTAAAGTGTTATTGAATTCCGTATGTATTAGCTGCAGTCCTCCATATAACAAACTCAGGAATAAACATTTATTGCTCGCTCCTACAGGTGAGATGAGAAAGGCCCACGCGGCACATTGGCTTTAGAAGGAGGACAAGAAAAAGGGGTATTATGAAGGAGAGAAAAAGATGAAGGCAAGGAGGTTTATGGAAGAGAGAACAAGAGTTCAGGGAGCCTTATGTGTTATGTGAGCTAGGTTTTGTATAGGGGGTCATTAGGTTTTAATCCTATATGTGTAATTATTCGTATTTTACCAGGAAGAAGGCTTTGCGGTTCCTCTTATTTTCAGATTATTTGTTAAAGGAAACTGCAAAGGACTTTGGTGCAACAAGTACTGTTTACCGTACATTGTAAAGGTTTTTTTTTTTTCATCCAAATACATGTCAGGGAACCATGTGAATCTCCTCCAGCTTTGTTAAATTAAACATTTTTTAAATTAAACAAAGAATAAAATCACTGATTTTTCAGCTTTCTTTACCAAGGATGTGTTTTGGTTTGGTGGGAAGGGTTTATTAGTTATAAACGGTACTGGGATTATAACCATATTTTGCAATTACACAGACAGTATGTTGTAATCAAATAAAACTTTTTGTGTTCACACAATTATAAAAAAATAAATTCAATGTACTTTGTCTTGAAAGAATAATTACAAATAAAAATATTACAGATATTTGAGGTTTCATGAAGAGGTATTTTGCAGTGAGACCATAGATGATAATATTATAGTATCGCGATAGAGCTGTACGCAGAGTCATACTCCAAGTCATTGATGGTGTCTTATAGTAAGTGTAATCCTGCCTCGGTGCCTCAATTACCCCGACTCACTAAACCTCATTTATTTTCCAACAGAGCTCCAGTCTTATCTTCTCTTCTGTCTGCTCTTACAAGCGATGTCTGTCCTTCCAGAAACTACATCCCAAGCAAAATGCCAAGAACATTTCTCAAGTCACTGATGGCCACTTCAGCACACGCTGTGACCCTGGAAACCTGATTTGTATCTCGG
Source organism: Pelodytes ibericus (assembly GCA_036172795.1). Lineage (NCBI taxonomy): Eukaryota > Metazoa > Chordata > Amphibia > Anura > Pelodytidae > Pelodytes > Pelodytes ibericus. The sequence continues at coordinate 2,577,866 of CM069865.1, read as the reverse complement.
GTAACCTGATTTGCATCTCGGGTAACCTGATTTGCATCTCGGGTAACCTGATTTGTATCTCGGGTAACCTGATTTGTATCTCGGGTAACCTGATTTGCATCTCGGGTAACCTGATTTGTATCTCGGGTAACCTGATTTGCATCTCGGGTAACCTGATTTGCATCTCGGGTAACCTGATTTGCATCTCGGGTAACCTGATTTGCATCTCGGGTAACCTGATTTGCATCTCGGGTAACCTGATTTGCATCTCGGGTAACCTGATTTGTATTTCGGGTAACCTGATTTGCATCTCGGGTAACCTGATTTGCATCTCGGGTAACCTGATTTGTATCTCGGGTAACCTGATTTGCATCTCGGGTAACCTGATTTGCATCTCGGGTAACCTGATTTGCATCTCGGGTAACCTGATTTGTATCTCGGGTAACCTGATTTGCATCTCGGGTATCCTGATTTGTATCTCGGGTAACCTGATTTGTATCTCGGGTAACCTGATTTGTATCTCGGGTAACCTGATTTGTATCTCGGGTAACCTGATTTGTATTTCGGGTAACCTGATTTGTATCTCGGGTAACCTGATTTGTATTTCGGGTATCCTGATTTGTATCTCGGGTAACCTGATTTGTATCTCGGGTAACCTGATTTGTATTTCGGGTAACCTGATTTGTATCTCGGGTAACCTGATTTGTATTTCGGGTAACCTGATTTGCATCTCGGGTAACCTGATTTGCATCTCGGGTAACCTGATTTGTATTTCGGGTAACCTGATTTGCATCTCGGGTAACCTGATTTGTATTTCGGGTAACCTGATTTGCATCTCGGGTAACCTGATTTGCATCTCGGGTAACCTGATTTGTATTTCGGGTAACCTGATTTGCATCTCGGGTAACCTGATTTGCATCTCGGGTAACCTGATTTGTATTTCGGGTAACCTGATTTGCATCTCGGGTAACCTGATTTGCATCTCGGGTAACCTGATTTGCATCTCGGGTAACCTGATTTGTATTTCGGGTAACCTGATTTGCATCTCGGGTAACCTGATTTGCATCTCGGGTAACCTGATTTGCATTTCTAATGAATGTTGATTTTTTTTTTCACTGCTGTTTCTTGTGATTGAAACTCAGTCTTTGGTATTAATTCCAGATTGCAAAACTGTTCAAATGAGAGAGTGAACAAAAAAATAGCAATTATGACTAATCCACTTCTCTAATTACTGATATGGCAAAGACAGGGTGTCAGAGTTCTGATAAACAAACATATCCAATGAGTATTATCAGTCTTTATCAGTCTCATGCAATTACATTGAGCTGATAGCTCAGATCCAGACATGAATAGAGTTCACTTACATAACCCAGTGTTATGGTGCAAAGTATAAGATATATATAGACGTGGACAGTGGAAGGGCAGGGAGATGAGCAATAGAAGTGCATTGTAACCACCAGTAGCATGACACACTCAGATTACTCCTGTCTCATTGATTTTATTTCTAGTTAAACCTTCTCTCGTTCTCTGATGCCAGGTGAGGCTGGCGGATAAATGAAAAAAGCTGTAACGATACCAGGCAGCTGCCAGCGGTATCCTTGTTTTTCCAAATCTGCTGCTGCCAGCGACTGAGCAGAACTGCTGTTATCCATACTTTCCACTGCGAAGGGGAAATGATGCAGGATACTCACTGTGCCCAAGGGAGACTACCTGTTCATAAGAATCGCAGATTCATTTTCAAATTTAAAAAAAACTGGGCTGAACATATTTTATCTTGACCAGCAGAATAGTTTGAGGCCCAGTTTAAAGGGCATATGAAGGTACTGAGTGAGTTTCCCTTTGGGCTTAGCATTTTTTGCACTGGTGATTTTATATTTACTACTGGCTACGCAGACATCTCTGTGCAGCGGCAGACATCATTCACCACGTTTCAAGCAGGGTTGGGCTAGATGAACACCCAGTCAAGTAATCATTCTGTTTTGTATAGATGATCCAGAATCAAGAGCTAAAGTTACGAGAATCCCGAGCGTTGGGTGGTATGTCTGACCAGGTCAGAGCTCCCCCATAGAGCTCTCAGCCCCTGTGCCCTGCCTGCCTGGCTAATACATAACGAATGTAATAAAGACCCTCTGCCTGCTGCCAGTGGTGATTGCACTCAGCGGGGTCTAGCATTCACTGTCTTGATGGGCTTTGTGTGTTGGGAATTCGCTCTGCGTGACTTCTCTCATCCTGAGCATTTCTGCTCCCATTATACATAGGCAATACGTTAGAGCTCACTAAAAGGACATTGACATTTCCCAGAATCCCGCTGTGTCCAGCTTGACCGTTCCCCCTGGCATAAAGCTATTAGCCATCAGATAACCAGAGGCAGAGAGTCATCAGTATTAAGCCACTGTATTCTTCGGAAACAGGGGTGGTGCTAGGTTTTTAGGGGGTCTAAAGTGACAAATCATGTAGGGGGCCTGGTGTAAGCTTTTTGTCTCTTCTCACTTAGGCACTTTATTATTCTGTTAGCAATGGGGGGTAAAAGGAATGGAAGCTCATAGGGGTTCATTCAGAAAGTTGTTTGACTAACTATATGCTAAGTTGCTAACTATGCTTTTTTACATATGTTGGTGGCTCGGCTCCGCTATACGGAGGTTCTAGATCTTTGTAACCCTTCGCATGCTGTATTAAGGGTTGTGGGGTTATGTACAAAGCTACAGCCTGGGAAGCTTAATGACTGTGCAGGGACTAATTATGTATAACAATGATTGCAACATTTTCTTTTTAGACATTAAATACATATTTGTGACTTGATAAAGAGCGGGTCTAAATCCAAACACCTCACTCTGTGTCTCCTGTGCCATGCAGAGAGTCTTGCACTCAGTGTCCAAATACTGATTTCATAATTACTGGGGGTTTATAATCCAGGAGAGGATTATGTTTTATTTCTCTGTATCCCACTTTATCCTCCACCTATATGAATGGCAGGGTAGCGTTTAGTGAGGGCTGATGGGATGCTTTTGGATATTCGTTTGGTTGGATGTTGTATATGGCCTGGACACAGAGCAACGTGAGGACTCAATCCAGCAAGGGATGCCATCGTTTCACCACTGTAACCTGATGATAATATACCAATGAGGAACATTTCACCTTTCCCCAGATTAATCTCCCAAATTCACATAGCTCGTCAGGCATCCATGATTTACTACAAACTCCTCTTCCTATCAAGACCTTTATAGATTGCAGGATTAAACTTACCAGGAAAGGTTACAGCATCTTAACATGTATAGCTTGGGGGAAAGACGTAACAGGGGGGATATGATAGAAACATTTATATACATAAAGGGAATCAACACAGTAACGGAGGAGAGGATATTTATATGAAGAAAAAATACCACAACTAGAGGACATAGTCTGAAATTAGAGGGGCAACGATTTAAAGTAATATCAGGAAGTATTACTTTACTGAGAGGGTAGTGGATGCATGGAATAGCCTTCAAGCAGAAGTGGTAGAGGTAAACACAGTCAAGGATTTTAAGCATGCATGGGTTAGGTATAAGGCTATCCTAGATATAAGATAAGGCCAGGGACTAATGAAAGTATTACATTACTGAGAGGGTAGTGGATGCATGGAATAGTCTTCCAGTAGAAGTGGTAGAGGTTAATACAGTGAAGGAGTTTAAGCAAGCATGGGATAGGTATAAGGCTATCCTATATATAAGATAAGGCCAGGGACTAATGAAAGTATTACTTTACTGAGAGGGTAGTGGATGTATGGAATAGCCTTCCAGTGGAAGTGGTAGAGGTTAATACAGTGAAGGAGTTTAAGCAAGCATGGGATAGGTATAAGGCTATCCTATATATAAGATAAGGCCAGGGACTAATGAAAGTATTACTTTACTGAGAGGGTAGTGGATGTATGGAATAGTCTTCCAGTAGAAGTGGTAGAGGTTAATACAGTGAAGGAGTTTAAGCATGCATGGGATAGGTATAAGGCTATCCTAGATATAAGATAAGGTCAGGGACTAATGAAAGTATTACATTACTGAGAGGGTAGTGGATGCATGGAATAGTCTTCCAGTAGAAGTGGTAGAGGTTAATACAGTGAATGATGTAAGCATGGGTGGGATAGGTATAAGGATATCCTAGATATAAGATAAGGCCAGGGACTAATGAAAGTATTACTTTACTGAAAGGGTAGTGGATGTATGGAATACTCTTCCAGTAGAAGTGGTAGAGGTTAATACAGTGAAGGAGTTTAAGCATGCATGGGATAGGTATAAGGCTATCCTAGATATAAGATAAGGCCAGGGACTAATGAAAGTATTACATTACTGAGAGGGTAGTGGATGTATGGAATAGTCTTCCAGTAGAAGTGGTAGAGGTTAATACAGTGAAGGAGTATAAGCATGCATGGGATAGGTATAAGGCTATCCTAGATATAAGATAAGGCCAGGGACTAATGAAAGTATTACTTTACTGAGAGGGTAGTGGATGTATGGAATAGTCTTCCAGTAGAAGTGGTAGAAGTTAATACAGTGAAGAAGTGTAAGCATGCATGGGATAGGTATAAAGCTATACTAGATATAAGATAAGGTCAGGACTCAGGGACTAATGAAAGGATTCAGATTATTGGGCAGAGTAGATGGACTGGATGTTTCTATATTTTATTAATATGTTTCAGACAGTAAATTGCAGCATGGGGTTTTTTCAGTGCCGTGACTTTGATGCCAGTTGCATTACAGGCTGAGCTGCTCTTAGCTGCTCACAGTCGTTACTGTCAGATGTTCTGGAGTAAGATCTCTAGATAATGACAGTAACGTGGGCTCTGTGACCCCTTCTGTCCTCTTCTTAATATCGCCACAAAATATAAAGTCCATCTTCTGAATCCAGAAACAGGATGATTACTGAAAATACTAACACGTTATTTGCTCTTGGGCTGGAGATTTCCCGATTATCCAAATGTAACCAAACTCTTCGTGCCATGTGTTTTTGGATCATGAGCCCAGGAAGTTGCTCTGGCAGCAGATAAACACTCGCTAGCAGTAAAGCATTGGCCAGGATTGGCTTCCGTCCCATGTTAAGGTTTAGATTGCTCGGCTGCTGCCACAATATTTCTCCTCTGGCTAACTGCAGGGGGAGAGAGATTATAAAGGCCTGTATTTGGTATTGTTCACTAGCACAGCTAATTACAGCCGTGTTAATGGATTTTTGAGATGGGATTTTACAGAGGCAGAATAGGAGGACTGCCACTGTGACAAGTTAGGGTTTAATTGTGTGTATAGGGGGAGAACGGCTACTGAATTGCTGCTAATCTTCCCACCTTTTAATTCACCTGGGCGGTGAGGGTGCAAACCGTCACTGGAGTCCGGCATGGCAGATCTGGTGAGCTGCATTGGAAATAATGGACTTATCAATTGAGTGGTTCGGTTAAGTGTGTTTTAAAACAATATTACAAATGTGTGGGATTGTTTTATTATTTATTCTTCTTTTGTAATTCGGAAATGTCCTGGAGTGCTGGAGCGTGTTCGAGGCACACACCAAATGATCTACTTTTACTACATATAAAGTTTCATTACCAATAAATATGTATCAACATTTTTATCAAGATAATCACAGTAAGGAAATAAAGATATAGAATCCACTGCCTGAAGAATTGGTTCTGGCAAATACATTAGATGTAAAAGCAGCCCGGATACTTATTTAATGCCCCGGAGCACAGAGGGCTGTGCATGTCAGTATAGGCAGTAATGCCCCGGACAGTGCTGTATTTACCGCGAGGCATCCTAGGCGGATGCCTATGGCGGCAAATTTTGGGGGGCGGCAGCGCCCCCCAGCACTGGAGAAAAAAAAATGAAAAAAAATAAAAAAAAATCCGGCCCTTTAAAAAAAAAAAAAAAAAACCCCACCGCGCTTGCAGGCAGAGACGGAGGTGAGAGGGGATCGGAAGATCCCCCCTCACCATCGCTCTGCCTGCCAGGCTGCACGGGGAGCCGAACAGGCAGCACAGAGAAACCTCCGTGCTGCCTGTTCGGCTCCCCGTGCAGTGTGCCGACACGGAAGTGCCGACAGTCACGTGACGGGCGCGCTGATGTCATACGCGCGCCCGGTCACGTGACCTGTCGGCACAATCGCCGGGAAGCCGAACAGGCAGCATGGAGGGACCATGCTGCCTGCCTGCCAGGGAAAGGTAAGTGCTGATGGGAGACTGTGTGTGTGTGTGTGAGTGACTGAGTGTGATGGGAGTCAGAGTGTGTGTGATGGGAGACAGTGTGTGTGACTGAGTGTGATGGGAGTCAGAGTGTGTGTGATGGGAGACAGTGTGTGTGTGTGTGTGTGTGACTGAGTGTGATGGGAATCAGAGTGTGTGTGATGGGAGACAGTGTGTGACTGAGTGTGATGGGAGTCAGAGTGTGTGTGATGGGAGACTGTGTGTGACTGAGTGTGATGGGAGTCAGAGTGTGTGTGATGGGAGACTGTGTGTGACTGAGTGTGATGGGAGTCAGAGTGAGTGTGATGGGAGTCAGAGTGTGTGTGATGGGAGACAGTGTGTGTGACTGAGTGTGATGGGAGTCAGAGTGTGTGTGATAGGAGACAGTGTGTGTGACTGAGTGTGATGGGAGTCAGAGTGTGTGTGATGGGAGACAGTGTGTGTGACTGAGTGTGATGGGAGTCAGAGTGTGCGTGATGGGAGTAGGAGTGTGTGACTGAGTGTGATGGGAGTAGGAGTGTGTGACTGAGTGTGATGGGAGTAGGAGTGTGTGACTGAGTGTGATGGGAGTGTGAGCTTGATGTGAGTCTGAATGATGGGGCATGTCTTATGTGTGTAACGTGGGTGTGCAGCTTGGGTAGGGGGGTGCCCGGATTTTGTCTGCCTAGGGCAGCACAAAATCAAGATACACCACTGGCCCCGGAGCATAGAGGGCTATGCATGTCAGTATAGGCAGTAATAGGCAGTATAGGCAGTAATATTTATATAGTACTTGTTGATCCAGGAGAAATCTGATTGCCATTTGGAGTCAAGAAGGAATTTTCTTCCCACTGAAAGAAGAACTGGAAATTGCTGAAATGAGGGGTTTTTATTTGCCTTCTTTTGGATCAACAGCGGTAACATGGGATAGGTTCAATTTGATGGACGCAAGACTTTTTTTCAGCTGCTATGTTACTATGAGGGGCATGTGCTAAAAAAACGCAAATATATTTTATGCGCAAAACTATTTTTGTGCTTTGCTCCTATTGCAATGTACTAAACATTCAAATCCAAACACTCAAATAGTACACACGAGCCAAGTGCTAATAAAAACGGGCCATCATTTAGAATAAAAACAGGCAATTTTGCGAATTTTACCTCTTTTGATAGCGCTCGCTAAAAGCTGGTGTCATTTTCACACGCAAATAAGAATTACTTTTCACAAAATATTCGCAAAGCTCTTAAGCTCGCGCAAATATAATCGCAATTTATTAGCGCAACCGGAAAAATGCTAAATAAAAATAAACAGAGGATGCGCAAATCAGGGGAAAAAAGCGCAGAATGTTACCACTAGTCGCAAATTGCTCCTTACTCATGTTTTCCCACTGCACTTGTTTAGTACATGACCCCTATATATTCTAAATATGTTTACTCTGCACTGATGGCAGGTTTGCAGATTCTACTGATTCTCCCTCTCAGTTCAGCAGCATTTGTTATGTTTTAATTTAGGGGTTTGTTTATGAAAGAGGGAAGTGCAGGATATTGACAAGGGAACTGCAAATTATTGTTGAATGGGAGAATATTTCCAACCTGGCTGCTTTGGCCTTAAATTTGCAGTTCCTGTCTCAATTCCCTCCTTCATGAATAATAACCTTATTTTAATAATTGTTATCAAATAAAAGGTTCAAGTTCAGTTAAAAAGAGATTAAAACAGTCGCTATTAGTTTAAAATCGGTTTTCAGTGTCAGACACGGCGCAGATTAGAGGAATGACTCGGATTAGAGGAATGACTCATATTAGTGGAATGACTTGGATTAGAGGAATGACTTGGATTAGAGGAATGACTCGGATTAGAGGAATGACTCGGATTAGTGGAATGACTCATATTAGTGGAATGACTCGGATTAGAGGAATGACTCATATTAGTGGAATGACTCGGATTAGAGGAATGACTCATATTAGTGGAATGACTCGGATTAGAGGAATGACTCTGATTAGAGGAATGACTCGGATTAGAGGAGTGACTCGGATTAGTGGAATGACTCGGATTAGAGGAATGACTCGGATTAGAGGAATGACTCGGATTAGAGGAATGACTCGGATTAGAGGAATGACTCATATTAGTGGAATGACTCGGATTAGAGGAATGACTCATATTAGTGGAATGACTCGGATTAGAGGAATGACTCGGATTAGAGGAATGATTAATATTAGTGGAATGACTCGGATTAGAGGAATGATTAATATTAGTGGAATGACTCGGATTAGTGGAATGACTCATATTAGTGGAATGACTCGGATTAGTGGAATGACTCATATTAGTGGAATGACTCGGATTAGTGGAATGACTTGGATTAGAGGAATGACTCGGATTAGAGGAATGACTCGGATTAGAGGAATGACTCGGATTAGAGGAATGACTCGGATTAGAGGAATGACTCGGATTAGAGGAATGATTAATATTAGTGGAATGACTCGGATTAGTGGAATGACTCATATTAGTGGAATGACTCGGATTAGTGGAATGACTCATATTAGTGGAATGACTCGGATTAGTGGAATGACTCGGATTAGAGGAATGACTCGGATTAGTGGAATGACTCATATTAGTGGAATGACTCGGATTAGTGGAATGACTCGGATTAGAGGAATGACTCGGATTAGAGGAATGACTCGGATTAGAGGAATGACTCGGATTAGAGGAATGACTCGGATTAGAGGAATGACTCGGATTAGAGGAATGACTCGGATTAGAGGAATGATTAATATTAGTGGAATGACTCGGATTAGTGGAATGACTCATATTAGTGGAATGACTCGGATTAGTGGAATGACTCATATTAGTGGAATGACTCGGATTAGTGGAATGACTCGGATTAGAGGAATGACTCGGATTAGTGGAATGACTCATATTAGTGGAATGACTCGGATTAGTGGAATGACTCGGATTAGAGGAATGACTCGGATTAGAGGAATGACTCGGATTAGAGGAATGATTAATATTAGTGGAATGACTCGGATTAGAGGAATGACTCGGATTAGAGGAATGACTCGGATTAGAGGAATGATTAATATTAGTGGAATGACTCGGATTAGAGGAATGACTCGGATTAGAGGAATGACTCGGATTAGAGGAATGACTCGGATTAGAGGAATGATTAATATTAGTGGAATGACTCGGATTAGAGGAATGACTCGGATTAGAGGAATGACTCGGATTAGAGGAATGACTCGGATTAGAGGAATGATTAATATTAGTGGAATGACTCGGATTAGAGGAATGACTCGGATTAGAGGAATGACTCGGATTAGAGGAATGACTCGGATTAGAGGAATGACTCGGATTAGAGGAATGATTAATATTAGTGGAATGACTCTGATTAGAGGAATGACTCGGATAAGAGGAGTGACTCGGATTAGAGGAATGACTTGGATTAGAGGAATGATTAATATTAGTGGAATGACTCGGATTAGAGGAATGACTCTGATTAGAGGAATGACTCGGATTAGAGGAGTGACTCGGATTAGAGGAATGACTCGGATTAGAGGAATGACTCGGATTAGAGGAATGATTAATATTAGTGGAATGACTCGGATTAGAGGAATGACTCGGATTAGAGGAATGACTCGGATTAGAGGAATGACTCGGATTAGAGGAATGACTCGGATTAGAGGAATGATTAATATTAGTGGAATGACTCTGATTAGAGGAATGACTCGGATAAGAGGAGTGACTCGGATTAGAGGAATGACTTGGATTAGAGGAATGATTAATATTAGTGGAATGACTCGGATTAGAGGAATGACTCTGATTAGAGGAATGACTCGGATTAGAGGAGTGACTCGGATTAGAGGAATGACTCGGATTAGAGGAATGACTCGGATTAGAGGAATGATTAATATTAGTGGAATGACTCGGATTAGAGGAATGACTCGGATTAGAGGAATGACTCGGATTAGAGGAATGACTCGGATTAGAGGAATGACTCGGATTAGAGGAATGATTAATATTAGTGGAATGACTCTGATTAGAGGAATGACTCGGATAAGAGGAGTGACTCGGATTAGTGGAATGACTCATATTAGTGGAATGACTCGGATTAGTGGAATGACTCATATTAGTGGAATGACTCGGATTAGTGGAATGACTTGGATTAGAGGAATGACTCGGATTAGAGGAATGACTCGGATTAGAGGAATGACTCGGATTAGAGGAATGACTCGGATTAGAGGAATGACTCGGATTAGAGGAATGATTAATATTAGTGGAATGACTCGGATTAGTGGAATGACTCATATTAGTGGAATGACTCGGATTAGTGGAATGACTCATATTAGTGGAATGACTCGGATTAGTGGAATGACTTGGATTAGTGGAATGACTTGGATTAGAGGAATGACTCGGATTAGAGGAATGACTCGGATTAGAGGAATGACTCGGATTAGAGGAATGACTCGGATTAGAGGAATGACTCGGATTAGTGGAATGACTCGGATTAGAGGAATGACTCGGATTAGAAGAATGACTCGGATTAGAGGAATGACTCATATTAGTGGAATGACTCGGATTAGAGGAATGACTCGGATTAGAGGAATGACTCGGATTAGAGGAATGACTCGGATTAGAGGAATGATTAATATTAGTGGAATGACTCGGATTAGAGGAATGACTCGGATTAGAGGAATGACTCGGATTAGAGGAATGACTCGGATTAGAGGAATGATTAATATTAGTGGAATGACTCGGATTAGAGGAATGACTCGGATTAGAGGAATGACTCGGATTAGAGGAATGACTCGGATTAGAGGAATGATTAATATTAGTGGAATGACTCGGATTAGAGGAATGACTCGGATTAGAGGAATGACTCGGATTAGAGGAATGACTCGGATTAGAGGAATGATTAATATTAGTGGAATGACTCTGATTAGAGGAATGACTCGGATAAGAGGAGTGACTCGGATTAGAGGAATGACTTGGATTAGAGGAATGATTAATATTAGTGGAATGACTCGGATTAGAGGAATGACTCTGATTAGAGGAATGACTCGGATTAGAGGAATGACTCGGATTAGAGGAGTGACTCGGATTAGAGGAATGACTCGGATAAGAGGAATGACTCGGATTAGAGGAATTAGTTTATATGATGAAATGTCACTGATGTGGCAGAGAGAAGTGGAGGTGATTTAGAAAGAAGCCAGATAATGCCAAACTGATAACACATTATACAAACAGATGGAACCAGACGCGGGCCACGCCTAACGAACATCTGACAATTAGGAAGATTTGTAATTTGATTTATGTTTCATTACACACGTGGAATCACCCTGTTGATAAGGGGAGATGTGGACAAATTAAAGGGACTCTGTCACCTAAACATTTTTTATACTGTGAGAGAGAAAAAATGATTGAAAATGATAAAGATGTGTATGGAAAATCTACAGCAGCTTTTATCAGTTTTTCAAAACTTCAAAAGGACAGTAAACTAATGGAGAAATGTCTCAAACTGCTGGACTTTTAGACTGATTTTTTTAATGTTTTTGCTTCCCTTTAACAAGTTTGGACCTTATAGGCAGCCTGACAATCTAATAATTGCATGGATATACAGAATTATCAACAGCGTGGGATTGGAAAAGGGATGAACTTGATGGACGCAAGTTTAACCTAAACTAGTTTTAAAAATAAGGCCTATTTTGCATAACATTTCAGGAATTATGAGAAAAATAAATTCAAATGAATTAACTTTTTTTTGTATTATGTTGTAAAAGAGACATAATTACCTCCAAGACACTGGAGTCAGGAGATAGCAAACATTTCAGTATGAACTCTAGCGTGCTTAAAGTAGCATTTAAAAAAAACACAGAAGCAATTAGTAAATTTGCTTCAAGTCATTTCTCCTTCAATTCCCAAAAGACCTAAAAACTGTGCTCACTATCCGTGAATTAGATAGGAGAGGTCTGACTCTGCATACAAATGATCCCAGCGTAGAACATTCTGCCCAATCTTATCTGAGAACACAAGAAACCAAGATTTCTCTGACTAAAGTTAAATCCTTTAGAAGAATATGTCTCCTGGGAGTATCCAGTAAAATCTTCCTCGTGTGCTGCACCTTTATTCCTTATTTCTCTCATAAATAGTTTTACTGATAATTCAGCTCCTTACCTTGTCTAGTTATATTCGGAGTTTGGTTCTATGGGTTTGATATCAGCTGCCCACCGGAATCCTGGGTATTTGTATCATCCGCCCAATGGTCTGTCTTTCTGACTTTTATTTTTGAGGCGTAAAAGAGAGGATATCTTCACATCCAGGTCGGAAGATAAGATGTCTGAAGATAGTCTGGAACTTTACCCACCGATCATTCAAAAATGAATCAATAAATACATTTCTATACTTTCATTTTTAAATAAATTCAATTTATTCTTTTGCATCAGTTTATTAACTGAAGAATACTGGTGGCTCTGTCGGGCGACAGGTTAGTCGAATCTTAGGTCAACACCTCTTTTTGAAATAACTATTAATTATCACATTCATAGTCTCAACATCGCTTCCAGCCCATTTTACACCAGCCTGCAAGTAATATACCGGCTGGGTGGAAGCCATGTGGTAGGAGGTAGAGGTTGGTACTGCAGAGAGAGGAGGGGTAGTAAGTAGGAAAGTTTAACATCCTTAAATAAGGGCCAATATCAAGATGATTTGCACTGTGGTAAGAGAAAAACATTGCAAACGCCAGCCACATAGGAAGGATTGCCCCCAGATCAGGTTCTGAAGAGAAGACACATGTAAAACACATTTTTTCTTTCCTCTGCTAGTGTGGGCAGTCCTGGTTTCTTGCAAACTGCTGTAATTTCCCAGTTTCATCTATTTGTAAGTATTGTATATTTTAAGCAATGCAAAATGTAAAACATGCATTTTAAAATACTTTGAAAGCATATTATTATGTATTAATATTTGGAAGATTTTGGGCACCAGACTTCTCAGTCTCTTCTCAGTTTACTGCAATTCACTCGTGAATAAAGCCCTTGCTCTATCCATTGGTTGCAATTCTCTACATTCACAGTACATACAATGTGACAGGGAATCGGTCCCTTTAATCAAACCTCACAGATGTGTATTTCATACACTGTCTGCCATTATTTATTGATACAAACAAACCCAATGCTCGTGAGAGCGGGTGAGAAGCGTGAAACATCGCACAGGATATGATTATTTAGAAATGCTCTGTGTGTGAGAGTCGGGGGAAGAGGCTCTGCTACAGACATGACTAATTCATCACATGTTGTCAGATGCACGTGTCTCGTGAATAATTCATATTATCAGGGAGCTTTATTTTTTGCATTTTTGGGTTTCTTCTGTGGATATTTTTTAACAGGATTTAAACTTGTTTCTGTCGCTGAAACCTAAAGATTAGAAAGGTGACTTGGGCATGGCTGGCGTTAATAGATCAGGAATCAATGCTGGTGAAAATACGTCTTTTATTGCAGCCCTCCGGGGTGGCAGGGATCCTGAATCACCCTCACCATTACACCCCCCAAAAAAACTCCTATTTAATCAGCTTCATCTCCCTCAGCCAGAAATGGCACTGAAGATATTTGTTAAATTATTAAATGATTTTGTATCACCATTCATATTATTTGTACAATTTATTTTGTAGGTCATAATCTGCCCAGGGGTGTAAGCCAATCACAAGAGACCCCATCACGCAGCTTTTTAAATGTAACAGCGCAGCGGAGATGTTTCCCTTGCTATGTACAGTATTCTCAGCACTGTGCGAAGGCAGCATTGTGTCTGTACGGGCATTAATACTGTCTATGTACAGTATGCTCAGCACTGCACACAGGCAGCATTGTGTCTGTCCCGGCATTAATACTGTCTATGTACAGTATGCTCAGCACTAAGCGCAGGCAGCATTGTGTCTGTCCTGGCATTAATACTGTCTATGTACAGTATGCTCAGCACTGCGCGCAGGCAGCATTGTGTCTGTCCTGGCATTAATCCTGTCTATGTACAGTATGCTCAGCACTGTGCGAAGGCAGCATTGTGTCTGTCCTGTATTAATACCGTCTATGTACAGTATGCTCAGCACTGCGCGCAGGCAGCATTGTGTCTGTCCTGGCATTAATACTGTCTATGTACAGTATGCTCAGCACTGCGCGCAGGCAGCATTGTGTCTGTCCCGGCATTAATACTGTCTATGTACAGTATGCTCAGCACTGTGCGCAGGCAGCATTGTGTCTGTCCCGGCATTAATACGGTCTATGTACAGTATGCTCAGCACTGCGCGCAGGCAGCATTGTGTCTGTCCCGGCATTAATACGGTCTATGTACAGTATGCTCAGCACTGCGCGCAGGCAGCATTGTGTCTGTCCCAGCATTAATACTGTCTATGTACAGTATGCTCAGCACTGCGCGCAGGGAGCATTGTGTCTGTCCTGGCATTAATACTGTCTATGTACAGTATGCTCAGCACTGCGCGCAGGCAGCATTGTCTGTCCGGGCATTAATACTATCTATGTACAGTATGCTCAGCACTGCGCGCAGGCAGCATTGTGTCTGTCCCGGCATTAATACCGTCTATGTACAGTATGTTCAGCACTGCGCGCAGGCAGCATTGTGTCTGTCCTGGCATTAATACTGTCTATGTACAGTATGCTCAGCACTGCGCGCAGGCAGCATTGTGTCTGTCCCGGCATTAATACCGTCTATGTACAGTATGCTCAGCACTGCGTGCAGGCAGCATTGTCTGTCCGGGCATTAATACTATCTATGTACAGTATGCTCAGCACTGCGCGCAGGCAGCATTGTGTCTGTCCCGGCATTAATACTGTCTATGTACAGTATTCTCAGCACTGTGCGAAGGCAGCATTGTGTCTGTCCTGGCATTAATACTGTCTATGTACAGTATGCTCAGCACTGCGCGCAGGCAGCATTGTGTCTGTCCCGGCATTAATACCGTCTATGTACAGTATGCTCAGCACTGTGCGCAGGCAGCATTGTGTCTGTCCCGGCATTAATACCGTCTATGTACAGTATGCTCAGCACTGCGCGCAGGCAGCATTGTGTCTATCCTGGCATTAATACTGTCTATGTACAGTATGCTCAGCACTGCGCGCAGGCAGCATTGTGTCTGTCCTGGCATTAATACTGTCTATGTACAGTATTCTCAGCACTGTGCGCAGGCAGCATTGTGTCTGTCCCGGCATTAATACCGTGTATGTACAGTATGCTCAGCACTGTGCGCAGGCAGCATTGTCTGTCCGGGCATTAATACTATCTATGTACAGTATGCTCAGCACTGCGCAAGAGGCAGCATTGTGTCTGTCCCGGCATTAATACTGTCTATGTACAGTATGCTCAGCACTGCGTGCAGGCAGCATTGTGTCTGTCCCGGCATTAATACTGTCTATGTACAGTATGCTCAGCACTGCGCGCAGGCAGCATTGTGTCTGTCCTGGCATTAATACTGTCTATGTACAGTATTCTCAGCACTGTGCGCAGGCAGCATTGTGTCTGTCCCGGCATTAATACCGTGTATGTACAGTATGCTCAGCACTGCGTGCAGGCAGCATTGTCTGTCCGGGCATTAATACTATCTATGTACAGTATGCTCAGCACTGCGCGCAGGCAGCATTGTGTCTGTCCCGGTATTAATAACGTCTATGTACAGTATGCTCAGCACTGCGCGCAGGCAGCACTGTGTCTGTCCTGGCATTAATACCATCTATATACAGTATGCTCAGCACTGCGCAAGAGGCAGCATTGTGTCTGTCCCGGCATTAATACTGTCTATGTACAGTATGCTCAGCACTTCGCGCAGGCAGCATTGTGTCTGTCCCGGTATTAATACCGTCTATGTACAGTATGCTCAGCACTGCGCGCAGGCAGCATTGTGTTTGTCCCGGCATTAATACTGTCTATGTACAGTATGCTCAGCACTGTGCGCAGGCAGCATTCTGTCTGTCCCGGCATTAATACTGTCTATGTACAGTATGCTCAGCACTGAGCGCAGACAGCATTGTGCTAAGGCTTGTAGAGCACCATTTCTTCCAAGGAGCCTGTCTATAATGTGGATATAGAGGCAAAAAGGTGATCAGTAGTAACCTAATTTGCATATGCCTACCCAGAATCCTTTGCTGTGGGTTTAGGTTTTCTTGAGAAGAGAAAGTCTTCTGACTTGTCTGGTGTGTGCAGTTTTCTGTTTATTAATAATAATAAATAATAATAATAATCATGATAAATAATAATAATAATCATGATAAATAATAATCATGATAAATAATAATAATAATCATGATAAATAATAATCATGATAAATAATAATAATAATCATGATAAATAATAATAATAATCATGATAAATAATAATCATGATAAATAATAATAATAATCATGATAAATAATAATCATGATAAATAATAATAATAATCATGATAAATAATAATATTAATCATGATAAATAATAATCATGATAAATAATAATAATAATCATGATAAATAATAATAATATTCATGATAAATAATAATCATGATAAATAATAATAATAATCATGATAAATAATAATCATGATAAATAATAATAATAATCATGATAAATAATAATATTAATCATGATAAATAATAATCATGATAAATAATAATAATAATCATGATAAATAATAATAATATTCATGATAAATAATAATAATAATCATGATAAATAATAATAATATTCATGATAAATAATAATCATGATATATAATAATAATCATGATAAATAATAATAATAATCATGATAAATAATAATAATATTCATGATAAATAATAATCATGATAAATAATAATAATAATCATGTTATATAATAATAATAATCATGATAAATAATAATCATGATAAATAATAATAATAATCATGATATATAATAATAATAATCATGATAAATAATAATAATAATCATGATAAATAATAATAATGCCTCTACTACCAAGTAAACATTGCAAAACAAAAAATTTCTTTTGTTAATACGCGTTATTATTCATGATCATTGTGCTTTATCTTGATCTCTGTTACAACGCCATCTGCTCTCTCCGTGGCGTTTCGCTCTGGTTTCCTCCCCAGGCGATGCCATCTGCCGTTATAGTTTATAGACACGTTCACTGCTCGGTTGGTTCGTTTTCATTAGGTTTTTATTTGTAGCAGTTAATCCCCGCCTCTCCGCACACAGTGCAGGCTGTATGGCGTACCGCCACCAATCTCTGCACTAATCATCTAATCCCTCTCTGTCTTGACAACAGTCGGGGGTCTACATGGCAGGGAGGTCCCTGGACTTTCCCCCCAATCTTACTGACGTTAGGATGTGTTACACGAGGTGTTTATTGTTTTCGAGACTGGGAGATGGAAGGGCAGACTGGAGGCTTCGATGGCACTCTGAGACCATCGGAACCGAGCTGGAGAAGATGGAGCCATGATATGTATGGCGCTGATTACGAGTGTGTAAATGGCAGAGCGCGCTGACGCACTGAGTGTGTAAATGGCAGAGCACACTAACGCACTGAGTGTGTAAACGGCAGAGCGTGCTGACGCACTGAGTGTGTAAAGGGCGGAGCGTGCTGATGCGCTGAGTGTGTAAATGGCAGAGCGCGCTGACGCACTGAGTGTGTAAATGGCACGTGTATAGCGCCAGTACTTGGCATGTGCGCCGTATTTATAAATAGCGTTCTTAACCTAATGATCACCTTTCAATGCGCCATGCGAAGGTTCATCAATCGCTCACATTTATTTCACTTTAATAAATGTACAATGAACTAAATATCCCCCTTATCACGCTCTGCCCCCTTATTACGCTCTGCCCCCTTATCACGCTCTGTCCCCTTATCATGCTCTGTACCCTTATCACGCTCTGCCCCCTTATCACGCTCTGTCCCCTTATCACGCTCTGCCCCCTTATCACGCTCTATCCCCTTATCACGCTCTGCCCCCTTATCACGCTCTGCCCCCTTATCACGCTCTGTCCCCTTATCACGCTCTGTCCCCTTATCACGCTCTGCCCCCTTATCACGCTCTATCCCCTTATCACGCTCTATCCCCTTATCACGCTCTGCCCCCTTATCACGCTCTGCCCCCTTATCACGCTCTATCCCCTTATCACGCTCTGCCCCCTTATCACGTTCTGCCCCCTTATCACGTTCTGTTCCCTTATCACGCTCTGTCCCCTTATCACGCTCTGTCCCCTTTTCACGCTCTGCCCCCTTATCACGCTCTGTTCCCTTATCACGCTCTGTTCCCTTATCACGCTCTGTTCCCTTATCACGCTCTGTTCCCTTATCACGCTCTGCCCCCTTATCACGCTCTGTTCCCTTATCACGCTCTGTCCACTTATCACGCTCTGCCCCCTTATCACGCTTTGCCCCCTTATCACGCTCTATCCCCTAATCACGCTCTGCCCCCTTATCACGTTCTGTTCCCTTATCACGCTCTGTCCCCTTATCACGCTCTGTCCCCTTTTCACGCTCTGCCCCCTTATCACGCTCTGTTCCCTTATCACGCTCTGTTCCCTTATCACGCTCTGCCCCCTTATTACGCTCTGTCCCCTTTTCACGCTCTGCCCCCTTATTACGCTCTGCCCCCTTATCACGCTCTGTCCCCTTTTCACGCTCTGCCCCCTTATTACGCTCTGCCCCCTTATCACGCTCTGCCCCCTTATCATGCTCTGCCCCCTTATCACGCTCTGTTCCCTTATCATGCTCTGCCCCCTTATCACGCTCTGTTCCCTTATCACGCTCTGCCCCCTTATTACGCTCTGCCCCCTTATCACGCTCTGCCCCCTTATCACACTCTGCCCCCTTATCATGCTCTGCCCCCTTATCACGCTCTGCCCCCTTGTCAGGCTGTAATGAGCTGAATGCAGGCACTGTAACTTTCCCTGAGAGTTTAATGGCCTTGTTGACACTGCAGATCTGACTAGAGCTGGATGTGCAGGGATTTTGGAAGGTCAACTGGGTGTTTCAGGAATAAAAGATTTCTAACAATCAGACTGAGCTTTGAAATCTGCTGTCATGTCAATATTCACACGTTAAAACAACAAAATATAACTTCAATTAGCCTGACGCCCACCCTCCCGGCAAATACCTCCTGACCCACTATCCATATTAGACATGAGCTATAAAACATCTCCACAGCAATACAACTCACAGTAATGTGCAGCATGTGAGTGTATCACAGTAATGTGCAGTGTGTGAGTGTATCACAGTAATGTGCAGCATGTGAGTGTATCACAGTAATGTGCAGCGTGTGAGTGTATCACAGTAATGTGCAGCATGTGAGTGTATCACAGTAATGTGCAGCATGTGAGTGTATCACAGTAATGTGCAGCATGTGAGTGTATCACAGTAATGTGCAGTGTGTGAGTGTATCACAGTAATGTGCAGCGTGTGAGTGTATCACAGTAATGTGCAGTGTGAGTGTATCACAGTAATGTGCAGCGTGTGAGTGTATCACAGTAATGTGCAGTGTGAGTGTATCACAGTAATGTGCAGCGTGTGAGTGTATCACTGTAATGTGCAGTATGTGAGTGTATGACAGACTCCACAGCAATAAGACTCACAGTAATGTGCAGCATGTGAGTGTATGACAGACTCCATATCAATAAAACTCCCAGTAATGTGCAGTGTGTGAGTGTATCACAGACTCTACAGCAATAAATCTCCCAGTAATGTGCAGTGTGTGAGTGTATCACAGTAATATGCGGTGTGTGAGTGTATCACAGTAATGTGCAGCGTGTGAGTGTATCACAGTAATGTGCAGTGTGTGAGTGTATCACAGACTCCACAGCAATAAAACTCACAGTAATGTGCAGCGTGTGAGTGTATCACAGACTCCACAGCAATAAATCTCCCAGTAATGTGCAGTATGTGAGTGTATCACAGACTCCATGGGAATAAAACTCACAGTAATGTGCAGTGTGTGAGTGTATCACAGACTCCACAGCAATAAAACTCACAGTAATGTGCAGCGTGTGAGTGTATCACAGACTCCACAGCAATAAAACTCACAGTAATGTGCAGCATGTGAGTGTATGACAGACTCCATATCAATAAAACTCCCAGTAATGTGCAGCGTGTGAGTGTATCACAGACTCTACAGCAATAAATCTCCCAGTAATGTGCAGTGTGTGAGTGTATCACAGACTCCATGGGAATAAAACTCACAGTAATGTGCAGTGTGTGAGTGTATCACAGACTCCACAGCAATAAATCTCCCAGTAATGTGCAGTGTGTGAGTGTATCACAGACTCCACAGCAATAAATCTCCCAGTAATGTGCAGTATGTGAGTGTATCACAGACTCCATGGGAATAAAACTCACAGTAATGTGCAGTGTGTGAGTGTATCACAGACTCCACAGCAATAAAACTCACAGTAATGTGCAGCGTGTGAGTGTATCACAGACTCCACAGCAATAAAACTCACAATAATGTGCAGCATGTGAGTGTATGACAGACTCCATATCAATAAAACTCCCAGTAATGTGCAGTGTGTGAGTGTATCACAGACTCTACAGCAATAAATCTCCCAGTAATGTGCAGTGTGTGAGTGTATCACAGACTCCATGGGAATAAAACTCACAGTAATGTGCAGTGTGTGAGTGTATCACAGACTCCACAGCAATAAATCTCCCAGTAATGTGCAGTGTGTGAGTGTATCACAGACTCCACAGCAATAAATCTCCCAGTAATGTGCAGTATGTGAGTGTATCACAGACTCCATGGGAATAAAACTCACAGTAATGTGCAGTGTGTGAGTGTATCACAGACTCCACAGCAATAAAACTCACAGTAATGTGCAGCGTGTGAGTGTATCACAGACTCCACAGCAATAAAACTCACAGTAATGTGCAGCATGTGAGTGTATGACAGACTCCATATCAATAAAACTCCCAGTAATGTGCAGCGTGTGAGTGTATCACAGACTCTACAGCAATAAATCTCCCAGTAATGTGCAGTGTGTGAGTGTATCACAGACTCCATGGGAATAAAACTCACAGTAATGTGCAGTGTGTGAGTGTATCACAGACTCCACAGCAATAAATCTCCCAGTAATGTGCAGTGTGTGAGTGTATCACAGACTCCACAGCAATAAATCTCCCAGTAATGTGCAGTATGTGAGTGTATCACAGACTCCATGGGAATAAAACTCACAGTAATGTGCAGTGTGTGAGTGTATCACAGACTCCACAGCAATAAAACTCACAGTAATGTGCAGCGTGTGAGTGTATCACAGACTCCACAGCAATAAAACTCACAATAATGTGCAGCATGTGAGTGTATGACAGACTCCATATCAATAAAACTCCCAGTAATGTGCAGTGTGTGAGTGTATCACAGACTCTACAGCAATAAATCTCCCAGTAATGTGCAGTGTGTGAGTGTATCACAGACTCCATGGGAATAAAACTCACAGTAATGTGCAGTGTGTGAGTGTATCACAGACTCCACAGCAATAAATCTCCCAGTAATGTGCAGTGTGTGAGTGTATCACAGACTCCACAGCAATAAATCTCCCAGTAATGTGCAGTATGTGAGTGTATCACAGACTCCATGGGAATAAAACTCACAGTAATGTGCAGTGTGTGAGTGTATCACAGACTCCACAGCAATAAAACTCACAGTAATGTGCAGCGTGTGAGTGTATCACAGACTCCACAGCAATAAAACTCACAGTAATGTGCAGTGTGAGTGTATCTCAGACTCCACAGCAATACAACTCACAGTAATGTGCAGCATGTGAGTGTATCACAGTAATGTGCAGCATGTGAGTGTATCACAGTAATGTGCAGTGTGTGAGTGTATCACAGTAATGTGCAGCATGTGAGTGTATCACAGTAATGTGCAGTGTGTGAGTGTATCACAGTAATGTGCAGCATGTGAGTGTATCACAGTAATGTGCAGTGTGAGTGTATCACAGTAATGTGCAGTGTGAGTGTATCACAGTAATGTGCAGCGTGTGAGTGTATCACAGACTCCACAGCAATAAGACTCACAGTAATGTGCAGCATGTGAGTGTATGACAGACTCTACAGCAATAAATCTCCCAGTAATGTGCAGCGTGTGAGTGTATCACAGACTCCACAGCAATAAGACTCACAGTAATGTGCAGCGTGAGTGTGTCACAGACTCCACAGCAATAAATCTCACAGTAATGTGCAGTGTGTGAGTGTATCACAGACTCCACAGCAATAAATCTCCCAGTAATGTGCAGTGTGTGAGTGTATCACAGACTCCACAGCAATAAATCTCCCAGTAATGTGCAGCGTGTGAGTGTATCACAGACTCCACAGCAATAAATCTCCCAGTAATCTGCAGTATGTGAGTGTATCACAGACTCCACAGCAATAAATCTCACAGTAATGTGCAGCGTGTGAGTGTATCACAGGCTCCACTGCAATAAAACTCACAGTAATGTGCAGAGTGTGAGTGTATCACAGACTCCATAGGAATAAAACTCACAGTAATGTGCAGTGTGTGAGTGTATCACAGACTCCATGGGAATAAAACTCACAGTAATGTGCAGTGTGTGAGTGTATCACAGACTCCATGGCAATAAAACTCACAGTAATGTGCAGCGTGTGAGTGTATCACAGACTCCACAGCAATAAAACTCACAGTAATGTGCAGTGTGAGTGTATCTCAGACTCCACAGCAATAAAACTCCCAGTAATGTGCAGTGTGTGAGTGTATCACAGACTCCACAGCAATAAATCTCACAGTAATGTGCAGTGTGTGAGTGTATCACAGACTCCACAGCAATATAACTCCCAGAAATGTGCAGCGTGTGAGTGTATCACAGACTCCACAGCAATAAAACTCCCAGTAATGTGCAGTGTGTGAGTGTATCACAGACTCCACAGCAATAAAACTCACAGTAATGTGAAGTGTGAGTGTATCACAGACTCCACAGAAATATAACTCCCAGTAATGTGCAGCGTGTGAGTGTATCACAGACTCCACAGCAATAATACTCACAGTAATGTGCAGCGTGAGTGTGTCACAGACTCCACAGCAATAAATCTCACAGTAATGTGCACTGTGTGAGTGTATCACAGACGCCACAGCAATAAATCTCACAGTAATGTGCACTGTGTGAGTGTATCACAGACTCCACAGCAATAAAACTCACAGTAATGTGCAGTGTGTGAGTGTATCACAGACTCCACAGCAATAATACTCACAGTAATGTGCAGTGTATGTGAGTGTATCACAGACTCCACGACAATAAAACTCCCAGTAATGTGAAGTGTGAGTGTATCACAGACTCCACAGCAATAAATCTCACAGTAATGTGCACTGTGTGAGTGTATCACAGACTCCACAGCAATAAATCTCACAGTAATGTGTAGTGTGTGAGTGTATCACAGACTCCACAGCAATAAAACTCACAGTAATGTGCAGCGTGTGAGTGTATTACAGACTCCACAGCAATAAAACTCACAGTAATGTGCAGCGTGAGTGTATCACAGACTCCACAGCAATAAAACTCCCAGTAATGTGCAGTGTGTGAGTGTATCACAGACTCCACAGCAATAAAACTCACAGTAATGTGCAGAGTGTGAGTGTATCACAGACTCCACAGTAATAAAACTCACAGTAATGGGCAGCGTGTGAGTGTATCACAGTGCAGTCCGGCAGTATGTAGGATGGATATACACACACAGGTTATAAACTAGCACATTTTCCTTTTATTTGTGCTGTTTGACATTTTTTCTGATGAAGGATGGTTCTTGGGTGGTGATAATTTGTTCTTCTATATTAGGAGGCTCTGTCAATCTCCTGATTTAATATATTAGCAGCATAACTATCTGATAACCCTCCCCAGACAGAGCATTTACAGTAAATAATCTGCAATCTTACAAAGTGCTCTGCAATCTTATAAAGTGCTCTGCAATCTTACAAAACATCTAATGACTCCCACCTCATTCTCTCTTGTCATCAAGGTGCTGAGACTCCACTGTGCAAAGCATCAGAGAGGAAGGGGAGCAGGGACTCAAGGCAGATACAGAGAAGACAAAGGATCAGTACATGAGATGCGTAACGAGGTATGGGGGCAGATATCAAGAGATTTAATATCCCAAAGCAACTGAGGTTAATGGGAAGAAATCTGTGTTAATGGATAACTGTCTGTAGCACAAAAGTAACTTACACTGAACTGAGTGTATCTGCCCCCTGATAGAGCTATACAGAGCAAAGATTCTAAACATGTCCCCCCCTGATAGAGCTATACAGAGCAAAGATTCTAAACAACATGTCTGCCCCCTGATAGAGCTATACAGAGCAAAGATTCTAAACATGTCCCCCCCCTGATAGAGCTATACAGAGCAAAGATTCTAAACATGTCCGCCCCCTGATAGAGCTATACAGAGCAAAGATTCTAAACAACATGTCCACCCCCTGATAGAGCTATACAGAGCAAAGATTCTAAACATGTCCGCCCCCTGATAGAGCTATACAGAGCAAAGATTCTAAACAACATGTCCGCCCCCTGATAGAGCTATACAGAGCAAAGATTCTAAACATGTCCGCCCCCTGATAGAGCTATACAGAGCAAAGATTCTAAACAACATGTCCACCCCCTGATAGAGCTATAAAGAGCAAAGATTCTAAACAACATGTCCACGACCTGATGGAGCTATACAGAGCAAAGATTCTAAACATGTCCACCCCCTGATAGAGCTATACAGAGCAAAGATTGTAAACAACATGTCCGCCCCCTGATAGAGCTATACCGAGCAAAGATTGTAAACAACATGTTCGCCCCTGATAGAGCTATACATAGCAAAGATTCTAAACAACATGTCCGCCCCTGATAGAGCTATAAAGAGCAAAGATTCTAAACAACATGTCTGCCCCCTTATAGAGCTATACAGAGCAAAGATTCTAAATAACATGTCCGCCCCTGATAGAGCCATACGGAGCAAAGATTCTAAATAACATGTCCGCCCCTGATAGAGCTATACAGAGCAAAGATTCTAAACAACATGTCCACCCCCTGATAGAGCTATACAGAGCAAAGATTCTAAATAACATGTCTGCCCCCGATAGATCTATACAGAGAAAAGATTCTAAACAACATGTCTGCCCCCTGATAGAGCTATACAGAGCAAAGATTCTAAACAACATGTCTGCCCCCTGATAGAGCTATACAGAGAAAAGATTCTAAACAACATGTCTGCCCCCTGATAGAGCTATACAGAGCAAAGATCCTAAACAACATGTCCACCCCCGATAGATCTATACAGAGAAAAGATTCTAAACAACATGTCCGCCCCCTGATAGAGCTATACAGAGCAAAGATTCTAAACAACATGTCCGCCCCCTGATAGAGTTATACAGAGCAAAGATTCTAAACAACATGTCCGCCCCCTGATAGAGTTATACAGAGCAAAGATCCTAAACAACATGTCCGCCCCCTGATAGAGCTATACAGAGCAAAGATTCTAAACATGTCCGCCCCCTGATAGAGCTATACAGAGCAAAGATTCTAAACATGTCCACCCCTGATAGAGCTATACAGAGCAAAGATTCTAAACAACATGTCCGCCCCCTGACAGAGCTATACAGAGCAAAGATTCTAAACAACATGTCAGCCCCCTAATAGAGCTCTACAGAGCAAAGATTCTAAACAACATGTCCGCCCCCTGATAGAGCTATACAGAGCAAAGATTCTGTATTCTTTAATACGTCTTCTCAGTCGGGACACATGGAGTGCCTCTTATGGTGCAATCAGCTCCAATCACTTCTCCATATCAGCGCTATAAGTGTTTGCATTATGTTACCGCAGCAACAGGCTATGTTTGTTTAACCCATTCAGTGCTGGGGGAATGAGAAATGGTTTTGACCTGCGTATATTATCCCATCTCAGTGATAGGTAGGTCCAGGCATGACGTCCAAAGAAGTCATCGTTTTGTAATGTAAATGGCCTTGCAACAGCCTTATTGGTTCTGTAGGAAGGTGAACTGTGGGGCAGCGTTCTAGAAGTGGTGCAGTCACCATGGAAACCAATGGAATGTTCCGCTGTCACCATGGAAACCAATGGAATGTTCTGCCGTCACCATGGGAACCAATGGAATGTTCTGCAGTCATCATGGAAACCAATGGAATGTTCCGCCATCACCAATGGAATGTTCCACCGTCACCATGGGAACCAATGGAATGTTCTGCTGTCACCATGGGAAACAATGGAATGTTCCGCTGTCACCATGGAAACCAATGGAATGTTCCTGCTGATTACATCACTATTAGCCCCAGGAATTTACTGTACACATAAACTCCATTGTTTTTTTGCCAGGATACCCGGGAAGAGCATATGGGGAAGGATGGAGCCTTCATTAAGCCTCTAGAGGGGACGAAACTAGGTGGTCAAGGAAGGAGGTGGCATCCTTCCATTGCTGTAGAACAATATATTTACCCTCACTGGTACAGGGTAGCTTTCTACTTTCAGAGGAGATTTTATTAAATACAGGTCAATATCCGAAAACTGCCAACATTTCTCTTTTCCAGACTACTGGAAACTTCAAGTCCGAGTCTGTGGCACGCCCACTCTAATGCTGAGCCTGCCGCCCCCCGCGCTTTATCTGTAACAATGTAATAAAGGATTAAAGTCAATCTACTAATATACACATTAATATTTAATTTTGCCCTAATGCTCAGTCACTCTGTTTTACTATATACTTTCTCTTTGTATTTTAAAGAGGTTTTTATACTTGTAGCTGTGTCTGTCTTTATCTCTGATATTCCTGGCAATGTAAAGTATCATTTCTGGCTTTTCTTGTTCTGCGATCACCTTGTGTAATAAATGATATCATTTGTGGCTAATGCCGTCCATCTAATAATGCGTTACTGACACCAGCGCCATTTCTTTGTTCAGTTCTGTGAACCAAAACCCCCAGAGCTCTATTACACCCCATTTATTACTGCCCTGCTAGCTCGGGGTCAGCCAATTTAGTGTAACAGGTACATTAAGGTAACAAGGTAATAAGGTATTTATTAAGGTAATAAAGGAGAGTAAGAATATGAGCAATTATTGATCTTAAGCAAAAAGAACCTGTCTCGCTTTCAATTTAACTAACATTGCAGCTTAAATCCCTTTAAATTTAAGGAAAGTATTATGCAACCCACTAGAACACCCATTAACCTCTGACCAAACCCACCCAGCTCTCACTGTCCCCAAACAGTGTTAGGAATAAGGAAGCTTACTATTCATCCCACTAGAACACCCATTAACCTCTGACCAAACCCACCCAGCTCTCACTGTCCCCAAATACTGTTAGGAATAAGGAAGCTTACTATTCATCCCACTAGAACACCCATTAATTAACCTCTGACCAAACCCACCCAGCTCTCACTGTCCCCAAATACTGTTAGGAGTAAGAAAGCTTACTATTCATCCCACTAGAACACCCATTAATTAACCTCTGACCAAACCCACCCAGCTCCCACTGTCCCCAAATACTGTTAGGAATAAGGAAGCTTACTATTCATCCCACTAGAACACCCATTAATTAACCTCTGACCAAACCCACCCAGCTCTCACTGTCCCCAAATACTGTTAGGAGTAAGAAAGCTTACTATTCATCCCACTAGAACACCCATTAATTAACCTCTGACCAAACCCACCCAGCTCCCACTGTCCCCAAATACTGTTAGGAATAAGGAAGCTTACTATTCATCCCACTAGAACACCCATTAATTAACCTCTGGCCAAACCCACCCAGCTCTCACTGTCCCCAAACAGTGTTAGGAATAAGGAAGCTTACTATTCATCCCACTAGAACACCCATTAACCTCTGACCAAACCCACCCAGCTCTCACTGTCCCCAAACAGTGTTAGGAATAAGGAAGCTTACTATTCATCCCACTAGAACACCCATTAACCTCTGACCAAACCCACCCAGCTCTCACTGTCCCCAAACAGTGTTAGGAATAAGGAAGCTTACTATTCATCCCACTAGAACACCCATTAATTAACCTATAGCCAAACCTACCCAGCTCTCACTGTCCCCAAATACTGTTAGGAATAAGGAAGCTTACTATTCATCCCACTAGAACACCCATTAATTAGATCATTTCATACAACCAGGGGAAATGTTTCCAGATTTTGACACTACCCACTCTTTAAGTGCATTATACTTAACACGGAAAAAGCTTTTTTCTATATATATATTTTCTTTATTAGCCCCAGGATTTCATGGAAAAATCATATTTATAGGGTGTATATTAAACATATGATAAGCTTTGATTTGGAGACAGGAAAGTGTTCTGTGGAAGTTATATACTGATGCCAGCAGTTCCAGTGGGATCGATAATAGTTTTAGAAGTAAAGTGTCATATCTGCGTCTCGACCTGCGCTCAGCTCTGATCGATCTCTTGGGGGTCTTCACAAGCAGACAACAAGGTATCCTGAGCTTAAAGATGCATAAAATGTTATATTTACGTTTGCTTCACCAATAGGAGTAAACCTGACTTATGTCTTGGAAGATACCCGCTGGTTTACACTGAGCTCCGCCTCTCAGCTGAGACAGCGCTATTCTGGCGCAAACACAAACATCTCTCAGCCAATCAGAGCAGGGGTTGACAATCTCTTTCTGCTAGAGAAGGAACCTAATTCATTTCTCTTCTGTTGGTGGCAGGTGAAAACTAATAATGAGTGAGGAAGCATCATGGCTGCCGCCAGAGGATGACGGACCTGCCAGTTTATCCTCATGTTTTCACTCGTCCAGGGGTTAAAAAGAAGTTTAGTTTTCCTTTGATCTTGGATTCCTGGTTTGGTCTCACTCTCCTCTCTGTTTGCATTATTTCTGTGTGATAAAGAGCCCTCTGTCACTGTGATTATTATTATAATCTGTACGCCCCATGATAAGAATGCTTCAATCCCACACACTCCCAATCACACCCAGCCGATACAGGCCCTCCGCCACCTAAATATCATTTATACTGTGATTGGGGAGAGTAAAAAAAACATCAAAAATGATCTATACGTTGTGTTAGTAGAACTGCAGCAAATCATGTTTAATGTGTGTGTGGTGTCTGCTGTTTATGACATCACACTGTGGCCTGATATGGTCTAGGTGATGTCATAAGCAGGAGATGCTATCGAAACCATATATTTCTTTCTTATTTTATGTAATTGCTGCAATTCTGCTAACACAATGTATAGTTTATTTTTGCTTATTTTGTACAGTGTACATTCACATGTAGCTGAGATATTAATCAGAATAATACTCTCAGAGTGATGGTTCACCTGCAGGGCTGCAGTGTTTCCTCTGACTTATGGCCTGATATTTACACCAAGGTCGAAAGCTCTTTCATTAAAATGCCCCTTTATCTTGCAGCCCTTCTTATCAGCCTTTTGTTTCGATTTATCTCGATTCCATTTCCAAACCAGACACATGCGCAGAATTTTATCACATTGGGCTACGTGTCTGACTGTGCCAGACACAAAATGCAACCTTTCCTCAAACGCCAAATAAACGACTATAACTACAGAGGTTTTAATATACAGATTAAAGGGGCTCTGTCACCTAAACACTGCTTATACTGTGACTGTACAGATTAAAGGGATTCTGTCACCTACACAATGCTTATACTGCAACTGTACAGATTAAAGGGGCTCTGTCACCTACACCCTGCTTATACTGTGACTGTACAGATTAAAGGGATTCTGTCACCCAAACACTGCTTATACTGCAACTGTACAGATTAAAGGGGCTCTGTCACCTACACCCTGCTTATACTGCGACTGTACAGATTAAAGGGACTCTGTCACCTGAACACTGCTTATACTGTGACTGTACAGATTAAAGGGATTCTGTCACCCAAACACTGCTTATACTGTGACTGTACAGATTAAAGGGATTCTGTCACCTAAACACTGCTTATACTGTGACTGTGCATATTAAAGGGGCTCTGTCACCTAAACACTGCTTATACTGTGACTGTACAGATTAAAGGGATTCTGTCACCTAAACACTGCTTATACTGTGACTGTACAGATTAAAGGGATTCTGTCACCTAAACACTGCTTATACTGTGACTGTACAGATTAAAGGGATTCTGTCACCTAAACACTGCTTATACTGTGACTGTACAGATTAAAGGGGCTCTGTCACCTAAACACTGCTTATACTGTGACTGTACAGATTAAAGGGGCTCTGTCACCTAAACACTGCTTATACTGCGACTGTGCAGATTAAAGGGATTCTGTCACCTAAACACTGCTTATACTGCGACTGTACAGATTAAAGGGATTCTGTCACCTAAACACTGCTTATACTGTGACTGTACAGATTAAAGGGATTCTGTCACCTAAACACTGCTTATACTGCGACTGTACAGATTAAAGGGATTCTGTCACCTACACACTGCTTATACTGTGACTGTACAGATTAAAGGGGCTCTGTCACCTAAACACTGCTTATACTGTGACTGTACAGATTAAAGGGATTCTGTCACCTAAACACTGCTTATACTGTGACTGTACAGATTAAAGGGATTCTGTCACCTAAACACTGCTTATACTGTGACTGAACAGATTAAAGGGGCTCTGTCACCTAAACACTGCTTATACCGTGACTGAACAGATTAAAGGGGCTCTGTCACCTAAACACTGCTTATACCGTGACTGTACAGATTAAAGGGGCTCTGTAACCTAAACACTGCTTATACTGTGACTGTACAGATTAAAGGGGCTCTGTCACCTAAACACTGCTTATACTGTGACTGTGCAGATTAAAGGGGCTCTGTCACCTAAACACTGCTTATACTGTGACTGTACAGATAAAAGGGATTCTGTCACCTACACAATGCTTATACCGTGACTGTGCAGATTAAAGGGGCTCTGTAACCTAAACACTGCTTATACTGTGACTGTGCAGATTAAAGGGACTCTGTCGCCTAAACACTGCTTATACTGTGACTGTACAGATTAAAGGGATTCTGTCACCTAAACACTGCTTATACTGTGACTGTACAGATTAAAGGGGCTCTGTCACATAAACACTGCTTATACTGTGACTGTACAGATTAAAGGGATTCTGTCACCTAAACACTGCTTATACTGTGACTGTGCAGATTAAAGGGACTCTGTCACCTAAACACTGCTTATACTGTTACTGTACAGATTAGAGGGGCTCTGTCACCTAAACACTGCTTATATTGTGACTGTACAGATTAAAGGGATTCTGTCACCTAAACATTGCTTATACTGCGACTGTACAGATTAAAGGGCTCTGTCACCTAAACACTGCTTATACTGTGACTGTACAGATTAAAGGGATTCTGTCACCTAAACACTGCTTATACTGTGACTGTGCAGATTAAAGGGACTCTGTCACCTAAACACTGCTTATACTGTGACTGTACAGATTAGAGGGGCTCTGTCACCTAAACACTGCTTATACTGTGACTGTGCAGATTAAAGGGACTCTGCCACCTAAATACTGCTTATACTGTGACTGTACAGATTAAAGGGACTCTGTCACCTAAATACTGCTTATACTGTGACTGTACAGATTAAAGGGGCTCTGTCACCTAAACACTGCTTATACTGTGACTGTACAGATTAAAGGGACTCTGTCACCTAAACACTGCTTTTACTGTGACTGTACAGATTAAAGGGGCTCTGTCACCTAAACACTGCTTATACTGTGACTGTGCAGATTAAAGGTACTCTGTCACCTAAACACTGCTTATACTGTGACTGTACAGATTAAAGGGATTCTGTCACCTACACACTGCTTATACTGTGACTGTACAGATTAAAGGGATTCTGTCACCTAAACACTGCTTATACTGTGACTGTACAGATTAAAGGGGCTCTGTCACCTAAACACTGCTTATACTGTGACTGTGCAGATTAAAGGGATTCTGTCACCTAAACACTGCTTATACTGTGACTGTACAGATTAAAGGGATTCTGTCACCTAAACACTGCTTATACTGTGACTGTACAGATTAAAGGGATTATGTCACCTAAACACTGCTTATACTGTGACTGTGCAGATTAAAGGGACTCTGTCACCTAAACACTGCTTATACTGTGACTGTACAGATTAAAGGGGCTCTGTCACCTAAACACTGCTTATACTGTGACTGTGCAGATTAAAGAGACTCTGTAACCTAAACACTACTTTTACTGTGACTGTACAGATTAAAGGGGCTCTGTCACCTAAACACTGCTTATACTGTGACTGTACAGGTTAAAGGGCTCTGTCACCTAAACACTGCTTATACCGGTTCTGTGCAGATTAAAGGGATTCTGTCACCTAAACACTGCTTATACTGTGACTGTACAGATTAAAGGGGCTCTGTCACCTAAACACTGCTTATACTGTGACTGTACAGATTAAAGGGGCTCTGTCACCTAAACACTGCTTATACTGTGACTGTGCAGATTAAAGAGACTCTGTAACCTAAACACTGCTTATACTGTGACTGTACAGATTAAAGGGATTCTGTCACCTAAACACTGCTTATACTGTGACTGTACAGATTAAAGGGGCTCTGTCACCTACACACTTCTTATACTGCGACTGTACAGATTAAAGGGATTCTGTCACCTAAACACTGCTTATACTGCGACTGTACAGATTAAAGGAATTCTGTCACCTAAACACTGCTTATACTGTGACTGTGCAGATTAAAGGGATTCTGTCACCTAAACACTGCTTATACTGTGACTGTACAGATTAAAGGGATTCTGTCACCTAAACACTGCTTATACTGTGACTGTACAGATTAAAGGGATTCTGTCACCTGAACACTGCTTATACTGTGACTGTACAGAATAAAGGGGCTCTGTCACCTAAACACTGCTTATACTGTGACTGTACAGATTAAAGGGGCTCTGTCACCTAAACACTGCTTATACTGTGACTGAACAGATTAAAGGGACTCTGTCACCTAAATACAGTTTATACTGTGACTGTACAGATTAAAGGGATTCTGTCACCTAAACACTGCTTATACTGTGACTGAACAGATTAAAGGGATTCTGTCACCTAAACACTGCTTATACTGTGACTGAACAGATTAAAGGGGCTCTGTCACCTAAACACTGCTTATACCGTGACTGTACAGATTAAAGGGGCTCTGTAACCTAAACACTGCTTATACTGTGACTGTACAGATTAAAGGGGCTCTGTAACCTAAACACTGCTTATACTGTGACTGTACAGATTAAAGGGGCTCTGTCACCTAAACACTGCTTATACTGTGACTGTGCAGATTAAAGGGGCTCTGTCACCTAAACACTACTTATACTGTGACTGTACAGATAAAAGGGATTCTGTCACCTACACAATGCTTATACCGTGACTGTACAGATGAAAGGGGCTCTGTAACCTAAACACTGCTTATACTGTGACTGTGCAGATTAAAGGGACTCTGTCGCCTAAACACTGCTTATACTGTGACTGTACAGATTAAAGGGATTCTGTCACCTAAACACTGCTTATACAGTGACTGTACAGATTAAAGGGGCTCTGTCACATAAACACTGCTTATACTGTGACTGTACAGATTAAAGGGATTCTGTCACCTAAACACTGCTTATACTGTGACTGTGCAGATTAAAGGGACTCTGTCACCTAAACACTGCTTATACTGTGACTGTACAGATTAGAGGGGCTCTGTCACCTAAACACTGCTTATATTGTGACTGTACAGATTAAAGGGATTCTGTCACCTAAACATTGCTTATACTGCGACTGTACAGATTAAAGGGCTCTGTCACCTAAACACTGCTTATACTGTGACTGTACAGATTAAAGGGATTCTGTCACCTAAACACTGCTTATACTGTGACTGTGCAGATTAGAGGGGCTCTGTCACCTAAACACTGCTTATACTGTGACTGTGCAGATTAAAGGGACTCTGCCACCTAAATACTGCTTATACTGTGACTGTACAGATTAAAGGGACTCTGTCACCTAAATACTGCTTATACTGTGACTG
Organism: Pelodytes ibericus; assembly: GCA_036172795.1. NCBI lineage: Eukaryota > Metazoa > Chordata > Amphibia > Anura > Pelodytidae > Pelodytes > Pelodytes ibericus. The sequence continues at coordinate 2,543,736 of CM069865.1, read as the reverse complement.
TACAGATTAAAGGGGCTCTGTCACCTAAACACTGCTTATACTGTGACTGTACAGATTAAAGGGACTCTGTCACCTAAACACTGCTTATACTGTGACTGTACAGATTAAAGGGGCTCTGTCACCTAAACACTGCTTATACTGTGACTGTGCAGATTAAAGGTACTCTGTCACCTAAACACTGCTTATACTGTGACTGTACAGATTAAAGGGGCTCTGTCACCTAAACACTGCTTATACTGTGACTGTGCAGATTAAAGAGACTCTGTAACCTAAACACTGCTTATACTGTGACTGTACAGATTAAAGGGGCTCTGTCACCTAAACACTGCTTATACTGTGACTGTACAGATTAAAGGGCTCTGTCACCTAAACACTGCTTATACCGGTTCTGTGCAGATTAAAGGGATTCTGTCACCTAAACACTGCTTATACTGTGACTGTACAGATTAAAGGGGCTCTGTCACCTAAACACTGCTTATCCTGTGACTGTACAGATTAAAGGGGCTCTGTCACCTAAACACTGCTTATACTGTGACTGTGCAGATTAAAGAGACTCTGTAACCTAAACACTGCTTATACTGTGACTGTACAGATTAAAGGGGCTCTGTCACCTAAACACTGCTTATACTGTGACTGTACAGATTAAAGGGCTCTGTCACCTAAACACTGCTTATACTGTGACTGTACAGATTAAAGGGATTTTGTCACCTAAACACTGCTTATACTGTGAATGTACAGATTAAAGGGACTCTGTCACCTAAACACTGCTTATACTGTGACTGTACAGATTAAAGGGGCTCTGTCACCTAAACACTGCTTATACTGTGACTGTACAGATTAAAGGGATTCTGTCACCTAAACACTGCTTATACTGTGACTGTACAGATTAAAGGGGCTCTGTCACCTAAACACTGCTTATACTGTGACTGTACAGATTAAATTGGAAGTGATCTCCCTTTATTGGTTTAGATGAGGTACTGACAGAAGACATTGAGGTCTAATGTTATAATCCTGTAGATATCTTTATTAATGGAGGTAAAGGTACCTCTCATGAGCAGGTAGGTCACCAAGAATGGCCAATATTTTCAGACGATCTTTCTGTCGTGTCTGGTTTTAAGGAGGATGAATTGAATGTGCTTTGTTCTGTACAGATTGGTTTTCCTGTATCATATCGAACTGCGTGTTACTGTAAAAGCATAACACGTCTGCATTAGAAATGACTTTTACTGACAGATGTGGTCTTTGTGTCCAATCCGTTATTAGGAGGGGTAATTACTAGATAACAGCCGAGCCCATAACAAGCTCTTCACATAACACTAGAGATGTGCTCATCATCTGGAGAGGGGCATTATCAGTTATCTGGATTGCCTGTGAGTGGCACACGTTTAATAGGTTTATCGGAGGTTTCGAAGAATTTTCTTAGAATATTAAAAGACAGAACTAAAGAAAATTCAATATTATACAAAATGTGGTTCTATTCTCCTAATAAACTTACTTTGAAGGGCCTCTGTCACCTAAACACTGCTTATACTGTGACTGTACAGATTAAAGGGACTCTGTCAGCTAAACACTGCTTATACTGTGACTGTACAGATTAAAGGGATTCTGTCACCTAAACACTGCTTATCCTGTGACTGTGCAGATTAAAGGGATTCTGTCAGCTAAACACTGCTTATACTGTGACTGTACAGATTAAAGGGACTCTGTCACCTAAACACTGCTTATCCTGTGACTGTGCAGATTAAAGGGGCTCTGTCACCTAAACACTGCTTATACTGAGACTGTACAGATTAAAGGGGCTCTGTAACCTAAACACTGCTTATACTGTGACTGTACAGATTAAAGGGATTCTGTCAGCTAAACACTGCTTATACTGTGACTGTACAGATTAAAGGGATTCTGTCACCCAAACACTGCTTATACTGTGACTGTACAGATTAAAGGGATTCTGTCAGCTAAACACTGCTTATACTGTGACTGTACAGATTAAAGGGATTCTGTCACCTAAACACTGCTTATACTGTGACTGTACAGATTAAAGGGATTCTGTCACCTAAACACTGCTTATACTGTGACTGTACAGATTAAAGGGACTCTGTCACCTAAACACTGCTTATACTGTGACTGTACAGATTAAAGGGATTCTGTCACCTAAACACTGCTTATACTGTGACTGTGCAGATTAAAGGGATTATGTTACCTAAACACTGCTTATACTGTGACTGTGCAGATTAAAGGGATTCTGTCAACTAAACACTGCTTATACTGTGACTGTACAGATTAAAGGGATTCTGTCACCTAAACACTGCTTATACTGTGACTGTACAGATTAAAGGGGCTCTGTCACCTAAACACTGCTTATACTGTGACTGTACAGATTAAAGGGATTCTGTCACCTAAACACTGCTTATACTGTGAATGTACAGATTAAAGGGACTCTGTCACATAAACACTAATTATAGTGTGAACATAAATAATAAAAAGGTTACAATAAAGATCTATACCTTGTGTGAGCAGAATTGCAGCAAATGCATCAAATAAGAGAATGATACGTTTTGAATGTATCTGTGCCGTCTCCTGTGGATGACATCACCTTGTGGCTTGATATGTAAATGGGAACATTTGTGGTGGGCAATGTGGCATTTCAAGTCACAGGTGATGTCATAAGCGGGGGACAGCACAGACACATTTAAAACATATTTTTCTCTTTTTTATGCATTTGCTGCAATTCCTCCACCACATGTCCAACTCACAGAAATACGTAGTGATAGAATGTGCGAGTGCCAAAATCTTAACCCAGTCCGCGTGATTCTGGTTAAAATTTTCACAGAACTGCATATTAATTTGGGAAATCTGACCCCAGAAAATGTTCTATTCCATCTTGAACTGCCTGGTAAGAATATATACTCAAAAAAACTAACACTGCATATCCTGATGGCGACTAAGAGGTGTATCTCCAGATATTGGAGGAAAACCGAAACACCCTCAGAGACAGGAATAAGAACTCAAATTTACTATCAATGTAATATGGAAAAACTGTTTTACATGGAAAATATAACTCCTACTGACTATCATAAGATCTGGAATCCAGTGATCTCATTATCACAACCCCTCCAAACTCAAACCCAATGACTTAACGGCCACCTAGATACCGAAACCCCTCTCTTAACATATTGCTCTACCTGGTAATCAGATGTGATCTCATTAATTGCAACCCCTCTAAACCCTAAACTCTAAACTCTAAATAGATATTTGGACGATTAATACCGAATCCGCCTTTCTTTAATTTATTATCTACTCGGTTATTTAGAATTAGAATACTGATTCCGGGCAGTGGCGTAGCGTGGGGGGTGCAGGGGGGGCCGGCCGCACCGGGCGCAATATCTGGGGGGGCGCACTAGCCCTATGCGGCCGCCAGGGCCGTCTTTAACGCGGGGCAAACGGGGCAGCTGCCCTGGGCCCATTTACTCCTGGGGGGCCCCAAGGCAGCTGTCCCGTGGGCCCCCAGCCCCTGCTGCCGCGTTCACAGCGCATTGCGCTTGTGAACGCTTTTTTCCGGCAAGCCGCATCCGATGGATGCGACGGCCGAAAAAAATAAAAATAAACTGACGCCGGATGTGACGTCGCGTCACATCCGGTTTCTGTTTCCCTCCTCCGTGCAAGAGGGAAGACTGCACGGAGGAGACATCCGGCGGGGGACACGGAGCCGCTTCATGTAAGTACGGGGGGGGGGGGGGGGGGCTGGCTGGCACAATATTACTGGGCATCTGACTGGCACTATATTACTGGGCATCTGGCTGGCACAATATTACTGGGTATCTGATTGGCACTATATTACTGGGTATCTGATTGGCACTATATTACTGGGCATCTGATTGGCACTATATTACTGGGTATCTGAATGGCACTATATTACTGGGTATCTGGCACTATATTACTTGGCATCTGACTGGCACTATATTACTTGGCATCTGATTGGCACTATATTACTGGGTATCTGATTGGCACTATATTACTTGGCATCTGACTGGCACTATATTCCTGGTATGATTGGCACTATATTACTTGGCATCTGATTGGCACTATATTACTGGGTATCTGATTGGCACTATATTACTGGGTATCTGATTGGCACAATATTACTGGGTATCTGACTGGCACAATATTACTGGGTATCTGACTGGCACAATATTACTGGGTATCTGATTGGCACAATATTACTGGGTATCTGATTGGCACTATATTACTGGGTATCTGATTGGCACTATATTACTGGGCATCTGAATGGCACAATATTACTGGGCATCTGATTGGCACTATATTACTGGGTATCTGATTGGCACAATATTACTGGGTATCTGATTGGCACTATATTACTGGGTATCTGATTGGCACTATATTACTCGGCATCTGAATGGCACTATATTACTGGGCATCTGATTGGCACTATATTACTGGGTATCTGATTGGCACAATATTACTGGGTATCTGATTGGCACTATATTACTGGGTATCTGAATGGCACTATATTACTTGGCATCTGATTGGCACTATATTACTGGGCATCTGATTGGCACTATATTACTGGGTATCTGATTGGCACTATATTACTTGGTATCTGACTGGCACTATATTACTGGGCATCTGGCTGGCACAATAATACTGGGCATCTGGCTGGCATAATATTACAGGCATCTGGCTGGCACTATATTACTGGGCTCTGACTGGCACAATATTACAGGCATCTGACTGGCATAATATTACAGGCATCTGACTGGCACAATATTACAGGCCTCTGACTGGCACAATATTCCTGGCCTCTGACTGGCACACTATTACAAGCATCTGACTGGCATAATATTACAGGCATCTGACTGGCATAATATTACAGGCATCTGACTGGCACAATATTACAGGCATCTGACTGGCACAATATTCCTGGCCTCTGACTGCACACTATTACAGGCATCTGACTGGCATAATATTACAGGCATCTGACAGGCACCATATTCCTGGGCTCTGACAGGCACAATATTCCTGGGCTCTGACAGGCACAATATTCCTGGTATCTGACTGGCACAATATTATTGGTATCTGACTGGCACAATATTACTGGTATCTGACTGGCACATTATTACTGGTATCTGACTGGCACATTATTACTGGTATCTGACTGGCACAATATTACTGGTATCTGACTGGCACATTATTACTGGGCTCTGACTGGCACAATATTGCAGGCATCTGACTGGCACAATATTGCAGGCATCTGACTGGCACAATATTACTAGGCTCTGACTGGCACAATATTACTGGGCTCTGACTGGCACAATATTACTGGCATCCGAAAGTTACAATATTACTGGCATCTGAATGGCACAACAATTATGGCATATGTGTGTGTGTGTGTGTGGGGGGGGGGGGGGGGGGGGTAACATTAGAGGTACAGGATTGAGGAAGTTGGCTCCATCTAGCCCAGTCTTGGATCATCTCCAGGGTAAGGTTCCATTTTGATGTTTAGTTTTTGTTCTTGATATTGTTTGTCGTTTACGATGGTTGTGAGACGACATATAATAGCATGGCCCATGCTAGGTTACTACATGTGTATATTTGTATTCATAGACCTGCTGAAAATGTGGAGAATGTGTGTAATGCATGTTCGCACTCAATAAAGTGTTGGAAAATAAACTTGTATTTAGATGCATTTTACTTTAATTACATAAGTATTTTCATAACAAACAATACATGTGCTTGGGGGGTAAGGGTTTCTTTAACTAATCTAGTAGAAGAGACTCGAGTGCTAAAATCCACGGGTTAGGGGGCGCAAATTACTTGCCTTGCCCCGGGTGCTGACAACCCACGCTACGCCACTGATTCCGGGCACACCTTTGAGTAATTTGCTGACAAACTAATCTCTCTCCACCCGTCCTTATAAGAATTCGACCTACTATCAAAACTGATTTGTATGGCTCCCGACTTCTGAATACCTTTATTTGTCTGTAATCTGAGATACATCTACTTTATCCGAAATGAGACGCTTTTTGCACATAACACTCTGTATACATAGAAAACTCGATTTACGCCCAAAGGACCCCTCTTCCCGACATTGCTTAATAACTTAAGCCTAAACTAGGGATTAGGGAAAAATAGGGAACAAAGCTTTCCATCTATGCTAACCTATCTACAACCTGGCCCCTATGGTCTTTATTCGTATACGAGCCTAACGATGAGGTATCAAATTTGCAGTTGTCTTTGTTGTCATGTTGTAATTTGTATTTGTAATTTGTAATGTCATATTGTACTGTCCATTTTATATATATATCTATTGAGAAAATTTATAAATAAATAAATAAAAAAATAATGTGCGAGGCCATCCTGGCAGCATGTGACTCAGACTTTAAAGAATAAACACCTACATGTCACAAACATAGAGTTTATCTTCTAATTACAGGGAGAGCAGGAAGCCTATGTGTCATTGGAGCCTCACTGTGACAGTGAGAGACTGTGCAAGACAAATATAAATAGCTAATAACACACAGTGCGGTGTTTGTCATGATAATAATGCTTCTTTATACACCGTACTGTACAATAAATAGAGGGTTTGAATGCACTTCAGTGACTGCGTCTCTTTTGCGCCCTTCCCATCCTGGTTTTCGCTTGTTCGCGAGCTGGTAATTATCAGCGCAGCAATGCGGACTTTGATTCTTATTTTCCAAACAATCATAGTGACACATTCGCACTTCCAGCCTCGCTTGTTAATTACAGTCTCTCTGCCAAACCTTCCCTGGAACAAAGACGGATCGAAAAGCTCACACTTCATGTCCAGGAAAGGCAGAAAGGGATTTCTAGATGTTATAAAACATTTGCGGACTATTTATTGCTGTAGAAAGGGTCTATATTTACTCCCTATCCTGCTTCTTGTGGTCAGGGCTTTGCTTTGTCACTGTATATTCATGGGGCAGGTGTGATCTGCAGCCCAGATATGGGTTTACCTGGTCCTACACGTGTGTGTGCGAAACGCACTAATCATGTCTATACCTGTCACTCAGTATCATGCTATATTTGGGCCCATTAATGGTATTTATTCTCATTTATATTTTTGTTTTACTGTCAATGGACTTATAATAACATTTTGATATTGTTACATTATTACACCAGTCTGGGTTTACCTGGTCCTACACGTGTGTGTGCGAAACGCACTAATCATGTCTATACCTGTCACTCAGCATCATGCTGTCATTGGGCCCATTAATGGTATTTATTCTCATTTATATTTTTGTTTTACTGTCAATGGACTTATAATAACATTTTGATATTGTTACATTATTACACCAGTCTGCATCCTATGTGCTCACGATACTGTTATCTACACGTTTGGGTGGATTAATGTGACAATGCTGGGCCCCGTTACACATGTGTGCATGGTGCTGGCACGTGTATAAATCAGATAATAACGGTATTGTCGCAGAGGATGTATAGCTCTGTATTTAGCCAGTATCTCTCTCGCTCTCTCAGTCTGTCTCCATCAATTATTGCAAGAATGACTGCTAATCAAACCCCGAACCCTGCGTGGAAAGCCGAGGGCCACACAAACCACCTCACTATCTAATAACAGCAGCGATAGCCGCATTTAACTCCTTCACTGCCTCATTAATCCTACAGCATGCGAGGGAAGAGCTGGCACTTCCCACTATGTGGTAAACCGAGGGTTAATGAAACACAGTGTCTCAGCTAAGTGCTGCTCACTCCGGAAGGAGGTGATGGGATTTGTGCTCCAGAAAACAAATGTAGGGAAGATGATTAGCATCTCGGAGACTGAAAGACAGAGGAAGAAACTAAACACAAAACAGCGGTGAATAGTAAGAAATCAGGGGGGGAATTAACTCTACCATTCATCTAATCTATGGTGGGAGGAAAGAAACTCCCCCCCCCCCCCCCCCCATCAGCACCCAAATGGTCCCTGGGACTTGTAACACATATGGGGTGCCAGGTCAATTAGCCCAGCCCCCCATTATCATTACCAGGGCTGGGAGTCTGCTAAACTGCTCCAAGCCCCCCCATCCCTCCCCCTTTGCTATTACCATGGCTGGCAGGATCCCACCACCCTATTATATTACAGAAGCTGGTATCCTGCTAAATGAAAGAGTCACCTCAATAAAGAGAGAACTGCAGGGCATGGAGATAGGAATTGTAAACTTAAAGCCAAAGTAGCCGAGTTGGAAGAAGTCTCCCCTTCAGCTGCATTGGAATATTTTTCAAACTCGGCTACTTTGGCCTAGTTTGAAATTCCCATTGATTCTCTCTTTGTTGAGTAGACCCCTGTGCTGCTGACCATGGCATTTCTTTTGCTCCAAACATTGTTTTTTATATCTGTATTATTATGACTTCCCTGCTGTATCAGAGGGTGACGGCAAATGAACTACTTTTCTCTGTCACTGGCATACCGCCGTCCACCGGTGATGTCATAACCGTATACTTGTCTTATTTCATGCACACAACGTATAGATCGGTTTGTACAGTCTACATTCACATTTAGGTGACAGAGACCCTTAAAGCATGGATTGGTGAGATATTAATCGGAATATTAACCTCAGTGGGACTGACAGACTGATAGTCACACCGAGGTCAAAGGTGGGTGGGGCCAAATGTTATCCTCTGCCACGCCCATTCATGCCCCACCCATGATGTATTCACAGTTCTCGTGACTCCTGTATTATGTGTCTCTAGGGGGCATCTGAATAAAATGAATTTATAGATTTAAGATTCTTTAAATTCAAAGCACGATTTGCATAAATATTTTTTTACAGTTATTCCAACCAACTTATTCCATGTAAACACCTAACATGAAAGAATAACATTTATATCATTTTTTATTTGAATTTCTTTTTTTTTTGCTGTTCATTTATCCAAACTTCCCTGCAGGAATCTTCCTGTATATTAATATATATAGTCCTACGCGTTTTCCGTTGTCCGGTTCCATCACGGTCTCTTTTCTCTCTGAATTTCACCTTAAGTTATTTACAAACTCTAAATGCCAGAAATCCCACCACGTGAGGTCTGGCTCTTGGCATTTTCCCTCCAGCTGCACAAACAAGCTCTCCAAGAAAATACATGGCATGACATCTGGAGCGCACTGCTATTGGCCGTTAAATAAGTCAGAAGATTCAGCTCATTTGTGTGCGAGATTAATACCAAAGATCAGTTCATTTTCACAATACAATAAGTAATTTCCATCTGATCCTTTTATTCCCAAAGTAGGGACAGACCCTGCCGGCGCTCCAAGCAGCAGGCACTAATAATTCCGCCATGTTTAACAAACAAACGATATAAATACACCACAAGCGCTATGAAACCTCTAGAAAAATATATGAAATAACTACGGAGCATTTAGTGCTGACATTTGCCCCCCCCCATGATAAAGTAGCTTCATTTGGATGGGAAGCATCAATAATTTGGAACATACCTGCACTGAACCGACAGGGGTCTATTTACTAAAGTTCAAGTATAGTGGTTGAGATGAGTGCTCATCTTGACCACCAAACACTAAGAGACTCAATCTCCCTCACATGCCCCCATGTAAAAAAAATGCTATTTACAAAGCATTTTGTCAAGGTCAACATGTGGCGTGAGCAGTCAAGAGCTGTGCTGAGAAGGTCGAGAAGATTATTCTAAAAAAATATTATCACACTCTTGAAAGGAGGTGAAGTGAAGGGAGTGATCCTTGAGACTAAGTCCAGCTCGACCCCCTAATTGAAGGACCTCACTTTTTGTGAGCACCAATTTTCGATTAATTCAATGGAGGTCAAGATGGGAGGTCGGGTTGGACTTTGGTGAGGGGAGCTGAGATGGAAGTAGATTTCCCTTTCGTGAATAGCTGAACAGATTTCGAGACAAATTCAAACTTGACTTCCCAACTCAAACACATATTTTTCAAACTTTTGTGAATAGCCCTCTCAATCTCAGTAAATATCTGTAATGATGAGGGTACAGGCCTTTAACTGACCTACCAAATGTACCATAAATAATCAGGGCTCTGGAGAATGACCGGGGGGGAGAGATTATACACAGACACCTACCATTGTGTGTGCTCTAGAGTTTTCCCGTTGGGGGCTTAGACTGTCCAAATCAGGAATGAGGAAAGCGAGTATTGAGCAAGAGTTTAAAAATGCATTTAATGCGATGTAACCTTCAGCTTCCTTTAAATAATGTAAGACTTTATTCATGAAAGAGAATATTGTGGCAATTGAGCAGGGAACTGAAGGCTAAATTATCAGAGTTGGAGAATTTTTCCAACTTCCAAGTCTGAAATTCCCTTTTCAATTCTTATAATAAGCATGGAGTCTGAATGTTTAATATCATCCAAAACTGTCTTATCCTTTTTAAACACTGAAAAGTTAACACAATATTCAGGCAGGTTTCTAGGCGTAAGAATGGTCCCATTACGTTGGGGAATAATTTACTTATGTTACAGTGACTAACGTCTTTCATTGTGTTTTCCCTAAATCTGTCCTGTGGGGGCTCAGCCTGTCCAAATGAATTGGTCACCAATTTTTCCAATACAAAAGATTTGGGCTTTAGAAGGAGAGCAGGAGATTAAGGCCCCAATAAAATGATTTCTATTCTGTCCGCCTGTTACTGTGTGATAAGAAGCCCAGAGCGATACGTTCTCCTGCGTTGACCATGGAAGGTCCCAAACTTCTCCCGCAATAAAGGATTTAACACAAACACATAATGTAAGCCATCTCAATCTCACCGCATATTTAGGGGACAGAGTCCCCATTTGAAGGTAAGAAAGTTTTGGGAGGGTACAGACCATGAAGATTTAATGATGCTGGCGACACATGAACCTTTCTAATCGAATTGTTGCAGGTCTGAGGAGTAAAACGCGTCTCCATTACTGATGAGTTACTGAGGCAGAATCTAGACTGTCATTTTCCAGCCTTTATCTCCATCTGATTATTTAATTTTTGTAGAAATCCTTCTCAGTCGCAGGCAGTTAGTTAAAACACATTTGTTCTTTCAAGGTCTATTTATAAATTGTCTGAAACCCTTAAACTCATGTAATGCAGTGTGTGACAGAATAATAGAGACACTTACGTTTCGTGGGGATAGAAATGTTTAGGCGACTTTATGATAAAATCGGGGGATCTATAGTTTTGGATTCAGCTGGTCCACAGGGGGGGGAAAGTATTGTAGAAATACAGAGAGAGCTTAAAGAAAGATACCCCAGGTCACAGATGGTTGTTGATTAAAAAAATATATAGATTAATAAACACAGTTTCTACAAATAAATTACAATAAATAAATATATACGTGATAGGTTGCTGGTATTTGACAGCACTGTGCTCTAACGCGTTTCACCCTTCAAGGGCCTCCTCAGAGGTCAGAGCTGGCAAGTTGATGTTGTACAACACACCGTAGAAATGTGGACTACAGAAAAAAAAGGCGCCTGGCGTTACTGTGCTGCAGATTTAAATCAGTTGCCGTTTAGGCCGATATAAAATATCAGATTTAGAGAAGTTGGATTTCTCTGCAGGATATGTACATTGTATTAATGGCAGTGGCCACCATTACTGTCTATGATTACCATGATACGAGTCCGAGCTATGTTTTGATTGGCTGAGGACTTTAAGAAGCCAATCAGAATGCTACTTTATTCTCTACTAGTAGAAGGGCCGGAGGAGCCACAACCTTTACACACACACTGGAACAATGTGCATTTGATATATAAGAGCCATTTGCATTAAATTATTACACATCCATTTTTATTCTTTAAGCTATTTGCTATGGGGAACATAAGAAATGGGAAAGTGCCTAGCATTACATGTGTAGCTTTCCAATCATATCCATATTTAGCTTGTCAGGTACACACAGGGCTGTATTCATGGGAGAGGGAATTACTGGGAATTACAAGCTTCAGGCCAAAGTAGCAGAGTTGGAAGAAAGTCTCCAGATCATGTGAATGGCTACTCTGGCTGTAATTTCTCAATTCCCTCTTTGATGAATGAAGTCCATAGCCATACGTTGTGATCCACAGAAGAGTTCACTCTGAGCGGATCCTCTTTAGTATGATACACAGAATAATCTTATTGTACCTACAAAGTCCGCAGAATCCTCTTATCTGGGAAAGCTGCTTCCTCCAAAGGAAGAGAGAAGGGAGGGCGAGCAGAGCGGAGATAGAGAGAAAATAAATATTATACAGGAGGAAGAGAGAAGGGAGAGCGAGCAGAGCGGAGATAGAGAGAAAATAAATATTATACAGGAGGAAGAGAGAAGGGAGGGCGAGCAGAGCGGAGATAAAGAGAAAATAAATATTATACAGGAGGAAGAGAGAAGGGAGGGCGAGCAGAGCAGAGATAAAGAGAAAATAAATATTATACAAGAGGAAGAGAGAAGGGAGGGCGAGCAGAGCGGAGATAAAGAGAAAATAAATATTATACAGGAGGAAGAGAGAAGGGAGGGCGAGCAGAGCGGAGATAGAGAGAAAATAAATATTATACAGGAGGAAGAGAGAAGGGAGGGCGAGCAGAGCGGAGATAGAGAGAAAATAAATATTATACAGGAGGAAGAGAGAAGGGAGGGCGAGCAGAGCGGAGATAAAGAGAAAATAAATATTATACAGGAGGAAGAGAGAAGGGAGAGCGAGCAGAGCGGAGATAAAGAGAAAATAAATATTATACAGGAGGAAGAGAGAAGGGAGGGCGAGCAGAGCGGAGATAAAGAGAAAATAAATATTATACAGGAGGAAGAGAGAAGGGAGGGCGAGCAGAGCAGAGATAAAGAGAAAATAAATATTATACAGGAGGAAGAGAGAAGGGAGGGCGAGCAGAGCGGAGATAAAGAGAAAATAAATATTATACAGGAGGAAGAGAGAAGGGAGGGCGAGCAGAGCGGAGATAAAGAGAAAATAAATATTATACAGGAGGAAGAGAGAAGGGAGGGCGAGCAGAGCGGAGATAGAGAGAAAATAAATATTATACAGGAGGGAGAGAGAAGGGAGGGCGAGCAGAGCGGAGATAAAGAGAAAATAAATATTATACAAGAGGAAGAGAGAAGGGAGGGCGAGCAGAGCAGAGATAGAGAGAAAATAAATATTATACAGGAGGAAGAGAGAAGGGAGGGCGAGCAGAGCGGAGATAAAGAGAAAATAAATATTATACAGGAAGAAGAGAGAAGGGAGGGCGAGCAGAGCAGAGATAAAGAGAAAATAAATATTATACAGGAGGAAGAGAGAAGGGAGGGCGAGCAGAGCGGAGATAGAGAGAAAATAAATATTATACAGGAGGAAGAGAGAAGGGAGGGCGAGCAGAGCGGAGATAGAGAGAAAATAAATATTATACAGGAGGAAGAGAGAAGGGAGGGCGAGCAGAGCGGAGATAGAGAGAAAATAAATATTATACAGGAGGGAGAGAGAAGGGAGGGCGAGCAGAGCGGAGATAAAGAGAAAATAAATATTATACAAGAGGAAGAGAGAAGGGAGGGCGAGCAGAGCGGAGATAAAGAGAAAATAAATATTATACAGGAGGAAGAGAGAAGGGAGGGCGAGCAGAGCGGAGATAAAGAGAAAATAAATATTATACAAGAGGAAGAGAGAAGGGAGAGCGAGCAGAGCGGAGATAGAGAGAAAATAAATATTATACAGGAGGAAGAGAGAAGGGAGGGCGAGCAGAGCGGAGATAAAGAGAAAATAAATATTATACAGGAGGAAGAGAGAAGGGAGGGCGAGCAGAGCGGAGATAGAGAGAAAATAAATATTATACAGGAGGAAGAGAGAAGGGAGGGCGAGCAGAGCGGAGATAAAGAGAAAATAAATATTATACAGGAAGAAGAGAGAAGGGAGGGCGAGCAGAGCGGAGATAAAGAGAAAATAAATATTATACAGGAGGAAGAGAGAAGGGAGGGCGAGCAGAGCGGAGATAAAGAGAAAATAAATATTATACAGGAGGAAGAGAGAAGGGAGGGCGAGCAGAGCGGAGATAGAGAGAAAATAAATATTATACAGGAGGAAGAGAGAAGGGAGGGCGAGCAGAGCGGAGATAAAGAGAAAATAAATATTATACAGGAGGAAGAGAGAAGGGAGGGCGAGCAGAGCGGAGATAAAGAGAAAATAAATATTATACAAGAGGAAGAGAGAAGGGAGGGCGAGCAGAGCAGAGATAAAGAGAAAATAAATATTATACAGGAGGAAGAGAGAAGGGAGGGCGAGCAGAGCGGAGATAAAGAGAAAATAAATATTATACAGGAGGAAGAGAGAAGGGAGGGCGAGCAGAGCGGAGATAGAGAGAAAATAAATATTATACAAGAGGAAGAGAGAAGGGAGGGCGAGCAGAGCGGAGATAAAGAGAAAATAAATATTATACAGGAGGAAGAGAGAAGGGAGGGCGAGCAGAGCGGAGATAAAGAGAAAATAAATATTATACAGGAGGAAGAGAGAAGGGAGGGCGAGCAGAGCAGAGATAAAGAGAAAATAAATATTATACAGGAGGAAGAGAGAAGGGAGGGCGAGCAGAGCGGAGATAAAGAGAAAATAAATATTATACAGGAGGGAGAGAGAAGGGAGGGCGAGTAGAGCGGAGATAAAGAGAAAATAAATATTATACAGGAGGAAGAGAGAAGGGAGGGCGAGCAGAGCGGAGATAAAGAGAAAATAAATATTATACAGGAGGAAGAGAGAAGGGAGGGCGAGCAGAGCGGAGATAAAGAGAAAATAAATATTATACAAGAGGAAGAGAGAAGGGAGGGCGAGCAGAGCGGAGATAAAGAGAAAATAAATATTATACAGGAGGAAGAGAGAAGGGAGGGCGAGCAGAGCGGAGATAAAGAGAAAATAAATATTATACAGGAGGAAGAGAGAAGGGAGGGCGAGCAGAGCGGAGATAGAGAGAAAATAAATATTATACAGGAGGAAGAGAGAAGGGAGGGCGAGCAGAGCGGAGATAGAGAGAAAATAAATATTATACAGGAGGAAGAGAGAAGGGAGGGCGAGCAGAGCGGAGATAAAGAGAAAATAAATATTATACAAGAGGAAGAGAGAAGGGAGGGCGAGCAGAGCGGAGATAAAGAGAAAATAAATATTATACAAGAGGAAGAGAGAAGGGAGGGCGAGCAGAGCGGAGACAAAGAGAAAATAAATATTATACAGGAGGAAGAGAGAAGGGAGGGCGAGCAGAGCGGAGATAAAGAGAAAATAAATATTATACAGGAGGAAGAGAGAAGGGAGGGCGAGCAGAGCGGAGATAAAGAGAAAATAAATATTATACAGGAGGAAGAGAGAAGGGAGAGCGAGCAGAGCGGAGATAAAGAGAAAATAAATATTATACAGGAGGAAGAGAGAAGGGAGGGCGAGCAGAGCGGAGATAAAGAGAAAATAAATATTATACAGGAGGAAGAGAGAAGGGAGAGCGAGCAGAGCGGAGATAAAGAGAAAATAAATATTATACAGGAGGAAGAGAGAAGGGAGGGCGAGCAGAGCGGAGATAAAGAGAAAATAAATATTATACAGGAGGAAGAGAGAAGGGAGGGCGAGCAGAGCGGAGATAAAGAGAAAATAAATATTATACAAGAGGAAGAGAGAAGGGAGGGCGAGCAGAGCGGAGATAGAGAGAAAATAAATATTATACAGGAGGAAGAGAGAAGGGAGGGCGAGCAGAGCGGAGATAAAGAGAAAATAAATATTATACAGGAGGAAGAGAGAAGGGAGGGCGAGCAGAGCGGAGATAAAGAGAAAATAAATATTATACAGGAGGAAGAGAGAAGGGAGGGCGAGCAGAGCGGAGATAAAGAGAAAATAAATATTATACAGGAGGAAGAGAGAAGGGAGGGCGAGCAGAGCGGAGATAAAGAGAAAATAAATATTATACAGGAGGAAGAGAGAAGGGAGGGCGAGCAGAGCGGAGATAAAGAGAAAATAAATATTATACAGGAGGGAGAGAGAAGGGAGGGCGAGCAGAGCAGAGATAAAGAGAAAATAAATATTATACAGGAGGAAGAGAGAAGGGAGGGCGAGCAGAGCGGAGATAGAGAGAAAATAAATATTATACAGGAGGAAGAGAGAAGGGAGGGCGAGCAGAGCGGAGATAAAGAGAAAATAAATATTATACAGGAGGAAGAGAGAAGGGAGGGCGAGCAGAGCGGAGATAGAGAGAAAATAAATATTATACAGGAGGAAGAGAGAAGGGAGGGCGAGCAGAGCAGAGATAAAGAGAAAATAAATATTATACAGGAGGAAGAGAGAAGGGAGGGCGAGCAGAGCGGAGATAAAGAGAAAATAAATATTATACAAGAGGAAGAGAGAAGGGAGGGCGAGCAGAGCGGAGATAAAGAGACAAGAAATATTATACAGGAGGAAGAGAGAAGGGAGGGCGAGCAGAGCGGAGATAGAGAGAAAATAAATATTATACAGGAGGAAGAGAGAAGGGAGAGCGAGCAGAGCGGAGATAAAGAGAAAATAAATATTATACAGGAGGAAGAGAGAAGGGAGGGCGAGCAGAGCGGAGATAAAGAGAAAATAAATATTATACAGGAGGAAGAGAGAAGGGGGGGCGAGCAGAGCGGAGATAGAGAGAAAATAAATATTATACAGGAGGAAGAGAGAAGGGAGGGCGAGCAGAGCGGAGATAGAGAGAAAATAAATATTATACAGGAGGAAGAGAGAAGGGAGGGCGAGCAGAGCGGAGATAAAGAGAAAATAAATATTATACAGGAGGAAGAGAGAAGGGAGGGCGAGCAGAGCGGAGATAGAGAGAAAATAAATATTATACAGGAGGAAGAGAGAAGGGAGGGCGAGCAGAGCGGAGATAAAGAGAAAATAAATATTATACAAGAGGAAGAGAGAAGGGAGGGCGAGCAGAGCGGAGATAAAGAGAAAATAAATATTATACAAGAGGAAGAGAGAAGGGAGGGCGAGCAGAGCGGAGATAAAGAGAAAATAAATATTATACAAGAGGGAGAGAGAAGGGAGGGCGAGCAGAGCGGAGATAAAGAGAAAATAAATATTATACAGGAGGGAGAGAGAAGGGAGGGCGAGCAGAGCGGAGATAAAGAGAAAATAAATATTATACAGGAGGAAGAGAGAAGGGAGGGCGAGCAGAGCGGAGATAAAGAGAAAATAAATATTATACAGGAGGAAGAGAGAAGGGAGGGCGAGCAGAGCGGAGATAAAGAGAAAATAAATATTATACAGGAGGAAGAGAGAAGGGAGGGCGAGCAGAGCGGAGATAAAGAGAAAATAAATATTATACAAGAGGAAGAGAGAAGGGAGGGCGAGCAGAGCGGAGATAAAGAGAAAATAAATATTATACAAGAGGAAGAGAGAAGGGAGGGCGAGCAGAGCGGAGATAAAGAGAAAATAAATATTATACAGGAGGAAGAGAGAAGGGAGGGCGAGCAGAGCGGAGATAGAGAGAAAATAAATATTATACAAGAGGAAGAGAGAAGGGAGGGCGAGCAGAGCGGAGATAAAGAGAAAATAAATATTATACAGGAGGAAGAGAGAAGGGAGGGCGAGCAGAGCGGAGATAAAGAGAAAATAAATATTATACAGGAGGAAGAGAGAAGGGAGGGCGAGCAGAGCGGAGATAAAGAGAAAATAAATATTATACAGGAGGAAGAGAGAAGGGAGGGCGAGCAGAGCGGAGATAAAGAGAAAATAAATATTATACAGGAGGAAGAGAGAAGGGAGGGCGAGCAGAGCGGAGATAAAGAGAAAATAAATATTATACAGGAGGAAGAGAGAAGGGAGGGCGAGCAGAGCGGAGATAAAGAGAAAATAAATATTATACAGGAGGAAGAGAGAAGGGAGAGCGAGCAGAGCGGAGATAAAGAGAAAATAAATATTATACAGGAGGAAGAGAGAAGGGAGGGCGAGCAGAGCGGAGATAGAGAGAAAATAAATATTATACAGGAGGAAGAGAGAAGGGAGGGCGAGCAGAGCGGAGATAAAGAGAAAATAAATATTATACAGGAGGAAGAGAGAAGGGAGGGCGAGCAGAGCGGAGATAAAGAGAAAATAAATATTATACAGGAGGAAGAGAGAAGGGAGGGCGAGCAGAGCGGAGATAAAGAGAAAATAAATATTATACAGGAGGAAGAGAGAAGGGAGGGCGAGCAGAGCGGAGATAAAGAGAAAATAAATATTATACAAGAGGAAGAGAGAAGGGAGGGCGAGCAGAGCGGAGATAAAGAGAAAATAAATATTATACAGGAGGAAGAGAGAAGGGAGAGCGAGCAGAGCGGAGATAAAGAGAAAATAAATATTATACAAGAGGAAGAGAGAAGGGAGAGCGAGCAGAGCGGAGATAGAGAGAAAATAAATATTATACAGGAGGAAGAGAGAAGGGAGGGCGAGCAGAGCGGAGATAAAGAGAAAATAAATATTATACAAGAGGAAGAGAGAAGGGAGGGCGAGCAGAGCGGAGATAAAGAGAAAATAAATATTATACAAGAGGAAGAGAGAAGGGAGGGCGAGCAGAGCGGAGATAAAGAGAAAATAAATATTATACAGGAGGAAGAGAGAAGGGAGAGCGAGCAGAGCGGAGATAGAGAGAAAATAAATATTATACAGGAGGAAGAGAGAAGGGAGGGCGAGCAGAGCGGAGATAAAGAGAAAATAAATATTATACAAGAGGAAGAGAGAAGGGAGAGCGAGCAGAGCGGAGATAGAGAGAAAATAAATATTATACAGGAGGAAGAGAGAAGGGAGGGCGAGCAGAGCGGAGATAAAGAGAAAATAAATATTATACAAGAGGAAGAGAGAAGGGAGGGCGAGCAGAGCGGAGATAAAGAGAAAATAAATATTATACAAGAGGAAGAGAGAAGGGAGGGCGAGCAGAGCGGAGATAAAGAGAAAATAAATATTATACAGGAGGAAGAGAGAAGGGAGGGCGAGCAGAGCGGAGATAAAGAGAAAATAAATATTATACAAGAGGAAGAGAGAAGGGAGGGCGAGCAGAGCGGAGATAGAGAGAAAATAAATATTATACAGGAGGAAGAGAGAAGGGAGGGCGAGCAGAGCGGAGATAAAGAGAAAATAAATATTATACAAGAGGAAGAGAGAAGGGAGGGCGAGCAGAGCAGAGATAAAGAGAAAATAAATATTATACAGGAGGAAGAGAGAAGGGAGGGCGAGCAGAGCGGAGATAAAGAGAAAATAAATATTATACAGGAGGAAGAGAGAAGGGAGGGCGAGCAGAGCGGAGATAAAGAGAAAATAAATATTATACAGGAGGAAGAGAGAAGGGAGGGCGAGCAGAGCGGAGATAAAGAGAAAATAAATATTATACAAGAGGAAGAGAGAAGGGAGGGCGAGCAGAGCGGAGATAAAGAGAAAATAAATATTATACAGGAGGAAGAGAGAAGGGAGGGCGAGCAGAGCGGAGATAAAGAGAAAATAAATATTATACAGGAGGAAGAGAGAAGGGAGGGCGAGCAGAGCGGAGATAAAGAGAAAATAAATATTATACAAGAGGAAGAGAGAAGGGAGAGCGAGCAGAGCGGAGATAAAGAGAAAATAAATATTATACAGGAGGAAGAGAGAAGGGAGGGCGAGCAGAGCGGAGATAAAGAGAAAATAAATATTATACAGGAGGAAGAGAGAAGGGAGGGCGAGCAGAGCGGAGATAGAGAGAAAATAAATATTATACAGGAGGAAGAGAGAAGGGAGAGCGAGCAGAGCGGAGATAGAGAGAAAATAAATATTATACAAGAGGAAGAGAGAAGGGAGAGCGAGCAGAGCGGAGATAAAGAGAAAATAAATATTATACAGGAGGAAGAGAGAAGGGAGGGCGAGCAGAGCGGAGATAGAGAGAAAATAAATATTATACAAGAGGAAGAGAGAAGGGAGAGCGAGCAGAGCGGAGATAAAGAGAAAATAAATATTATACAGGAGGAAGAGAGAAGGGAGGGCGAGCAGAGCGGAGATAGAGAGAAAATAAATATTATACAAGAGGAAGAGAGAAGGGAGAGCGAGCAGAGCAGAGATAAAGAGAAAATAAATATTATACAGGAGGAAGAGAGAAGGGAGAGCGAGCAGAGCGGAGATAGAGAGAAAATAAATATTATACAGGAGGAAGAGAGAAGGGAGGGCGAGCAGAGCGGAGATAGAGAGAAAATAAATATTATACAGGAGGAAGAGAGAAGGGAGGGCGAGCAGAGCGGAGATAAAGAGAAAATAAATATTATACAAGAGGAAGAGAGAAGGGAGGGCGAGCAGAGCGGAGATAAAGAGAAAATAAATATTATACAGGAGGAAGAGAGAAGGGAGGGCGAGCAGAGCGGAGATAAAGAGAAAATAAATATTATACAGGAGGAAGAGAGAAGGGAGGGCGAGCAGAGCGGAGATAAAGAGAAAATAAATATTATACAGGAGGAAGAGAGAAGGGAGGGCGAGCAGAGCGGAGATAAAGAGAAAATAAATATTATACAGGAGGAAGAGAGAAGGGAGGGCGAGCAGAGCGGAGATAGAGAGAAAATAAATATTATACAAGAGGAAGAGAGAAGGGAGGGCGAGCAGAGCAGAGATAAAGAGAAAATAAATATTATACAGGAGGAAGAGAGAAGGGAGGGCGAGCAGAGCGGAGATAAAGAGAAAATAAATATTATACAGGAGGAAGAGAGAAGGGAGGGCGAGCAGAGCGGAGATAAAGAGAAAATAAATATTATACAGGAGGAAGAGAGAAGGGAGGGCGAGCAGAGCGGAGATAAAGAGAAAATAAATATTATACAGGAGGAAGAGAGAAGGGAGGGCGAGCAGAGCGGAGATAAAGAGAAAATAAATATTATACAAGAGGAAGAGAAAAGGGAGGGCGAGCAGAGCGGAGATAAAGAGAAAATAAATATTATACAGGAGGAAGAGAGAAGGGAGGGCGAGCAGAGCGGAGATAAAGAGAAAATAAATATTATACAAGAGGAAGAGAGAAGGGAGGGCGAGCAGAGCGGAGATAAAGAGAAAATAAATATTATACAGGAGGAAGAGAGAAGGGAGGGCGAGCAGAGCGGAGATAAAGAGAAAATAAATATTATACAAGAGGAAGAGAGAAGGGAGGGCGAGCAGAGCGGAGATAGAGAGAAAATAAATATTATACAGGAGGAAGAGAGAAGGGAGGGCGAGCAGAGCGGAGATAAAGAGAAAATAAATATTATACAGGAGGAAGAGAGAAGGGAGGGCGAGCAGAGCGGAGATAGAGAGAAAATAAATATTATACAGGAGGAAGAGAGAAGGGAGGGCGAGCAGAGCGGAGATAAAGAGAAAATAAATATTATACAAGAGGAAGAGAGAAGGGAGGGCGAGCAGAGCGGAGATAAAGAGAAAATAAATATTATACAGGAGGAAGAGAGAAGGGAGGGCGAGCAGAGCGGAGATAAAGAGAAAATAAATATTATACAGGAGGAAGAGAGAAGGGAGGGCGAGCAGAGCGGAGATAAAGAGAAAATAAATATTATACAGGAGGAAGAGAGAAGGGAGGGCGAGCAGAGCGGAGATAAAGAGAAAATAAATATTATACAGGAGGAAGAGAGAAGGGAGAGCGAGCAGAGCGGAGATAAAGAGAAAATAAATATTATACAGGAGGAAGAGAGAAGGGAGAGCGAGCAGAGCGGAGATAAAGAGAAAATAAATATTATACAGGAGGAAGAGAGAAGGGAGGGCGAGCAGAGCGGAGATAAAGAGAAAATAAATATTATACAAGAGGAAGAGAGAAGGGAGGGCGAGCAGAGCGGAGATAAAGAGAAAATAAATATTATACAGGAGGAAGAGAGAAGGGAGGGCGAGCAGAGCGGAGATAAAGAGAAAATAAATATTATACAGGAGGAAGAGAGAAGGGAGGGCGAGCAGAGCGGAGATAAAGAGAAAATAAATATTATACAAGAGGAAGAGAGAAGGGAGGGCGAGCAGAGCGGAGATAAAGAGAAAATAAATATTATACAGGAGGAAGAGAGAAGGGAGGGCGAGCAGAGCGGAGATAGAGAGAAAATAAATATTATACAAGAGGAAGAGAGAAGGGAGGGCGAGCAGAGCGGAGATAGAGAGAAAATAAATATTATACAGGAGGGAGAGAGAAGGGAGGGCGAGCAGAGCGGAGATAAAGAGAAAATAAATATTATACAGGAGGAAGAGAGAAGGGAGGGCGAGCAGAGCGGAGATAGAGAGAAAATAAATATTATACAAGAGGAAGAGAGAAGGGAGGGCGAGCAGAGCGGAGATAGAGAGAAAATAAATATTATACAGGAGGAAGAGAGAAGGGAGGGCGAGCAGAGCGGAGATAAAGAGAAAATAAATATTATACAGGAGGAAGAGAGAAGGGAGGGCGAGCAGAGCGGAGATAGAGAGAAAATAAATATTATACAAGAGGAAGAGAGAAGGGAGGGCGAGCAGAGCGGAGATAGAGAGAAAATAAATATTATACAAGAGGAAGAGAGAAGGGAGGGCGAGCAGAGCAGAGATAGAGAGAAAATAAATATTATACAGGAGGAAGAGAGAAGGGAGGGCGAGCAGAGCGGAGATAAAGAGAAAATAAATATTATACAGGAGGAAGAGAGAAGGGAGGGCGAGCAGAGCGGAGATAAAGAGAAAATAAATATTATACAGGAGGGAGAGAGAAGGGAGGGCGAGCAGAGCGGAGATAAAGAGAAAATAAATATTATACAGGAGGAAGAGAGAAGGGAGGGCGAGCAGAGCGGAGATAAAGAGAAAATAAATATTATACAGGAGGAAGAGAGAAGGGAGGGCGAGCAGAGCGGAGATAGAGAGAAAATAAATATTATACAGGAGGAAGAGAGAAGGGAGGGCGAGCAGAGCGGAGATAGAGAGAAAATAAATATTATACAGGAGGAAGAGAGAAGGGAGGGCGAGCAGAGCGGAGATAGAGAGAAAATAAATATTATACAGGAGGAAGAGAGAAGGGAGGGCGAGCAGAGCGGAGATAGAGAGAAAATAAATATTATACAGGAGGAAGAGAGAAGGGAGGGCGAGCAGAGCGGAGATAAAGAGAAAATAAATATTATACAGGAGGAAGAGAGAAGGGAGGGCGAGCAGAGCGGAGATAAAGAGAAAATAAATATTATACAGGAGGGAGAGAGAAGGGAGGGCGAGCAGAGCGGAGATAAAGAGAAAATAAATATTATACAGGAGGAAGAGAGAAGGGAGGGCGAGCAGAGCGGAGATAAAGAGAAAATAAATATTATACAGGAGGAAGAGAGAAGGGAGGGCGAGCAGAGCGGAGATAAAGAGAAAATAAATATTATACAGGAGGGAGAGAGAAGGGAGAGCGAGCAGAGCGGAGATAAAGAGAAAATAAATATTTTTCTCTTTAAAAATAATCCTATTTATTTACTGAACTTTATATCTGAATATTCAGCCTTTACAGCCTGAACCTGGCTGAAAACTACTAGGATTATTATTATTATTATAAAAAATATCTGTCAAATAACAAATCCCCATCAGGCTCAGCCAGCCTTGCTTATGTAATCCAACAAGGAACAGGCTGGAAATTTACACTCCCTTCAACTCATGGAGCAAAAGAGGTTTCCAATGTCTATAACAACAGATGTCTACTACACTATATCATCCAAACCAAACTGAGGAGGAAAAATCAAAATCTACACAACCACGCTACGTGGAAAACATACACAGCAACGCTACATGGGAAACCTACACAGCCACGCTACGTGGGTAACCTACACAGCCACGCTACGTGGGTAACCTACACAGCCACGCTACGTGGGAAACCTACACAGCCACGCTACGTGGGAAACCTACACAGCCACGCTACGTGGGTAACCTACACAACCACGCTACGTGGGAAACCTACACAGCCACGCTACGTGGGAAACCTACACAGCCACGCTACGTGGGAAACCTACACAGCCACGCTACGTGGGAAACCTACACAGCCACGCTACGTGGGAAACCTACACAGCCACGCTACGTGGGAAACCTACACAGCCACGCTACGTGGGAAACCTACACAGCCACGCTACGTGGGAAACCTACACAGCCACACTATCCGGGTAACCTACACAGCCACGCTATCCGAGAAACCTACACAGCCACGCTATCCGGGAAACCTACACAGCCACACTATCCAAGGAACCTACACAGCCACGCTATCCGGGAAACCTACACAGCCACGCTATCCGGGAAACCTACACAGCCACGCTATCCGGGAAACCTACACAGCCACGCTATCTGGGAAACCTACACAGCCACGCTATCTGGGAAACCTACCCAGCCACACTATCCAAGGAACCTACACAGCCACGCTATCCAAGGAACCTACACAGCCACGCTATCCGGGAAACCTACACAGCCACGCTATCTGGGAAACCTATACAGCCACACACAGTAGCAGTGTTTAGGTGACAGTCACAGTATAAGCAGTGTTTAGGTGACAGTATAAGCAGTATTTAGGTGACAGTCACAGTATAAACAGTGTTTAGGTGATCCAGTCACAGTATAAGCAGTGTTTAGGTAAAAGAGTGACAGTATAAGCAGTGTTTAGGTGACACAGTCACAGTATAAGCAGTGTTTAGGTGATACAGTCACAGTGTGAGCAGTGTTTGGGTGATACAGTCACAGTATAAGCAGTGTTTGGGTGATACAGTCACAGTATAAGCAGTGTTTGGGTGATACAGTCACAGTATAAGCAGTGTTTAGGTGATACAGTCACAGTATAAGCAGTGTTTAGGTGATACAGTCACAGTATAAGGATTGTTTAGGTGATACAGTCACAGTATAAGCAGTGTTTAGGTGATACAGTCACAGTATAAGCAGTGTTTAGGTGATACAGTCACAGTATAAGGATTGTTTAGGTGATACAGTCACAGTATAAGCAGTGTTTAGGTGATACAGTCACAGTATAAGCAGTGTTCTAGTGACAGTCACAGTATAAGCAGTGTTTAGGTGATACAGTCACAGTATAAGGATTGTTTAGGTGATACAGTCACAGTATAAGCAGTGTTTAGGTGATACAGTCACAGTATATGCAGTGTTTAGGTGATACAGTCACAGTATAAGCAGTGTTTGGGTGATACAGTCACAGTATAAGCAGTGTTTGGGTGACACAGTCACAGTATAAGCTGTGTTTAGGTGATACAGTCACAGTATAAGCTGTGTTTAGGTGATACAGTCACAGTATAAGCAGTGTTTAGGTGATACAGTCACAGTATAAGCAGTGTTTGGGTGATACAGTCCCAGTATAAGCAGTGTTTAGGTGATACAGTCACAGTATAAGCAGTGTTTGGGTGATACAGTCACGGTATAAGCAGTGTTTGGGTGATACAGTCACAGTATAAGCAGTGTTTGGGTGATACAGTCACAGTATAAGCAGTGTTTGGGTGATACAGTCACAGTATAAGGATTGTTTAGGTGATACAGTCACAGTATAAGCAGTGTTTAGGTGATACAGTCACAGTATATGCAGTGTTTAGGTAAGTCCAGATTGCTCAGTGTCCTGGCAGGATATAAATCAGTAGATATAACTTTATCACTAATGCTTCTTACATTTCCAGAGGAATCAATCATTCTTCCTAACGTGATGTAAGACATCAAGGCCAGGGATGATTATCTGATCCAACATCCAGCACGAGAATTCATGATCTAATTAAACTGGTCACCCTCTTCAGCCTTATAATCCCCCCATCGAACCTGATCATTACATTAGCATATATTTATACAAAGCAAACAATTTACATAACGCTTGGTACAAAGAATAAAAGGGAATTACAGACTGTGTTATATGAACAGAGACAGACTGATACATGAGGTAGAGAGCCCTTTTCACAGAGCTTACAATCTAGATAAAAGGGAATTACAGACTGTGTTATATGAACAGAGACAGACTGATACATGAGGTAGAGAGCCCTGCTCACAGAGCTTACAATCTAGATAAAAGGGAATTACAGACTGCGTTATATGAACAGAGACAGACTGATACATGAGGTAGAGAGCCTTGCTCACAGAGCTTACAATCTAGATAAATGGGAATTACAGACTGTGTTATATGAACAGAGACAGACTGATACATGAGGTAGAGAGCCCTGCTCACAGAGCTTACAATCTAGATAAAAGGGAATTACAGACTGCGTTATATGAACAGAGACAGACTGATACATGAGGTACAGAGCCTGGCTCACAGAGCTTACAATCTAGATAAAAGGGAATTACAGACTGCGTTATATGAACAGAGACAGACTGATACATGAGGTACAGAGCCTGGCTCACAGAGCTTACAATCTAGATAAAAGGGAATTACAGACTACGTTATATGAACAGAGACAGATTGATACATGAGGTAGAGAGCCTTGCTTACAGAGCTTACAATATAGATAAAAGGGAATTACAGACTGCGTTATATGAACAGAGACAGACTGATACATGAGGTACAGAGCCCTGCTCACAGAGCTTACAATCTAGATAAAAGGGAATTACAGACTGCGTTATATGAACAGAGACAGACTGATACATGAGGTAGAGAGCCTTGCTCACAGAGCTTACAATCTAGATAAAAGGGAATTACAGACTGTGTTATATGAACAGAGACAGACTGATACATGAGGTACAGAGCCTTGCTCACAGAGCTTACAATCTAGATAAAAGGGAATTACAGACTGCGTTATATGAACAGAGACAGACTGATACGTGAGGTAGAGAGCCTTGCTCACAGAGCTTACAATCTAGATAAAAGGGAATTACAGACTGCGTTATATGAACAGAGACAGACTGATATATGAGGTAGAGAGCCCTGCTCACAGAGCTTACAATCTAGATAAAAGGGAATTACAGACTGCGTTATATGAACAGAGACAGACTGATACATGAGGTAGAGAGCCCTGCTCACAGAGCTTACAATCTAGATAAAAGGGAATTACAGACTGCGTTATGAGGTAGAGAAATACACAATTTGTGAGGTTACAGTGCTGCTCCCTGGGAAATAAAGCTCTGTGAAGTGGAGACCCCCCTGTAATAAGCAGTACATTTGGTCCCAGGCCATTAGATGCCAATCACGTCATTGTGACAGATCCAGGATGCTGTATCACTGCTGGGTTTGGTTCTGATGCTCTCCCAGACGTCACAGTATAGTCCACATGGATCTACTGGTTATCTCTGCCGGTGGGATCTGATGCATGAGCCGGTCGTTCTTCTTGCAGGCTTGGCAATTAACACACGCTTTGTTCAGTGGGACATTATTATTATTTGTTGGTTGGTTTGAGATCAGAGAAACCATTGGGTTAAATTGCACAATATAAACCATTATATCATTATTATCTGTTTGGTGTTTTTATAAAAATAACAATATTAGTAATAAGAAAGTATTTATCCAAGAAAGTGAATGTTACTATAGCTTGGAGGAAAGATGTCACTGAGGGGGATATGATAGAAACATTTACTTACATAAAGGGAATCAACACAGTAACGGGGGAGAGTATATTAAAACAGGTTTATTTGATTATCACTATAATTCTCATATTGCGCTGTTTGGATGACACAGGATCTGCCTTGAGTAACTGATTTCCCTAGAATTCCTATGAATTATGCATTATACATGAATGGTATGCATGCTTCAAAATGATGGCTGATCTGGCAAACCTGTGTACAGCTGTATGCTTGGAGTCTTTTAGATACAGACAGTAGGAGGAGTTAATGACACTCATTGTTTATACTGTGAAAGTAGAATAAAAATGGACGAAAAAAATCATCTATATACATTGTTAGCAAAATTGCAAGCGAATTAAGAGGGAAAGATATTTTAAACATGTTTTTATTGTCTCCTGTTTATGACATCAACTGTGGCTTGATATGCAAATTAACTACTTTTCAATGGGGAATGTGTAATTAGCATATCAAGTCACAAAGTGATGTCATATGCAGGAGACACATTTAAAACAGGTATTTCTCGGATTTCATGCATTTCCATGCTAATTTGTGAACACAATGTATAGATCATTTTTCAGCATATCTATTCTGTCCGTTAGTGGTTTAAGCATTGTTTAGGTGACAGAGTCCCTTTAAAGGGACACTACCACTTACATGAGATGTAACTATACTACCTGTGCATTTAAAACAAACATATATATATCATATGCCACTGTTTTTTCTTCTTCTATGTTTGAATTGATTGCATTTAAAAGTAAATATATATATAAAAGTAAAATGAGGTGTCTATCTCCAGCATCCATTTTGAGAATTTTCCCCATGATGCAACATTCTCCAGCAAGTCTCAGTTTACAAATGTGGCCAAAGCCTGCATGATGATGTCATAAGATACTCCCCTGCTCTCTTACTGGCTCCTGTGTATCATAGTGGGAGGACTAGGTGGCTGTGAGATTAACCTGATAAAACAGGATCATAACTCCGCCCGTCTGGTGAAAGGAAATATTTAATATATAATATGACTATGTACATCCCTGATAAAGCTCTCTGCAGTAGTGGAGACCAGGCGCAGGGTACCAGCAAAGGCTGCACAACGCCAGACCTACCCGGGATCAATGAAGAGAAAATCATCTATTCTGCCTGATGTCACTCTGCCACAGAGGCTATTCCAAGGGGCAGAGCCAGCGTTAGGTGCTCAGATTCCCTGTGCAAGCTGCCTCCGTGGTGCCCCCTCACCCCCTGCCAGTCACAGGCAGTGGTAATGTACAGTTATCAGATAATAAAGCTGTTTTGGAAAAAATGCAATCCAGTTTTTCCTTCTTCTGATCCTTCACTACATTTCTCCTACCTTCCTTTCATTATTGCTCCAACAGCTCCCACAGAACCTGAATGCCCCCATATAACTTGCCACATAATCCCCTTGCTGCACTCACAGGGCTTTGTCCAGCACCCAAATTTCACTCACAGGGCTTGCCCCTGCATTCAGAAATCTGCACCGAGGAAGTGATGCACACAATTCCTGCAGGTAAGTTATGTGGACAGAAGTGCTGTTTGAGATGGCATTTATATGCTGTTTGGGGACAACAATGACAAGCTGTTTGTGGACAAACATGACACAGATGAGCTTTTTTTGACAGAAATGGCACAGACAAGCTGTTTGTGTACAACACATCTGGCACAGACTAGCTGTTTGGAGACAGATGGCACAGACAAGTGGTTTAGGGACCGAGATGGCACAGACAAGCTGGGGATAGAGGCAGACCAGACAAGCTGCTTGGTGACAGAGGCAGAACCGACAAGATGTTTGGGGTCAATAATGGCACAGAAAAGTGTTTTGGACATAGATGACACAGACAAAATGTTTTGGGGAAAGCTGTTACAGACTAGCTGTTTCTGTGAAAATCTGGCACAGACAAGCAGTTTGGGGACAGAGATGGCACTGTTGTTTAGTGAAGTCATGTTGCTTAGTGAAGTCAGGGGGCCCTGTGGTTTCTAGTTACAAATCTTTCAGTTACATATAACTTACTTTCTTGTGGACGTTTATACATTAAACGTAAAAGGCGCAGTACATGTTAAATTTAGATATTTATCTCCCTCCTATTTTATGGTTTTCATTCAGCAGAGTTTTTCAACAGATGTCAGTGACTCAGTAGAGGGGGCTGAGTTACTCACTAAATGAATGTTTAAGGCATTGTGGTCACGTGAGGTTTGAATGGTAGAATAAAGCCTCATGATGTGTGATTTATTGCTGTAAAACTATTTAAACCCCAATTAAATGTAGAAAAGGATCATTCAAGGTAGTGACGTCTTTAACTCAAGTTAAATGAGGGAGTTGTATGAAAATATTCATTTCATTCTCCCGTGAGCAGTTCTTTCATTCTGTCTGCACCAAATAAAATACTTATTTGTTTTGACATGTAACAACAAAAAACTAAATAAAACTTCCAGCCCATTAAATGTGGAATTAAACCTGAATAATGCACTGCTGCCAGAGCGAACTTACTGCGCCCTGCGGAGCGAGCGTGAGAATTGGCGCGAGCTGGACGTTTGGAATGAAATCGATTTTCATTTTAGAAAAAAAATCATTGCAAAATAACATGGTCTCCAGGCTGCGGCAGGTTTCCCAACGCATTTCAAATCTGCCTTAGGATACCTAGAGCAGCAGGAAAACATCAATGCGCTGTATAACAGGACGACTGAGAGCTCGTGCCACAAACCGCCTGGATGTGCTTAGTATCTCAGCTCCAACCAGTCCTCCTACCGGAGGTCTGCTAAGAAAGCAATATTGCCATCTACAGGCCAAGAAGGGAACCTGCACTGCAAATTCAACATTACTATTTCTTTAGATTGATTATAATTTAGGTTTATTTGTAGGGCTTTACTCATCAACCCAATCCCCTACATTCCCTGCTGCAGAGTGTTTATTGCATTCACAGCTTATGCTTTTTTAATGTTTTAATATCAGATCATATTTGTTAAACTACCTGGAGGCTGTGAAACCTACTAACTCGTGAGAATGCTCAACATTGGCATAAACGACAAAATAAATCTTCTCTAAATAGTGAGTTGGTAAATGTGTTTTGGCCTAAATTTCCCATCTCCTTGTCAAATCACTATATCAAGTGTCCATTCCTTGCTCTGTGCCCTGCAAGCTCCTTCCTTGCACAGAGAAGAGAAAAATATCATTTAAATGTAACTGTTGTGTCATTTATCACCAATGGCGTTATATGCAAATGAACCATTTCAATAGAATATGTGTGATCTGCATTTCAGTCCAGAAGGAGATGTCTGACATGAGAGACCCTTAATATATATATACAAATCCAATTAACTCACCTAAACTAGCATATATTATATTATATGGGGTGCAGCTGAGACCAAATAGTTATACAAAATCCAAAGATCATATATATATATATTATTGCAAGTCTGCTAACTGTGTATAGATTATTCTTTCTGAAAATAATATGACAGAATGATTTCTAATCACGTTGGGAGTCCTGCCACAAGATGAAATGTAAGATATAAGGTGCAAGGGAATACTTCTCTATCCTACTGTGGGACTGCTGCCTGAGTGACAGATTCCTGATCGCTGCCAGTAGAGATGGTCTGGCTGTCAGCCTGCATACCGGCCTGCTAGGATGAAAGAATACCCAGGGAAGGTAACAGAGAGAATATCCAACCATGTGTGACCAGACCCTTACAGGAGCTGCACTGACTGGGGTCGTAACACACACTTAACCAAACAATCGTTTTACAATAAACTTGATTAAAGAACTAAATATTGTACATAACACAAACCATAATAAAAATGATTTAAAAAAAGACACTACAAGGAATATAAAGATTTGAAAGGAGCGACTGGAGATTAGAATTGAAAGCAGCAGAGATGTAGCGGCTGTTTAACATCTGAATCTATTCAACGAAAATGAACTACGAAGAATTAATCCTTTATTGACATCAGACAGGAGCAAAGTGTCCTTTGTAGTTCAGTTTTCCATTGTATGGTTGAACCCGAACTTGCATGTTTAGAAGTCTGACATTCCGTGGGCCCACCATCTCTCAATCCATGGTCAGGATCATGCGTGCTTACCATGGTGTTCAGGGGGTTACAGCCCCCCTGTGGTACAATGCACCTGGCCCCCATATAAAGCCTCACCGTCCTCCTGGACCTCCGCACATCTTCTCAGTCTGTAGTTTCATCTTCGTACGCTATGGCAATACCTCTGCGGCCTTCGACTGCTTTCCCCACCGCCGTCTGACCCAATGATTTGTCCAATCCCTGCCAGCTACGGGAAGACAGGAACGACGCTGGGCAGAGAAAAAACAAGATATATCTTACCAGTCTCTCCAAGTAACAACATAAACACTAATATAATATGATCTGCATTACCAATATAATATTAGGGGCCTGTAATAATCTCTCCAAGTAACAACATAATCACTAATATAATATGATCTGCATTACCAATATAATATTAGGGGCCTGTAATAATCTCTCCAAGTAACAACATAATCACTAGTATAATATGATCTGCATTACCAATATAATATTAGGGGCCAGTAATAATCTCTCCAAGTAACAACATAATCACTAATATAATATGATCTGCATTACCAATATAATATTAGGGGCCTGTAATAATCTCTCCAAGTAACAACATAATCACTAGTATAATATGATCTGCATTACCAATATAATATTAGGGGCCTGTAATAATCTCTCCAAGTAACAACATAATCACTAATATAATATGATCTGCATTACCAATATAATATTA
The DNA here is from genome assembly GCA_036172795.1 of Pelodytes ibericus. NCBI lineage: Eukaryota > Metazoa > Chordata > Amphibia > Anura > Pelodytidae > Pelodytes > Pelodytes ibericus. Next base: position 2,511,591 of record CM069865.1, on the reverse strand, counting down.
GGGGCCTGTAATAATCTCTCCAAGTAACAACATAATCACTAGTATAATATGATCTGCATTACCAATATAATATTAGGGGCCAGTAATAATCTCTCCAAGTAACAACATAAACACTAATATAATATGATCTGCATTACCAATATAATATTAGGGGCCTGTAATAATCTCACCAACAACATAAACACTAATATAATATGATCTGCATTACCAATATAATATTAGGGGCCTGTAATAATATCACCAACTAACAACATAATCACTAGTATAATATTATCTGCATTACCAATATAATATTAGGGGCCTGTAATAATCTCACCAAGTAACAACATAAACACTAATATAATATTATCTGCATTACCAATATAATATTAGGGGCATGTAATAATCTCTCCAACAACATAATCACTAGTATAATATTATCTGCATTACCAATATAATATTAGGGGCCTGTAATAATCTCTCCAACAACATAATCACTAGTATAATATGATCTGCATTACCAATATAATATTAGTGGCCTGTAATAATATCACCAACTAACAACATAATCACTAGTATAATATGATCTGCATTACCAATATAATATTAGGGGCCTGTAATAATCTCTCCAAGTAACAAAATAAACACTAATATAATATTATCTGCATTACCAATATAATATTAGGGGCCTGTAATAATCTCTCCAACAACATAATCACTAGTATAATATGATCTGCATTACCAATATAATATTAGGGGCCTGTAATAATCTCTCCAAGTAACAAAATAAACACTAATATAATATTATCTGCATTACCAATATAATATTAGGGGCCTGTAATAATCTCTCCAAGTAACAACATAAACACTAATATAATATGATCTGCATTACCAATATAATATTAGGGGCCTGTAATAATCTCTCCAAGTAACAACATAAACACTAGTATAATATGATCTGCATTACCAATATAATATTAGGGGCCTGTAATAATCTCTCCAAGTAACAACATAAACACTAGTATAATATGATCTGCATTACCAATATAATATTAGGGGCCTGTAATAATCTCTCCAAGTAACAACATAATGACTAGTATAATATGATCTGCATTACCAATATAATATTAGGGGCATGTAATAATCTCTCCAAGTAACAACATAATCACTAGTATAATATGATCTGCATTATCAATATAATATTAGGGGCCTGTAATAATCTCTCCAACAACATAATCACTAGTATAATATGATCTGCATTACCAATATAATATTAGGGGCCTGTAATAATCTCTCCAAGTAACAAAATAAACACTAATATAATATTATCTGCATTACCAATAAAATATTAGGGGCCTGTAATAATCTCTCCAAGTAACAAAATAAACACTAATATAATATTATCTGCATTACCAATATAATATTAGGGGCCTGTAATAATCTCTCCAAGTAACAACATAAACACTAGTATAATATGATCTGCATTACCAATATAATATTAGGGGCCTGTAATAATCTCTCCAAGTAACAACATAAACACTAGTATAATATGATCTGCATTACCAATATAATATTAGGGGCCTGTAATAATCTCTCCAAGTAACAACATAATGACTAGTATAATATGATCTGCATTACCAATATAATATTAGGGGCATGTAATAATCTCTCCAAGTAACAACATAATCACTAGTATAATATTATCTGCATTACCAATATAATATTAGGGGCCTGTAATAATCTCTCCAAGTAACAACATAATCACTAGTATAATATGATCTGCATTACCAATATAATATTAGGGGCCTGTAATAATCTCTCCAAGTAACAACATAAACACTAGTATAATATGATCTGCATTATCAATATAATATTAGGGGCCTGTAATAATCTCTCCAAGTAACAACATAATCACTAGTATAATATGATCTGTATTACCAATATAATATTAGGGGCCTGTAATAATCTCTCCAAGTAACAACATAAACACTAGTATAATATGATCTGCATTACCAATATAATATTAGGGGCCAGTAATAATCTCTCCAACAACATAAACACTAATATAATATGATCTGCATTACCAATATAATATTAGGGGCCTGTAATAATCTCTCCAAGTAACAACATAAACACTAATATAATATGATCTGCATTACCAATATAATATTAGGGGCCTGTAATAATCTCTCCAAGTAACAACATAATCACTAATATAATATGATCTGCATTACCAATATAATATTAGGGGCCTGTAATAATCTCTCCAAGTAACAACATAAATACTAATATAATATGATCTGCATTACCAATATAATATTAGGGGCCTGTAATAATCTCACCAAGTAACAACATAATCACTAGTATAATATGATCTGCATTACCAATATAATATTAGGGGCCTGTAATAATCTCTCCAAGTAACAACTTAAACACTAATATAATATGATCTGCATTACCAATATAATATTAGGGGCCTGTAATTATCTCTCCAACAACATAATCACTAATATAATCTTATCTGCATTACCAATATAATATTAGGGGCCTGTAATAATCTCTCCAAGTAACAACATAATCACTAGTATAATATGATCTGCATTACCAATATAATATTAGGGGCCTGTAATAATCTCTCCAAGTAACAACATAAACACTAATATAATATGATCTGCATTACCAATATAATATTAGGGGCCTGTAATAATCTCTCCAAGTAACAACATAATCACTAGTATAATATGATCTGCATTACCAATATAATATTAGGGGCCTGTAATAATCTCTCCAAGTAACAACATAATCACTAGTATAATATGATCTGCATTACCAATATAATATTAGGGGCCTGTAATAATCTCTCCAAGTAACAACATAAACACTAGTATAATATGATCTGCATTACCAATATAATATTAGGGGTCTGTAATAATCTCTCCAAGTAACAACATAAACACTAATATAATATGATCTGCATTACCAATATAATATTAGGGGCCTGTAATTATCTCTCCAAGTAACAACATAATCACTAGTATAATATTATCTGCGTGACCAATATAATATTAGGGGCCTGTAATAATCTCTCCAAGTAACAACATAATCACTAGTATAATATGATCTGCATTATCAATATAATATTAGGGGCCTGTAATAATCTCTCCAAGTAACAACATAATGACTAGTATAATATGATCTGTATTACCAATATAATATTATGGGCCTGTAATTATCTCTCCAAGTAAAGTATCTTATTGAGCCCTCTTTGCTCTATCAGGGGCGGACATTGCTACATCATTTAATAAGAGATCACAAATAAAGTATCTTATTGAGCCCTCTTTGCTCTATCAGGGGCGACATTGCTACATCATTTAATAAGAGATCACAAATAAAGTATCTTATTGAGCCCTCTTTGCTCTATCAGGGGCGGACATTGCTACATCATTTAATAAGAGATCACAGATAAAGTATCTTATTGAGCCCTCTTTGCTCTATCAGGGGCGGATATTGCTACATCATTTAATAAGAGATCACAGATAAAGTATCTTATTGAGCCCTCTTTGCTCTATCAGGGGCGGACACTGCTACATGTTTTGCCATCCTGTGTATTGTATGTTTTTGATTATGAAATAATTTAAAGAGCCAATAAACTATTTTTTTCACAAGTGAAACGACTGGCCCCAGTACAGATCTAGACAAATATTAGCAGACTTCAGGAGCCAGCCTGGTTATTTTCAGGAGCCAGCCTGGTTATTTTCAGGAGCCAGCCTGGTTATTTTCAGGAGCCAGCCTGGTTACTTTCAGGAGCCAGCCTGGTTACTTTCAGGAGCCAGGGAAATGGTTCTTCCATAGAGTTCAAGGTAAAACCATCTGATGGAGGAATGAAACAACAAAGGGGTTTCTCTGTACTGGCTGAGTGAGCGGTTAGACGTGTGGGGGGCAAGCCCCCGATCTGGTTGGCTGAATGCCAGCGTCCGCCAAGCTCAGGTCACAGGTCAGAAATGTGTCCCTTTAATTAATGCCGTTCCACGGATGTTACTTCATTAATACACAATATTCAGGATGTTGGTCGTCTTACCAGCCGGCCCCAGCTCAATCAATGTCCCGTCATTGTTTCTTTGCGCTACAGTCATGCTGGGCTTCTGATCTGGCGTCTCCGCCGCAAGCAGCCGGACAGAGCGCAGCCCACCGGTTATCAGAGAGACGTCAGTGCGGTCTGACTCCGAGGGGTCAATCTCTGGGAATTCAACATGTGCTGCGCCACCTGGAACCAGCAACACGAAGAGTTAAACATTCCAGCGAACAGAAACATGGCTCAAATTCCTATTCTGCAGACTGTGTTTATTAGTTATTTATCTTTTAATATATTGATTTATTTGGACGTGTGCAACAGGTGCCACTGAGATTCTAACATGACTTCTAAGGCAGTTTAAATTATTAGATTTCTAAATAATGGAAGAAGCTTTTCTTTTCTTTTCTAAAACTCAAAACAAACATATTTTAACCTGCATTAATGCATATTTTGCTTTAAGATCCATTTGCTCTCCCTGTACAGTGATTTGTCTGCTCACAGCTGCCGTCCGTCTACTGGTCACATAATGTTTGCAGACTGCCTTGCTGTATATTGAGGTTTTATGTGAACAGAAAGAAAGAAAGAAATCTAATTAAAACTAATTACCGTTAATTAGTGCCATCTGGTCCCATAATCTGTACACATTACACAGCAGCAGGTAAAAGGGGCCATTTTTTTTACTAGCCTCGTGACAAATAAGTGGGGGTTTTTGGGATCCACTGCTTGGTTATTTATTTATTTCTGGTCAATGCATGCTAACTTATAGGAGTCTGGGGGAAAACAAACGGCCGAAGTGGCAACCCTAGCTGCTCTTAACTAAGAGCTTTACACCTGAAAGTGGGAATTCACAAGGGAATTGCAAACTTAAGACAACAGTAGCAGCAGTAGGAACATGTCTCCCATTCAGCTGCTACTGATTTTGGCTTTAAAGTATGAAATTCCCTTGTCAATTCCCTGTTTCACGAATAAAGACATAAATATCTGCGGCAGACCCCAACGCACATTCCATCACAGTTGTTCCCTGTCCGCATTTCCACTAGATTGCAAGCTTTGCAGGCAGGAATCCCTATTGCTTGTGTATTGCTTTGGCGATTTGCACCACCGTTTTACATTCTATATGGTGCGCTGGGTAACTTGTTGGCGCTACAGATAAACGCTTGCGTCATGTACTATGATGTCAGATAAATAAGGAAGTGAATGCTACCCGTCCTCTATCCCTGTACCTGGCAGCAGCTCTCTGTAATCCATGATACAGTATCCGCTCCACTCCCGCGCTGGGTTACACGCCACCTCCATCTCATCAGGAGTCACCACCGGCCGGTAGAAGCCACTGGAGTCCAGCAGAGAGTTCTCAGGACAAGCCACCAACACAAAAATGTCCACCTCGGGGAAATTGGCAAGCTTGGCTGGGTTCAGTTTGCCCATGGATAGGATATAGCTCTTCTTGCCGGCCAGACGGATAACGTCCTTCAGGTGCCTTAGTGCCGACAGGTAATCCGAGACCCCCAGAGTGCCCACCAGAATGCCAACTACCTGGGCGTCACGAGCCTTTTCTATGAGGTAAAACCTTTTCATCAGAGCGCGATTCACATTCAGCGTTTCCTTCCTGCCCTCTGCAGTCTGGGGATTAAAGCTGGAGAAGGGGCAGCGTGGCCAGGTCAACATGAGATTGCTGAGAGTTGGCCCTTCGCCTCCCACGTAGAAGAAGCTGTAGTCATTCGGCCAAAGTCTCGGATCTGGAGAGAAGCGTCGACCAAACTTGCGGATCTCCTCGGGAGACGATGGTTCGCCATTCCCAGACAGTCCGGAAAAAACGACACGGGGGTAACTGGAGGCCAGCAACGCTTCCAACTGAGCTGCAGAGAAATAAGGGAACAATCAAAATGGGATGCGTTTGATCATACCTGCTGGGACTTAAAGGAAGATTAAACGTTATATTTCACTTGTGCTTCTAATATAGAAGGAGGTTCCTATTGTGAGGATTATCTGCTATGTACGTTTGATAGTACACACCAGTCCTATGCGTCCATAGGAAGCAGGCAGCCGTCTGGTCGGCGACCGACTCTCGTTGCTAGCGCAGAGACAGACCCTAGTTTTTCCATGGGATCTGCAGTGGGACCTTCACTAGGACCCTCACACCGCTGTCAGAGCAGGACGAGGATCTGCTGTGTCTCAGATGTTACACAGCAGTTGGTAAACACATGTGTCTATTAAGATACACATCAGGTTTACTCCAAAATCAGTTTTATTTAACCCTTGCTTCCTTCAAGGAATTCCTTTAACCATGAACCTCACATATAGAAGTACAAGTGAAATATACAATGGCCCTGGTATGAGGATAAACTGGTAGGTACTTTGTAAGGTACCAGTTAAGAGTGAAAGGAAGAAGAAGCCGGCACACCTTCTCTTAAACTCATGCAACAAAGAATCGAAAAGTCTCCTTATTAGTTCTGGTGTACAACTGATTGACAGATCTTATTTGATTCTCTTTGGTGTTGTTTAGAAACTTTGCTCTGTATAGCTCTATCAGGGGTGGACATGTTGTATAGAATCTTTGCTCTGTATAGCTCTATCAGGGAGTGGGCATGTTGTTTAGAATCTTTGCTCTGTATAGCTCTATCAGGGAGTGAGCATGTTGTTTAGAATCTTTGCTCTGTATAGCTCTATCAGGGAGTGGACATGTTGTTAGAATCTTTGCTCTGTATAGCTCTATCAGGGGTGGACATGTTGTATAGAATCTTTGCTCTGTATAGCTCTATCAGGGAGTGGGCATGTTGTTTAGAATCTTTGCTCTGTATAGCTCTATCAGGGAGTGGGCATGTTGTTTAGAATCTTTGCTCTGTATAGCTCTATCAGGGGGAGGACATATTGTTTAGCTCTATCAGTGGGAGGACATGTTGTTTAGAATCTTTGCTCTGTATAGCTCTGTCAGAAGCTGGATAAAGCAAGATTCTAAACAACATTTCTGTTCCCTGATAGAGATATAAAGAGCACAGAGGGCTCAGTCAGATGCTTTATTTGTATTTTTATTATACATTTCTGTCTATAATGTATATAACAAAACTTGATATATTTCAGGCAGTCGTCCTTTAACCCCAATCATTAAAACAATTGAAGCTTCATTCCTACATTATATCCAACCTCTTCACCCTCTACTCTGTGGGACAGGATCCCCCCTCCCTCCTCAGTAAACCCGTCATCCTCTCCCCGCTGCTGTGGATTTCTCTGCCAGGAGTGAGTACGGCTTACCGATCACATGATGATACACCACATCACTGACTATAACCACAGGAGTGTCGCCATCAGGGAACAGCTTCCGAAACGCGTCTGCACAGAGCCTGACATCAACAGCTTGACGCCCAAACACGTATAACACCGGCAACCGGACACAGGGGCTGAGACAGGATCGGCCATAATGTACAAGGGCATCAGCTTGGACATGCTCTGCAGCTACCTCGTCCACACAGCAGCTACCGCCATGAACAGGAGGGAAGCAGAGAGTCAACACAGACACCAGCAGGAACCACACCGTGAGCAAACATCACAGAAAGATTAAAATATGGTGACAACACCAGAAAGTGAGAAATGCAGGGAATTGAGAAGGTCAATGGAGCAGAGTTGGAAAAATTCTCCAATGCAGCTGAATGAGACACATTTGGAAATTCCTGTGTCAAATCCATGCCGTTCTCTGCGTCACATTTTTGGTGAGGGATGAATATAATAATAAAACACACTTACAGTATAGTGTAAACATAACGTTTCTGTGACTCTTTATGGAGATGGTCTAAACGATATCTCCAAGCAATGTCTGCACTAACACAAAATACAAAGTGAATATTTTTGCTTCTTTTGCATTATACTAAACGATTAACCCTCAAATAGTAAATAAAAACGGACATGTTTACAAATATTTTCCACTTCTACTGGAAGACTATTCCATACATCCACTACCCTCTCAGTAAAGTAATACTTTCATTACTCCCTGGCCTTATCTTATATCTAGGATATCCTTATACCTATCCCATGCATGCTTAAACTCCTTCACTGTATTACCCTCTACCACTTCTACTGGAAGACTATTCCATACATCCACTACCCTCTCAGTAAAGTAATACTTTCATTAGTCCCTGACCTTATCTTATATCTAGGATAGCCTTATACCTATCCCATGCATGCTTAAACTCCTTCACTGTATTAACCTCTACCACTTCTACTGGAAGACTATTCCATACATCCACTACCCTCTCCGTAAAGTAATACTTTCATTAGTCCCTGACCTTATCTTATATCTAGGATAGCCTTATACCTATCCCATGCATGCTTAAACTCCTTCACTGTATTAACCTCTACCACTTCTACTGGAAGACTATTCCATACATCCACTACCCTCTCAGTAAAGTAATACTTTCATTAGTCCCTGACCTTATCTTATATCTAGGATAGCCTTATACCTATCCCATGCATGCTTAAACTCCTTCACTGTATTAACCTCTAACACTTCTACTGGAAGACTATTCCATACATCCACTACCCTCTCAGTAATGTAATACTTTCATTAGTCCCTGGCCTTATCTTATATCTAGGATAGCCTTATACCTATCCCATGCATGCTTAAACTCCTTCACTGTATTAACCTCTACCACTTCTCTTGGAAGACTATTCCATGCATCCACTACCCTCTCAGTAATGTAATACTTTCATTAGTCCCTGACCTTACCTTATATCTAGGATAGCCTTATACCTATCCCACGCATGCTTAAACTCCTTCACTGTATTAACCTCTACCACTTCTACTGGAAGACTATTCCATACATCCACTACCCTCTCAGTAATGTAATACTTTCATTAGTCCCTGGTCTTATCTTATATCTAGGATAGCCTTATACCTATCCCATGCATGCTTAAACTCCTTCACTGTATTAACCTCTACCACTTCTACTGGAAGACTATTCCATGCAACCACTACCCTCTCCGTAATGTAATACTTTCATTAGTCCCTGGCCTTATCTTATATCTAGGATAGCCTTATACCTATTTCATGCATGCTTAAACTCCTTCACTGTATTAACCTCTACCACTTCTACTGGAAGACTATTCCACGCATCCACTACCCTCTCAGTAATGTAATACTTTCATTAGTCCCTGACCTTATCTTACATCTAGGATAGCCTTATACCTATCCCATGCATGCTTAAACTCCTTCACTGTATTAACCTCTACCACTTCTACTGGAAGACTATTCCATGCATCCACTACCCTCTCCGTAATGTAATACTTTCATTAGTCCCTGGCCTTATCTTATATCTAGGATAGCCTTATACCTATCCCATGCATGCTTAAACTCCTTCACTGTATTAACCTCTACCACTTCTACTGGAAGACTATTCCACGCATCCACTACCCTCTCAGTAATGTAATACTTCCTGATATTACCTTTAAATCGTTGCCCCTCTAATTTAAGACAATGTCCTCTAGTTGTGGTAGTTTTTCTTCCTTTAAATATACTCTCTTCCGTTACTGTGTTGATTCCATTTATATATAGCGGTTTCTATCATTACTTACTGTTTGCAGAGCCTGGCTGTAAATGAGGATTTGTGTGTGATGTGTATTAATACGACTGTCTGTAAGTGTATTTATTTGTACATAATGTTCATCTCTTCTTTCCTGTATGCTTTCTCCAGTTTGGTACCTGCACTCGGTCAGGTAACGTTTTTGGAGTATTATATAACTCTAGGTTTTGTACTTTACATGAAGGAAGAGGATTTTAGAGTCTGAAACAAATATTCATCTGCCATAAACTGTATAATGAATCACAGATGTAATCACAGCTCACAAGACTGGGACACACAGCTAGAGGATAATAACCTGCCGTATGACGTGTCCCCCAGGATATAGGTTTTAGCATTCGTTGCAGCCTCCAGTTTTTGGGCTACTGAGACTGAGTCCACCAGGAGTTCATCGGGGAATTGCAAGGCAACCTGAGGGAATACAAGGATAATCAATATTCAGCAATCAAATCTATATGTACAGTATAAAGAATAACACACACCAAGCATGACATCCAGCAGCACACCAAGCATGACATCCAGCAGCATGACATCCAGCAGCACACCAAGCATGACATCCAGCAGCATGACATCCAGCAGCACACCAAGCATGACATCCAGCAGCATGACATCCAGCAGCACACCAAGCATGACATCCAGCAGCACACCAAGCATGACATCCAGCAGCATGACATCCAGCAGCACACCAAGCATGACATCCAGCAGCATGACATCCAGCAGCACACCAAGCATGACATCCAGCAGCATGACATCCAGCAGCATGACATCCAGCAGCACACCAAGCATGACATCCAGCAGCATGACATCCAGCAGCACACCAAGCATGACATCCAGCAGCATGACATCCAGCAGCACACCAAGCATGACATCCAGCAGCACACCAAGCATGACATCCAGCAGCATGACATCCAGCAGCACACCAAGCATGACATCCAGCAGCATGACATCCAGCAGCACACCAAGCATGACATCCAGCAGCATGACATCCAGCAGCACACCAAGCATGACATCCAGCAGCATGACATCCAGCAGCACACCAAGCATGACATCCAGCAGCACACCAAGCATGACATCCAGCAGCATGACATCCAGCAGCACACCAAGCATGACATCCAGCAGCATGACATCCAGCAGCACACCAAGCATGACATCCAGCAGCACACCAAGCATGACATCCAGCAGCACACCAAGCATGACATCCAGCAGCATGACATCCAGCAGCATGACATCCAGCAGCATGACATCCAGCAGCATGACATCCAGCAGCATGACATCCAGCAGCATGACATCCAGCAGCATGACATCCAGCAGCACACCAAGCATGACATCCAGCAGCATGACATCCAGCAGCACACCAAGCATGACATCCAGCAGCATGACATCCAGCAGCACACCAAGCGTGACATCCAGCAGCGTGACATCCAGCAGCATGACATCCAGCAGCACACCAAGCATGACATCCAGCAGCATGACATCCAGCAGCACACCAAGCATGACATCCAGCAGCATGACATCCAGCAGCACACCAAGCATGACATCCAGCAGCATGACATCCAGCAGCACACCAAGCATGACATCCAGCAGCATGACATCCAGCAGCATGACATCCAGCAGCATGACATCCAGCAGCATGACATCCAGCAGCACACCAAGCATGACATCCAGCAGCACACCAAGCGTGACATCCAGCAGCATGACATCCAGCAGCATGACATCCAGCAGCACACCAAGCATGACATCCAGCAGCACACCAAGCATGACATCCAGCACCACACCAAGCGTGACATCCAGCAGCATGACATCCAGCACCACACCAAGCGTGACATCCAGCAGCATGACATCCAGCAGCATGACATCCAGCAGCATGACATCCAGCAGCATGACATCCAGCAGCACACCAAGCATGACATCCAGCAGCATGACATCCAGCAGCATGACATCCAGCAGCATGACATCCAGCAGCATGACATCCAGCAGCACACCAAGCATGACATCCAGCAGCATGACATCCAGCAGCATGACATCCAGCAGCATGACATCCAGCAGCACACCAAGCATGACATCCAGCAGCATGACATCCAGCAGCACACCAAGCCTGACATCCAGCAGCACACCAAGCATGACATCCAGCAGCACACCAAGCATGACATCCAGCAGCACACCAAGCCTGACATCCAGCAGCACACCAAGCCTGACATCCAGCAGCACACCAAGCCTGACATCCAGCAGCACACCAAGCATGACATCCAGCAGCACACCAAGCCTGACATCCAGCAGCACACCAAGCATGACATCCAGCAGCATGACATCCAGCAGCACACCAAGCGTGACATCCAGCAGCATGACATCCAGCAGCATGACATCCAGCAGCATGACATCCAGCAGCATGACATCCAGCAGCATGACATCCAGCAGCATGACATCCAGCAGCACACCAAGCCTGACATCCAGCAGCACACCAAGCATGACATCCAGCAGCATGACATCCAGCAGCACACCAAGCCTGACATCCAGCAGCACACCAAGCATGACATCCAGCAGCACACCAAGCATGACATCCAGCAGCACACCAAGCATGACATCCAGCAGCACACCAAGCATGAAATCCAGCAGCACACCAAGCATGACATCCAGCAGCATGACATCCAGCACCACACCAAGCGTGACATCCAGCAGCATGACATCCAGCAGCATGACATCCAGCAGCATGACATCCAGCAGCATGACATCCAGCAGCACACCAAGCATGACATCCAGCAGCACACCAAGCATGACATCCAGCAGCATGACATCCAGCAGCATGACATCCAGCAGCACACCAAGCGTGACATCCAGCAGCACACCAAGCCTGACATCCAGCAGCACACCAAGCGTGACATCCAGCAGCATGACATCCAGCAGCACACCAAGCATGACATCCAGCAGCATGACATCCAGCAGCACACCAAGCCTGACATCCAGCAGCACACCAAGCGTGACATCCAGCAGCATGACATCCAGCAGCACACCAAGCATGACATCCAGCAGCATGACATCCAGCAGCATGACATCCAGCAGCATGACATCCAGCAGCATGACATCCAGCAGCACACCAAGCCTGACACTGGTTTCCAGTTAAGTTAAGTTATTCCCTAGGAAAATTCAGTGAGACTCATAATGTTAAAGGTTTACGTAAATCAATTCTGGATCAAAGTTCTAAAACTGATGTAATCGGCAGGAACATTCCATTGGTTTCCATGGTGACTGCGGAACATTCCATTGGTTTCCATGGTGAATGTAGAAAATTGCATTGGTTCCCACGGTGACTGCAGAACATTTCATTGGTTTCCATGGCGACTGTGGAACATTCCACTGGTTTCCATGGCGACTGCGGAACATTCCACTGGTTTCCATAGTGAATGGACCCGTTTTAGAACTTTGCCCCCCCCTAGTGACTTCCTATGTTATTAAGTGGTAATTTAAGGATAAACAGCTAAGCACTTATTGTAGAGATTTTGAATTATGATGTATGGATTTGCAGGGAATATAGGTTATTTGATGAGGTTATGCTATAAATAAATTGCAGAAAATAGTTCCTGGGCATTAGATAACATATAAAATCTGTCAACATCCCCATTATCTGTATATTGTGTTTGTACAGCACTGCACAATATGTTGGCGCTTTATAAATAAATATTATTATAAATCGGCAATGAGGTTGGATATTTGTTACAAAAGACTTTGATTCATTTTACTACAGTTCTTAATTAATTACAGGGAAACCAAACAAATTCATGTTGGCAAATTACTAGCTGCAATCATGGAATCAGTTATATGGACGATGTTAAAGTCTTTCCAATCAGTTTTATGGACGATGTTAAAGTCTTTCCAATCAGTTTTATGGACGATGTTAAAGTCTTTCCAATCAGTTATATAGACGATGTTAAAGTCTTTCCAATCAGTTATATAGACGATGTTAAAGTCTTTCCAATCAGTTATATAGACGATGTTAAAGTCTTTCCAATCAGTTATATAGACGATGTTAAAGTCTTTCCAATCAGTTTTATGGACGATGTTAAAGTCTTTCCAATCAGTTTTATGGACGATGTTAAAGTCTTTCCAATCAGTTATATAGACGATGTTAAAGTCTTTCCAATCAGTTATATGGACGATGTTAAAGTCTTTCCAATCAGTTATAGGGACGATGTTAAAGTCTTTCCAATCAGTTATATGAACGATGTTAAAGTCTTTCCAATCAGTTATATAGACGATGTTAAAGTCTTTCCAATCAGTTATAGGGACGATGTTAAAGTCTTTCCAATCAGTTATATAGACGATGTTAAAGTCTTTCCAATCAGTTATATAGACGATGTTAAAGTCTTTCCAATCAGTTATATGGACGATGTTAAAGTCTTTCCAATCAGTTATATGGACGATGTTAAAGTCTTTCCAATCAGTTATATGGACGATGTTAAAGTCTTTCCAATCAGTTATATGGACGATGTTAAAGTCTTTCCAATCAGTTTTAAGGACGATGTTAAAGCCTTTCCAATCAGTTTTAAGGACGATGTTAAAGTCTTTCCAATCAGTTATATAGACGATGTTAAAGTCTTTCCAATCAGTTATATGGACGATGTTAAAGTCTTTCCAATCAGTTATATGGACGATGTTAAAGTCTTTCCAATCAGTTATATGGACGATGTTAAAGTCTTTCCAATCAGTTTTAAGGACGATGTTAAAGTCTTTCCAATCAGTTATATGGACGATGTTAAAGTCTTTCCAATCAGTTATATGGACGATGTTAAAGTCTTTCCAATCGGTTATATAGACGATGTTAAAGTCTTTCCAATAAGTAAGGAATGCAGATAGCAATGATCCCTGCACTGTGCTGGGTTATAGAATATAAAGAGGCAGAAAGTGAATAAGACCTTCTCAAAGAACCAAAGGCTGCAATTAGCAGAATGGGAGAATGTGTCCAATTCGGCTACTTTGGCCTTAAGTTTAAAATTCCCTTGTCAATTCTCTCTTTGGTGATAAAAGCAGTATGTGAGATCTTACCCTTTGCGCTGCTTTCTCTCGAATGAAACCAATTGTTTTCTCGATCTCGTAGATCTCATCCAGCGTTTCCTCTGTGATCTTGTTACCCTCCAAGTCTGTGTTGTCGAGTTTACGATTAATCACTTCCTCACCGTCACTACTGAATAAAGCAGACGCCATCGGGAACTGGATATTACCAGGGTCTGTGGCCAAGAAAAAGTCAAACAAATTAAATTAAAAATGGATTAATTAAGAAGAAAGAAATTCTGATTAATGTTCATTTCCTAAAAAGTATTAATAATCGTTTGTAATGAAAAACTCTCACTAACCTCTCTGCTTTAATAATCCCATTATTCTCTATATTATCCTGTGCACTGGCAGTAAATACAGCAGATATGACATTATATAATATATTCCATGCAGACAGGAGCAGTATCACTCCCCATCACACAGCTTTACCCATAATAATCCCATTATTCTCTATATTATCCTGTGCACTGGCAGTAAAAACAGCAGACATGACATTATATAATATATTCCATGCAGACAGGAGCAGTATCACTCCCATCACACAGCTTTACCCATAATAATCCCATTATTCATTATATTATCCTGTGCACTGACAGTAAATACAGCAGATATGACATTATATAATATATTCCATGCAGACAGGAGCAGTATCACTCCCCATCACACAGCTTTACCCATAATAATCCCATTACTCTCTATATTATCCTGTGCACTGGCAGTAAATACAGCAGATATGACATTATATAATATATTCCATGCAGACAGGCGCAGTATCACTCCCCATCACACAGCTTTACCCATAATAATCCCATTACTCTCTATATTATCCTGTGCACTGACAGTAAATACAGCAGATATTACATTATATAATATATTCCATGCAGACAGGAGCAGTATCACTCCCATCACACAGCTTTACCCATAATAATCCCATTACTCTCTATATTATCCTGTGCACTGGTAGTAAATACAGCAGATATGACATTATATAATATATTCCATGCAGACAGGAGCAGTATCACTCACCATCACACAGCTTTACCCATAATAATCCCATTACTCTCTATATTATCCTGTGCACTGACAGTAAATACAGCAGATATGACATTATATAATATATTCCATGCAGACAGGAGCAGTATCACTCCCATCACACAGCTTTACCCATAATAATCCCATTATTCATTATATTATCCTGTGCACTGACAGTAAATACAGCAGATATGACATTATATAATATATCCCATGCAGACAGGAGCAGTATCACTCCCCATCACACAGCTTTACCCATAATAATCCCATTACTCTCTATATTATCCTGTGCACTGGCAGTAAATACAGCAGATATGACATTATATAATATATTCCATGCAGACAGGAGCAGTATCACTCACCATCACACAGCTTTACCCATAATAATCCCATTACTCTCTATATTATCCTGTGCACTGACAGTAAATACAGCAGATATGACATTATATAATATATTCCATGCAGACAGGAGCAGTATCACTCACCATCACACAGCTTTACCCATAATAATCCCATTACTCTCTATATTATCCTGTGCACTGGCAGTAAATACAGCAGATATGACATTATATAATATATTCCATGCAGACAGGAGCAGTATCACTCCCATCACACAGCTTTACCCATAATAATCCCATTACTCTCTATATTATCCTGTGCACTGGCAGTAAATACAGCAGATATGACATTATATAATATATTCCATGCAGACAGGAGCAGTATCACTCACCATCACACAGCTTTACCCATAATAATCCCATTATTCTCTATATTATCCTGTGCACTAACAGTAAATACAGCAGATATGACATTATATAATATATTCCATGCAGACAGGAGCAGTATCACTCCCCATCACACAGCTTTACCCATAATAATCCCATTACTCTCTATATTATCCTGTGCACTGGCAGTAAATACAGCAGATATGACATTATATAATATATTCCATGCAGACAGGAGCAGTATCACTCCCCATCACACAGCTTTACCCATAATAATCCCATTACTCTCTATATTATCCTGTGCACTGGCAGTAAATACAGCAGATATGACATTATATAATATATTCCATGCAGACAGGAGCAGTATCACTCCCCATCACACAGCTTTACCCATAATAATCCCATTACTCTCTATATTATCCTGTGCACTGGCAGTAAATACAGCAGATATGACATTATATAATATATTCCATGCAGACAGGAGCAGTATCACTCACCATCACACAGCTTTACCCATAATAATCCCATTATTCTCTATATTATCCTGTGCACTAACAGTAAATACAGCAGATATGACATTATATAATATATTCCATGCAGACAGGAGCAGTATCACTCCCCATCACACAGCTTTACCCATAATAATCCCATTACTCTCTATATTATCCTGTGCACTGACAGTAAATACAGCAGATATGACATTATATAATATATTCCATGCAGACAGGAGCAGTATCACTCCCATCACACAGCTTTACCCATAATAATCCCATTACTCTCTATATTATCCTGTGCACTGGCAGTAAATACAGCAGATATGACATTATATAATATATTCCATGCAGACAGGAGCAGTATCACTCCCCATCACACAGCTTTACCCATAATAATCCCATTACTCTCTATATTATCCTGTGCACTGCCAGTAAATACAGCAGATATGACATTATATAATATATTCCATGTAGACAGGAGCAGTATCACTCACCATCACACAGCTTTACCCATAATAATCCCATTACTCTCTATATTATCCTGTGCACTGGCAGTAAATACAGCAGATATGACATTATATAATATATTCCATGCAGACAGGAGCAGTATCACTCCCCATCACACAGCTTTACCCATAATAATCCCATTACTCTCTATATTATCCTGTGCACTGGCAGTAAATACAGCAGATATGACATTATATAATATATTCCATGCAGACAGGAGCAGTATCACTCCCCATCACACAGCTTTACCCATAATAATCCCATTACTCTCTATATTATCCTGTGCACTGGCAGTAAATACAGCAGATATGACATTATATAATATATTCCATGCAGACAGGAGCAGTATTACTCACCATCACACAGCTTTAACCATAATAATCCCATTACTCTCTATATTATCCTGTGCACTGGCAGTAAATACAGCAGATATGACATTATATAATATATTCCATGCAGACAGGAGCAGTATCACTCACCATCACACAGCTTTACCCATAATAATCCCATTATTCTCTATATTATCCTGTGCACTAACAGTAAATACAGCAGATATGACATTATATAATATATTCCATGCAGACAGGAGCAGCATCACTCACCATCACACAGCTTTACCCATAATAATCCATTATTCTCTATATTATCCTGTGCACTGGCAGTAAATACAGCAGATATGACATTATATAATATATTCCATGCAGACAGGAGCAGTATCACTCCCCATCACACAACTTTACCCATAATAATCCCATTATTCTCTATATTATCCTGTGCACTGGCAGTAAATACAGCAGATATGACATTATATAATATATTCCATGCAGACAGGAGCAGTATCACTCACCATCACACAACTTTACCCATAATAATCCCATTATTCTCTATATTATCCTGTGCACTGGCAGTAAATACAGCAGATATGACATTATATAATATATTCCATGCAGACAGGAGCAGTATCACTCACCATCACACAGCTTTACCCATAATAATCCCATTATTCTCTATATTATCCTGTGCACTGGCAGTAAATACAGCAGATATGACATTATATAATATATTCCATGCAGACAGGAGCAGTATCACTCACCATCACACAGCTTTACCCATAATAATCCCATTATTCTCTATATTATCCTGTGCACTGGCAGTAAATACAGCAGATATGACATTATATAATATATTCCATGCAGACAGGAGCAGTATCACTCCCCATCACACAGCTTTACCCATAATAATCCCATTATTCTCTATATTATCCTGTGCACTGACAGTAAATACAGCAGATATGACATTATATAATATATTCCATGCAGACAGGAGCAGTATCACTCACCATCACACAGCTTTACCCATAATAATCCCATTATTCTCTATATTATCCTGTGCACTGACAGTAAATACAGCAGATATGACATTATATAATATATTCCATGCAGACAGGAGCAGTATCACTCACCATCACACAGCTTTACCTTCCATGCTCATCACACATGTCCACACTGCACTCCTTCCGGGTACTGTTAGCCAATCAGCGTCCTCTGCCACAACCAAGATGGCCGTCGCTGGGTCCCTTCCTTACGTCCGTCATGTAGCGCAGCGTTCCCGTGACGTCACGGAGCCTGTGGTTTATAGCAGGAGCATCTCATGTAGGGAGGTGTTTTGCAGCAGTGAAAGGGTGTAAGTGATGAGGTGCTGGGGCAGAACCCCAATATCAACTGATCCAGCACTAAAGGTGTGTGTGTGTGACACTCTCTGCCTGTGTGTGATTCTCTGGGGGTGGGGGGTGTGACAGTCTGTCTCTCTGGATGTGTGTGTGAAAGTCTGTCTCTGGGTGTGTGTGTGACAGTCTGTCTCTCTGGGTGTGTGTGTGACAGTCTGTCTCTCTGGGTGTGTGTGTGACAGTCTGTCTCTCTGGATGTGTGTGTGAAAGTCTGTCTCTGGGTGTGTGTGTGACAGTCTGTCTCTCTGGGTGTGTGTGTGACAGTCTGTCTCTCTGGGTGTGTGTGTGACAGTCTGTCTCTCTGGGTGTGTGTGTGACAGTCTGTCTCTCTGGGTGTGTGTGTGACAGTCTGTCTCTCTGGGTGTGTGTGTGACAGTCTGTCTCTCTGGGTGTGTGTGTGACAGTCTGTCTCTCTGGGTGTGTGTGTGTGTGACAGTCTGGCTCTCTGGGGGGGGTGTGACAGTCTGTCTCTCTGGGGGGGGGTGACAGTCTGTCTCTCTGGGGGGGGGTGACAGTCTGTCTCTCTGGGGGGGGGTGACAGTCTGTCTCTCTGGGGGGGGGTGACAGTCTGTCTCTCTGGGGGGGGTGTGACAATCTGTCTCTCTGGGGGGGTGTGACAATCTGTCTCTCTGGGGGGGTGTGACAATCTGTCTCTCTGGGGGGGGTGACAGTCTGTCTCTCTGGGGGGGTGACAGTCTGTCTCTCTGGGTGTGTGTGGGACAGTCTGTCATATACACACCCGCACACAGGCAGACTGTCATGCTTAGAGGCAATCTTCCACAGACACACACAGATGCTGTCAACCTCTATTGGTTGAATATTAAATATAGGTAATGGATGGCAGGGTATGCACAGTATGAAGGTGACACCTGTGTTCCTTCATTTGAGAGATAATCCACATTGCTCAGCTAATTCCTGTACAGTTAATGACAAGGTGAGCTTATAATACTTATGATTTTCCTGGATTTGTTTTGCTTTTGATGTAATGTTTGTTTCCCTTTCTGTGCAGCCTGGAACCCCTTGTAGAGGGTGAGATCATGGAGCCTGCTAGTACCCAAAGCCTTGTCCCAGGATCCGTCTGCACCCTGGATAAACACGCTCAGATCATCCTCTTCCACATCAATAAACTGCGACACCAGCTGCAGTTCTGTGATTTGCAAATCCGAATCCAGGAACGTGTTTATTGGGTTCACAAGCTGGTCCTGGCAGCCAGTAGCCCGTACTTTGCAGCACTGCTCACCGGGGGCCTGAAGGAATCTTTAAAGGACGTGGTGGAAATTCAGGGTGTGGAACCGGGTAGCTTTGAACTGCTCCTGGATTTCATTTACACAGGTAGCTGGGGGGGTCGGCATAGCCCAGCGGGGGCCTCTCCCCACTCTGATCAGGGTCTGCACAAAGCAGGGTCTCTCTCTGCTAGTTAATTATTATTGTAAATATAATTTTATAGATGCACGTGCTTGTAAAATCCCGTGACCTGAGTGTGGCACGTGGGCTATAGGAAAGGCAGGTTATTTCCCGTGACCTGAGCGTGGCACGTGGGCTATAGGAAAGGCAGGTTATTTCCCATAACCTGAGCGTGGCACGTGGGCTATAGGAAAGGCAGGTTATTTCCCGTGACCTGAGTGTGGCACGTGGGCTATAGGAAAGGCAGGTTATTTCCCATAACCTGAGCGTGGCACGTGGGCTATAGGAAAGGCAGGTTATTTCCCGTGACCTGAGTGTGGCACGTGGGCTATAGGAAAGGCAGGTTATTTCCCATAACCTGAGCGTGGCACGTGGGCTATAGGAAAGGCAGGTTATTTCCCGTGACCTGAGCGTGGCATGCGAGCTATAGGAAAGGCAGGTTATTTCCCGTGACCTGAGCGTGGCACATGGGCTATAGGAAAGGCAGGTTATTTCCCATAACCTGAGCGTGGCACGTGGGCTATAGGAAAGGCAGGTTATTTCCCGTGACCTGAGTGTGGCACGTGGGCTATAGGAAAGGCAGGTTATTTCCCATAACCTGAGCGTGGCACGTGGGCTATAGGAAAGGCAGGTTATTTCCCATAACCTGAGTGTGGCACGTGGGCTATAGGAAAGGCAGGTTATTTCCCATAACCTGAGCGTGGCACATGGGCTATAGGAAAGGCAGGTTATTTCCCATAACCTGAGCGTGGCACATGGGCTATTGGAAAGGCAGGTTATTTCCCATAACCTGAGCGTGGCACGTGGGCTATAGGAAAGGCAGGTTATTTCCCATAACCTGAGCGTGGCACGTGGGCTATAGGAAAGGCAGGTTATTTCCCATAACCTGAGTGTGGCACGTGGGCTATAGGAAAGGCAGGTTATTTCCCATAACCTGAGCGTGGCACATGGGCTATTGGAAAGGCAGGTTATTTCCCATAACCTGAGCGTGGCACGTGGGCTATAGGAAAGGCAGGTTATTTCCCATAACCTGAGCGTGGCATGCGAGCTATAGGAAAGGCAGGTTATTTCCCATAACCTGAGCGTGGCACGTGGGCTATTGGAAAGGCAGGTTATTTCCCATAACCTGAGCGTGGCACGTGGGCTATTGGAAAGGCAGGTTATTTCCCATAACCTGAGCGTGGCACGTGGGCTATAGGAAAGGCAGGTTATTTCCCATAACCTGAGCGTGGCATGCGAGCTATAGGAAAGGCAGGTTATTTCCCGTGACCTGAGCGTGGCACGTGGGCTATAGGAAAGGCAGGTTATTTCCCGTGACCTGAGCGTGGCATGCTTGGTATCTTCATGTGAATGATTGTGGTTTCTGGTTTTCCACGTGGCCAGGCTCGGTGCACATCGATGGAGGGAATGTACAGGCGCTGATGACGGCAGCAGACATGCTACAGCTGGTCCACGTGGTAGATCTGTGCTGTGACTTTCTGAAGGATCAGATTGACCCTGGGAACTGCATTGGCTTCTTCCAGTTCTCTGAGCAGTTGTCCTGCCAGCCACTGTTTGAGTACACGGAGAGCTACATCCACAGACATTTCCCAGAGCTGCTGGTGGGAGACGAGTTTCTGGCCCTGAGCAAGGATCAGCTGGTCCGTATCCTGTCCAGTGAGGAGCTGTGTATCGAGGATGAACACCAGGTGTTCACTGGGGCGATGCTGTGGCTCCAGCGTGACGTGGGGGTGCGGAAGAGACACGTTGTTGAGGTGATGGAGCCGGTGCGTTTCCCACTGCTGCCTCCCCAGAGACTGCAGAAGAACATTGAAGGTATGAGCGGCTCCTGCACGTCTGCCACGTTACAGACACCAGAGCCAGGTTTCACAGCGCTCCACTTTCCATTCACCCTGTAGATGTGGCAGATTTCAGCCTGCGGGTGGCGCTGCAGACTCTGCTCAGGGAGTACTACGAGCACAGCCCCTCCCCGAAAGAAAAAAAGATCTGCACCTTCCTGCAGGCCACACGCGTTCGCCCACGCAAAAAGGCCCGCAAATTCCTCTACGCCATTGGTAGGAACCCTACGGCTTGACTTCTGTGCAATTATTTGGTGTGGTTCTATGGATCCTCCCCAACCCGTGCTAGAAACCCCTCCCTAACCTGTGCTAGAAACCCCTCCCCAACCTGGGGTGCTAGAAACCCCTCCCCAACCTGGGGTGCTAGAAACCCCTCCCCAACCTGGGGTGCTAGAAACCCCTCCCCAACCTGGGGTGCTAGAAACCCCTCCCCAACCCGGGGTGCTAGAAACCCCTCCCCAACCCGGGGTGCTAGAAACCCCTCCCCAACCCGGGGTGCTAGAAACCCCTCCCCAACCTGGGGTGCTAGAAACCCCTCCCCCCTCAACTGGTGGTTCTAGGGATCCCCTTCCCCCCTCAACTGGTGGTTCTAGGGATCCCCTTCCCCCCTCAACTGGTGGTTCTAGGGATCCCCTTCCCCCCTCAACTGGTGGTTCTAGGGATCCCCTTCCCCCCTCAACTGGTGGTTCTAGGGATCCCCTTCCCCCCTCAACTGGTGGGTCTAGGGATCCCCCTCCCCCCTCAACTGGTGGGTCTAGGGATCGCGTTGACCCTCTCCAGCCGGTGGGTCTAGGGACCTTCTGTGCAGCCATCGGACCTTCCTGTTTGTGACTCTTGTTTTCTCTTTGTTTGCCCAGGGGGTTACACTCGCCTGCAGGGGGGCCGCTGGACAGACAGCCGGGCTCTGAGCTGTGTGGAACGTTTTGATACCTTTAGCCCATTCTGGAGCACGGTCTCCTCCATACACCAAGCTCGCAGTGGCATGAGCGTGGCTGTACTGAATGGGAGGATCTATGTGGTGGGAGGTATGGATACCAGAAACAAAGAAAATAGGACGTTGGCACTCTCCAATCCGAGGATAAACAAAGTATTTATTGATCCAAGAAAACCGACCAAACAAAAAATATTGATAAATTCAGTGGAACATGTGCAGGAGTGCAGACAGGAGATAGATTGCCTTACGCGTTTCGTGCCTACTGGCATTTAATCATAGGCTAGGGCATGAACAAAACTGATCTAAATAAATAGTGAACCTCAACCAATCAACACAAAGGTCAAGGTAATTAAGTGATTAGAGACATTCATTATAAAAACATTAACTCAGTGCAATTCAATACATGGTGGTGATATATATAATCATGTAAATACAAGCATATATAATGTGACAGTGTAAAATATATATAATGTGACAGTGTAAAATATATATAATGTGACAGTGTAAAATATATATAATGTGACAGTGTAAAATATATATAATGTGACAGTGTAAAATATATATAATGTGACAGTGTAAAATATATATAATGTGACCGTGTAAAATATATATATATATATATAATGTGATATAAATTCAGTTGCAGAAAATGAGAACATTAAAAAATCATGCTTTGATTATACAATAGATGAACATAGTAAACAAATATTACTTAAACATGCGAAATCTTCAGGGAATTTTGAGGTATGGAAACACCAGTCATCGTATAGCTCTATCAGGGGGCTGACATGTTGTTTAGAATCTTGCTCCATATAGCTCTATCAGGGGCGGACATGTTGTATAGAATCTTTGCTCTGTATAGCTCTACCAGGGGGCAGACATGTTTAGAATCTTTGCTCTGTATAGCTCTATCAGGGGGCGGACATGTTTAGAATCTTTGCTCTGTATAGCTCTATCAGGGGGCGGACATGTTGTTTAGAATCTTTGCTCTGTATAGCTCTTTCAGAGGGCGGACATGTTGTTTAGAATCTTTGCTCTGTATAGCTCTTTCAGAGGGCGGACATGTTGTATAGAATCTTTGCTCTGTATAGCTCTTTCAGAGGGCGGACATGTTGTATAGAATCTTTGCTCTGTATAGCTCTATCAGGAGGAGGACATGTTGTTTAGAATCTTTGCTCTGTATAGCTCTATCAGAGGGCGGACATGTTGTTTAGAATCTTTGCTCTGTATAGCTCTATCAGGGGCGGACATGTTGGTTAAAATCTTTGCTCTGTATAGCTCTATCAGGGGGTGGACATGTTGGTTAGAATCTTTGCTCTGTATAGCTCTATCAGGGGGTGGACATGATTAGAATCTTTGCTCTGTATAGCTCTATCAGGGAGCGGACATGTTGATTAGAATCTTTGCTCTGTATAGCTCTATCAGGGGCGGACATGTTGTTTAGAATGCTGGGTCAGATGAAGGAAGATCAGACCCAACATGTCCGCCTCCTGTTCATTGTTTTTCATTTCACATGTTGTGTGGACTCCATAAAATGGCTCTCATTTCGCCCCTTTCCTCATCCTGCTGTTTCTCGTTGAAGGTGAGAAGGACTCCATGATTTTTGACTGTGTCGAGTGCTACGACACTGTGAATAAACAGTGGACGGCGGTTTCCTCTATGAACCAGCCGCGCTGCGGACTTGGTGTCTCTGCATGTCATGGTGCAATCTACGCCATGGGTGAGTTTCCTGTTCATGCCAAGTGAGTGACTTAGAGAGCCTCTTTCAGAGACTGTTTATGATCGCATGTTGTTTATAATCTTTGCTCTGTATAGCTCTATCAGGAGGAGGACATGTTGTTTAGAATCTTTGCTCTGTATAGCTCTATCAAGGGGAGGACATGTTGTTTAGAATCTTTGCTCTGTATAGCTCTATCAAGGGGAGGACATGTTGTTTAGAATCTTTGCTCTGTATAGCTCTATCAAGGGGCAGACATGTTGTTTAGAATCTTTGCTCTGTGTAGCTCTATCAGGGGGCAGACATGTTGTTTAGATTCTTTGCTCTGTATAGCTCAATCAGGGGGCAGACATGTTGTTTAGAATCGTTGCTCTGTATAGCTCTATCAGGGGGCAGACATGTTGTTTAGAATCGTTGCTCTGTATAGCTCTATCAGGGGGCAGACATGTTGTTTAGATTCTTTGCTCTGTATAGCTCAATCAGGGGGCAGACATGTTGTTTAGAATCGTTGCTCTGTATAGCTCTATCAGGGGGCAGACATGTTGTTTAGAATCGTTGCTCTGTATAGCTCTATCAGGGGGAGGACATGTTGTTTAGAATCTTTGCTCTGTATAGCTCTATCAGGGGGTGGACATGTTGTTTAGAATCTTTGCTCTGTATAGCTCTATCAGGGGGTGGACATGTTGTTTAGAATCTTTGCTCTGTATAGCTCTATCAGGGGGTGGACATGTTGGTTAGAATCTTTGCTCTGTATAGCTCTATCGGGGGCGGCAGAGGCGTCGCTAGGGGGGGGCTACTGGGGCTATAGCCCCGAATCTCCAGTGCATAGCCCCGAATGGAGACTCTGGGGCTAAAGCATACTTTAGCCCCTAGACTCCAGGGCTATCACTGTTTAAAAAAAAATAAAAAAATCTCCCCCGCAGAGCTTTCCCCCGTCTGGGACATAGTCCCAGAATCGGAGGTTTCTGCTCGTGCGGGGGGTGAGGAGGAGTGGCGCTGCTGCTGGCCCCTCCTCCTGGAGGTGCGGCCCACAGGCAAGTGCCTGCGGTGACCGCACCTCCTGGCCATACTGACAGCGCGACGGGAGCAAGCTCCGCCCCCGTCGCACTGTGAGTCTGGCTGCGCGCCGGATGTGACATCCGGCAGAAGAAAGTGAGTGCCCCATCGTGAGTGCCCCGTCCTCCTCCCTGCAAACAGAGGTATTTAGGGGGACCAACGCTATAAGGTTTTTTTATTTAAATATTAAAAAACGTGTGTTAGTGTCTGTGTGTAAGTGTGACTGTGTGGGTGAAGCAATGTGTATGAGGGTGTGTGTGTCAGGGTGTTTGCATAAGTGTATGAGGGTGTGTGTGTCAGGGTGTTTGCATAAGTGTATGAGGGTGTGTGTGTCAGGGTGTTTGCATAAGTGTATGAGGGTGTGTGTGTCAGGGTGTTTGCATAAGTGTATGAGGGTGTGTGTGTCAGGGTGTTTGCATAAGTGTATGAGGGTGTGTGTGTCAGGGTGTTTGCATAAGTGTATGAGGGTGTGTGTGTCAGGGTGTTTGCATAAGTGTATGAGGGTGTGTGTGTGTCAGGGTGTTTGCATAAGGTGTTTGCATAAGTGTATGAGGGTGTGTGTGTGTCAGGGTGTTTGCATAAGTGTATGAGGGTGTGTGTGTCAGGGTATTTGCATAAGTGTATGAGGGTGTGTGTGTCAGGGTGTTTGCATAAGTGTATGAGGGTGTGTGTGTGTCAGGGTGTTTGCATAAGTGTATGAGGGTGTGTGTGTCAGGGTATTTGCATAAGTGTATGAGGGTGTGTGTGTGTGTCAGGGTGTTTGCATAAGTGTATGAGGGTGTGTGTGTGTCAGGGTGTTTGCAGAAGTGTATGAGGGTGTGTGTGTGTCAGGGTGTTTGCATAAGGTGTTTGCATAAGTGTATGAGGGTGTGTGTGTGTCAGGGTGTTTGCATAAGTGTATGAGGGTGTGTGTGTCAGGGTATTTGCATAAGTGTATGAGGGTGTGTGTGTGTGTCAGGGTGTTTGCATAAGTGTATGAGGGTGTGTGTGTGTCAGGGTGTTTGCATAAGTGTATGAGGGTGTGTGTGTGTCAGGGTGTTTGCAGAAGTGTATGAGGGTGTGTGTGTGTGTCAGGGTGTTTGCAGAAGTGTATGAGGGTGTGTGTGTGTCAGGTTGTGTATGTGTAAGTGTGTGTGAGAAAGATATAGACGCTGTGGGAGAGAGAGAGACGGAGAGTGGGAGAGAGAGACGGAGAGTGGGAGAGAGAGACGGAGAGTGGGAGAGAGAGACGGAGAGTGGGAGAGAGAGACGGAGAGTGGGAGAGAGAGAGACGGAGAGTGTGTGAGAGACGGAGTGTGTGTGAGAGAGAGAGAGAGAGAGACGGAGAGTGTGTGTGAGAGAGAGAGAGAGAGACGGAGAGTGTGTGTGAGAGAGAGAGAGAGAGACGGAGAGTGTGTGTGAGAGAGAGAGAGAGAGACGGAGAGTGTGTGTGAGAGAGAGAGACGGAGAGTGTGTGAGAGAGAGAGAGAGAGAGACGGAGAGTGTGTGAGAGACGGAGAGTGTTAGAAAGAGAGGGAGAGAGACAGGGTGCGTGAGACAGAGAGAGAGAGAGAGAGACGGGGTGAGATTGTGTGCGACTGTGCTCATCTGGGCTCAAGCCCCTGATCATTTGTTGACCTAGCAACGCCCCTGGGGGGCGGACATGTTGTTTAGAATCTTTGCTCTGTATAGCTCTATCAGGGGGCAGACATGTTGTTTAGATTCTTTGCTCTGTATAGCTCTATCAGGGGCTGGACATGTTGTTTAGAATCTTTGCTCTGTATAGCTCTATCAGGGGGTGGACATGTTGTTTAGTATCTTTGCTCTGTATAGCTCTATCAGGGGGCAGACATGTTGTTTAGATTCTTTGCTCTGTATAGCTCTATCAGGGGCAGACATGTTGTTTAGAATCTTTGCTCTGTATAGCTCTATCAGGGGGCAGACATGTTGTTTAGAATCTTTGCTCTGTATAGTTCTATCAGGGGTGGACATGTTGTTTAGAATCTTTGCTCTGTATAGCTCTATCAGGGGCAGACATGTTGTTTAGAATCTTTGCTCTGTATAGTTCTATCAGGGGTGGACATGTTGTTTAGAATCTTTGCTCTGTATAGCTCTATCAGGGGCAGACATGTTGTTTAGAATCTTTGCTCTGTATAGCTCTATCA
Source organism: Pelodytes ibericus (assembly GCA_036172795.1). Lineage (NCBI taxonomy): Eukaryota > Metazoa > Chordata > Amphibia > Anura > Pelodytidae > Pelodytes > Pelodytes ibericus. The sequence continues at coordinate 2,483,350 of CM069865.1, read as the reverse complement.
GGGGCAGACATGTTTAGAATCTTTGCTCTGTATAGCTCTATCAGGGGCGGACATGTTGTTTAGAATCTTTGCTCTGTATAGCTCTATCAGGGGCAGACATGTTTAGAATCTTTGCTCTGTATAGCTCTATCAGGGGCGGACATGTTGTTTAGAATCTTTGCTCTGTATAGCTCTATCAGGGGCAGACATGTTGTTTAGAATCTTTGCTCTGTATAGCTCTATCAGGGGGCAGACATGTTGTTTAGAATCTTTGCTCTGTATAGCTCTATCAGGGGCAGACATGTTGTTTAGAATCTTTGCTCTGTATAGTTCTATCAGGGGTGGACATGTTGTTTAGATTCTTTGCTCTGTATAGCTCTATCAGGGGCTGGACATGTTGTTTAGAATCTTTGCTCTGTATAGCTCTATCAGGGGGTGGACATGTTGTTTAGTATCTTTGCTCTGTATAGCTCTATCAGGGGGCAGACATGTTGTTTAGATTCTTTGCTCTGTATAGCTCTATCAGGGGCAGACATGTTGTTTAGAATCTTTGCTCTGTATAGCTCTATCAGGGGGCAGACATGTTGTTTAGAATCTTTGCTCTGTATAGTTCTATCAGGGGGCAGACATGTTGTTTAGAATCTTTGCTCTGTATAGCTCTATCAGGGGGCAGACATGTTGTTTAGATTCTTTGCTCTGTATAGCTCTATCAGGGGGTGGACATGTTGTTTAGATTCTTTGCTCTGTATAGCTCTATCAGGGGGCAGACATGTTGTTTAGATTCTTTGCTCTGTATAGCTCTATCAGGGGCAGACATGTTGTTTAGAATCTTTGCTCTGTATAGCTCTATCAGGGGGCAGACATGTTGTTTAGAATCTTTGCTCTGTATAGTTCTATCAGGGGTGGACATGTTGTTTAGAATCTTTGCTCTGTATAGCTCTATCAGGGGCAGACATGTTGTTTAGAATCTTTGCTCTGTATAGTTCTATCAGGGGTGGACATGTTGTTTAGAATCTTTGCTCTGTATAGCTCTATCAGGGGGCGATCATGTTGTTTAGAATCTTTGCTCTGTATAGCTCTATCAGGGGTTGGACATGTTGTTTAGGATCTTTGCTCTGTATAGCTCTATCAGGGGGCGGACATGTTGTTTAGAATCTTTGCTCTGTATAGCTCTATCAGGGGGCAGACATGTTGTTTAGAATCTTTGCTCTGTATAGCTCTATCAGGGGACAGACATGTTGTTTAGAATCTTTGCTCTGTATAGCTCTATCAGGGGGCAGACATGTTGTTTAGAATCTTTGCTCTGTATAGTTCTATCAGGGGTGGACATGTTGTTTAGAATCTTTGCTCTGTATAGCTCTATCAGGGGCAGACATGTTGTTTAGAATCTTTGCTCTGTATAGCTCTATCAGGGGGTGGACATGTTGTTTAGAATCTTTGCTCTGTATAGTTCTATCAGGGGTGGACATGTTTAGAATCTTTGCTCTGTATAGCTCTATCAGGGGGCGATCATGTTGTTTAGAATCTTTGCTCTGTATAGCTCTATCAGGGGTTGGACATGTTGTTTAGGATCTTTGCTCTGTATAGCTCTATCAGGGGGCGGACATGTTGTTTAGAATCTTTGCTCTGTATAGCTCTATCAGGGGACAGACATGTTGTTTAGAATCTTTGCTCTGTATAGCTCTATCAGGGGACAGACATGTTGTTTAGAATCTTTGCTCTGTATAGCTCTATCAGGGGACAGACATGTTGTTTAGAATCTTTGCTCTGTATAGCTCTATCAGGGGGCGGACATCTAGTTTAGAATCTTTGCTCTGTATAGCTCTATCAGGGGCAGACATGTTGTTTAGATTCTTTGCTCTATCGGGGGGCGGACATGTTGTTTAGAATCTTTGCTCTGTATAGCTCTATCAGGGGGCAGACATGTTGTTTAGAATCTTTGCTCTGTATAGCTCTATCAGGGGACAGACATGTTGTTTAGAATCTTTGCTCAGTATAGCTCTATCAGGGGACAGACATGTTGTTTAGAATCTTTGCTCTGTATAGCTCTATCAGGGGGCGGACATCTAGTTTAGAATCTTTGCTCTGTATAGCTCTATCAGGGGCAGACATGTTGTTTAGATTCTTTGCTCTATCGGGGGGCGGACATGTTGTTTAGAATCTTTGCTCTGTATAGCTCTATCAGGGGGCAGACATGTTGTTTAGAATCTTTGCTCTGTATAGCTCTATCAGGGGACAGACATGTTGTTTAGAATCTTTGCTCAGTATAGCTCTATCAGGGGACAGACATGTTGTTTAGAATCTTTGCTCTGTATAGCTCTATCAGGGGGCGGACATCTAGTTTAGAATCTTTGCTCTGTATAGCTCTATCAGGGGCAGACATGTTGTTTAGATTCTTTGCTCTATCGGGGGGCGGACATGTTGTTTAGAATCTTGGGTCAGCTCTTCATTCATCTGACCCAACGTGTCTGCCCCCTGATAGAGCTTCACGGAGTAGAGAGGGCTCATATAGGTACTTTTTATCTTCTGCTCTGTATGGTGCGCTGCTGAATGTCTCTATCCCGTGGCAGGTGGATGGGTCGGAGCAGAGATTGGTGGCAGCATTGAACGCTTTTCACCGGAGGAGAATGCTTGGGAGATGGTGGGTGATATGGCAGTACCTCGATATAACTTTGCCTGCTGCGAGAGGGAAGGTAAATTTGTAAATTCTCTGATTGAACATCATTCATCCATATGTGGATTTATAGGGAACTTTTGTTCTTCTGGAAAATGTTTAGATCTCATATCAGAAAGGGATTTCTGTTTGTATTGTATCATTTTTCTGTACATCATGCAGTACAGTGGAAGGACAAGGTGTGTGGGGGGGGGGGGGGCATGAAGTTCTGTTTAATTGAAAGATTGTATCAAATGTAGGTATTTTAAAAAGAAATTCTTTAATGAAAGAATACAAATAAATCTCCTTATTGTGCCCTTTGCTCTGTATAGCTCTATCAGGGGGCGGACATGTTGATTGGAATATATTCTCTGTATAGCTCTATCAGGGGGTGGACATGTTGATTGGAATATATTCTCTGTATAGCTCTATCAGGGGGCGGACATGTTGATTGGAATATATTCTCTGTATAGCTCTATCAGGGGGTGGACATGTTGATTGGAATATATTCTCTGTATAGCTCTATCAGGGGGCGGACATGTTGATTGGAATATATTCTCTGTATAGCTCTATCAGGGGGCGGACATGTTGGGTCAGGTCTTCCTTCATCCAACCAAGATTCTAATTAATATGTCCGCCCCCTGTAATGCTGTACTGAGGAAAGCGGGCTCAATGAGGCACTTTATTTGTATTCTTTCATTAAAGCTAATTTTTCAATTAAAAATAACTATTTTTTTGCCAACAGTTGTCCTTTCAGTAAGCATTATCTCTCTCTCTCAGGGCTTATCTACGTGGCGGGTGGTATCAGCCACCAAGGTATCGAGCTGACCACAGTGGAGGCTTATGATCCCATCGGGAGGCGTTGGAGCTCCTTACCACCAATGCGTTACTTCCGAGCGTATTTAGGACTTGCTGCATTGGAGGGGTGTCTATATGCTGTGGGAGGCTGGAACGAGAGACAAGACTCTCTCAATGTGGTGGAAAAGTTCTCCTTCGAAGAGGTATTGAATCCCCTGCGTGTTATATCCTATTTAGCATGTAATGTGCCACATACAAGTTTGTGTCTTGGATTCAGACACGTCTACAAGAAAGAGGACGACTGTGGCAAAAATCAACTGGTTGTTTTACTGCAAGAGTGTACCACGTGCTGTGATGTGAAATATCCAAATAAAGTACCTTGATGGACATATTGGGTCAATTGCAGCAAACCCTGATAACATTTATTTATTTTCCATTTATTTGTAGGAGGAGTGGGTGGAGGTCACTTCCATGATGCACCCAAGAGCCGGAGTTTCTGTGGTCAGCGTCAATGGGCTTCTGTACGCGACAGGTGGGCGAGCCACGGTTCAGAACTTTTCTGCGCCTGTTACCACCGACAGCGTGGAGGTTTATAACCCACATGCGGATACGTGGACTGAAATCCACAGTATGATTACCAGCAGGTGTGAGGGAGGGCTGGCTGTGCTGTAACAGGCCTCTGCGTGTGGCCATACGCCTTTTATACAGACCACCTGAAGATACCCCCAACGCGTTTACAAGCCTTCTCTAGGATGACCTGAAAACCAACCAAGGGCTGTAGAATGAGTTGGCGGCCTTCACATGCCCTATGGCAATAAAACAGCAGTCAGGAAAACGTTACAGTGACCCATCAAGCACCAAAGGCAAAAGATGTCTGTGGGAATGGTGGGATGTCTCCGATCCGTCAGGATGGGATCTGGAGCCCCTGATGCGCTAGTTATTTTTAGCATTTATTTTTAGAATGGACAATCCTTCAAAAGACGGGGAGTTACATACACAACCTGTACGCAAACACATGGCACCACGTGCGCCAACTCCTGACAAAAGGCGGGGTTTTCACTATATCCGCCAGTCCCACATGTCTGGTGAGTTTAGCGCTAACACACTCGGTGTATTAAAAATGTAAAACTTATTTTTAAAAACATCAGGTGCTAAAAAGTACCTGAAAAGCAGCGGTTAATCTAGAGCACAACCTGCAGGTAGAGGTGGTAATATGGTGATACAGCGATGAGCTGTATTATAAAGGGCTCTATTCATGAAAGTGGGAATTTCAAACTTAAGGCCAAAGTAGCAGAGTCGGAAAAATTCTAGTCGGCTTAATGGGAGAATTTTTCCAACTCTGATACTTTGGCCTTAATTTTGAAATTCTCTTCTCAAGTCCAACCTTCATGAATAAAGCAGATACGAAATGACTTTATTTAAGGACTTCTTTTTACACACAGCCCCCAGTATCTTTGGAAATCACTTCTGTGGACATAGTTTTTATTTATTTATTTGAAATGCTGCAGATTTTAGGGGATCATGCACTCCCAGAATCCTGTGCTGCTATGACCATGTGTACAGGTCACTTGCCCCCAGCAGGCTTTTCTGATTTGTAGATTAAGTTTATTTTTTTACCAGTTTGAATAAAAATTTTACTGAATTGAGGTGCGATCATTTTTAAACAACTTGAAGCAGTCTTGAATGTTAAAAACTAAAAATGTCCAGGAGTTTATCTAATCTTGTGTTAAACTAAAAGTGCAGTCTGCAGCCAACTGGCTGTGAGTGAGGGGAGTCTGAATTACACTCCTGTGTATCACATTATATTAAATGGAGAATACAATTTGAGAGTTGAGATAAAGAAAATGTTTATTTTACCACCTATTCCTGGTTTGTCAGTAGCCTGGGCTGTATAAATTGGATTAAAGCTCTTCCAAGCCAGGGCTTAGGAAGGTGCTTTTTAGAAATGGAGTAAGTAGCCTTTTAAGAATCCACTATAGGCACAAAATTCCCATTTTATTACTTGTCCCCTTAGCTCCCTCACAGTCACACTTCTGAATTCCTCCTATTTTTGATTCCATGTGTACAGCTGTATGGTCGGCCATTTCTTTGAGGGACATTTATGTTTGTATGCTGTCCTGCAGAGTGTATAATCCAGAAGGAAATTCATTAATTAATGGAGTTCCTATGACTGTCCTTGATTATTTAGCTCCTCTGGACCCATCTGCATTCTGCAAGGGAGCATAGAAAAACAAATGGCTGACAACTGCAGATGTATGCTTGTCATGCACTCCTGTAGGTAGAATATATTTTTCCTCTCTCCCAGGCTCCAGCCAAATGCTGAGAGCTGAATGGGAGGATCAGCAGACGCTGCCAAACTGACTTACTCTGTAAGTAAAATGATCTATACGTTGTGTTAGCAAAACTGCAATTAATTGTGTAAAGTAAGCAAAAGATCTGCTTTGGATGTCTGCGGTGTTTCCTTGTAGCTGGATATGCAAATTACACATAGAAAGCCACAGATGATGTCAGGAGACTCCATAGACCCAGTTAAAGTATCTTTCTTTGTATAGATCATTTTTGATTCACCGTATAAGAAACATTTAGGTGGCTGAGTCCCTTTTTAAACACATTTAGAATACAGATATTCAAAGTTTATGGAATAGATTACAATTAGCTGAAAAGTTTGACCAAATGTATTTCATTCATATTAAAACAATAAAAAAAAATGAAGTTGCTGAATGAAAGAATACAAATAAACCAATTCATCTTTTACTTAAGCTTTCAATTAAACAACTTCATTTTTTGCTGATGGTCGTACTTTAATTTCAAATTGAAATATTCATTTTAAACATAAATAGGTGAAATTTGATCAAACCTGGAAAAGATGAAAGGTATAATTCAACATGAATGACTGGAGATTGGCCTGGCTCGGGCTCCACAGAACTCTAGAAGGCCTGGCCCAGGCTCCACCGAACTCTAGAAGGCCTGGCCCAGGCTCCACCGAACTCTAGAAGGCCTGGCCCGGGCTCCACCGAGCTCTAGAAGGCCTGGGCCGGGCTACGTAGAGATCCCATCCTGGAGGTTTAACACATGACAGTTTGGGACAGTAAAATCTATTGATGGACACAATACAAACAGCTCTGGCTTCAGGAGCCTCTTCTAATCAAGGATTTGTGGGGCAATACAGATGAAATGGTTAAAGTGGCTATTAAGGAGGCAATGGCGATGAGGGTTAGTAGTGCTCGCAATGCTTTAAACCAGGCAGGGTAGGTAGGGAGCAGGGATAGGTCATAGTGTAAGGTTATCCCCAAACCCATGACCACAAGCAATGCAGACTCTGTGACATTCTCCCTGAGGAGTAATGCCAGCCAGGCTACGAGAGCGGGCACCTTGCTGTTTGCGAGATTCATCCAATCGAGTTTAGCTGGACTGCTCTCAGGAATGGCAAAACCCCAACGAATCCCACCCAGGAAAGACAGCATGCAGGCTCCGTACGCCACCTGTGCGAAAGCCAGGTCCGCGCAGTAACAATCCATTGCGCTCATCATAATCGGAGGGGCTACAAACGGGATGAGGCTGCCCAGGCCCAGGTAAAGAGCGGGCTTGGGCGAATCTTTAATGGCTCGCATGTCATATCTTAGCAAGTCCAGCTCACGGCTCTCAGGATCCTCTTGGATGTTTCTCTTCTTAAGGTGATGGCTGGAGGTGTGGATTTTCAGGCTGGGGATCTGCACTGCTGATTTGTAGGAGGTAATAACGGTTCTGCAGAGTCTGGAGGATAATGTAGAAAACGGGCTTTGTTTGCAGATCTGATGCACAGGTGAAGAGGGTTTACAGAGCTGAGAAAATAAAAAATGTTCTCATCACCAAACAATCTATGTCCGGGTTCTAACCGAGCAATAGCACTGCATTGAATGGACCTTTTGTAACTTGTGATTGCAGTATACATTCTGTGATCTATACATTGTCTTAGCGCACGTATAAATTAAGAGAAACATATGTTTGTAATGGGCCTGTGAAGTCTCCTGCTTATGACATCAACTTGTGGTTTGATATGCAAATGACACATTTTCCATTGAAAGCTAGCTAATTTGCATATCACGCCACAGGTGATGTCATGGACAAAAGACACATTTTTATTTTAATCTATGAATTTGCTGCAATTCTACTAATACAACATATATTTCGGTTTGTTGTCAATTCACAGTGATATAAAATGTCCATAAACTCGACTAAGCGGTAAAATCACAGAGCCCCTTTCAGAATACATTTACTGAACAATCGCAGCGTTTAATATATTTTAAATTAAAATACAGTTTATTTCAAAATACCTGCAAAGCCAATGGGAGAGCCTTCCAGCCAAATCTAGGTAGCATGTTTACCAGCAGAAATCTACAAAGTAATAAGATGAATTAGAAGAATGGTAAACTGGTTACTTTACACTGAAACCAAGAGAGGTGATGTAAAGGCATAAATATATATTAACAGATCAAATACATCTATTTCCAATTCCCATTTTATGCAAGATACACATTACCCAGTTCATTTGCATATCAAGCCACAGCTGATGTCATAACCATGTTTTTCTTAATAGATCCCTTTACAATGTATAGATCCTTTATTTTATTCTCTGCGTTGACACTGTGGACAATGCTTAACTGGCGGAGATGTTTTAATATCAGATTACGGTATAAAGAAAACAAAACAAAAAAAGAAATAATCTTGTTTATTAGATGTTTGTACACTTTGAGTTTACATTCCTTTTATCTCTCCATAGACTGTATATTCTTTTAGGATACAGTAACATCCACTAAATAAAGTCCTTCCTCTCCCCCCTAAGCTCAGATCTCTGCATGCACAGGGCCAGTTACACCAGGGGACAAACTGAATTAATACCATGGAGAGACCATGTGGAATATAACAGCAGGAAAATCACATTCATTAAACCAAAGGATCAAATGCTCCAGCAAAGCGTTACATGTTGTAATATGAGACTTTATTATTACCTTTCATGCAATGACTGCCCAGCATTACCCCAGGGTACCCCAGTCTGAGCGTGGGGAGGTCAGACACCAGGAAGTGTCTCCTAATGTCACGCACTTCCGGTGGGCAGTGAAGCCGCACAGCTGTGGGCAGGTCCCAGGAAGCATGCACTGCTAGGCATGATATATTGGATGATTGGTTCTTTATGGCTGTTTAGTTTTTCCGTGGGAACATGTGTTTTATTGTATGTAGAAGTAAACAACATGGAGCAATAAATATACAAATAAAAGGGGGAACTCGCACAGGGACAAATGAAATGAGGGGGATTTATTTAGACTGCAAAAACCATGTACTAACCTTGCAAAGTCACTGATCAGACTGCAATGCACATTATTACCATTTACAGGGGAGATCAACTTCTGCCTATAAAGCTGGTGAGGCTTTATATTACTCTGCAATGTCATGCACAATTACCATGTTAATGTCCAAACCAGACTTCCTACCTGGCTTTACATACTGCAGACTTCCACCCTGGCTTTACCTACTGCAGACTTCCACCCAGGCTTTACCTACTGCAGACTTCCACCCTGGCTTTACCTACTGCAGACTTCCTACCTGGCTTTACCTACTGCAGACTTCCTACCTGGCTTTACCTACTGCAGACTTCCTACCTGGCTTTACCTACTGCAGACTTCCACCCTGGCTTTACCTACTGCAGACTTCCACCCTGGCTTTACCTACTGCAGACTTCCTACCTGGCTTTACCTACTGCAGACTTCCTATCTGGCTTTACCTACTGCAGACTTCCTATCTGGCTTTACCTACTGCAGACTTCCTACCTGGCTTTACCTACTGCAGACTTCCTATCTGGCTTTACCTACTGCAGACTTCCTACCTGGCTTTACCTACTGCAGACTTCCTATCTGGCTTTACCTACTGCAGACTTCCTACCTGGCTTTACCTACTGCAGACTTCCACCCTGGCTTTACCTACTGCAGACTTCCACCCAGGCTTTACCTACTGCAGACTTCCTACCTGGCTTTACCTACTGCAGACTTCCACCCTGGCTTTACCTACTGCAGACTTCCACCCTGGCTTTACCTACTGCAGACTTCCACCCTGGCTTTACCTACTGCAGACTTCCTATCTGGCTTTACCTACTGCAGACTTCCACCCTGGCTTTACCTTCTGCAGACTTCCACCCTGGCTTTACCTACTGCAGACTTCCACCCTGGCTTTACCTACTGCAGACTTCCACCCTGGCTTTACCTACTGCAGACTTCCTATCTGGCTTTACCTACTGCAGACTTCCACCCTGGCTTTACCTACTGCAGACTTCCTACCTGGCTTTACCTACTGCAGACTTCATACCTGGCTTTACCTACTGCAGACTTCCTACCTGGCTTTACCTACTGCAGTATATGCCCCTAAGGGGGTATAGTTTCTATTTGCATATTTAAAACAAATGACTTGGAGAAGTGTGCACAATTCCTCTCCCCAAAGATATATGCGGGGAGATTTAACGATTGTGCACATCCTGGATGGTACTCTTATTTGCACTGTGAGGTTGGTGCATCTGCATGGCAGCCCTCTGATTGGTAGTGCCTGGGGTCTCCACTTTGAGCCACATGTTGGTTGAGGATCAGGTGTTCTCTCTTTTCTGTGATATTACAGAATCACGCAGGAAGTGGCGTAGAATGAACTGTGCATGCGCGCAATCACTCAAATCAGTGATTTCACTTCTCACACAAACTGCCAATTAGCGGGCACCATGCTTGGCACAGTGTGAGAACTACACGTCCCATGATGCCTCCAACAATCTGTTTAAACCTGTGCACAGTAATAAGAAGGGGGGGAGGTTGTTGTTGGATAAGTGTTAGCTGTAATCTATAGTTTACCCTCAATCTATGGGAAGTGTAGTTCTCTGTACTCTTCAATGCCTGCTAGTCTGCATTTTGTGTCGTGAATCAGTGATGTGAGTGATTGCACGCATGCACAGTTCGTTATACATCAGTTACTGTGTGCTTCTGCAATCTCACAGAAAAAAGCAGAACCCCCAGCCCCAGGAAAAAGCTGTTTAGTTACAGCTAAACACAAACACCGCAGAAATGTTAAAACAGCCATTGTCACCAAGGGTGCACCAATTTCACAAGAGTCCTGCCAGTGCACAGCAGTGAGTGCCCCGGGGCTGTTATTCACTAAGCATTGCGTTGGGAGAGAAATCTCACTCAGGGTCGCCTGCTGCAATGCGATGCTAGTCCTCCAGGCTCTGTGTGACCAGCAGGTGTCGTTGCAGGCAGGGGCCGCCGGGTGGCAGCAGCTCGCGGGCGCTCTGGTGTCGCTCTCTATGACCGTGCTCCGGGGGCCGCCATTTTGGTGCGCGCTTTGTTATGGTTTGTGCAGAGCAGGAAGCGGACAGCGCGGTGGAAGCGGAACCCGGAGTGTTCGTGTGAGCCAGATCCCTCGTCCCGAGGTGAGTGTGCCTTCCCCGCCGAACCCCCCAGGAAAGGAGCCTGGCAGCAGCTGTACCAGGGGCCCCTGGACCCCCCACACCTGGCGCGTGCAGGGGGCAGCCCCATGGATGTCAGCGGCCTGTACACACCCCCTATACCCTGACTCACCCCCATACACTGCACCAGCAGCAGTCACCATGGCAACCACTGCTGATTGCTCCACTTTTATAACTTTACCCCACAGTCACTCTGCCAACCACTGCTGATTGCTCCACTTTTATAACTTTACCCCACAGTCACTCTGCCAACCACTGCTGATTGCTCCACTTTTATAACTTTACGCCACAGTCACTCTGGCAACCACTGCTGATTGCTCCACTTTTATAACTTTACCCCCACAGTCACCATGGCAACCACTGCTGATTGCTCCACTTTTATAACTTTACCCCACAGTCACCATGGCAACCACTGCTGATTGCTCCACTTTTATAACTTTACCCCACAGTCACTCTGCCAACCACTGCTGATTGCTCCACTTTTATAACTTTACTCCACAGTCACTCTGGCAACCACTGCTGATTGCTCCACTTTTATAACTTTACCCCACAGTCACCCTGCTAACCACTGCTGATTGCTCCACTTTTATAACTTTACGCCACAGTCACTCTGGCAACCACTGCTGATTGCTCCACTTTTATAACTTTACCCCACAGTCACCCTGCCAACCACTGCTGATTGCTCCACTTTTATAACTTTACCCCACAGTCACTCTGCCAACCACTGCTGATTGCTCCACTTTTATAACTTTACCCCACAGTCACTCTGCCAACCACTGCTGATTGCTCCACTTTTATAACTTTACCCCACAGTCACTCTGCCAACCACTGCTGATTGCTCCACTTTTATAACTTTACCCCACAGTCACGCTGCCAACCACTGCTGATTGCTCCACTTTTATAACTTTACCCCACAGTCACGCTGCCAACCACTGCTGATTGCTCCACTTTTATAACTTTACCCCACAGTCACGCTGCCAACCACTGCTGATTGCTCCACTTTTATAACTTTACCCCACAGTCACTCTGCCAACCACTGCTGATTGCTCCACTTTTATAACTTTACCCCACAGTCACTCTGCCAACCACTGCTGATTGCTCCACTTTTATTACTTTACTCCACAGTCACCCTGCAAACCACTGCTGATTGCTCCACTTTTATTAAGCTTTGTCCTAGTTTTGCTTTAATGAATGTGTTTATATAAGATTTCTAAATCATTTTATTTTCATGGTTGTAAAGTCTGAGTTCCGAGTGTTCCAGTTACCATGGTAACCAGTGCAATGTTCCTGCTGATTAGACCACTTTTAGACCTTTATGTAAATCCTCCTCATTGTGTGTGTGTATATATAGAGTTTTATAAAGGACAGATCTGGGGGCAGCCAAGGATGGAGCAATCAGCAGGAACTTTGGGGATTACTCACAAGTCACCTCTGGTGTAAAGGCTGTAAAATGACCAAATGAACATTCTTGCTGATTGTTCCCTCTAGAGACATGCTCCTGTAATGTACCTATATAAATAACCCTTAGTGTGCTGTGCCGGGGCTTCTATATCCATGTATATTGTGTTAAGGTTGCGTGGAGTTTTGATAGTGTTGCTTGTAATGTGCATGTTGTATATGAGCTGTGCTGGCTAACCACATGATTTACTGAGCATTATGGGATATGTAGTTTTAAGTTAGCCAGCATTGTAAAGGGCCATTAGCTTACCTCTGGCACACTATCTGATGCTCAGCTGGAGCGCTGGTGAATACTTTTATATATGAACATAAAGCTACCATTTATTTTAATGATTATCTTAATGTATTATAAATAGGGGTTGCCATAGTTAGGACTGTTTGAGTAGTTTGGGGTTCAGTGGATTGTGTATTGAGATGTGCGAGGCTGCAGTACACGCATGGCCATGCTATGAAGCATGCTTTCAGGGAGGCTGCTCGAGATGTGGAAGGGCCTTTTCCATATAGTCCAGGTGGGCTGGGTGATGGATTCCTCTGCAAACAGTGTTGTTTTGCTGTCTGGCTGAGAGATTGGAGCCTTGGCAGCCGCCCCTTCTCCGCTCTATGTACCGAGGAGTCAGTGTGTACTTCCAGCCTCAAGCAGACGATGCCCATTAAACGTACAAGATGAAGATCACTGCTTGTAAATAGCCCAGGATTTTATCCCTGTGTGATTTGATGCAGTCATTCTGTATACATCACGTTTAATATCTGACTCAAACCCTCCCCAGTGATTACTCTGCATGTTTACGGCAGGTGCAGCAGCACTGATTATATAGACACTGAGCAAATAAAGTTTTGTTTCATTTAGTCACTTCCTGTGTTGCTAGAATAGAAAACATTGTGTGGACTGTGATAAACTTGCTTTTGAACACATTGTCTGATGACATCACTAGAGAAACGGGAAATTCCATTTATTTGAATTAAATTATTCCGAGTTCCTGGCTCGCCCTGCTCTGACTCCGAATGTGAGGGTCTGACGCAGAGAGAGACCCTCGCTTCCTATGGAAACATGGCAGCTGTCAGTAAACGCCAGTTTATCCCCTGACTATCAAAAGTATCTGCCAGGTTATCCTCACAATAGGAAAAACCGAAATCATTGGTAACGTTATTTGCATATGCCTTCCCAGAATCCCTTGCAGTGGCGCTAGCAGTGCAAGTTTCATCACGTGGTGTGTGTAGATGTGTTTAATGCTTGTTGTCCTTACTGCACCGTGTGGGAAGCCTCCAGCCTTGAAAAAGTTACATGGTTATTTTGGATTTTAGTCTATTATTAGTGGATGCCTGGTAAGAATAGTTTATTAGATCATGCACAGTCTGTGGTGCTGCTCAATGTTACAGCAAATTGTTTTATTGTAGATTAGATCATTTCCAGACCTCGGTGTGTAAAAATGACAGCTCTCTCTCTGCACCTCTCTCAAATAACAAACTGTAGAAAGCCTTCGCTGTTTGGGATTGTCTGCATGTGTTTCCAAACATGATGTAAGAGGAGACCCAGCCTGGCACCTCCACCCATTCAATGGGCTTTCTTCATTAAAGAGAGAGATGAAAAGGGCGTTTCCAATTTAAGGCCAAAGTAGCTGAGATGGAAAGTCTCCCCGTCATCTGAATGGGAGGATGCTTCGTACTCGGCTACATTGGCCTTAACTTTGAAATTCCCTTCTCAATTCCCTGCAGTTGTCTCTTTCTTGGACTAAAGCCAGAGATGGAGGGAAACTCATTTTATTACGATAATCAGCCCAGTCATGTGCAGTAGATAAATATTTTGTTTGAAGACTGACTGTACCCTTTGGCACCACGTTCAGAAATCGGCCACGTTTTGCATGCTTGCCACGGCTGGACTTTTTAGGTGCTTTTCCCACCATAGAGTACAAGCTTTGTGAGATCATATATACTGATAACTACTACGGTGGGAGGGGCTTGTTTGCACATTGTTAAATGGATTATTCCATTTATTGGCCACTTTTGGAAGTCAGCCTTTGGCTATAGCTGCAAGAAACATGAAATCGCCTTTACTTTGTACATTTTTCCCATGTGCAGCTGGCATCGCTCGGTCGAGACTTTTGATTGGCTCCCTGGAAATACTTGCTACTCCAGTTTTTTTACCCAGGACAAAGCTAAAAAGCAAATACTGAAATAAATGCATAATTAAAATATCCACTTTAATCTGCATTAATCTGTCTGGAGTGTTTCTTCTATCCAAGCCATCATTTTGTACTGTCCATAAATATAATTTGTGTGCTGTGTCATTATGTCACAAATTAGAGACTTTGCAGAAAAGTTCAAGATAGAAAGCGACATTTCTTGGTTTTTCAGAAGTGATTCCAGTTCTGTTGGTGCATTGTACCCACCATATAGCATTCTGCATGCGATCCCCCGTGGATCAGATATAAGAGCAAAAATGGAAATGTATTGAATTAAACATTATACTTCATTAAAACAATGACCTCACCAGTTAAAGGACAACTGTCAGCAAATATTAAGCTATGTGTAATTGAAATGCTTTAATGAAATAATCTAAATAAAGCACCTTGAGTCCTCTCTGCTCTGCATAGCTCTAGCAGGGGGGCTGCTAAAAGATCTTTCTTTTTGGTGGCAGATTCACTTTACAGCAACATGAATGTTTAGCTACGCCATTCAGTTGTGTTTAAAACACAGTGGTACAAGAATGATTCTGTCGTCAGTCTGTGACACGTATGAGGCCGGCACAGCTCTGTTTAATTCCTGTAAATTGGGATTTAATGTATACCTGCAGGTGAGACTCTCACTCCAGTGAACACCCTTCTGATGCTCATGTTTCACATGAATGAACCATATAAGAACTAAAGTAGATTTCTAAATTAAATAAAGGTTATTTACGTAGGAATGGGATACAGTGAGAGCATCATTATGTCTCTCCAAAGATAAGATCAAAACTACTTCCCTGGCTAAATGTAGATCGAAAGGTTAACTTTTATTAAATCTAGCTTGTGTCTCTCGTAAGGAAGTCATGCAGTCATCTCTCTCTGTATTACACCCTTTATACAAATCTACATTAATATTTACCTTATAAACCTGAGTGAGGAGCAAGTTAAACGCTATTGGGATTACCGTAACACTTTCCACAATTTGGAATATACAAGATCAATTCACTTGTGCTTCTAGTATACACACACACACACGTACGTACACACACGTACGTACACACACGTACGTACACACACGTACGTACACACACGTACGTACACACACGTACGTACACACACGTACGTACACACACGTACGTACACACACGTACGTACACACACGTACGTACACACACGTACGTACACACACGTACGTACACACACACACACACACACACACACATACACACATACACACATACACACATACACACATACACACACACACACATACACACACACGTGCACAAATATATACATATACACACACACACACACACGTTATTATGAGGAGAACATGCAGGTACATGGTAGTACATACTAGTCTATACTATGAGCGGCAGCAGCCATGTTTCTCTGGGAAGCAGCCGTCTGGCCCCATTGCCGACTGTCTCTCTCTGCTACTGCAGACCGCAGACCTCCACTAGGTCCCCGCTGCTGAGTTCATGTAAAAATGAGAGACCTCCACTCCATACAGACCACAATCCCTTGCTCTGATTGGCTATGAACACGCTAACCATGTCGGCTGTGAGGCAGAGCCGACCCACGTGTAGCGCTGCGCGGCTGGTTTACTTTGGAGAAGGGGGGGGGGGGGTGCTGTTTTTTAAAACTTCTTTTTTAGGAAGCAAGGGGATTAAAAAAAAAGTTTAATGTGACAAACACACAGGTGACACGGGTACGTGAAAGATGCATTAATCAGGATGGGATATTTAAACGTAATCTTCTGGGAGATCAAATGTCATTAAATAATCCTCCCAGACCAGCAGGTGAATTCTGAGAGAGCAATGTATGTTATAATGTATGTTAGTCTCTGCACAATGTATAGATACATTGGTGTGAGGAATTGTTCTCTTAGCAGCATTGCGTTCGCTGGATACTAAAACATAGGGGGCCCACGCTGATAGCGCCAGATAGTGACAAAAACTCCCGACAATTTTCAAACCGACTTCCCGGTTCCGCTGATGCAGCCAATGTATATAATCTCAGGCCTGATTAGTGTCGGTCCTTCTCTCCCGCACTGCCTGGAGACCGCCATTATACATAACAAGCGGTGACTGCCCTTTTTATTCCTCTCCCGACACTTTGAACTTTATACATGACCCCCAGTGTTCTTCACTAACCTTTCTTAGGCATCCAGGGGATTTAAATCTTTCCGTAGTCTGTGTTCTGTCTTCCTACAGGATCAGATTCGGCTTCAAAGTAAACTCCTGGCATTGTGCTTTATTGAAATAATAAACCTCTTTCTTTGTTCTGTTTGCAGTGTTGGATGCCCCACAGGAGTGCCATATGGAAAACGTGCTGCTCACACCCTCTGCCGATCTGTCGCTCGTTTGATTAGCCGTCCGCCTTCCACGACAATAGATTTCGTTTTTGGGATTTTTTTCGGATATACATTTACCTGTCTCCCCCATATTGCTGCAAGTTATGCCAGTGCTGTTTTTTTTGGCAGGTATTTTTTAGTCCACTTTATCGTATTTTTGATTGATAATGGCTTCCTCTTCACGCTGCCAGCAACGAGCAAGATAAACGTGTTTCCTGCTGACTTGCTGTGGTGGTCATCTCCTAATTTAATGAGGGGACCTATCCGAAGTACTGAAGAATCTGCCGATCCAGACTGGACTTTTATTGGCTTTTATACTTTAAATTACTTATTTCATTGGCTATGGCTCTGATATGACTGTGACACCATCTCACCCCTCTGTGACAAGGACACGCACGTCTGTTTAATGAGGTGAAGATTGGAGGTGAAGATTTTTTTTTTTTTTTTTTGGAATATATTGTTTGTTTTTTAGCTCTGACTCTCCATGTGCCCCATGTGAGCCGTCTGTTCTGAGGATTTTTTTTTTTTTTTCCCTCCTGCAAGTTTTGCAATTAAAACAGTTGCAAGGAGTGCGCAGGGCATGGTGTATTTTGGAAGGCAACACGCTGGCATGTAGATGTAAGGTTTTCACCCGGCTGTTTTGAAAGCCTCCTTCCCAGGGATTAGCAGTACATATCTCAAGGAAAACTGGAAGGAGCAGTCCACTGTGTTCAAAGTAGGGGTAAGTCTCTTTTTAGAGGAATTTCTTGCTCTTCAATTGCTGACTTGTATAATACGGAATAGACTGACTTGGACACCAACCGACCGGGGACCTACAAGTAAAAAAACCAAACATTTTATGGATTTTTAAAGAGAGACTAAACAGTAAAGCTATACGCCCCCATAGCCTTAGCTGGACCCATTTTAATCAGACAGAAGGCCATCTGAATTAAAGTTGGTATGGACAGTATAGTCTCCTCCTGCAGCATACCCATCATGCCGTGCGATCAGTCCCTGACAAAGTGAGCCAGGGTGTCTGGTACCACTGATGTGTGATAAAAGCTTCCTAAACAGAGAAAACAAAGTCCCACACGTTTCACCGGAGGCTTAATCTACATATGACTAGTCTGTGAGCTGTGGCGAAACGCGTGAGACTGCTCGGTATATGACTCTCTTATCACACATCGGACCATGGCAGTGAACCTTATTACACACAGGAGATGTATGGTGCGCTACATATCTACTCACTGCATGGCAGGCGAGTGTGCCAGCTCACCGCAAGTATATACTACTTTAATGTATATGTTCCTATA
This sequence comes from Pelodytes ibericus, assembly GCA_036172795.1. Lineage (NCBI taxonomy): Eukaryota > Metazoa > Chordata > Amphibia > Anura > Pelodytidae > Pelodytes > Pelodytes ibericus. Next base: position 2,465,175 of record CM069865.1, on the reverse strand, counting down.
GAATATTAAACTAGCCCCAAACCTTCAGCTCTTGTAAATGTGTTAATGTGTGTGATGTGCATCTCTCAGCAGAAGCCTACCTTGGCCATGTGGATTAATGTCTCAATTCATTGCTAGAAGACTCAGGACCTAAATGGCGCAACATGACTTTGTTCCAGCCTGGCTTAACTTCCCCACGTCACAGTCCACCAAGGTACGAACCAACTGGGATTTACATTGTACACGTGTACGGTTATACAGGTTACATTACACAATACAGATTATACGGGTTACATTACACAATACAGAATATACAGGTTACATTACACTACACACCCTATACAGATTATACAGGTTACATTACGCACCATTATACAGGTTACATTACACACCCTATACAGATTATACAGGTTACATTACGCACCACTATACAGATTATACAGGTTACATTACACACTGCTATACAGATTATACAGGTTACATTACATTACACACTGCTATACAGATTATACAGGTTACATTACATTACACACTGCTATACAGATTATACAGGTTACATTACATTACACACCCTATACAGATTATACAGGTTACATTACACTACACACCCTATACAGATTATACAGGTTACATTACACAATACAGATTATACAGGTTACATTACACAATACAGATTATTCAGGTTACATTACACTATACAGATTATACAGGTTACATTCCGCACCACTATACAGATTATACAGGTTACATTCCGCACCACTATACAGATTATACAGGTTACATTCCGCACCACTATACAGATTCTACAGGTTACATTATGCACCACAATACCGGGTTTGGTTTAGTTACAGTGATATTACGCGGTATAATACCGGGGTTTGGTTACAGTGATATTACGCGGTATAATACGGGGGTTTGGTTACAGTGATATTACGCGGTATAATACCGGGGTTTGGTTACAGTGATATTACGCGGTATAATACCGGGGTTTGGTTGAGTTACGGTGATATTACGTGGTATAATACGGGGGTTTGGTTACAGTGATATTACGCGGTATAATACCGGGGTTTGGTTGAGTTACGGTGATATAATGCGGTATAATACCGGGATTTGGTTTACGGTGATATTACGCGGCACAATACCGGGGTTTGGTTACGGTGATATTACGCGGTATAATACTGGGGTTTGGTTGAGTTTCGGTGATATTACGCGGTATAATACCGGGGTTTGGTTACAGTGATATTACGCGGTATAATACAGGGGTTTGGTTGAGTTACGGTTATATTACGCGGCACAATACCAGGGTTTGGTTACGGTGATATTACGTGGCACAATACCGGGGTTTGGTTGAGTTACGGTGATATTTCGCGGTATAATACCGGGGTTTGGTTACAGTGATATTACGCGGTATAATACCGGGGTTTGGTTACAGTGATATTACGCGGTATAATACAGGGGTTTGGTTGAGTTACGGTTATATTACGCGGCACAATACCAGGGTTTGGTTACGGTGATATTACGTGGCACAATACCGGGGTTTGGTTGTGTTACGGTGATATTTCGCGGTATAATACCGGGGTTTGGTTGAGTTACGGTGATATTTCGCGGTATAATACCGGGGTTTGGTTGAGTTACAGTGATATTTTGCGGTATAATACCGGGGTTTGGTTACAGTGATATTACGCGGTATAATACCGGGGTTTGGTTGAGTTACGGTGATATTTCGCGGTATAATACCGGGGTTTGGTTTTATTTCTGATAACATTACACTTTGAGGTTTTTTCCATGCTTTCCCGCACAGTAATTGAAAGGATATTATTATTATACATGGTTTCTATCCATTTGAAATGATTTTCACTATATGTAGACACTGATATTAAAGCAGTATATAGTTTAGTTTTCTCTCTTTTTGCATTTTTTGGACACCTATAGAAGGGTTGTTTATCATTTTATTAATTTTAGTCTTTTTTTGCATTTTTTTGGACACTTTGTGATATTTTATGATCCACGACACTCTCATTCATCCTAAATTCTCCTCTTCGTACAAACTCGTTCAAATACAAACCTAATCACTTAATGAAGGCTTGCTGAGCATCCTGGGAGTTACACTTGTGGCTTGTATTTACAGGAGTGCACAGGAAAACTCTTTACAAATGATTCATTAGCTTGTGTTTAATTGGAAGACTGAATAAACCGTAAGATTTTATAAATGAAAGAAAAACTCTTTAATGTAAAAATACAAATACATTTTATTGAGCCCTCTTTACCGGTATAGCTCTATCGGGAGGGGGCAGACATCTTGAATCTTTATCTGACCTAAGATTCTAACCAACATGGCTGCTCCCCTAATGGTGCTATATGGAGCTAAGTGGGCTTAGTAAGTTACTTTATATTCTTACATTACAGAATTTAAAATGGCCACACTTGATACAATCTCTCAATTAAACTTAATTAAATTGTTTGCCAGCTGTTGTCCTTTAAGGGCAGCATGTATAGTTACAGGGCTTTTGCACTGACCCAATAGTTTGATTTGTTTGTTTGTTTCTTGCAGTCCTCATCTGGAATTGTTGAGCGACATGGAGAGCATCTTCCCCGGGGTGAGGGCCGACTGGGAGTAAGTCGCAGGAGACACAACTCGTCTGATGGTTTCTTCAATAATGGTCCTCTCCGCACAGCAGGAGGTAATGTTTAAGGATTGTAGGTAGTGTGTCTGTGTTGGTGCTGAAATGCACGGTGCCGCGCTCCCCGCTGGTGACGCACTCCCCGCTGGTGCCAGCTGGTGCTGCGCTCCCCGCTGGTGCCAGTCTGCCGGCTGGTGCTGCGCTCCCCGCTGGTGCCAGTCTGCCGGCTGGTGCCGCGCTCCCCGCTGGTGCCAGTCTGCCGGCTGGTGCCGCGCTCCCCTCTGGTGCCAGTCTGCCGGCTGGTGCCAGTCTGCCCTCTGGTGCCGCGCTCCCCGCTGGTGCCAGTCTGCCGGCTGGTGCCAGTCTGCCCTCTGGTGCCGTGCTCCCCGCTGGTGCCGCGCTCCCCGCTGGTGCTGCGCTCCCCGCTGGTGCCAGTCTGCCGGCTGGTGCCGCGCTCCCCGCTGGTGCCAGTCTGCCGGCTGGTGCCGCGCTCCCCGCTGGTGCCAGTCTGCCGGCTGGTGCTGCGCTCCCCGCTGGTGCCAGTCTGCCGGCTGGTGCTGCGCTCCCCGCTGGTGCCAGTCTGCCGGCTGGTGCTGCGCTCCCCGCTGGTGCCAGTCTGCCGGCTGGTGCCGCGCTCCCCTCTGGTGCCAGTCTGCCGGCTGGTGCCGCGCTCCCCTCTGGTGCCAGTCTGCCGGCTGGTGCCGCGCTCCCCTCTGGTGCCAGTCTGCCGGCTGGTGCCGCGCTCCCCTCTGGTGCCGCGCTCCCCGCTGGTGCCAGTCTGCCCTCTGGTGCCGCGCTCCCCGCTGGTGCCAGTCTGCCCTCTGGTGCCGCGCTCCCCGCTGGTGCCGTGCTCCCCGCTGGTGCCGTGCTCCCCGCTGGTGCCGCGCTCCCCGCTGGTGCCGCGCTCCCCGCTGGTGCCGCGCTCCCCGCTGGTGCCAGTCTGCCGGCTGGTGCCGCGCTCCCCTCTGGTGCCAGTCTGCCGGCTGGTGCCGCGCTCCCCGCTGGTGCCAGTCTGCCCTCTGGTGCCGCGCTCCCCGCTGGTGCCAGTCTGCCCTCTGGTGCCGCGCTCCCCGCTGGTGCCAGTCTGCCCTCTGGTGCCGCGCTCCCCGCTGGTGCCAGTCTGCCCTCTGGTGCTGCACAATGTATCTTTTTTTACATCGACTTGTAGGGTTTTTTTCTGCATTACTTTCACGAACTCATAAAATCAGCTTTAATCGGGCAGAGGCCTCTTCTCCCTCTTTGAAATACTCGTGTGCGATTATTTGATGGCGCTCTGGGCTGTAGCAGTTCCCCGTACTATTGGTTTTCTCGGTGCTCTCTGATTTACTCTGGCACAGCTGAGCTTGGAGTTGGTTGGAAGGGTTTAGTCCAGAATCATATGTATTGGTACAAAACAATCCGGCCCAACTAGTGGCAAAAAGTGACAGGTTCCATGAAGTGCAGACATTTTATATAGAAATAAAGCACCGGATTGAGCCCTCACTGCTCCGTACATCTTTATCAAGGGGCGGACATGTCGGATCTTTCTTCACATGATAGAGCTGTACAGAGGGCTCATTAAGGTGCTTTATTTGTACTTTCTCATTAAAGCGTTTCTGTTTAATACAGTCAGGCTGTTGCCCTTTAATATGAAATCCATGTTATTTGGAGATGTTTGCAGCGAGGGGCACTGTACTGAATTCCTGTGATACGTCATACTCCGCCGGGATTTGATGACTTTCCAATTGTTTTTCGCCCAGATTCTTGGCACCAGCCATCGCTCCTGCGACATGATTCTGTGGATTCCGGTGTCTCGAAAGGTTCCAATGCTGGCACTCAGCCCGGATGGCACGGGTCGTCTCGGGGGCAGGATGGCGCTGTGCCGCGAGGTGGAGGAAATGGCAGCAACGGGGCAGGGAACCCAGGCCATCGTCATCGCAACGGCAGCGCCATGTCTCGTAAAAATGCCACCCTGCAGGAAAAGCTGCCGGGAGAGACCAGAGAGGAAAAGAACACGGAGAGAAAGAAGCTGCAGTTCGAAGAGGAAGACTTTGTACGTTTCATCACTACATAGATCTGTAGTGGGGGGGGGGGGGGTTACAGTCGAGCCGGGGGGTGGAGGGAATGGGGGGGGGGGTTACAGCTGAGCCGGGGGGTGGAGGGAATGGGGGGGGTTACAGTCGAGCCGGGGGGGGGGGGGTTACAGCTGAGCCGGGGGGTGGAGGGAATGGGGGGGGGGTTACAGTCGAGCCGGGGGGGGGGGGGGGGTTACAGCTGAGCCGGGGGGTGGAGGGAATGGGGGGGGGTTACAGTCGAGCCGGGGGGGGGGGGGGGTTACAGCTGAGCCGGTGGGGTGGAGGGAATGTGGGGGTGGGGGTTACAGCTGAGCCGGGGGTGGAGGAATTGGGGGGGGGGGGGGACAGCCGAGCCGGCTTTTTCCTCTGTTCCGGAGTGAAGTTTTGCAGATACACGTTTACTCTGAGTTCCACCTCTCAGCTGAGGCAGAGCTCTTCGGTTACTGGTGCACGCTGATCACGGCTGCTCTCCCCGTGCCCTCTGATCGGGGTCTCTCTAGTTACTGTCTCCTTTGGTGGTAGAGGTCCCTCTCTACACCAACACTGAGAGACTGCCAGCGCCAGCCACAGGCTCAGTCATGTACCTGCCAGTTTATCCTCTAGGGCCAATAGTCTTTTCACCTTTGCATATTGATATATAAGTGTCCGCATTGGGTAAAAATACTTTTTACGGTCCCTTTATTATAAAGCCTGGATAGGACTGTTTGAATCGGGTTGGTGACACCCTGGGGTTATATATAAAATTGCAATTCTGGGTCAAAGCCCTTTAAAGCTGTGTGGTCATCAGGAGGGTTCCCTGGTAAAAGCCCCCTCTAAGGCATGATACTAGCTGGATCACCATGTATCAATGGGAGCCATGTATCAATGGGCTTTACCTGTGTATATATCTTCTAGTCATTTTATTAAACTGAGCATTAGCTATGCAGCATGTTAAATATAGACGTGTGTGTGTGTGAGTATAGTGTGTGTGTGAGTATAGTGTGTAGTGTGTGTGTATTCACACTTACAATTTAAATACCCGATAACTTGTGGGATGTTCAAAGGACAACAGTTGACCAAATATCAAGTTCTGTATAATTAAAAGATTGCATCAATTGTAGGCATTTTATATAGCAATGCTTTAATGACAGAATACAGCTCTTTCTACCCAGAGGGCAGAAATGCTGGGTCAGGAATTCCTGACACAAGGTTCTAAACATGTCCGCCCCCTGATAGAGCTATACAGAGCAAAGATTCTAAACAACATGTCTGCCCCCTGATAGAGCTATACAGAGCAAAGATTCTAAACATGTCCTCCCCCTGATAGAGCTATACAGAGCAAAGATTCTAACCAACATGTCCGCCCCCTGATAGAGCTATACAAAGCAAAGATTCTAAACATGTCCCCCCTGATAGAGCTATACAGAGCAAAGATTCCAAACAACATGTCCGCCCCTGATAGAGCTATACAGAGCAAAGATTCCAAACAACATGGTCGCCCCCTGATAGAGCTATACAGAGCAAAGATTCCAAAAAACATGTCCGCCCCCTGATAGAGCTATACAGAGCAAAGATTCTAAACAACATGTCCACCCCTGGTAGAGCTATACACAGCAAAGATTCTAAACAACATGTCCGCCCCCCAATAAAGCTATACAGAGCAAAGATTCTAAACAACATGTCCACCCCCTGATAGAGCTATACAGAGCAAAGATGATAAACAACATGTCTGCTCTCTAGCGCTATTCATAGCAAAGATTATAAACATGTCCGCCCCCTGATAGGGCCATACAGAGCAAAGCGGACTCGATAAGGTACTTTATCTATATTTTCATTAAAGCATTTCTGTTTATAATGCCCACACCTGATGCAATCTTTCAATTATTATTTCAGTTAAACAGAACATAATTTTGTGCTGCAGTTGTCTCTTTTAAATTCTGTTCATTTTATTTTGTTCTCCTTTTTCCCCCTGAAAGATCTAAACTATATAATTGTTCTGTAATTTTGCAATCCATAAAATCCCAAACCTTTCCCTAGAAGAGTTGCCTGGTATTTGGTGATCTTGCTAATTGGTGTAACCTGGGCTGAACCTATACATCTAACACTCACTCTATATTTGTTTTATTTGTTTTTCCAGCCATCTTTAAATCCTGAGACTGGCAAACAGATAATCCATAGTAAGCAGACTGGGACCCCTACAGGAGTATGGGGTATGCTGACATTTCTTCTACCTCCATGCTTGATATTTTGTGATGTGTATTTACCATAATAACCAGGATGTTTTTATATTGGAAAAACAGCTGGGCGTCTTTCAGAAGATCCATCGTCTTCTGTTTGTAAATCCCTTTCAATCACGTTTGTTTTTAGTTTTTTTTTTAGAAGATATCACTAGTTAAGAAGATAAAAAGCACTAGGAGATATGGTTGCAGCAACAGTCTTGTGGGTGTGGCCTGTAAAACAGACAAGCCAACTGTCAGAAAAAAAAAATAGGAGCAGACATTTTAAATAGAAATGTTTTAATGAAAGCATATAAATAAAGCACCTCATTGTATTGCTCTGTATAGCTCCATCAGGGGGCATACATGTTTAGAATCTTTGCTCTGTATAGCTCTATCAGCGGGTGGGCATGTTTGGAATCTTTGCTCTGTATAGTTCTATCTGGGTAGGAACATGTTGTTTAGAATCTTTGCTCTGTATAGCTCTATCAGGGGGCGGACTTGTTGTTTAGAATCTTTGCTCTGTATAGCTCTATCAGGGGGCGGACTTGTTGTTTAGAATCTTTGCTCTGTATTGCTCTATCAGGGTGGACATGTTGTTTAGAATCTTTGCTCTTTATAGCTCTATCAGGGGGACATGTTGTTTAGAATCTTTGCTCTGTATAGCTCCATCAGGGGAGGACATGTTTAGAATCTTGGGTCAGATTTTCCTAGTAAACAAAGATCTGACCCAAGATGTCCGCCCTCTGATAGAGTTGTATGGAGCTAAATAAAGGTTCTTTATTTGAATCTTTCATTAAAGATTTCGAATTAAAATGTCTGCACTTGATGCAGTCTTTGAAGTAAACATACATTTTTGCTGACAGTTGTTTGTCAGAGGATCTCCGTGCACATGTATTTTTGACAATAACATAGTCCTAATGAACCTTGGGCTCCAGATTCCTGACGTCTGTTAATTGGATCGTTTTAGAGAATCCTCCCAGTGCCAAGCAGCCTCTCAAGATGCTGGTCATCAAAAAGATCTCGAAGGAAGACCCATCTGCCTTCTCCGCTGCGTTTGCATCTCCCGTACCTCATCTTTCCAACGGAGGCACCAAGACCAGTCAATCAGGACCCATCGTGTACAAAAACCTGCTCCCTAAACCAGCGGTCTCTTCAGCTAAGGTACAGAGTGCTGTCATAACACTGCCAAGCACTGCTGCTCGTAATCCCCAGCTTCCATGCGGGCTCATCCTCGGCAGTGCGCTGAGTGAATTAAATCTCTACTCGCAGGTTTAGCTAGTCTCCCCTCCCATGGTGTCTGCATTACACAGGTTATTCAGATTCCTGTATTTGTTGGGTGTTTTAATCTCCGCATCTCTCTGGCAAGTGTTGAAAACACATTGTGTTTTGGGTTTTTTTGCGGCAGGGCATAGCCAGCGTGACTCCACCCCTGGAACTCGGCATCTCGCGTCTCACCAGGATGACCCGCCGCGTCCCTGACAAGAAGAGCGAGTTTCTCAAGGCTCTGAAAGATGAGCAGGACCCCGATACCACCGAGGACAGAGACAGCGACAAACTGGAAGAAGTAAGAAAGTGACTGTGAGAGAGCTCAGTGGGTTAATGCATCATCGGTAGAATCTGTTCAACCCTTGAGGGTCACAGCTTCAATTCCAGGCAGGGTTGATCAGCCCTTCATCCTTCTGCATCAGATAAAATGAGTACCATTTAAATTGGGTAAATAGGAACATCCCTGGCAGAAGTAAAATCCCCAGGACATAAACCAGAGAATATATGACTGAACCTTCCTGGATAAACACTTTATTATTATTATTATTATTATTATATATCCAGGGCTCTCGCCAGAGGCAGAAGAAAGGTGGTGGATTGATACAGCGTTGTTACAGAGACTCTATCACCTAAATTCTATACTGTGAATATAGAGACTAAAAAATAATCTATACATTGCAGGGTGGATTTGATTTAAATCACTGGTCAGTGAGACTCTATATTAAATCACTGGTCAGTAAGACTCTATATTAAATCACTGGTCAGTAAGGCTCTATATTAAATCACTGGTCAGTAAGACTGTATATTAAATCACTGGTCAGTGAGACTCTATATTAAATCACTGGTCAGTAAGACTCTATATTAAATCACTGGTCAGTAAGACTGTATATTAAATCACTGGTCAGTGAGACTCTATATTAAATCACTGGTCAGTAGAACTCTATATTAAATCACTGGTCAGTAAGGCTCTATATTAAATCACTGGTCAGTAAGACTATATTAAATCACTGGTCAGTGAGACTCTATATTAAAACACTGGTCAGTAAGACTCTATATTAAATCACTGGTCAGTAAGACTGTATATTAAATCACTGGTCAGTGAGACTCTATATTAAATCACTGGTCAGTAGAACTCTATATTAAATCACTGGTCAGTAAGGCTCTATATTAAATCACTGGTCAGTGAGTCTATATTAAATCACTGGTCAGTGAGTCTATATTAAATCACTGGTCAGTCAGACTCTATATTAAATCACTGGTCAGTGAGACTCTATATTTAATCACTGGTCAGTGAGACTCTATATTTAATCACTGGTCAGTTAGACTCTATATTAAATCACTGGTCAGTAGAACTCTATATTAAATCACTGGTCAGTAAGGCTCTATATTAAATCACTGGTCAGTAAGACTGTATATTAAATCACTGGTCAGTGAGACTCTATATTAAATCACTGGTCTGTAAGACTCTATATTAAATCACTGGTCAGTAAGACTCTATATTAAATCACTGGTCTGTGAGACTCTATATTAAATCACTGGTCAGTAATCCACTCACATTAAAGTGCTGCGTGCTCTGTAACTGCTAAAGTCAGGATTCATCTGCGGTGTTTTTATCAGTCACTTTGTATTATTTATATACAAAACTGCATAGTTTATGGACAAAAATGTTCAGTTTCAATGCAGCCCCAAACTTTCCTCCCATGTTCACCCTCCTTATTTCTTTATCGTGAGATCGATGAAAAAAATAGCAAAGATTAAGATGAAAAATCGGTACAAGCGAATATTTCTCTCTGTGTATATAAATACATAGACCGGTTACAGGACTTTATAAGGTGTATTATCACCTGGTTTGTGCAGAGTATATTCTATATGCTGTGGTGGTCCATTTGCTAGCAAGGTCTTGATTCATGAACGAGGGAATTGAGATGGGGATTTCAAACTTAAGGCCAAAGTAGTCCCCAAACTCACTTTGGTGCAAGATGAAGATTACTGGTTGTATAGTACACAGGGTTTTTTCCAGAGTGGTTTGATGCAGGCATTCTGCATAAATCACATTTTTTATATTCTAATCATGCCCTCATCTGCAAACTGTCCTACAGGTACTGCTTCACTGATTGTGTGTAGACACTGAGCATGTATCGGTTTTGTTTCAATTGGTCACTTACTCTGCTGGTGGAATAGAATGCACTGTGTGGAACCTAAGTGACCTTGATCTTGTACACGTAGGTTCGTTTAACAATGCAAGACAAGATGTCTGATGACATCGCTACAGAAACAGGATATTCCATCCAATTGAATGGCATTATTCTCATCGGTTCCTGCAGCAAAAAAACTGAAATTCAATTGGCTAGTGTGGTCATTCCTGGTTTCTTGCAAACTGCTGTAATTTCAAATATGCATCTAAGTGTAAGATTTTCAAATGCAAAATACAAAGTAAGCATTGTAAACTTTGAATGTATGTTAATATGCATTAACATTTGGAAGATCCATTTTGGGCACCAGAAAGTCCCTTTAAGCTTGAAGTTCCCTGCAATTCTCTCTTCATGAATAGTGTGAATTTAAAGTAAAGTTTTCTTCTGTGCCTTTTACAACCTATCGATCAATAGCTTTGCTTTCAAATGGCAGCTGCATGTATTACAGTAATATGTTTTCTTTCTCAGGTGCAGAGCCCGTCTGACTTGAATGAGCTTGAAGCAGAGCATGTTGAAGGATGCCTCCATTACAATGGCCTCACCCAGGACGAAAGGGGAGAGAGGCCTTCGTATTCCCTGGAAGCAGAGCACAGGTATAGTGCCACGGGATGTCTGGACACCAATCCCCTTATATAACGGACACTTCAATCATCTGGGACGATTGGAGATATTAATCCTCCAGACAGAGGGTTTTATTAATAGAAGTCTGGGCAGTGTGTGTGCTTTGTTCTGTACACGTTTAGGGTTTTATTAATAGAAGTCTGGGCAGTGTGTGTGCTTTGTTCTGTACACATTTAGGGTTTTATTAATAGAAGTCTGGGCAGTGTGTGCGCTTTGTTCTGTACACATTTAGGGTTTTATTAATAGAAGTCTGGGCAGTGTGTGCGCTTTGTTCTGTACACATTTAGGGTTTTATTAATAGAAGTCTGGGCAGTGTGTGCGCTTTGTTCTGTACACGTTTAGGGTTTTATTAATAGAAGTCTGGGCAGTGTGTGCGCTTTGTTCTGTACACGTTTAGGGTTTTATTAATAGAAGTCTGGGCAGTGTGTGTGCTTTGTTCTGTACACGTTTAGGGTTTTATTAATAGAAGTCTGGGCAGTGTGTGTGCTTTGTTCTGTACACGTTTAGGGTTTTATTAATAGAAGTCTGGGCAGTGTGTGTGCTTTGTTCTGTACACGTTTAGGGTTTTATTATTAGAAGTCTGGGCAGTGTGTGTGCTTTGTTCTGTACACGTTTAGGGTTTTATTAATAGAAGTCTGGGCAGTGTGCGTGCTTTGTTCTGTACACATGTAGGGTTTTATTAATAGAAGTCTGGGCAGTGTGCGCGCTTTGTTCTGTACACATTTAGGGTTTTATTAATAGAAGTCTGGGCAGTGTGCGCGCTTTGTTCTGTACACGTTTAGGGTTTTATTAATAGAAGTCTGGGCAGTGTGCGCGCTTTGTTCTGTACACGTTTAGGGTTTTATTAATAGAAGTCTGGGCAGTGTGTGTGCTTTGTTCTGTACACATTTAGGGTTTTATTATTAGAAGTCTGGGCAGTGTGTGTGCTTTGTTCTGTACACGTTTAGGGTTTTATTAATAGAAGTCTGGGCAGTGTGTGCGCTTTGTTCTGTACACGTTTAGGGTTTTATTAATAGAAGTCTGGGCAGTGTGTGCGCTTTGTTCTGTACACGTTTAGGGTTTTATTCATAGAAGTCTGGGCAGTGTGCGCGCTTTGTTCTGTACACGTTTAGGGTTTTATTAATAGAAGTCTGGGCAGTGTGCGCGCTTTGTTCTGTACACGTTTAGGGTTTTATTCATAGAAGTCTGGGCAGTGTGTGTGCTTTGTTCTGTACACATTTAGGGTTTTATTAATAGAAGTCTGGGCAGTGTGTGTGCTTTGTTCTGTACACGTTTAGGGTTTTATTAATAGAAGTCTGGGCAGTGTGTGTGCTTTGTTCTGTACACGTTTAGGGTTTTATTAATAGAAGTCTGGGCAGTGTGTGCGCTTTGTTCTGTACACATGTAGGGTTTTATTAATAGAAGTCTGGGCAGTGTGTGTGCTTTGTTCTGTACACATGTAGGGTTTTATTAATAGAAGTCTGGGCAGTGTGTGCGCTTTGTTCTGTACACGTTTAGGGTTTTATTCATGATTGAGAATTGCAAACCTAAGGCCAAAGCAGCCGAAATTGAAAACATTCTTCCATTCCACTTAATCGATCGTCTCTTCTCAGAAGGAGAGTATATTTAAAAGAGAGACAAAGATTTACATGTAATATCAGGAAGTATTACCTTACTGAGAGGGTAGTGGATGCATGGCATAGTCTTCCAGCAGAGGTGGTAGAGGTTAATACAGTGAGGAGTTTAAGCATGCGTGGGATAGGTATAAGGCTATCCTAGATATAAGATAAGGCCAGGGACTAATGACAGTATTACATTACTGAGAGGGTAGTGGATGTATGGAATAGTCTTCCAGTAGAAGTGGTAGAGGTTAATACAGTGAAGGGGTTTAAGCATGCATGGGATAGGTATAAGGCTATCCTAGATATAAGATAAGGCCAGGGACTAATGAAAGTATTACATTACTGAGAGGGTAGTGGATGTATGGAATAGTCTTCCAGTAGAAGTGGTAGAGGTTAATACAGTGAAGGAGTTTAAGCATGCATGGGATAGGTATAAGGTTATCCTAGATATAAGATAAGGCCAGGGACTAATGAAAGTATTACATTACTGAGAGGGTAGTGGATGTATGGAATAGTCTTCCAGTAGAAGTGGTAGAGGTTAATACAGTGAAGGAGTTTAAGCATGCGTGGGATAGGTATAAGGCTATCCTAGATATAAGATAAGGCCAGGGACTAATGAAAGTATTACATTACTGAGAGGGTAGTGGGTGCATGGAATAGTCTTCCAGTAGAAGTGGTAGAGGTTAATACAGTGAAGGAGTGTAAGCATGCGTGGGATAGGTATAAGGCTATCCTAGATATAAGATAAGGCCAGGGACTAATGAAAGTATTACTTTACTGAGAGGGTAGTGGATGTATGGAATAGCCTGCCAGCAGAAGTGGTAGAGGTTAATACAGTGAAGGAGTTTAAGCATGCATGGGATAGGTATAAGGCTATCCTAGATATAAGATAAGGCCAGGGACTAATGACAGTATTACATTACTGAGAGGGTAGTGGATGTATGGAATAGTCTTCCAGTAGAAGTGGTAGAGGTTAATACAGTGAAGGGGTTTAAGCATGCATGGGATAGGTATAAGGCTATCCTAGATATAAGATAAGGCCAGGGACTAATGAAAGTATTACATTACTGAGAGGGTAGTGGATGTATGGAATAGTCTTCCAGTAGAAGTGGTAGAGGTTAATACAGTGAAGGGGTTTAAGCATGCGTGGGATAGGTATAAGGCTATCCTAGATATAAGATAAGGCCAGGGACTAATGAAAGTATTACATTACTGAGAGGGTAGTGGATACATGGAATAGTCTTCCAGTAGAAGTGGTAGAGGTTAATACAGTGAAGGGGTTTAAGCATGCGTGGGATAGGTATAAGGCTATCCTAGATATAAGATAAGGCCAGGGACTAATGAAAGTATTACATTACTGAGAGGGTAGTGGATGTATGGAATAGTCTTCCAGTAGAAGTGGTAGAGGTTAATACAGTGAAGGGGTTTAAGCATGCGTGGGATAGGTATAAGGCTATCCTAGATATAAGATAAGGCCAGGGACTAATGAAAGTATTACATTACTGAGAGGGTAGTGGGTGCATGGAATAGTCTTCCAGTAGAAGTGGTAGAGGTTAATACAGTGATGGAGTTTAAGCATGCATGGGATAGGTATAAGGCTATCCTAGATATAAGATAAGGCCAGGGACTAATGAAAGTATTACATTACTGAGAGGGTAGTGGATGTATGGAATAGTCTTCCAGTAGAAGTGGTAGAGGTTAATACAGTGAAGGAGTTTAAGCATGCGTGGGATAGGTATAAGGCTATCCTAGATATAAGATAAGGTCAGGGACTAATGAAAGTATTACTTTACTGAGAGGGTAGTGGATGTATGGAATAGTCTTCCAGTAGAAGTGGTAGAGGTTAATACAGTGAAGGAGTTTAAGCATGCATGGGATAGGTATAAGGTTATCCTAGATATAAGATAAGGCCAGGGACTAATGAAAGTATTACATTACTGAGAGGGTAGTGGATGTATGGAATAGTCTTCCAGTAGAAGTGGTAGAGGTTAATACAGTGAAGGAGTTTAAGCATGCGTGGGATAGGTATAAGGCTATCCTAGATATAAGATAAGGCCAGGGACTAATGAAAGTATTACATTACTGAGAGGGTAGTGGATGTATGGAATAGTCTTCCAGTAGAAGTGGTAGAGGTTAATACAGTGAAGGAGTTTAAGCATGCGTGGGATAGGTATAAGGCTATCCTAGATATAAGATAAGGCCAGGGACTAATGAAAGTATTACATTACTGAGAGGGTAGTGGGTGCATGGAATAGTCTTCCAGTAGAAGTGGTAGAGGTTAATACAGTGAAGGAGTGTAAGCATGCGTGGGATAGGTATAAGGCTATCCTAGATATAAGATAAGGCCAGGGACTAATGAAAGTATTACTTTACTGAGAGGGTAGTGGATGTATGGAATAGCCTGCCAGCAGAAGTGGTAGAGGTTAATACAGTGAAGGAGTTTAAGCATGCATGGGATAGGTATAAGGCTATCCTAGATATAAGATAAGGCCAGGGACTAATGAAAGTATTACTTTACTGAGAGGGTAGTGGATGTATGGAATAGTCTTCCAGTAGAAGTGGTAGAGGTTAATACAGTGAAGGAGTTTAAGCATGCATGGGATAGGTATAAGGCTATCCTAGATATAAGATAAGGTCAGGGACCAATGAAAGTATTACATTACTGAGAGGGTAGTGGATGCATGGAATAGTCTTCCAGTAGAAGTGGTAGAGGTTAATACAGTGAAGGAGTTTAAGCATGCATGGGATAGGTATAAGGCTATCCTAGATATAAGATAAGGTCAGGGACCAATGAAAGTATTACATTACTGAGAGGGTAGTGGGTGCATGGAATAGTCTTCCAGTAGAAGTGGTAGAGGTTAATACAGTGAAGGAGTGTAAGCATGCATGGGATAGGTATAAGGCTATCCTAGATATAAGATAAGGCCAGGGACTAATGAAAGTATTACTTTACTGAGAGGGTAGTGGATGTATGGAATAGTCTTCCAGTAGAAGTGGTAGAGGTTAATACAGTGAAGGAGTTTAAGCATGCATGGGATAGATATAAGGCTATCCTAGATATAAGATAAGGCCAGGGACTAATGATAATATTACATTACTGAGAGGGTAGTGGATGTATGGAATAGTCTTCCAGTAGAAGTGGTAGAGGTTAATACAGTGAAGGAGTTTAAGCATGCATGGGATAGGTATAAGGCTATCCTAGATATAAGATAAGGCCAGGGACTAATGAAAGTATTACTTTACTGAGAGGGTAGTGGATGTATGGAATAGTCTTCCAGTAGAAGTGGTAGAAGATAATACAGTGAAGGAGTTTAAGCATGCATGGGATAGGTATAAGGCTATCCTAGATATAAGATAAGGCCAGGGAGTAATGAAAGTATTACATTACTGAGAGGGTAGTGGATGTATGGAATAGCCTTCCAGTAGAAGTGGTAGAGGTTAATACAGTGAAGGAGTTTAAGCATGCATGGGATAGGTATAAGGCTATCCTAGATATAAGATAAGGTCAGGGACTAATGATAGTATTACATTACTGAGAGGGTAGTGGATGTATGGAATAGTCTTCCGGTAGAAGTGGTAGAGGTTAATACAGTGAAGGAGTTTAAGCATGCATGGGATAGGTATAAGGCTATCCTAGATATAAGATAAGGCCAGGGACTAATGAAAGTATTGAATTACTGAGAGGGTAGTGGATGCATGGAATAGTCTTCCAGTAGAAGTGGTAGAGGTTAATACAGTGAAGGAGTTTAAGCATGTATGGGATAGGTATAAGGCTATCCTAGATATAAGATAAGGCCAGGGACTAATGAAAGTATTACATTACTGAGAGGGTAGTGGATGCATGGAATAGTCTTCCGGTAGAAGTGGTAGAGGTTAATACAGTGAAGGAGTTTAAGCATGTATGGGATAGGTATAAGGCTATCCTAGATATAAGATAAGGCCAGGGACTAATGAAAGTATTACATTACTGAGAGGGTAGTGGATGTATGGCATAGTCTTCCAGTAGAAGTGGTAGAGGTTAATACAGTGAAGGAGTTTAAGCATGCATGGGATAGGTATAAGGCTATCCTAGATATAAGGTAAGGCCAGGGACTAATGAAAGTATTACTTTACTGAGAGGGTAGTAGATGTATGGAATAGTCTTCCAGTAGAAGTGGTAGAGGTTAATACAGTGAAGGAGTTTAAGCATGCATGGGATAGGTATAAGGCTATCCTAGATATAAGATAATGCCAGGGACTAATGAAAGTATTACATTACTGAGAGGGTAGTGGATGTATGGAATAGTCTTCCAGTAGACGTGGTAGATGTTAATACAGTGAAGGAGTTTAAACATGCATAGGATAGGTATAAGGCTATCCTAGATATAAGATAAGGCCAGGGACTAATGAAAGTATTACATTACTGAGAGGGTAGTGGATGTATGGCATAGTCTTCCAGCAGAGGTGGTAGAGGTTAATACAGTGAAGGAGTTTAAGCATGCATGGGATAGGTATAAGGCTATCCTAGATATAAGATAAGGTCAGGGACTAATGAAAGTATTACATTACTGAGAGGGTAGTGGATGCATGGAATAGTCTTCCAGTAGAAGTGGTAGAGGTTAATACAGTGAAGGAGTTTAAGCATGCATGGGATAGGTATAAGGCTATCCTAGATATAAGATAAGGCCAGGGACTAATAAAAGTATTACATTACTGAGAGGGTAGTGGGTACATGGAATAGTCTTCCAGTAGAAGTGGTAGAGGTTAATACAGTGAAGGAGTTTAAGCATGCATGGGATAGGTATAAGGCTATCCTAGATATAAGATAAGGTCAGGGACTACTGAAAGTATTACATTACTGAGAGGGTAGTGGATGTATGGAATAGTCTTCCAGTAGAAGTGGTAGAGGTTAATACAGTGAAGGAGTTTAAGCATGCATGGGATAGGTATAAGGCTATCCTAGATATAAGATAAGGTCAGGGACTACTGAAAGTATTACATTACTGAGAGGGTAGTGGATGTATGGAATAGTCTTCCAGTAGAAGTGGTAGAGGTTAATACAGTGAAGGAGTTTAAGCATGCATTGGATAGGTATAAGGCTATCCTAGATATAAGGTAAGGTCAGGGACTAATGACAGTATTACTTTACTGAGAGGGTAGTGGGTGCATGGAATAGTCTTCCAGTAGAGGATAATACAGTGAAGGAGTTTAAGCATGCATGGGATAGGTATAAGGCTATCCTAGATATAAGATAAGGTCAGGGACTAATGAAAGTATTACATTACTGAGAGGATAGTGGATGCATGGAATAGTCTTCCAGTAGAAGTGGTAGAGGTTAATACAGTGAAGGAGTTTAAGCATGCATGGGATAGGTATAAGGCTATCCTAGATATAAGATAAGGCCAGGGACTAATGAAAGTATTACATTACTGAGAGGGTAGTGGATGCATGGAATAGTCTTCCAGTAGAAGTGGTAGAGGTTAATACAGTGAAGGAGTTTAAGCATGCATGGGATAGGTATAAGGCTATCCTAGATATAAGATAAGGCCAGGGACTAATGAAAGTATTACATTACTGAGAGGGTAGTGGATGTATGGAATAGTCTTCCAGTAGAAGTGGTAGAGGTTAATACAGTGAAGGAGTTTAAGCATGCATGGGATAGGTATAAGGCTATCCTAGATATACGATAAGGCCAGGGACTAATGAAAGTATTACTTACTGAGAGGGTAGTGGATGGATGGAATAGTCTTCCAGTAGAAGTGATAGAGGGTAATACAGTGAAGGAGTTTAAGCATGCATGGGATAGGTATAAGGCTATCCTAGATATAAGATAAGGCCAGGGACTAATGAAAGTATTACATTACTGAGAGGGTAGTGGGTGTATGGAATAGTCTTCCAGTAGAAGTGATAGAGGGTAATACAGTGAAGGAGTTTAAGCTTGCATGGGATAGGTATAAGGCTATCCTAGATATAAGATAAGGCCAGGGACTAATAAGAGTATTCTGATTATTGGGCAGGGTAGATGGCTTGAATGGTTCTTTATCTGCCGGTGACACAGTCTCTGTTTCTATGTTTCGTTGTAATCGTTTTCACTTCCATTTCTTGCATGTTGGGTGTTTTCTTCAGATTATTGAAAGAGATGGGATGGAAGGAATCTCCGGAGAATGATGAGGATTGCCGGCCACTAACCGAGGAAGAATTACGGGAGTTTGACATTAAATCTCAGGAGGTAAAGTCTTGTTACTGCCGGGGTCACATCCATCACATACATGTCTCTTCCACGGGTTCTGCTTATACCTTGTATCATGTGTGAGCCTTTCCCTGAAAAGCAAATCCCACTGAGCTTTTATTTGTCTTCATCTATAGTAACTGTTAATTGAATGGATTGCCTTGTGTTTATATAAATATATAGGCTACTGCGTGATGTGTGGTTATACATATATATAACTCTCTTTATTGGAATATTTCAGATCAGTGTAAATATGTTTAATCCCAGCTTTGGAAGGGTAGAAACGTGCAGTTTGGCCTGTCTGGAAGTTATAGTACAAATTTCTGTGCCTAGGATTTGGTGTGTGTGTATCTGTAAGAGACCATTTCCCCTAGTACATCTGCCTCAAATTAACTCATTATAGAGGCTGTCTCACCTACACGCAAATCATTAAAAGGGCTCTGTCACCTAAACACTGCTTATACTGTGACTGTGCAGATTAAAGGGATTCTGTCACCTAAACACTGCTTATACTGTGACTGTGCAGATTAAAGGGACTCTGTCACCTAAACACTGCTTATACTGCGACTGTACAGATTAAAGGGATTCTGTCACCTAAACACTGCTTATACTGTGACTGTGCAGATTAAAGGGACTCTGTCACCTAAACACTGCTTATACTGTGACTGTGCAGATTAAAGGGACTCTGTCACCTAAACACATCTTATACTGTGACTGTGCAGATTAAAGGGATTCTGTCACCTAAACACTGCTTATACTGTGACTGTGCAGATTAAAGGGGCTCTGTCACCTAAACAATGCTTATACTGTGACTGTGCAGATTAAAGGGCTCTGTCACCTACACAGTGCTTATACTGTGACTGTACAGATTAAAGGGACTCTGTCACCTAAACACATCTTATACTGTGACTGTGCAGATTAAAGGGATTCTGTCACCTAAACACTGCTTATACTGTGACTGTGCAGATTAAAGGGACTCTGTCACCTAAACACATCTTATACTGTGACTGTGCAGATTAAAGGGATTCTGTCACCTAAACACTGCTTATACTGTGACTGTGCAGATTAAAGGGGCTCTGTCACCTAAACAATGCTTATACTGTGACTGTGCAGATTAAAGGGCTCTGTCACCTACACAGTGCTTATACTGTGACTGTACAGATTAAAGGGACTCTGTCACCTAAACACTGCTTATACTGTGACTGTACAGATTAAAGGGACTCTGTCACCTAAACACGTCTTATACTGTGACTGTGCAGATTAAAGGGATTCTGTCACCTAAACACTGCTTATACTGTGACTGTGCAGATTAAAGGGATTCTGTCACCTAAACACTGCTTATACTGTGACTGTACAGATTAAAGGGATTCTGTCACCTAAACACTGCTTATACTGTGACTGTACAGATTAAAGGGATTCTGTCACCTAAACACTGCTTATACTGTGACTGTACAGATTAAAGGGATTCTGTCACCTAAACACTGCTTATACTGTGACTGTACAGATTAGAGGGATTCTGTCACCTAAACACTGCTTATACTGTGACTGTACAGAATAAAGGGACTCTGTCACCTGAACACTGCTTATACTGTGACTGTACAGATTAGAGGGATTCTGTCACATAAACACTGCTTATACTGTGACTGTACAGATTAGAGGGACTCTGTCACCTAAACACTGCTTATACTGTGACTGTACAGATTAAAGGGCTTCTGTCACCTAAACACTGCTTATACTGTGACTGTGCAGATTAAAGGGACTCTGTCACCCAAACACTGCTTATACTGTGACTGTACGGATTAAAGGGATTCTGTCACCTAAACACTGCTTATACTGTGACTGTACAGATTAAAGGGCTCTGTCACCTAAACACTGCTTATACTGTGACTGTACAGATTAAAGGGATTCTGTCACCTAAACACTGCTTATACTGTGACTGTGCAGATTAAAGGGACTCTGTCACCTAAACACTGCTTATACTGTGACTGTACAGATTAAAGGGGCTCTGTCACCTAAACACTGCTTATACTGTGACTGTACAGATTAAAGGGATTCTGTCACCTAAACACTGCTTATACTGTGACTGTACAGATTAAAGGGATTCTGTCACCTAAACACTGCTTATACTGTGACTGTACAGATTAAAGGGATTCTGTCACCTAAACACTGCTTATACTGCGACTGTACAGATTAAAGGGATTCTGTCACCTAAACACTGCTTATACTGTGACTGTACAGATTAAAGGGATTCTGTCACCTAAACACTGCTTATACTGTGACTGTACAGATTAAAGGGATTCTGTCACCTAAACACTGCTTATACTGTGACTGTACAGATTAAAGGGATTCTGTCACCTAAACACTGCTTATACTGTGACTGTACAGATTAAAGGGATTCTGTCACCTAAACACTGCTTATACTGCGACTGTACAGATTAAAGGGATTCTGTCACCTAAACACTGCTTATACTGTGACTGTACAGATTAAAGGGATTCTGTCACCTAAACACTGCTTATACTGTGACTGTACAGATTAAAGGGACTCTGTCACCTAAACACTGCTTATACTGTGACTGTGTAGATTAAAGGGGCTCTGTCACCTAAACACTGCTATTACTGTGACTGTACAGATTAAAGGGGCTCTGTCACCTACACACTGCTTATACTGTGACTGTACAGATTAAAGGGATTCTGCCACCTAAACACTGCTTATACTGTGACTGTACAGATTAAAGGGCCTCTGTCACCTAAACACTGCTTATACTGTGACTGTACAGATTAAAGGGATTCTGTCACCTAAACACTGCTTATACTGAGACTGTACAGATTAAAGGGATTCTGTCGCCTAAACACTGCTTATACTGTGACTGTACATATTAAAGGGGCTCTGTCACCTAAACACTGCTTATACTGTGACTGTACAGATTAAAGGGATTCTGTCACCTAAACACTGCTTATACTGTGACTGTACAGATTAAAGGGACTCTGCCACCTAAACACTCCTTATATTCTCATAAATGTTTATGTAATCACAGTTTTACAGACTACATATTCCATGTTAATCAATGATCATCGACAGGTCTGGTCAAATTAAAGGCCTCTCTCTAGCATTGAATGTCCAGTACCCTTTATATATTAACCTCCAGTGACTAAGGGATGCTACGGATTTTTGTAAACGTCCTTGTTATATTTTGAAGTTTTCCCCTTATCGGTTTTCTCTTTATGTAGCTGAGAAAAAATGGCATGGGACAAAATGGCTTCCTGCGTCAGCCGCGTAGATGTGCTCTGCTGTTTGCTTGGCGTGGCCCTCTCACTCCTGACCCCAGTGAGGGCTCCGACACAGACACAAGCAGCACGGACACTTCAGACGACGAATCCTGATCTTCACCTGAATAGGCAGGAAAGCGGCTTCCACCCCTCTAAACCTGAGCTCCCTCGCCACCGAATCCGCAGCACGTCCACCATGTTCATTACAGAAGAAGCGTTTCGCGTTCCCTTCCTCCGCTGACCTCACACTCTCCGTAGTTGTTGAATGATGAACCTCCATTCATAACTTTGGTTTCTTCCCACCATCTCGGAGGTGTGCGGTGTTACAATGCTTCCTAGACACACAAATGGTTTTGTAAAAGTTAAGGAGACAGAGGGTTGTGTTTTTTGTTCATTTTTGTTTAGTTTTTTTCTGTTCTCTGCATATCTTGAACTCTGGCTTAAAAAAAACCAAATCACTGCGATGGGAAAAGCAGCTTCTAATGTCAGACGGATCAAATAAAACCTAACTCACTAAACCCAATCACTGTCCAACCAATCTGAACGTCTAATTGTGATTAATTCCTTCTGATGACCACCCTGCCGCTGCTTCTTTGCCTCATTACTGAGCAGTTTCACTTATTCATTTTTCTTTTTTAAGGGATTAATTTGCAATTGTAAAATATTTAGAAAGGATTTTTTTTCGTGGTTGTTTTTTTTTTTTCTTTTCTTTTCTTTTCACAGCCTTGACATTCAGGGTGGATTGTAAAATAAAACAAGATTTGGGTAAAAAAAAAAAAAAAAAAAATTACCATTCTTGGGGAAGATTTCAGAAGATTATTTTGATAACATTATTTACAGATTAAATAAAACGGGTTATCTGTTTGTGAGGGCAGTGTCACCACAGCAGCTGATAACTTGGAATAAATATTTTGCATCAGTTTGCCAAATCTATGTGTGTGATGTGGTTATTTTATATTGTGTGTTTGTTTGTACAGCTTATTCTTTTCTTACTTTGCAGCCAACAGGCGTCAAATTGAACTATTATTTTTCACAAAAAACTCACTCTTGTTTGCATTATGCCAGTGGCTTTTTTATTCTTCTAAAAATAGACACAAGTTAACAGTACAGAGCCAATTTTCCCTAATTTGGGGATTTCTACAAGTTAGTGAGTTAGATTGCTCTGTGATAGATTAATTACCCGCAGTAAATGGTATACTATACACTATAATAGTTATACTATATCATTTGATTTCCTGTTTATCATTTAGGATCTGCTAATGTACAGGAATATATATGTTTTCTGTCGAAAGTGTTTTGTTAAATGACATTAGATTTTAAAAGATCAGAGTGCTATCTGAAGTAGCAGTGAGTAAAGCACAGGAATATATCTAATGAGCTACAAAATCCTCACCCAAAAAAGCCACAAGAGCAGCTAAAGCGACTTCAAATAACCTACGTTTTCAATAATTGTAAAAATATATATTTATTAACGTTTGGATAAAATGAAGAAAGTCTCTGCCTCTCTCCCCCTGTAGTCTCTGCCTCTCTCCCCCTGTAGTCTCTGCCTCTCTCCCCCTGTAGTCTCTGCCTCTCTCCCTCTGTAGTCTCTGCCTCTCTCCCCCTGTAGTCTCTCCCTCTCTCCCCCTGTAGTCTCTCCCTCTCTCCCCCTGTAGTCTCTCCCTCTCTCCCCCTGTAGTCTCTCCCTCTCTCCCCCTGTAGTCTCTCCCTCTCTCCCCCTGTAGTAGTCTCTCCCTCTCTCCCCCTGTAGTCTCTCCCTCTCTCCCCCTGTAGTCTCTGCCTCTCTCCCCCTGTAGTCTCTGCCTCTCTCCCCCTGTAGTCTCTGCCTCTCTCCCCCTGTAGTCTCTCCCTCTCTCCCCCTGTAGTCTCTGCCTCTCTCCCCCTGTAGTCTCTGCCTCTCTCCCCCTGTAGTCTCTGCCTCTCTCCCCCTGTAGTAGTCTCTCCCTCTCTCCCCCTGTAGTCTCTCCCTCTCTCCCCCTGTAGTCTCTGCCTCTCTCCCCCTGTAGTCTCTGCCTCTCTCCCCCTGTAGTCTCTCCCTCTCTCCCCCTGTAGTCTCTGCCTCTCTCCCCCTGTAGTCTCTGCCTCTCTCCCCCTGTAGTCTCTGCCTCTCTCCCCCTGTAGTCTCTGCCTCTCTCCCCCTGTAGTCTCTGCCTCTCTCCCCCTGTAGTCTCTGCCTCTCTCCCCCTGTAGTCTCTGCCTCTCTCCCCCTGTAGTCTCATCCTCTCTCCCCCTGTAGTCTCATCCTCTCTCCCCCTGTAGTCTCTGCCTCTCTCCCCCTGTAGTCTCTGCCTCTCTCCCCCTGTAGTCTCTCCCTCTCTCCCCCTGTAGTCTCTGCCTCTCTCCCCCTGTAGTCTCTGCCTCTCTCCCCCTGTAGTCTCTGCCTCTCTCCCTCTGTAGTCTCTGCCTCTCTCCCCCTGTAGTCTCTGCCTCTCTCCCCCTGTAGTAGTCTCTCCCTCTCTCCCCCTGTAGTCTCTCCCTCTCTCCCCCTGTAGTCTCTGCCTCTCTCCCCCTGTAGTCTCTGCCTCTCTCCCCCTGTAGTCTCTGCCTCTCTCCCCCTGTAGTCTCTGCCTCTCTCCCCCTGTAGTCTCTGCCTCTCTCCCCCTGTAGTCTCTGCCTCTCTCCCCCTGTAGTCTCATCCTCTCTCCCCCTGTAGTCTCTCCCTCTCTCCCCCTGTAGTCTCTCCCTCTCTCCCCCTGTAGTCTCTGCCTCTCTCCCCCTGTAGTAGTCTCTCCCTCTCTCCCCCTGTAGTCTCTGCCTCTCTCCCCCTGTAGTCTCTGCCTCTCTCCCTCTGTAGTCTCTGCCTCTCTCCCCCTGTAGTCTCTGCCTCTCTCCCCCTGTAGTCTCTGCCTCTCTCCCCCTGTAGTCTCTGCCTCTCTCCCCCTGTAGTCTCTGCCTCTCTCCCCCTGTAGTAGTCTCTGCCTCTCTCCCCCTGTAGTCTCTGCCTCTCTCCCCCTGTAGTCTCTGCCTCTCTCCCCCTGTAGTCTCTGCCTCTCTCCCCCTGTAGTCTCTGCCTCTCCCCCTGTAGTCTCTCCCTCTCTCCCCCTGTAGTCTCTCCCTCTCTCCCCCTGTAGTCTCTGCCTCTCTCCCCCTGTAGTCTCTGCCTCTCTCCCCCTGTAGTCTCTGCCTCTCTCCCCCTGTAGTCTCTCCCTCTCTCCCCCTGTAGTCTCTGCCTCTCTCCCCCTGTAGTCTCTGCCTCTCTCCCCCTGTAGTCTCTGCCTCTCTCCCCCTGTAGTCTCTGCCTCTCTCCCCCTGTAGTCTCTCCCTCTCTCCCCCTGTAGTAGTCTCTGCCTCTCTCCCCCTGTAGTCTCTGCCTCTCTCCCCCTGTAGTCTCTGCCTCTCTCCCCCTGTAGTCTCTCCCTCTCTCCCCCTGTAGTCTCTGCCTCTCTCCCCCTGTAGTCTCTGCCTCTCTCCCCCTGTAGTCTCTGCCTCTCTCCCCCTGTAGTCTCTGCCTCTCTCCCCCTGTAGTCTCTGCCTCTCTCCCCCTGTAGTCTCTCCCCCTGTAGTCTCTGCCTCTCTCCCCCTGTAGTCTCTCCCTCTCTCCCCCTGTAGTCTCTCCCTCTCTCCCCCTGTAGTCTCTCCCTCTCTCCCCCTGTAGTCTCTGCCTCTCTCCCCCTGTAGTCTCTGCCTCTCTCCCCCTGTAGTCTCTCCCTCTCTCCCCCTGTAGTAGTCTCTGCCTCTCTCCCCCTGTAGTAGTCTCTGCCTCTCTCCCCCTGTAGTAGTCTCTCCCTCTCTCCCCCTGTAGTCTCTGCCTCTCTCCCCCTGTAGTCTCTCCCTCTCTCCCCCTGTAGTCTCTGCCTCTCTCCCCCTGTAGTCTCTGCCTCTCTCCCCCTGTAGTCTCTGCCTCTCTCCCCCTGTAGTCTCTCCCTCTCTCCCCCTGTAGTCTCTCCCTCTCTCCCCCTGTAGTCTCTGCCTCTCTCCCCCTGTAGTCTCTCCCTCTCTCCCCCTGTAGTAGTCTCTGCCTCTCTCCCCCTGTAGTCTCTCCCTCTCTCCCCCTGTAGTCTCTGCCTCTCTCCCCCTGTAGTCTCTGCCTCTCTCCCCCTGTAGTCTCTCCCTCTCTCCCCCTGTAGTCTCTGCCTCTCTCCCCCTGTAGTCTCTGCCTCTCTCCCCCTGTAGTCTCTCCCTCTCTCCCCCTGTAGTCTCTGCCTCTCTCCCCCTGTAGTCTCTGCCTCTCTCCCCCTGTAGTCTCTCCCTCTCTCCCCCTGTAGTCTCTCCCTCTCTCCCCCTGTAGTCTCTCCCTCTCTCCCCCTGTAGTCTCTGCCTCTCTCCCCCTGTAGTCTCTCCCTCTCTCCCCCTGTAGTCTCTGCCTCTCTCCCCCTGTAGTCTCTGCCTCTCTCCCCCTGTAGTCTCTGCCTCTCTCCCCCTGTAGTCTCTGCCTCTCTCCCCCTGTAGTCTCTGCCTCTCTCCCTCTGTAGTCTCTGCCTCTCTCCCCCTGTAGTCTCTCCCTCTCTCCCCCTGTAGTCTCTGCCTCTCTCCCCCTGTAGTCTCTCCCTCTCTCCCCCTGTAGTCTCTGCCTCTCTCCCCCTGTAGTCTCTCCCTCTCTCCCCCTGTAGTAGTCTCTGCCTCTCTCCCTCTGTAGTCTCTCCCTCTCTCCCCCTGTAGTCTCTGCCTCTCTCCCCCTGTAGTCTCTGCCTCTCTCCCCCTGTAGTCTCTCCCTCTCTCCCCCTGTAGTCTCTGCCTCTCTCCCCCTGTAGTCTCTGCCTCTCTCCCCCTGTAGTCTCTGCCTCTCTCCCCCTGTAGTCTCTGCCTCTCTCCCCCTGTAGTCTCTCCCTCTCTCCCCCTGTAGTCTCTGCCTCTCTCCCCCTGTAGTCTCTGCCTCTCTCCCCCTGTAGTCTCTGCCTCTCTCCCTCTGTAGTCTCTGCCTCTCTCCCCCTGTAGTCTCTCCCTCTCTCCCCCTGTAGTCTCTCCCTCTCTCCCCCTGTAGTCTCTGCCTCTCTCCCCCTGTAGTCTCTGCCTCTCTCCCCCTGTAGTCTCTGCCTCTCTCCCCCTGTAGTCTCTCCCTCTCTCCCCCTGTAGTCTCTCCCTCTCTCCCCCTGTAGTCTCTCCCTCTCTCCCCCTGTAGTCTCTGCCTCTCTCCCCCTGTAGTCTCTGCCTCTCTCCCCCTGTAGTCTCTGCCTCTCTCCCCCTGTAGTCTCTGCCTCTCTCCCCCTGTAGTCTCTGCCTCTCTCCCCCTGTAGTCTCTGCCTCTCTCCCCCTGTAGTCTCTGCCTCTCTCCCCCTGTAGTCTCTGCCTCTCTCCCCCTGTAGTCTCTGCCTCTCTCCCCCTGTAGTCTCTGCCTCTCTCCCCCTGTAGTCTCTCCCTCTCTCCCCCTGTAGTCTCTCCCTCTCTCCCCCTGTAGTCTCTGCCTCTCTCCCCCTGTAGTCTCTGCCTCTCTCCCCCTGTAGTCTCTCCCTCTCTCCCCCTGTAGTCTCTCCCCCTGTAGTCTCTGCCTCTCTCCCCCTGTAGTCTCTCCCTCTCTCCCCCTGTAGTCTCTGCCTCTCTCCCCCTGTAGTCTCTCCCTCTATCCCCCTGTAGTCTCTGCCTCTCTCCCCCTGTAGTCTCTGCCTCTCTCCCCCTGTAGTCTCTCCCTCTATCCCCCTGTAGTCTCTACCTCTCTCCCCCTGTAGTCTCTCCCTCTCTCCCCCTGTAGTCTCTGCCTCTCTCCCCCTGTAGTCTCTGCCTCTCTCCCCCTGTAGTCTCTGCCTCTCTCCCCCTGTAGTCTCTGCCTCTCTCCCCCTGTAGTAGTCTCTCCCTCTCTCCCCCTGTAGTCTCTGCCTCTCTCCCCCTGTAGTCTCTGCCTCTCTCCCCCTGTAGTAGTCTCTGCCTCTCTCCCCCTGTAGTAGTCTCTCCCTCTCTCCCCCTGTAGTCTCTCCCTCTCTCCCCCTGTAGTCTCTGCCTCTCTCCCCCTGTAGTCTCTCCCTCTCTCCCCCTGTAGTCTCTGCCTCTCTCCCCCTGTAGTAGTCTCTGCCTCTCTCCCCCTGTAGTCTCTGCCTCTCTCCCCCTGTAGTCTCTGCCTCTCTCCCCCTGTAGTCTCTGCCTCTCTCCCCCTGTAGTCTCTGCCTCTCTCCCCCTGTAGTAGTCTCTCCCTCTCTCCCCCTGTAGTCTCTGCCTCTCTCCCCCTGTAGTCTCTGCCTCTCTCCCCCTGTAGTCTCTGCCTCTCTCCCCCTGTAGTCTCTGCCTCTCTCCCCCTGTAGTAGTCTCTGCCTCTCTCCCCCTGTAGTCTCTGCCTCTCTCCCCCTGTAGTCTCTGCCTCTCTCCCCCTGTAGTCTCTGCCTCTCTCCCCCTGTAGTCTCTCCCTCTCTCCCCCTGTAGTCTCTCCCTCTCTCCCCCTGTAGTCTCTGCCTCTCTCCCCCTGTAGTCTCTGCCTCTCTCCCCCTGTAGTCTCTGCCTCTCTCCCCCTGTAGTCTCTGCCTCTCTCCCCCTGTAGTCTCTGCCTCTCTCCCCCTGTAGTAGTCTCTGCCTCTCTCCCCCTGTAGTCTCTGCCTCTCTCCCCCTGTAGTCTCTGCCTCTCTCCCCCTGTAGTCTCTGCCTCTCTCCCCCTGTAGTCTCTGCCTCTCTCCCCCTGTAGTCTCTCCCTCTCTCCCCCTGTAGTCTCTGCCTCTCTCCCCCTGTAGTCTCTGCCTCTCTCCCCCTGTAGTCTCTGCCTCTCTCCCCCTGTAGTCTCTCCCTCTCTCCCCCTGTAGTCTCTGCCTCTCTCCCCCTGTAGTCTCTCCCTCTCTCCCCCTGTAGTCTCTGCCTCTCTCCCCCTGTAGTCTCTGCCTCTCTCCCCCTGTAGTCTCTCCCTCTCTCCCCCTGTAGTCTCTCCCTCTCTCCCCCTGTAGTCTCTGCCTCTCTCCCCCTGTAGTCTCTCCCTCTCTCCCCCTGTAGTCTCTGCCTCTCTCCCTCTGTAGTAGTCTCTGCCTCTCTCCCCCTGTAGTAGTCTCTGCCTCTCTCCCCCTGTAGTAGTCTCTGCCTCTCTCCCCCTGTAGTCTCTGCCTCTCTCCCCCTGTAGTAGTCTCTGCCTCTCTCCCCCTGTAGTAGTCTCTGCCTCTCTCCCCCTGTAGTCTCTCCCTCTCTCCCCCTGTAGTCTCTGCCTCTCTCCCCCTGTAGTCTCTGCCTCTCTCCCCCTGTAGTCTCTGCCTCTCTCCCCCTGTAGTCTCTGCCTCTCTCCCCCTGTAGTAGTCTCTGCCTCTCTCCCCCTGTAGTCTCTGCCTCTCTCCCCCTGTAGTAGTCTCTGCTTCTCTTCCCCCGCGACAGAATTGCTGCTGCTGCCCCCGCAACATCCTGCGATGGCGTCCGTAAAAGTTATTACGGGCAGGTAGACTACCGGGATATTTCCCAGTATCTAGGTAGGCAAGTCCAGCCCTGGTTATGGTTGGGGTTAGAGTTTGTTTAGGGTTACGGTTGGGGTTAGAGTTTTAGGGTTACGGTTGGGGTTAGAGTTTGTTTTGGGTTACGGTTGGGGTTAGAGTTTTAGGGTTACGGTTGGGGTTAGAGTTTGTTTTGGGTTACGGTTGGGGTTAGACTTTGTTTTGGGTTACGGTTGGGGTTAGACTTTGTTTAGGGTTACGGTTGGGGTTAGACTTTGTTTAGGGTTACGGTTGGGGTTAGACTTTGTTTTGGGTTACGGTTGGGGTTAGACTTTGTTTAGGGTTACGGTTGGGGTTAGAGTTTGTTTAGGGTTACGGTTGGGGTTAGACTTTGTTTAGGGTTATGGTTGGGGTTAGAGTTTGTTTAGGGTTACGGTTGGGGTTAGACTTTGTTTAGGGTTACGGTTGGGGTTAGACTTTGTTTAGGGTTACGGTTGGGGTTAGAGTTTGTTTAGGGTTACGGTTGGGGTTAGACTTTGTTTAGGGTTACGGTTGGGGTTAGACTTTGTTTTGGGTTACGGTTGGGGTTAGACTTTGTTTAGGGTTACGGTTGGGGTTAGAGTTTGTTTAGGGTTACGGTTGGGGTTAGACTTTGTTTTGGGTTACGGTTGGGGTTAGACTTTGTTTAGGGTTACGGTTGGGGTTAGAGTTTGTTTAGGGTTACGGTTGGGGTTAGACTTTGTTTAGGGTTACGGTTGGGGTTAGAGTTTGTTTAGGGTTACGGTTGGGGTTAGAGTTTGTTTTGGGTTACGGTTGGGGTTAGAGTTTGTTTAGGGTTACGGTTGGGGTTAGACTTTGTTTTGGGTTACGGTTGGGGTTAGACTTTGTTTTGGGTTACGGTTGGGGTTAGAGTTTGTTTAGGGTTACGGTTGGGGTTAGAGTTTGTTTTGGGTTACGGTTGGGGTTAGAGTTTGTTTAGGGTTACGGTTGGGGTTAGAGTTTGTTTAAGGTTACGGTTGGGGTTAGAGTTTGTTTAGGGTTACGGTTGGGGTTAGAGTTTGTTTTGGGTTACGGTTGGGGTTAGAGTTTGTTTAGGGTTACGGTTGGGGTTAGAGTTTGTTTAGGGTTACGGTTGGGGTTAGACTTTGTTTAGGGTTACGGTTGGGGTTAGAGTTTGTTTAGGGTTACGGTTGGGGGTTAGACTTTGTTTAGGGTTACGGTTGGGGTTAGACTTTGTTTAGGGTTACGGTTGGGGTTAGACTTTGTTTAGGGTTACGGTTGGGGATAGATTTCTGGTCAAATGGTTAGGAAATAGCATTACGCCACTTTCAATTATTGCTCTATAACTTGCAAACAACAGAAAAGTATGTAAACATTGACTATTTCTATCTCATTTGCTTTTGTAGATGAGAAAAATATTAATAAGTGGGGGTATTTCCCTTATTGCTTTCCTTAAATGACATGATCAAAATAATGGTATCTAAAAGTCCCTGAAAAAAAATACATCATTTGTGTGGATACAGTATATAAGAAAATTACAGCTAAACACAAACACTACAGAAATGTAAAAACAGCCTCCACCATATGGAAGTAACATGCCAAAAACTGTTTTGTCCTTAAGGGGTTAAGAGAGAGGCAGCAATGTATTTATTATGAGACACTTGTTCTGGGTTGTTTGATTTGCTCTCATGAGATATCACTCCTTACTAATGGAATCATTTGTAAATCCCATGTGCTGGCGATCTGGAGAAACTCCATGGGATACACTGCATAATCTGCCTGATCACAATCTGATCCCATGTTATTTGGCTTCACAGTGCTGATCTATGTACAATGCAGGATGTATGTGTGATGCATGTTACATACACACATACGCACACATATATATATATATATATATATTTTGCATGAGATGTGTGAAGCATGTTATGTATAATGCATGATGTATGTGTGAAGCATGTTATCCATATAGATAATGCATGATGTATGTGTGAAGCATGTTATATGTATAATGCATGATGTGTGTAAATGTATGTTATATGTATAATACATGATGTATGTGTGAAGCATAATGTATGTATAATGTATGTTATATATATATATATATATATATAATGCATGATGAATGTGTGAAGCATGTTATATGTATAAGGCATGATGTATGTGTGAAGCATGTTATATGTATAAGGCATGATGTATGTGTGAAGCAGGTTATATGTATAATGCATGATGTATGTGTGAAGCAGGTTATATGTATAATGCATGATGTATGTGTGAAGCAGGTTATATGTATAATGCATGATGTATGTGTGAAGCAGGTTATATGTATAATGCATGATGTATGTGTGAAGCAGGTTATATGTATAATGCATGATGTATGTGTGAAGCAGGTTATATGTATAATGCATGATGTATGTGTGAAGCAGGTTATATGTATAATGCATGATGTATGTGTGAAGCAGGTTATATGTATAATGCATGATGTATGTGTGAAGCAGGTTATATGTATAATGCATGATGTATGTGTGAAGCAGGTTATATGTATAATGCATGATGTATGTGTGAAGCAGGTTATATGTATAATGCATGATGTATGTGTGAAGCAGGTTATATGTATAATGCATGATGTATGTGTGAAGCAGGTTATATGTATAATGCATGATGTATGTGTGAAGCAGGTTATATGTATAATGCATGATGTATGTGTGAAGCAGGTTATATGTATAATGCATAATGTATGTGTGAAGCAGGTTATATTTATAATGCATGATGTATGTGTGAAGCAGGTAATATGTATAATGCATGATGTATGTGTGAAGCGTGTTATACATATTTAATGCATGATGTATGTGTGAAGCGTGTTATACATATTTAATGCATGATGTATGTGTGAAGCAGGTTATACATATTTAATGCATGATGTATGTGTGAAGCAGGTTATACATATTTAATGCATGATGTATGTGTGAAGCAGGTTATACATATTTAATGCATGATGTATGTGTGAAGCAGGTTATACATATTTAATGCATGATGTATGTGTGAAGCAGGTTATATGTATAATGCATGATGTACGTGTGAAGCAGGTAATATGTATAATGCATGATGTATGTGTGAAGCAGGTAATATGTATAATGCATGATGTATGTGTGAAGCAGGTTATATATGTATAGTGCATGATGTATGTGTGAAGCAGGTTATATGTATAATGCATGATGTATGTGTGAAGCAGGTTATATGTATAATGCATGATGTATGTGTGAAGCAGGTTATATGTATAATGCATGATGTATGTGTGAAGCAGGTTATATGTATAATGCATGATGTATGTGTGAAGCAGGTTATATGTATAATGCATGATGTATGTGTGAAGCAGGTTATATGTATAATGCATGATGTATGTGTGAAGCAGGTTATATGTATAATGCATAATGTATGTGTGAAGCAGGTTATATTTATAATGCATGATGTATGTGTGAAGCAGGTAATATGTATAATGCATGATGTATGTGTGAAGCGTGTTATACATATTTAATGCATGATGTATGTGTGAAGCGTGTTATACATATTTAATGCATGATGTATGTGTGAAGCAGGTTATACATATTTAATGCATGATGTATGTGTGAAGCAGGTTATACATATTTAATGCATGATGTATGTGTGAAGCAGGTTATACATATTTAATGCATGATGTATGTGTGAAGCAGGTTATACATATTTAATGCATGATGTATGTGTGAAGCAGGTTATATGTATAATGCATGATGTACGTGTGAAGCAGGTAATATGTATAATGCATGATGTATGTGTGAAGCAGGTAATATGTATAATGCATGATGTATGTGTGAAGCAGGTTATATATGTATAGTGCATGATGTATGTGTGAAGCAGGTTATATGTATAATGCATGATGTATGTGTGAAGCAGGTTATATGTATAATGCATGATGTATGTGTGAAGCAGGTTATATGTATAATGCATGATGTATGTGTGAAGCAGGTAATATGTATAATGCATGATGTATGTGTGAAGCAGGTAATATGTATAATGCATGATGTATGTGTGAAGCAGGTTATATGTATAGTGCATGATGTATGTGTGAAGCAGGTTATATGTATAATGCATGATGTATGTGTGAAGCAGGTTATATGTATAATGCATGATGTATGTGTGAAGCAGGTTATATGTATAATGCATGATGTATGTGTGAAGCAGGTTATATGTATAATGCATGATGTATGTGTGAAGCAGGTTATATGTATAATGCATAATGTATGTGTGAAGCAGGTTATATGTATAATGCACAATGTATGTGTGAAGCAGGTTATATGTATAATGCATGATGTATGTGTGAAGCAGGTTATATGTATAATGCATGATGTATGTGTTAAGCAGGTTATATGTATAATGCATGATGTATGTGTGAAGCAGGTTATATGTATAATGCATAATGTATGTGTGAAGCAGGTTATATGTATAATGCATGATGTATGTGTGAAGCAGGTTATACGTATAATGCATGATGTATGTGTGAAGCAGGTTATATGTATAATGCATGATGTATGTGTGAAGCAGGTTATATGTATAATGCATAATGTATGTTTGAAGCAGGTTATATGTATAATGCATGATGTATGTGTGAAGCATGTTATATGTATAATGCATGATGTATGTGTGAAGCAGGTTATATGTATAATGCATGATGTATGTGTGAAGCAGGTTATATGTATAATGCATAATGTATGTGTGAAGCAGGTTATATGTATAATGCATAATGTATGTGTGAAGCATGTTATATGTATAATGCATGATGTATGTGTGAAGCAGGTTATATGTATAATGCATGATGTATGTGTGAAACATGTTATATGTATAATGCATGATGTATGTGTGAAACATGTTATATGTATAATGCATGATGTATGTGTGAAGCAGGTTATATGTATAATGCATGATGTATGTGTGAAACATGTTATATGTAAAATGCATGATATATGTATAATGTATGTTATATGTGTAATGCAATCATTGAGTGAAGGTACTGCCCGGCTCACAGTGCCAGCGCTGAGCGTGATGTGAGTTGTGAGCGTTGGATAATCCGGTTGGTACAGTCCGGCGCTCCCCCCGCCTGGCTGGTGACGTGGTACAGGCGGGTCTATCAGGCTCCGCCCTCAGGACGCTCCCGCGATCTCCATGGAAACGGCCGCCGACGCCAAGAGACAGATCAGAGCCGGAGCCCAGGGAGGTGAGTGCGACTCCCATTACTCTGAGCGTGTTACCCCGGGGCAGCTCGTTACATGTTACTGATATGTAGATATGTCACATTTCACCGGGGCTTCCAAACTATCATTCCAAGAAGGCGGGGCTTGGGGAGATGGGCGGGGCTGTTACTATATATATATATATATATATACACGGCACGTATATAACGTTATATTATCAGGATAAGTATATATAGACTGGATCCCCGTAACATATAGACTGGATCCCCGTAACACATAGACTGGGACGATCCCCGTAACATATAGACTGGGACGATCCCCGTAACATATAGACTGGGACGATCCCCGTAACATATAGACTGGGACGATCCCCGTAACACATAGACTGGGACGATCCCCGTAACATATAGACTGGGACGATCCCCGTAACATATAGACTGGGACGATCCCCGTAACACATAGACTGGGACGATCCCCGTAACATATAGACTGGGACGATCCCCGTAACATATAGACTGGGACGATCCCCGTAACATATAGACTGGGACGATCCCCGTAACACATAGACTGGGACGATCCCCGTAACATATAGACTGGGACGATCCCCGTAACATATAGACTGGGACGATCCCCGTAACACATAGACTGGGACGATCCCCGTAACATATAGACTGGGACGATCCCCGTAACATATAGACTGGGACGATCCCCGTAACATATAGACTGGGACGATCCCCGTAACATATAGACTGGGACGATCCCCGTAACATATAGACTGGGACGATCCCCGTAACATATAGACTGGGACGATCCCCGTAACATATAGACTGGGACGATCCCCGTAACATATAGACTGGGACGATCCCCGTAACATATAGACTGGGACGATCCCCGTAACATATAGACTGGGACGATCCCCGTAACACATAGACTGGGACGATCCCCGTAACATATAGACTGGGACGATCCCCGTAACACATAGACTGGGACGATCCCCGTAACATATAGACTGGGACGATCCCCGTAACATATAGACTGGGACGATCCCCGTAACATATAGACTGGGACGATCCCCGTAACATATAGACTGGGACGATCCCCGTAACACATAGACTGGATCCCCGTAACATATAGACTGGATCCCCGTAACATATAGACTGGATCCCGGTAACATATAGACTGGGACGATCCCCGTAACATATAGACTGGGACGATCCCCGTAACATATAGACTGGGACGATCCCCGTAACACATAGACTGGGACGATCCCCGTAACACATAGACTGGATCCCCGTAACATATAGACTGGATCCCCGTAACATATAGACTGGATCCCGGTAACATATAGACTGGGACGATCCCCGTAACATATAGACTGGGACGATCCCCGTAACACATAGACTGGGACGATCCCCGTAACATATAGACTGGATCCCCGTAACATATAGACTGGATCCCGGTAACATATAGACTGGATCCCGGTAACATATAGACTGGGACGATCCCCGTAACATATAGACTGGGACGATCCCCGTAACACATAGACTGGGACGATCCCCGTAACACATAGACTGGGACGATCCCCGTAACATATAGACTGGGACGATCCCCGTAACACATAGACTGGGACGATCCCCGTAACACATAGACTGGGACGATCCCCGTAACATATAGACTGGGACGATCCCCGTAACATATAGACTGGGACGATCCCCGTAACATATAGACTGGGACGATCCCCGTAACATATAGACTGGATCCCCGTATCATATAGACTGGATCCCCGTAACATATAGACTGGATCCCGGTAACATATAGACTGGGACGATCCCCGTAACATATAGACTGGATCCCGGTAACATATAGACTGGGACGATCCCCGTAACATATAGACTGGGACGATCCCCGTAACACATAGACTGGGACGATCCCCGTAACATATAGACTGGGACGATCCCCGTAACATATAGACTGGGACGATCCCCGTAACATATAGACTGGGACGATCCCCGTAACATATAGACTGGATCCCCGTAACATATAGACTGGATCCCCGTAACATATAGACTGGATCCCCGTAACATATAGACTGGAACCCGGTAACATATAGACTGGGACGATCCCCGTAACATATAGGCTGGATCCCCGTAACATATAGACTGGGACGATCCCCGTAACACATAGACTGGGACGATCCCCGTAACATATAGACTGGGACGATCCCCGTAACACATAGACTGGGACGATCCCCGTAACATATAGACTGGATCCCCGTAACATATAGACTGGATCCCCGTAACATATAGACTGGATCCCGGTAACATATAGACTGGGACGATCCCCGTAACATATAGACTGGGACGATCCCCGTAACATATAGACTGGGACGATCCCCGTAACATATAGACTGGGACGATCCCCCGTAACATATAGACTGGGACGATCCCCGTAACATATAGACTGGGACGATCCCCGTAACATATAGACTGGGACGATCCCCGTAACACATAGACTGGGACGATCGCCGTAACATATAGACTGGATCCCCGTAACATATAGACTGGGACGATCCCCGTAACACATAGACTGGGACGATCCCCGTAACACATAGACTGGGACGATCCCCGTAACATATAGACTGGATCCCCGTAACATATAGACTGGATCCCCGTAACATATAGACTGGGACGATCCCGGTAACATATAGACTGGGACGATCCCCGTAACATATAGACTGGGACGATCCCCGTAACGTATAGACTGGGACGATCCCCGTAACATATAGACTGGGACGATCCCCCGTAACACATAGACTGGGACGATCCCCGTAACATATAGACTGGGACGATCCCCGTAACACATAGACTGGGACGATCCCCGTAACATATAGACTGGGACGATCCCCGTAACACATAGACTGGGACGATCCCCGTAACATATAGACTGGGACGATCCCCGTAACACACAGACTGGGACGATCCCCGTAACATATAGACTGGGACGATCCCCGTAACATATAGACTGGGACGATCCCCGTAACATATAGACTGGGACGATCCCCGTAACATATAGACTGGGACGATCCCCGTAACACATAGACTGGGACGATCCCCGTAACACATAGACTGGGACGATCCCCGTAACACATAGACTGGGACGATCCCCGTAACACATAGACTGGGACGATCCCCGTAACACATAGACTGGGACGATCCCCGTAACACATAGACTGGGACGATCCCCGTAACACATAGACTGGGACGATCCCCGTAACACATAGACTGGGACGAACCCCGTAACACATAGACTGGGACGATCCCCGTAACATATAGACTGGGACGATCCCCGTAACATATAGACTGGGACGATCCCCGTAACACATAGACTGGGACGATCCCCGTAACATATAGACTGGATCCCCGTAACATATAGACTGGGACGATCCCCGTAACACATAGACTGGGACGATCCCCGTAACATATAGACTGGGACGATCCCCGTAACATATAGACTGGGACGATCCTCGTAACACATAGACTGGATCCCCGTAACACATAGACTGGGACGATCCCCGTAACACATAAACTGGGACGATCCCCGTAACATATAGACTGGGACGATCCCCGTAACATATAGACTGAACGATCCCCGTAACATATAGACTGGGACGATCCCCCGTAACACATAGACTGGGACGATCCCCGTAACATATAGACTGGGACGATCCCCGTAACACATAGACTGGGACGATCCCCGTAACACATAGACTGGGACGATCCCCGTAACATATAGACTGGGACGATCCCCGTAACATATAGACTGGGACGATCCCCGTAACATATAGACTGGGACGATCCCCGTAACATATAGACTGGGACGATCCCCGTAACATATAGACTGGGACGATCCCCGTAACACATAGACTGGGACGATCCCCGTAACACATAGACTGAGACGATCCCCGTAACATATAGACTGGGACGATCCCCGTAACACATAGACTGGGACGATCCCCGTAACACATAGACTGGGACGATCCCTGTAACACATAGACTGGGACGATCCCCGTAACACATAGACTGGGACGATCCCCGTAACATATAGACTGAGACGATCCCCGTAACACATAGACTGGGACGATCCCCGTAACATATAGACTGGGACGATCCCCGTAACACATAGACTGGGACGATCCCCGTAACACATAGACTGGGACGATCCCCGTAACACGTAGACTGGGACGATCCCCGTAACACGTAGACTGGGACGATCCCCGTAACACGTAGACTGGGACGATCCCCGTAACACGTAGACTGGGACGATCCCCGTAACACATAGACTGGGACGATCCCCGTAACATATAGACTGGGACGATTCCTGTAACACATAGACTGGGACGATCCCCGTAACACATAGACTGGGACGATCTCCGTAACATATAGACTGGGACGATCCCCGTAACACATAGACTGGGACGATCCCCGTAACATATAGACTGGGACGTTCCCCGTAACACATACAGTATACAGTGTGTAGGTGACAGAGTCCCTTTAATCTGCACAGTCACAGTATAAGCAGTGTTTAGGTGACAGAATCCCTTTAATCTGCACAGTCACAGTATAAGCAGTGTTTAGCAGACAGAGTCCCTTTAATCTGCACAGTCACAGTATAAGCAGTGTTTAGGTGACAGAATCCATTTAATCTGTACAGTCACAGTATAAGCAGTGTTTAGCAGACAGAGTCCCTTTAATCTGCACAGTCACGGTATAAGCAGTGTTTAGGTGACAGAATCCCTTTAATCTGCACACTCACAGTATAAGAAGTGTTTAGGTGACAGGATCCCTTTAATCTGCACAGTCACAGTATAAGCAGTGTTTAGGTGACAGGATCCATTTAATCTGCACAGTCACAGTATAAGAAGTGTTTAGGTGACAGGATCCCTTTAATCTGCACATTCACAGTATAAGCAGTGTTTAGGTTACAGAATCCATTTAATCTGCACAGTCACAGTATAAGTAGTGTTTAGGTGACAGAGTCCCTTTAATCTGCACAGTCACAGTATAAGCAGTGTTTAGGTGACAGAATCCATTTAATCTGTACAGTCACAGTATAAGCAGTGTTTAGCAGACAGAGTCCCTTTAATCTGCACAGTCATGGTATAAGCAGTGTTTAGCAGATAGAGTCCCTTTAATCTGCACAGTCACGGTATAAGCAGTGTTTAGGTGACAGAATCCCTTTAATCTGCACACTCACAGTATAAGAAGTGTTTAGGTGACAGGATCCCTTTAATCTGCACAGTCACAGTATAAGCAGTGTTTAGGTGACAGGATCCCTTTAATCTGTACAGTCACAGTATAAGCAGTGTTTAGGTGACAGAATCCCTTTAATCTGCACAGTCACAGTATAAGCAGTGTTTAGGTGACAGAATCCATTTAATCTGTACAGTCACAGTATAAGCAGTGTTTAGCAGACAGAGTCCCTTTAATCTGCACAGTCATGGTATAAGCAGTGTTTAGCAGATAGAGTCCCTTTAATCTGCACAGTCACGGTATAAGCAGTGTTTAGGTGACAGAATCCCTTTAATCTGCACACTCACAGTATAAGAAGTGTTTAGGTGACAGGATCCCTTTAATCTGCACAGTCACAGTATAAGCAGTGTTTAGGTGACAGGATCCCTTTAATCTGTACAGTCACAGTATAAGCAGTGTTTAGCAGACAGAGTCCCTTTAATCTGCACAGTCACGGTATAAGCAGTGTTTAGGTGACAGAGGCCCTTTAATCTGCACAGTCACAGTATAAGCAGTGTTTAGGTGACAGAATCCCTTTAATCTGTACAGTCACAGTATAAGCAGTGTTTAGGTGACAGAGGCCCTTTAATCTGTACAGTCACGGTATAAGCAGTGTGTAGGTGACAGAATCCCTTTAATCTGTACAGTCACGGTATAAGCAGTGTTTAGGTGACAGAATCCCTTTAATCTGCACAGTCACAGTATGAGCAGTGTTTAGGTGACAGAGTCCCTTTAATCTGTACAGTCACAGTATGAGCAGTGTTTAGGTGACAGAATCCCTTTAATCTGTACAGTCACAGTATAAGCAGTGTTTAGGTGACAGAGGCCCTTTAATCTGTACAGTCACAGTATAAGCAGTGTGTAGGTGACAGAATCCCTTTAATCTGTACAGTCACGGTATAAGCAGTGTTTAGGTGACAGAATCCCTTTAATCTGCACAGTCACAGTATAAGAAGTGTTTATGTGACAGGATCCCTTTAATCTGCACAGTCACAGTATAAGCAGTGTTTAGGTGACAGGATCCCTTTAATCTGCACAGTCACAGTATAAGAAGTGTTTAGGTGACAGGATCCCTTTAATCTGCACAGTCACGCCGGGAGTATTTGCAAGGCCGGGAAGGTGTTTTGTCAACGCATGTTTGTGGCGCCGAGAGGGTTTGTTTATTGTAATGTTCTTCGCCTGGATCCGCTGGATTGATTGGATTAAAATGGATTAGATTTGTACATTTGCTGCTGCATTTGAATATAATTTATATTTCAGTTTATAAATCAATGTACTTCCAGTTAGCAGGTCTTTACCCCAGTGGACCCCTCTCGCTTGTGCAATGGCGGATTTGGGTCACCATCGTTGCCTGAATTGTAACATGGCTTTCCGTTCGTACTCGCTCCTGGAGAAGCACAAGGAGAAGTTTTGCATTGGGAGCCACGTCGCAAATCCCACGACTCTTTCCTCCCACTACCTGCCGGCCCGAGGTGTTCCAAGAATGGCAGA
The DNA here is from genome assembly GCA_036172795.1 of Pelodytes ibericus. Lineage (NCBI taxonomy): Eukaryota > Metazoa > Chordata > Amphibia > Anura > Pelodytidae > Pelodytes > Pelodytes ibericus. Next base: position 2,423,899 of record CM069865.1, on the reverse strand, counting down.
GAGTCCGGATATCAGGGTAGGATGTGTACTAATGCATTAACTCAGCACTAGCAGCACATGCAGACTGCGTGTGCTTGTGTGACGTGGCTCTTGTATGTTTATATGTAAACAGGCGTGGGATAGCTGCCACGTGCAGATTGCTTGTGTGACGTGGCTCTTGTATGTTTATATGTAAAAAGGCGTGGGATAGCTACCACGTGCAGATTGCTTGTGTGACGTGGCTCTTGTATGTTTATATGTAAACAGGCGTGGGATAGCTGCACCATGCATATTGCTTGTGTGACGTGGCCCTTGTATGTTTATATGTAAAAAGGCGTGGGATAGCTGCCACGTGCAGATTGCTTGTGTGACGTGGCTCTTGTATGTTTATATGTAAAAAGGTGAGGGATAGCTGCCACGTGCAGATTGAGTGTGCTTGAGTAACGTGGCTCATGTATGTTTATTACACAGGCGTGGGATAGCTGCCACGTGCAGATTGTGTGGGCTTGCGTGACGTGGCTCATGTATGTTTATTACACAGGCGTGGGATAGCTGCCACGTGCAGATTGTGTGTGCTTGCATAACGTGGCTCATGTATGTTTATTTACACAGGCGTGGGATAGCTGCCACATGCATATTGTGTGTGCTTGAGTAACGTGGCTCATGTATGTTTATTTACACAGACGAGGGATAGCTGCCACGTGCAGATTGTGTGTGCTTGCGTAACGTGGCTCATGTATGTTTATTACACAGGCGAGGGATAGCTGCCACTTGCAGATTGTGTGTGCTTGCGTAACGTGGCTCATGTATGTTTATTACACAGGCGAGGGATAGCTTTGCACGTCTGCGAGTCAGAGAAAGCCTACTGAATGAGCGTGAGCAGCATGTGATGGCTGGTTATGGACCGGCTGCCAGTGTCTCAGAGAGCAGAGCTCTGAGAAGCCTGACTGACGAGGTGAGTGTAAACCATGCCCACGTGACGTGGGATATGTTTTAAGGGACGTTTCTGGGCAAAATTCTAAATGTGGCGCAGTCACCGTGGAAACCAATGGAATGTGGCGCAGTCACCGTGGAAACCAATGGAATGTGGCGCAGTCACCATGGAAACCAATGGAATGTGGAGCAGTCACCATGGAAACCAATGGAATGTGGAGCAGTCACCATGGAAACCAAAGGCATGTACTGCAGTCACCATGGAAACCAATGGAATGTGGAGCAGTCACCATGGAAACCAATGGAATGTGGCGCAGTCACCGTGGAAACCAATGGAATGTTCTGCAGTCACCATGGAAACCAATGGAATGTGGAGCAGTCACCATGGAAACCAAAGGCATGTACTGCAGTCACCATGGAAACCAATGGAATGTGGAGCAGTCACCATGGAAACCAAAGGCATGTACTGCAGTCACCATGGAAACCAATGGAATGTGGAGCAGTCACCATGGAAACCAATGGAATGTGGAGCAGTCACCATGGAAACCAATGGAATGTGGAGCAGTCACCATGGAAACCTATGGAATGTGGAGCAGTCACCATGGAAACCAAAGGCATGTACTGCAGTCACCATGGAAACCAATGGAATGTGGAGCAGTCACCATGGAAACCAATGGAATGTGGAGCAGTCACCATGGAAACCTATGGAATGTGGTGCAGTCACCATGGAAACCAATGGAATGTGGCGCAGTTACCATGGAAACCAATGGAATGTGGCGCAGTCACCATGGAAACCAATGGAATGTGGCGCAGTCACCATGGAAACCAATGGAATGTGGCGCAGTCACCGTGGAAACCAATGGAATGTGGCGCAGTCACCATGGGAACCAATGGAATGTGGTGCAGTCACCGTGGGAACTTCCTGCTGATTATATGATTTTTAAATACTTTATAAAATCTCGTCATACTAACGTGGATTATTACTGAACTTTGGCATTAAACACCTTCTTCTCTCTCTTTCCTAGTTTCACAAGCTGCGGAAGTCACTGGAGGTCTCTGTCCCAACCCTGAGATCCTTTCAGTTCCAGGTAAAATGGTGCATCCAATCCCAAAACAGGAGCGGCTGGAATCAGACCAGGCCTGTTTGGTTTATTATGAAGCCCTCTTTGGATATAAAGCTTCGCACACAGTGTACAATACGTGAGACTATATCACATGCCACATGTCATGCAATAAGCCCCTTATTTCACGGCTGTGGTATTCTGCTCGCTGAATTCATCATCACAGTATTAGATTCACCTGGATCTTCACCCTGTTTGCTTATTTTAGGAAGAGGCCAGCCCTCAGTGGGACAGAGAGTACCACGAACGCATGCATGAAATGGCAGAGGCCCATGAGCGACATATTGCAGACATACAGGCTCGAAACCAAACCCTGGAGATTCAGAGAGAAGGTAAGTATTGGGTGAATACTGACACCCCTCCACGAAATCAACCAATCAGAAAGGGAACCGTGGGTGGGCCGGTCACCAAATAATCATTTCAGTGCAATTAATGCCGTTTCTTTATCGGTTTAGTATGTAACGCCAGTGTAGGTTCCCTGTCCATTGGTTATTACATCATAGATTTGCGCCAGGTTATTCAGCGAGCGCAGTCTGTGTTAATACTTCCACACTCTGTATCTTCCTGCTCAGAGATTCGTCAGCGCCTTTCAGATTTCGCCAACGCAGGAACCTCGACCAATCACATTGAACAGATGCTTCTAGAGCTCAAAGCTCAAGAGGAGAAGAACCAACTGGCTCTGGACGACTTACGAGACCAAGTTGGACTCATCCAATCAGAAAGCAGGTATTTCCTGCAACCTATCGCTGCTTCTCATACTGACGATATAGTTACAACGCATCACAAAATACCACGTGGGGTGAATTTTGGTGGCAAATCGTACTGGATATTTTAATCCTAATTGTTTCACAGAATAGATTGTGATTTATTGCTGATAAATGATACTGATCACCGCTAATCATACAATGTGTTGTGAATGCTTTTATTATTAATAACTGTGCATTAAAGCAGAATTATAACCTAACAGACCTAATTCTCTGATACAGAAATAAAAGTGATAAAGTAAGCCAGCCCCCCGGCACTCCCGTGAAGAAGGAGAAGCAGCCCCTGCAATTTATATCTTTTCCTGCCCGGGGGAGTCTCCTCTCCTCAGAAATCAGGTACATGAAAATGCCATGTAAGTTCCAGACAGGACAGAGGTGATGGAGAAGCAGCCGCAGTGTATTCGTTACTCAGATCTGTCTGTCCAGGGAGGAAGCTGCCATTTTCCTCATCCTTTTGGTCAGTTTATATCTTATCTGACCATTGGAAGAAGCGGCCAGTCTGCCTGTATGGTCCCAGCCATTAAATCCTTATTAAACCCCAGACTTTCCCTGAGATCCCAAAAATGCACATTTACATTCACCGTGAAATTCCCTTTAATGCTCATATTTAATTTGTCCTCAGTGCTTTGCAATTGGCCTACGTCCAGAGCGGAGGAAGTGACCCGTCCGTCCTGGCGCAGATGCGGGATCTGCAGTCTGAAGCAATGGCATTTGAAGGAATGGTCCTCAAACAGGAGCGGAAAGAGAAGAAAAAGAGAAGTATGTGCTCCTTACTGAAAGGGATTCTGGGACTTGTCACTGTGTCTGTAGCAGGCCCCCTTACATGCAGAGCTCACTCAGTATCATGTTATATCAGTACAGGTGTCAGAGGAAGAAGATTCACTTGCTGTACATGTTTGATGTGTGGCTAGCTCGCGTGTTTGATGTGTGGCTGGCTCGCAGGCTTGATGGTTGGCTAGCTCGCGTGTTGATGTGTGGCTTGCTAGTGTTTTTGAGCATAGCTGGCCCACGGAGTTGATGCGTGGCTGGCTCACGTGTTTAATGCATGACCGGCTCGCGTGCTTGGTGTGTGACTGGCTCACGTGTTTGGTGCATGGCTGGCTCACGTGTTTGGTGCCTGGCTGGCTCGCGTGTTTGGTGCATGGCTGGCTCGCGTGTTTGGTGCATGGCTGGCTCAAGTGTTTGGTGTGTGGCTATCTAGCCTGTTTGGAGCGTTGCTGGCTTGTGTGTTTAATGCATGGCTGGCTTGTGTGCTTGATGTGTGGCTGGCTTGTGTGTTTAATGTATGGCTGGCTTGCGTGTTTTGTGCGTGGCTGGCTTGCATGTTTAATGCATGACTGTCTCGCGTGCTTGGTGCGTGGCTGGCTTGCGTGCTTGGTGCGTGGCTCGATAGCGTGTTTAATGCATGGCTGGATAGCGTGCTTGGTGCGTGGCTGGATAGCGTGTTTAATGCATGGCTGGATATGGTGCTTGGTGCGTGGCTGGCTCGCGTGCTTGTTGCTTGGTGCGTGGCTGGATAGCGTGCTTGGTGCGTGGCTGGATAGCGTGCTTGGTGCGTGGCTGGATAGCGTGATTAATGCGTGGCTGGCTCTCGTGCGTGGCTGGATAGCGTGCTTGGTGCGTGGCTGGATAGCGTGATTAATGCGTGGCTGGCTCTCGTGCGTGGCTGGATAGCGTGCTTGGTGCGTGGCTGGCTCGCGTGCTTGGTACGTGGCTGGCTCGTGTCTGTGATGCACACACTTGTCATTTAGACACATGATGGGATATTTTTGCAGGAAGTGAAGGAGTGCCACGAGTATTAGACGTGGAGTTAATGGCCGTGGAACTAGAAAATCAGCGTCTAGAAGAGGAAATCTTTAACGTGAAGCTGCAGAGAGGCAGGAAAAAGACGGATAATGGTAAGTCAGAGATAATGAACACCGGCTCGTCACTCAGTTACTGATAAAGACAAAAACTATTCCTGCCGTTAGCATCTGTCTGTCTGTCTGAGTGTCTGTCTGTCTGTATGAGTGTCTGTCTGTATGTCTGTCTGTCTATCTGAGTGTCTGTCTGTATGAGTGTCTGTCTGTCTATCTGAGTGTCTGTCTGTCTATCTGAGTGCCTGTCTGTCTATCTGAGTGTCTGTCTGTCTGTATGAGTGTCTGTCTGTCTGTATGAGTGTCTGTCTGTCTATCTGAGTGTCTGTCTGAGTGTCTGTCTGTATGTCTGTCTGTCTATCTAAGTGTCTGTATGAGTGTCTGTCTGTCTATCTGAGTGTCTGTCTGTCTGTCTGTATGAGTGTCTGTCTGTCTATCTGAGTGTCTGTCTGTCTGTATGAGTGTCTGTCTGTCTATCTGTATGAGTGTCTGTCTGTCTGTATGAGTGTCTGTCTGTCTGTCTAAGTGTCTGTCTGTCTGCCTTCTATCTGAGTGTCTGTCTGTCTGTCTGTCTGAGTGTCTGTCTGTCTGTCTGAGTGTCTGTCTGTCTGTCTTCTATCTGAGTGTCTGTCTGTCTGTATGAGTGTCTGTCTGTCTGCCTTCTATCTGAGTGTCTGTCTGTCTGTATGAGTGTCTGTCTGAGTGTCTGTCTGTCTGAGTGTCTGTCTGTCTGTCTGTCTGTCTATCTGAGTGTCTGTCTGTCTGTATGAGTGTCTGTCTGTCTGTATGAGTGTCTGTATGAGTGTCTGTCTGTCTGTATGAGTGTCTCTCCAGCCAGGGATTCTCTATACCACTCTCTGCCCATGTCATACAGGCCTCCACTACACAGTGTGTATCTGTATTATATATAGAGATATTATATTTGGCCCATTCATTTAATCAGACAATGTATGAGCCATGATGCTGCCCTAGAAAGAATCAGTGCAGATAGAGATCTTCATTTTCACTAGCTGCCCTCTGTAAGGAGCATGTGAACCCCGACAGACCCCAATCAGGCGTGTGGGGCGAGCCCCCCGCTCTGATTGTCAGACATGGCGCTGTGAAGATGCTCCTCACCGGGGCAAAAGACTTGTAACTTTCCCTTCTTTAAGATAAAAGGATCATTAATGTTTTTGCTGCACAGAAGCAAGATACGGACATTTAACCTCCAATATGTTTGGATTAAAGTCATTTGATTACGATCAACAAAATCAATACAAAAACCACAAAATCCATCCACAGACGGCCTCTAGTTTATAGCATTAAATTAAAGATGTCCTTATCTTGTTTCAGGCTTCCTTCCTCTGCCTCCTTTTTAATGGACACCAGCAGGCAGAAGAGGTGACAGGACCCCCCATTGCATCCGAAGCCTTGTGCCCCTCACACAACCTCTTCTCTCTGAAGAACATTCTATTTGTATTAATGACATTTATTTAATCAGTAAAATATTTTTTATCTCTTGGCTGAAAATCAGAAATTTAAACCAAATAAATCCTGGAATTCAGTGTGACAAAAACCCTTTGGATCTGCCAGTTATACACGACTGCTTGAGTGTGCAAATCATTCACGTGATAAGATTTCATTTACACTGCTGAATGATTTCTTTTTGGGGGTGCCCACTTCTCACGTGTTTTATTGAGGTGAGAAATACCCACGCATGTGTGTGTAGGATTACCACTGCACAATGAATTAAATAGATACTACACTGTTCATACAATTCCTGCAATAACAGAGAGGACAGAGATTTCAGTTTTGAAATTGTCACTGCCATCTGCAAAGGGGTCTGTAACAGAAGAAAATTATTGTTCCAATTTGTAATTAGTAATATTCATTTTGAAATGTTCCTTTGTGTCATTCTTGATCAACTTTGCAATAAATTCCCTTTATTTTATAAGGTAATATATTTCTGTGTCTACATGTTTGTGTAACGTCTGGTTCTCTGAGGTCATTTTACCAGTTGCTGCCATATCGCCTTTAACCTAAATATCTAGCAGGGCAAGATTATTGCAGCATGATTACACCTAGGAAAGAGCAGATCTGGATTTCACATAGATGCATTTCTCTAGAGCTCGCCTGTTTTTGGGGGGCACTGAATCTTAAGTTTGGTTTTGATTTTTAGTTGTGTGCCCGGTAAAAGATTTATAGGAATATAAAATATGTGTAATCACAAAACATATATATATAACTAGCTTTAATCAGCGGCCCTGTCCCACACACCACGCACTAAAACACGAGTGCATTCTGGGTAATGAATGCTGAAAAGATCTGTGATTTTATTCTTTATTTATTTTAAAAGAAATGTAATTTAACTGCTGTTACTGCACATGCCCAGTGTGAGGGGACCCGTTCAACTGCACTGATCCTCTTGCAATGTAAAAATGTAAACACAAGCAAATGTAAACACACAAAAGCTGCAGGAGGAAACACTGAAAGAGATTCCCATGGATCTCTGACATGTATTTGTATGGAAAAAAACAAACCTTTACAATGTACGGGTTAAACAGTATTAGTTACACCAAAGTCATTTGCAGATTCTTTTAACCAACGATCTGAAAATAAGAGGAATCACAAAGCCTTCTTCCGACCCATCTGTAAATTGGAGCAATCAGTTGTTTGCTAGGTAGAGATTATACTGTTCATATTTTAATGTATAACATTAGATACTATGTATATATTGCTCGAAAAATACCATTAATACTGCATTATCCAGTACAGCCAGCAGGGTTTAAACATGATGTCTTCATTATATATATATATATATATAGACAACCAACATGGAACAAAATACACACTCACGGGAAGTTTGCTCTACTAAGTCCTGTGAGTGCGTGTTTTTCCCATGTTGGATGTCTACATAGCATGAGCGGGCTGAGTTATTCATGTCATTTTGGATAAGCTGAGTGTACTTTCTTTGGATTGTTATATATATATATATACACATAGTGTTTGAGTCACTTTACACTAATATAGTATTATATATAAGCAAATCTAATTTGATATGTTTATATATATATATATATATATATAAACATATCAAATTAGATTTGCTTATATATAATACTATATTACTCTGATTAGTTATATAGGGTTTGATTAGGATGATACAATATATATATATAGTTTGAGTCACACTTGGCACTAGCCTTGCGATCTTCCCTAGAGTTAAATTCCTTGCCCTGTATATGATCTCCTGTGTCTGACACACACACGCCTTGTAGGTATATAAATACTATGCTCCCTTGGTAAGTAATCCAGTATTTATTATTGTATAAGAGAGGAAGGTTACCGTGGTGATGGTACCCTGTCATTGCCGTGGTAACATATAAACATTCCAGTAGTATCATGTGGATTGGCTGTGCTGATGATACAGTCATGGAGCATCTTCCAGTCTCTCACGGTCCCAGCTTCTGTTTCCCTACAGGGGAGATGGTCGAAATGCAGAGGGAACATCTCCAGCAAATGACTCATCTTCAATCTGAGATGGAAATGCTGAGACGTGATGTGAGCAGGATGCCCCCGCGGCCCCTCCACGGACCCCCACCTTTCCAGCCTCCACCCATGGCGCCACCACCCATGCAACTCCCCGGGAGACCAGAACCTGCTGTGTTAACGGGTGGGCTGGTGAGTATCCTCATGTCTTACATAGAATAGAAACCGCAGTAAATTCATATTAATCAGATGTGTCTGCGAGGAATGTGCACCACCACTCAGAGGACTGGGACCAGCTAGAAATGTCCAAAATGAGATGTAAAATGAGTAGGAAACACAGTCAGACGCTGACCAGGCTACAAATGATGATTTATATTCTAAAGAAGAGACGTTTTACTATAGTATAATAGCTATATATATATTCCATTAGAAATCAGCCCTTTCCAGCTACAATAGTCAATTACACCAGTAACGATGTCTACACTGGATTTATTATACATCGGATGTTATTTAATGGGCATAACTTGCTTTTCTTTAACAAATTAACATTTCTTATAATAAACACAACCAGGGGCGTTGCTAGGTCTTCCGATGATCTGGGGCTAGAGCCCAGATGAGCTCGGTCACACACACTGCGTCTCTCTCTCACACACAGTCTCTCTCTCTCTCTCACACACATACCGTCTCTCTCTCACACACAGTCTCTCTCTCTCTCACACATACCGTCTCTCTCTCACACGCACCGTCTCTCTCTCACACATACTGTCTCTCTCTCACACGCACCGTCTCTCTCTCACACATACCGTCTCTCTCTCACACATACCGTCTCTCTCTCACACATACCGTCTCTCTCTCACACATACCGTCTCTCTCTCACACATACCGTCTCTCTCTCACGCACTCCTTCTCTCTCTCACGCACCGTCTCTCTCTCTCACACACACACACCGTCTCTCTCTCACACACTCACACTGTCTCTCTCTCTCACACACACCGTCTCTCTCTCACACACACACTGTCTCTCTCTCTCACACACACACTGTCTCTCTCTCTCACACACACACTGTCTCTCTCACACACACCGTCTCTCTCTCTCACACACACCGTCTCTCTCTCGCACACACCATCTCTCTCTCTTGCACACACAGTCTCTCTCTCTCTCGCACACACAGTCTCTCCCTCTCTCGCACACACTGTCTCTCCCTCCCTCGCACACACTGTCTCTCTCTCTCACACACAGACACCCTGAGACACACTCACACAAACACCCTGACACACACACCTAGACATCCTGACACACATTGAGACTCCCAGACACACACATTGAGACACCCACACGCACACATTGAGACACCCACACGCACACATTGAGACACCCACACACACACATTGAGACACTGACACCCACACACATTGAGACACCCAGACACACACATTGAAACACACACACTGAGTCACTCAGACACACACGGACACACACTGAGACATCCAAACACACACTTACACACATTGAGACACCCAGACACACACCGAGACACCCAGACACACACACTTACACACATCGAGACACCCAGACACACACATCGAGACACCCAGACACACACATTGAGACACCCACACACACTGAGACATCCAAACACACACACACATTGAGGCACCCAGACACACACTGAGACACATAGACACACACACTTACACACATCGAGACACCCAGACACACACACTTACACACATCGAGACACCCAGACACACACATTGAGACACCCACACACACTGAGACGACTAAACACACACACACATTGAGGCACCCAGACACACACTGAGACACATAGACACACACACTTACACACATCGAGACACCCAGACAGCTCATACAGCGCGACGGGGGCGGAGCTTGCACCCGTCGCGCTGTGTTCTGTATGGCCAGGAGGTGCGGTCACGGCAGGCACTTGCCTGTGGGCCACATCTCGAGGAGGAGAGGCTAGGGAGAGAGCTCCCCATAGCAGCCTCTCCTTCCGAGTTGCCCTCACCCCCGCGTGAGGTTAATCCTCCAATTCTGGGACCATGTCCCAGACGGAGGAAAGCTCACCGGGGGATTATTTTTTTTTTTTTTATAATTATAGCCCTGGAGTCTCGGGGCTAAAGAATACTTTAGCCCCAGAGTCTCCATTCGGGGCTTTGAAGGGGGGACTCGGGGCTATAGCGCTATGTGATATAGTCCACCAGACTAATGACCGGTATTGTGCTGCGTGGTATAGTCCACCAGACTAATGACCGGTATTGTGCTATTTGTATAGTCCACCAGACTAATGACCGGTATTGTGCTATTTGTATAGTCCACCAGACTAATGACCGGTATTGTGCTGCGTGGTATAGTCCACCAGACTAATGACCGGTATTGTGCTCTGTGGTATAGTCCACCAGACTAATGACCGGTATTGTGCTCTGTGGTATAGTCCACCAGACTAATGACCGGTATTGTGCTATTTGGTATAGTCCACCAGACTAATGACCGGTATTGTGCTCTGTGGTATAGTCCACCAGACTAATGACCGGTATTGTGCTCTGTGGTATAGTCCACCAGACTAATGACCGGTATTGTGCTCTGTGGTATAGTCCACCAGACTAATGACCGGTATTGTGCTCTGTGGTATAGTCCACCAGACTAATGACCGGTATTGTGCTCTGTGGTATAGTCCACCAGACTAATGACCGGTATTGTGCTGCGTGGTATAGTCCACCAGACTAATGACCGGTATTGTGCTCTGATCTCTCCCTCCGGTACAGGAATCAATGCAGTCCTCCAGCCTCACAGCAAACAGACACATCATGCAGCCTCTTGATGCCCTGGGACCAGCACCTTATGATCCGGTGTAAGTTATGATATCAGCCGGAGATATAGACTGTGATAATTACAATAAGGAAACTCCACCTCTTTACGGGAAGATAATGAACACATGCAGACACGTGAATATTCGCAGTGCTCATGTATGTGAATAGTGACTAACCCGAACTTGCCATAAATACGGCCCATGCACAGTGCACTGTCAGACAATCTAAATGTGAGTAAATGAGCTCCAGACAGCCGGCTCAATGCGCCAACGTAACTCCGCCCCTTTAGGATCCGCCATATGTGACATATAAAGCTGACCAGTATGCTAACCTCAGGCTCTGTCCCTCTCTCTCCTCCCAGGTCTGGGTTTGTCATTTTCTATGACTTCCTTCTGGGGTTGGAGCCTACGTTTCAGAAGGTGCGTCTGCTTAGTGGCCTGTACAGTAATGGCCACAGCATGGGACAAACGTCTTCCCTGCCAGACGTGCCCTGCGAGATGTGGCAGACCCCACAGCACCTGGCAAATGCCCCCAGAGGAAACATTGCCATATTATCTGCAAAGCAGCCGATACCCAGGTACTGTCTGAAGTGCCTCCCGTATTACTGTATATCAGTACTCCTGCGCCTCAGCATCATTACACTAATCCTGCGCCTCAGCATCATCACACTAATCCTGCGCCTCGGCATCATCACACTAATCCTGCGCCCTGGCATCATCACACTAATCCTGCGCGCCTCGGCATCATCACACTAATCCTGCGCGCCTCGGCATCATCACACTAATCCTGCGCACCTCGGCATCATCACACTAATCCTGCGCCTCGGCATCATTACACTAATCCTGCGCCCTGGCATCATCACACTAATCCTGCTCGCCTCGGCATCATCACACTAATCCTGCGCCTCGGCATCATCACACTAATCCTGCGCCTCGGCATCATCACACTAATCCTGCGCGCCTCCACATCATCACACTAATCCTGCGCCTCGGCATCATCACACTAATCCTGCGCGCCTCCACATCATCACACTAATCCTGCGCCTCGGCATCATCACACTAATCCTGCGCGCCTCGGCATCATCACACTAATCCTGCGCGCCTCGGCATCATCACACTAATCCTGCGCGCCTCGGCATCATCACACTAATCCTGCGCCTCGGCATCATCACACTAATCCTGCGCGCCTCGGCATCATCACACTAATCCTGCGCCTCGGCATCATTACACTAATCCTGCGCCCTGGCATCATCACACTAATCCTGCTCGCCTCGGCATCATCACACTAATCCTGCGCCTCGGCATCATCACACTAATCCTGCGCGCCTCCACATCATCACACTAATCCTGCGCCTCGGCATCATCACACTAATCCTGCGCGCCTCGGCATCATCACACTAATCCTGCGCCTCGGAATCATCACACTAATCCTGCGCCTCGGAATCATCACACTAATCCTGCGCGCCTCCACATCATCACACTAATCCTGCGCCTCGGCATCATCACACTAATCCTGCGCGCCTCGGCATCATCACACTAATCCTGCGCCTCGGCATCATCACACTAATCCTGCGCCTCGGAATCATCACACTAATCCTGCACGCCTCCGCATCATCACACTAATCCTGCGCCTCGGCATCATCACACTAATCCTGCGCGCCTCTGCATTATAACACAAATCCTGCGCCTCGGCATCATCACACTAATCCTGCACGCCTCGGCATCATCACACTAATCCTGCGCCCTGGCATCATCACACTAATCCTGCGCGCCTCGGCATCATCACACTAATCCTGCGCGCCTCCACATCATCACACTAATCCTGCGCAACTCCACATCATCACACTTATCATGCGCAACTCCACATCATCACACTAATCCTGCGCGCCTCCACATCATCACACTTATCCTGCGCAACTCCACATCATCACACTAATCCTGCGCGCCTCCACATCATCACACTAATCCTACACGCCTCCACATCATCACACTAATCCTGCGCGCCTCCGCATCATCACACTAATCCTGCGCAACTCCACATCATCACACTAATCCTGCGCGCCTCCGCATCATCACACTAATCCTGCGCAACTCCACATCATCACACTAATCCTGCGCGCCTCCGCATCATCACACTAATCCTGCGCGCCTCCGCATCATCACACTAATCCCTCGCCTCCACATCATCACACTAATCCTGCGCCTCGGCATCATCACACTAATCCTGCGCGCCTCCACATCATCACACTAATGATGGCGTGCAGGATTAGTGTGATGATGTGCTCTCCCATCGGCAAGTTCCAGCCGGGGGGTCTCACGTTCTCTCTGTATTTAGGGTGGGGGTCTCACATTCTCTCTGTATTCAGGGTCTGGCTCTCCCATCACCCAGTCCCAACCAGGGGTCTCACATTCTCTCTGTATTCAGGGTCTGGCTCTCCCATCACCCAGTCCCAACCAGGGGTCTCACATTCTCTCTGTATTCAGGGTCTGGCTTTCCCAGTCCCAGCCGGGGGTCTCACATTCTCTCTGTATTCAGGGTCTGGCTTTCCCAGTCCCAGCCGGGGGTCTCACATTCTCTCTGTATTCAGGGTCTGGCTCTCCCAGTCCCAGCCGGGGGTCTCACATTCTCTCTGTATTCAGGGTCTGGCTCTTTCGGTCCCAGCTGGGGGTCTCACATTCTCTCTGTATTCAGGGTCTGGCTCTCCCAGTCCCAGCCGGGGGTCTCACATTCTCTCTGTATTCAGGGTCTGGCTCTTTCGGTCCCAGCTGGGGGTCTCACATTCTCTCTGTATTCAGGGTCTGGCTCTCCCGGTCCCAGCCGGGGGTCTCACATTCTCTCTGTATTCAGGGTCTGGCTCTTTCGGTCCCAGTTCGGGGTCTCACATTCTCTCTGTATTCAGGGTTCGCCCCGGTACTTCCATTGCTCTGGTTATGGAGCTGCAAGCGTCTGGACAATTCAACCCATATGGCCAGGAAGTCCAACACGTCTCCTCCTTCGGGTGGGCAAAGCTGGACCTGTTTGACCAATACAACCAAGTGCTGAGTGGCCGTTGGAAGCTCCCGGTGAGAGCCCTCCCACTGCGTCCTGGACTCAGCACAGGACAACTAAACACTGTCCCTCAGGTAACGTATTACTGCCCTTACTCTCTCAATGTACTAAATGTAAACATGTTGGGAGGAGAAATGGGCTGCAAATAGCGCTCACTGAAACCTGTTCATCTTCAGCTGCGGAATAAGAATGAATTTCAGCTCTGAGTCGAGATAAATCCAAGTAACATCGGAGGAATGAAAATACCTGAAGTTCAAGCTACAGGAAGCCCCTCCCCCTCCCCTCCCCCCGACATCACAGCCAATCCCAAACCGATATCTCCCGATCCTGATTGGCTGAAATGATGTGTAGCCTCCTTCCTCTCTATAGACTTCCCAATATGGCCAAATTCATCCCCTAGAAGTGGAATAAAATATAAAATATTATTACAATTTTAAAATACTTATATGAATGTGAACATTCTATTAATAAGTAAAATATTAATATATTATAATTATATAGAAACATTTTTGTGTTTAAAATATATTTACTTTAACCCTTCAACACTTTTCTATTCAATTTCCCAAATACAATCTGAGAATTTCATGAATGTTTCTGAATTTGAGCAAAAAATCAATGTTTTTCATACTGAAAATGTCCCAATCCGATGCTTCGGTTTCCGACTCGGACCAGGATTCTGGATACTGAACCCATTTCAAGCCAGATTGGGCTCTGTATTAGGTAGTATGGCGTGTGTAAATATCATATAATATAATTATAATATATAATATAACAGAACAATGCACACTAAATAAAAACACAGGCGCCAACAGGGAAAATAACGCAGAACATTTCACAAACTGATCCATATTCATGTTTTACTTATTTTCTTTCTCCTGTGCACTGGTGCCTGATGCCCTGTATGTACTACCTCTCACAATGACTCCGCAGGCTGGCAAAGCAGAGCTTTATCTCCGTGTTATGAATGCCAGAGATGCTGAGCTCCAGACGCTGGCAGAGATAGACCCCCGTGGTGCTCCGCTGTACCAGTATCCTCCCTCGGTGAGCATCCAGGATATTCAGAAACACATGCAGCCTTATTAATGAAAGAGGGATCTGCAGGGAATTGACAAGGGAAATGCAAACATAAGGCAAAGATAGCAGACTTTGACGTACAGCTGAAGTTGCAGTCCCCTCTTCCCTGAGTAACCCCCTAATGAAAGCTGTATGTTATCAGAGACTCACCTCTTATTCCCTCTGTCTTCTCACAGACGTCTGGTTCAACTGCTGCCGTCACGGAACATCCGCCTCACCAGCCAGCTTTCCAGCACTCTCCCAACGCATTTCACCTGTCCCTTGGTCCATACACAGACTATGTTGACCCACCTCCTATTCAGGACTATCCAAACCAACAGAAAGACAGCCTGAGGTGAGATCAAGGCTCACACACTCCAATCATTTGTAAGCAGACCGGAGTAAACCTGACCTGTTTCTTAATTGATACACGCTCTGTGCTGCGTCATACTATAATTACGTAAAGCACAGGGAGTGAATTAGAGGTCATGTGTGACACATATAATTTGCATGTTATCACGCGATCACATGGCAGGAAACCCGCCCATCGGGTCCAGGAGCGCTGCGTCGGGTGCGAGGCCGGGTCCTGGATCTGTTCCAGACGGAGCGCACTGCCGGCTAGACTACATGACGAGTTAACGTCTTAGTGATGATAATGTAAATATAGCGACAGAAACCGATGAGCTGAAATCAGCCCCCAAACAGTTACATCACCCCTAGCACAATGCTTAGGGTGCCAATACTGGGCGCTATGGAACATCAAAGTCACGATTTGTGGCTGGACGTTTGGGCGCATATTCCTTTCAGCCACCATATTGGTGGGTTTGGCGGCCATGTTGGAGGAGGATAAAGATCTTTCAGGTAAATACATTCATTAAATGTTTCTACCTACCTGATGGTTAGCTGATCATCAATGTTAATTTAACTGATATCCTAGCTTGTATAATTCTGCAGGTTTCTGACATGTCTATAGGTGGCTCTTTCTTTAGCACAGATTATGGGACCCATCTAGCTTGTATCCTACATGTCAGAGAGAGCAGGGATGGCAAACCAGCTAGTATTCACTGCCACTGAGCAGAATTCATTAATGGACGCCCTCCAGGACAGACATCACTCCATACATGCTGGACTGTGTTTGAGTTGGGGGGCCTGTACTCCCCTAGTCTTGGGTGTTGGCTTTTTACTATTCTCCCCACTGGGATATTGATCTGCACCCCAATCCATCCCATATATATGTGTACATGTGTTCTCTTATAGAAACTGAGCATACGTTGAAGAATTCCGGTCTCTTTAATCTATCAGAAAGATTCCTCCAATGATTCTCCAGTCTTCAAAGGATCCTGAAACCTGTGCTGTTTGGGGTATTCATGGACCAGTCCTGGTCTCGGGTTTAGTGAATTACGGCCTAGAAATCTGACATGACATCATCATCGGCGATGGAATTATTATCTGCTTTATTGTCTTACTAAAATCTATATAACGTACTGGGGACACATGGGGCCAATGAACCTGTGATCATATTTGCCCCGTTATGTAGCGCTGTAAACACTGCTTTAACCTGTGCTTATTAGTTTTACTTCTTTACTATTTTTTAATAAAATCAAGTAGAAGATTTCTAACAAACCTGTGGTTCATGTGATTTTTCCCTGTGGTTCATGTGATTTTTCCTGTGGCTGGAAGGGTTTCTTGCATCATTTTCTCTGCAGAGTGGAATGTTGGAAGTAGTCAGGTGACAGGTCAGCTGAGACAATTCCCGGTTCTGATTGGCTGCTAGTAGCATCTTTTTACTAAGGAAGGTGTGCAATTCCAAGATGGCCACTTCCTCACTGATACCAGTCGTATCTTCACATGTAAATTACAACTAAACTTACCATAGTCTGGATAGAAAATATTATTGATCAGTTGGCAATATTGCTATAAACTTTATATATAACGATTTTCTTCAGATAATCAGTCCTCTTTATTTGTTTACAAAAGGGGAAGTTGTAATATATTAAATGCTTTCTAAAGCAAGTTTAAATATAAAGTGTTTGCACAAAACAC
Organism: Pelodytes ibericus; assembly: GCA_036172795.1. NCBI lineage: Eukaryota > Metazoa > Chordata > Amphibia > Anura > Pelodytidae > Pelodytes > Pelodytes ibericus. The sequence goes on along the minus strand of CM069865.1, from coordinate 2,406,803 downwards.
CTAATGTGAGCCTTTCTTTATTGATTAAAAACCCAGTGAACTTTTTAAAATAATTATTTGTTTCTGTTTTGTAGAAACGCGTCATGTTTGAAGCATTCCTCACTGCTCGTTCAGTAATACAAGATCATTTGAGATCCTCTCCCAGTGCAGGGGGATCTCACCAATTATCTTCTAACCCGTAAACAGCACATAATGCTGCCCTGTGCATTAATCCACAATCATCCCTACGGCTTTACTGGCTCTATAACCTGCTAATCTTTTTATAAAATTGGAATCCAAACCTGTGTTGTTTTTTTATGTGTAATATACACGTGTTGTATGACTTGTATGAGTGGGACTGTCGTGTTATTCTTGGGATTGTATGCTTTCTGCTTCCAGTGATTTACAGACTGGTGTAAATATCTTTACCAGTCACATAACAAGTTAAAAGATGACATCATTAGTCCTTTTGGGGTCTGGTTTCATGTTTGGACTGAATGTTGCTCATATTCTGAACCTTAATATTGAATAAATAATATTGTAATATAAAGCCATCTTAAAGGGACACTAAACGTTTTTTTTCCCACTTGTGCATCTCATATAGAAGCGCAAGTGAAATGTAAGTGTTTCCTGTTGTGAGGATTATCTGCTAGGTACGTTTGATAGTACACGCCAGTTTATCCTCTATGTTTCCATAGGAAGCAGACAGCCGTCTGGTCAGCGACCAGCTCGCTCTGCTAGGGTAGCCCTTAACTAGATCCCCCTGTTGATGCCATGCATAAACAAGGGTCTCTCGCTGCGCTAGCATCGAGAGACCCTCGCATTCGGTTGTCAGAGCTGGCCGAGCCCCGGCTCTGATTGGCTGTGCGCGTACCCTTGAAGGATTAAACAAGTTGCAATGTCCCTAAGCAATAACAGCTTTGATCTCTCGTCTGTCACTGGGGAGGGGACAGCTGGATTGATGTCAGATTGGAGGACATTAAATTGGTTAAACAATGATCATTTCAGAGACATCATTACACATTGAGGGCCATTAGAGCAGGATGTTTGGCTGGCTGCCCATTCTTAGTGCCAGACTTTCTGTGCCCACATACGGGAGGGTTTTTCAAAGGACACTATAAATGAAGTTCTGTTTTATTGAGAGATTAAATCTAGTGTAGATATTTTAAATAGAAAATTTTAATTAAAGAATATAAATAAAGCTTATTGAGCCCTCCTTGCTCTGTATAGCTCTATCATGGGGCAGACATGTTGTTTAGAATCTTTGCTCTGTATAGCTCTATCAGGGGTGGACATGTTTAGAATCTTAGCTCTGTATAGGCTCTATCAGGGGACGGACATATTGTTTAGAATCTTTGCTCTGTATAGCTCTATCAGGGTTGCGGGCATGTTGTTTAGAATCTTTGCTCTGTATAGCTCTATCAGGGGGCGGACATGTTGTTTAGAATCTTTGCTCTGTATAGCTCTATCAGGGGGCGGACATGTTGCTTAGAATCTTTGCTCTGTATAGCTCTATCAGGGGGGGGGGGGACATGTTTAGAATCTTTGCTCTGTATAGCTCTATCAGGGGGCGGACATGTTTAGAATCTTTGCTCTGTATAGCTCTATCAGGGGGTGGACATGTTGTTTAGAATCTTGGGTCTGATCTTCCTTCATCTGACCCAACATGTCCGCCCCCTGATAGAGCTATACAGAGCAAAGATTCTAAAGGGCTCAATAAGTTTTATTTATATTCTTTAATTAAAATGTTCTATTTAAAATGTTTATACTAGATGCAATCTCTCAATTAAACAGAACTTAATTTATAGTGTCCTTTAAAAAACCCTCCTGTATGTGGGCAGAGCAAAGATGGCTCAATAAGGTATTTTATTTCTGTTTTTTCATGAAAGCATTTTATTCTCTATTCCCTCTTTAAGGAATAAAGCCCTATATAAGTTGACACATTTTATTAGCCATTGTTAGGTTTCTAGTAAACGGTCAGCTATTTAATACCTCTCCCAAACCATATTATTTATTGAGATTCTGGCTGCTGATAGTATTTTTTTGGCTTCTATTGTTTAATAATGAAATTATCCGATGGGTTTCCCTGTCTGTGTCTCTCAGAGCAAATAAACCAGACCCAGCGAGGACGGCGTCTAATCCAGAGAGCTCGCTGAATGCAGTGAGTGTCCTTATAGACAGAATAAAAGACGCTCCTCTAGGAGATGGTACACTCAGACTAACAGGATATCACATGAGAACGGGACAGGTATGTGTCACGCATGATCCAGTTATTGGCAGATACATTATATTAATCACATTCAATTCTTACAGCAAAGCTGCAGTCACGGGGAGGACACTGGAATTATTAATATACAGACATGATGCATGTATAATAAAGGATAATGTTATATTACTTGCGCCATCCACGTAAGGCACAGAGGAGTCGCACCTGCCAATAAAAAACTTGTGGGGTATAACGCCAGTGCCTGAGATTAGACTATTCGCAGCGCTCATTGTGCACGGTTCTACCCAAGAATAAATAGTGTCTGAAAACTGGAGGAATATTAACTCCTAACCCAAGTCAGACGAGCGGCGCTAAAAACTAGCAATGGGCGTTCCCTGGACTCCATATCATCCTGGGCATCGTGTTCCCTCTCCTCTCCTATCATATCTTCCTGCGCATCGGATTCCCTCTCCTATCATATCTTCCTGCGCATCGGATTCCCTCTCCTCTCCTATCATATCTTCCTGGGCATCGGATTCCCTCTCCTCTGCTATCATATCTTCCTGGGCATCGGATTCCCTCTCCTCTGCTATCATATCTTCCTGGGCATCGGATTCCCTCTCCTCTGCTATCATATCTTCCTGGGCATCGGATTCCCTCTCCACTCCTATCATATCTTCCTGGGCATCGGATTCCCTCTCCTCTGCTATCATATCTTCCTGGGCATCGGATTCCCTCTCCTATCATATCTTCCTGGGCATCGGATTCCCTCTCCTCTCCTATCATATCTTCCTGGGCATCGGATTCCCTCTCCTCTCCTCTCCTATCTTCCTGGGCATCGGATTCCCTCTCCTATCATATCTTCCTGGGCATCGGATTCCCTCTCCTATCATATCTTCCTGGGCATCGGATTCCCTCTCCTCTCCTATCATATCTTCCTGGGCATCGGATTCCCTCTCCTATCATATCTTCCTGGGCATCGGATTCCCTCTCCTATCATATCTTCCTGGGCATCGGATTCCCTCTCCTCTCATATCTTCCTGGGCATCGGATTCCCTCTCCTCTCATATCTTCCTGGGCATCAGATTCCCTCTCCTATCAGATCTTCCTGGGCATCGGATTCCCTCTCCTATCATATCTTCCTGGGCATCGGATTCCCTCTCCTCTCCTATCATATCTTCCTGGGCATCGGATTCCCTCTCCTATCATATCTTCCTGGGCATCGGATTCCCTCTCCTCTCATATCTTCCTGGGCATCGGATTCCCTCTCCTCTCCTATCATATCTTCCTGGGCATCGGATTCCCTCTCCTCTCCTATCATATCTTCCTGGGCATCGGATTCCCTCTCCTCTCCTATCATATCTTCCTGGGCATCGGATTCCCTCTCCTCTCCTATCATATCTTCCTGGGCATCGGATTCCCTCTCCTATCATATCTTCCTGGGCATCGGATTCCCTCTCCTCTCCTATCATATCTTCCTGGGCATCGGATTCCCTCTCCTATCATATCTTCCTGGGCATCGGATTCCCTCTCCTATCATATCTTCCTGGGCATCGGATTCCCTCTCCTATCATATCTTCCTGGGCATCGGATTCCCTCTCCTCTCCTATCATATCTTCCTGGGCATCGGATTCCCTCTCCTATCATATCTTCCTGGGCATCGGGTTCCCTCTCCTATCATATCTTCCTGGGCATCGGGTTCCCTCTCCTATCATATCTTCCTGGGCATCGGATTCCCTCTCCTCTCCTATCATATCTTCCTGGGCATCGGATTCCCTCTCCTCTCCTATCATATCTTCCTGGGCATCGGATTCCCTCTCCTATCATATCTTCCTGGGCATCGGATTCCCTCTCCTCTCATATCTTCCTGGGCATCGGATTCCCTCTCCTATCATATCTTCCTGGGCATCGGATTCCCTCCCCTATCATATCTTCCTGGGCATCGGATTCCCTCCCCTATCATATCTTCCTGGGCATCGGATTCCCTCCCCTATCATATCTTCCTGGGCATCGGATTCCCTCTCCTATCATATCTTCCTGGGCATCGGATTCCCTCTCCTATCATATCTTACTGGGCATCGGATTCCCTCTCCTCTCCTATCATATCTTCCTGGGCATCGGATTCCCTCTCCTCTCCTATCATATCTTCCTGGGCATCGGATTCCCTCTCCTATCATATCTTCCTGGGCATCGGGTTCCCTCTGTAATCATATCTTCCTGGGCATCGGGTTCCCTCTCCTATCATATCTTCCTGGGCATCGGATTCCCTCTCCTCTCCTATCATATCTTCCTGGGCATCGGATTCCCTCTCCTCTCCTATCATATCTTCCTGGGCATCGGATTCCCTCTCCTATCATATCTTCCTGGGCATCGGATTCCCTCTCCTCTCATATCTTCCTGGGCATCGGATTCCCTCTCCTATCATATCTTCCTGGGCATCGGATTCCCTCTCCTATCATATCTTCCTGGGCATCGGATTCCCTCCCCTATCATATCTTCCTGGGCATCGGATTCCCTCCCCTATCATATCTTCCTGGGCATCGGATTCCCTCTCCTATCATATCTTCCTGGGCATCGGATTCCCTCTCCTATCATATCTTACTGTCCATCGGATTCCCTCTCCTCTCCTATCATATCTTCCTGGGCATCGGATTCCCTCTCCTCTCCTATCATATCTTCCTGGGCATCGGATTCCCTCTCCTCTCCTATCATATCTTCCTGGGCATCGGATTCCCTCTCCTATCATATCTTCCTGGGCATCGGATTCCCTCTCCTCTCATATCTTCCTGGGCATCGGATTCCCTCTCCTATCATATCTTCCTGGGCATCGGATTCCCTCTCCTATCATATCTTCCTGGGCATCGGATTCCCTCCCTTATCATATCTTCCTGGGCATCGGATTCCCTCCCCTATCATATCTTCCTGGGCATCGGATTCCCTCCCCTATCATATCTTCCTGGGCATCGGATTCCCTCCCCTATCATATCTTCCTGGGCATCGGATTCCCTCCCCTATCATATCTTCCTGGGCATCGGATTCCCTCCCCTATCATATCTTCCTGGGCATCGGATTCCCTCTCCTCTCATATCTTCCTGGGCATCGGATTCCCTCCCCTATCATATCTTCCTGGGCATCGGATTCCCTCCCCTATCATATCTTCCTGGGCATCGGATTCCCTCCCCTATCATATCTTCCTGGGCATCGGATTCCCTCTCCTATCATATCTTCCTGGGCATCGGATTCCCTCTCCTCTTCTATCTCTTTCCTTTCTGTTATCGCTGTTTGGCACCTCTCAGTCTTGGATTTATTTGTTCACGGTTTCGTTACATGGTTTTTAGGCCGTGACCACAGATCATACGGTGCGATTGGGCCTTTTTGTCCCTTACCTGGCGGAGGCATTTGATACACTGGAATTGGCGTCACAGTAATGTAATTCCTTGTGTTCCTCTTGCAGGTTATATGCACCGAGGGAACCGGACTGACACGTGTCATGTCTGCTGTCAGTTCCAGCACCAAACACGGATACTATATCTTCGGAGAGCAGGAGGTAACGTTCATTCATTTGTATTTCCAAAGGAAGGAGAGAGAACGTATAGACCAGCGCATGCGCCAAGCAGAGGGGGAACGTGTTGCCTCACTCCACCCCTAGAAACATGTCACTTTAGGGTAATAACGGGAAACCTAAACATGTCTCATCCTGTGAATGTAGAGAATAAATGATCTATACATAGTGTACATAAAGTAAGAGAAATATATGTTTTACATGTGTCTGTGGTCTCTCCTGCTTATAACATCACCTGTGACTTGATATACAGATTAACTTATAACAAGTAATGTGTGTGGGAGCTATTCACTAAGAGGGGAGATAAACATCTCCTCTCGCCAGTTTAGCTATACATGGTGCAGGGAACTCAATGTATAGCTAAACTGGGGAGATGAAATGTTCTCAAATTACTGCATTTTAAACATGTTTCATTCTCTACAGTCACAGTATAAGCAGTGTTTAGGTGACAGAATCCCTTTAATCTGTACAGTCACAGTATAAGCAGTGTTTAGGTGACAGAGTCCCTTTAATCTGTACAGTCACAGTATAAGCAGTGTTTAGGTGACAGAATCCCTTTAATCTGTACAGTCACAGTATAAGCAGTGTTTAGGTGACAGAATCCCTTTAATCTGTACAGTCACAGTATAAGCAGTGTTTAGGTGACAGAATCCCTTTAATCTGTACAGTCGCAGTATAAGCAGTGTTTAGGTGACAGATCCCTTTAATCTGTACAGTCACAGTATAAGCAGTGTTTAGGTGACAGAATCCCTTTAATCTGTACAGTCACAGTATAAGCAGTGTTTAGGTGACAGAATCCCTTTAATCTGTACAGTCACAGTATAAGCAGTGTTTAGGTGACAGATCCCTTTAATCTGTACAGTCACAGTATAAGCAATGTTTAGGTGACAGAGCCCCTTTAATCTGTACAGTCGCAGTATAAGCAGTGTTTAGGTGACAGAGCCCCTTTAATCTGTACAGTCACAGTATAAGCAGTGTTTAGGTGACAGAGCCCCTTTAATCTGTACAGTCGCAGTATAAGCAGTGTTTAGGTGACAGAGCCCCTTTAATCTGCACAGTCACAGTATAAGCAGTGTTTAGGTGACAGAATCCCTTTAATCTGTACAGTCACAGTATAAGCAGTGTTTAGGTGACAGAATCCCTTTAATCTGTACAGTCGCAGTATAAGCAGTGTTTAGGTGACAGATCCCTTTAATCTGTACAGTCACAGTATAAGCAGTGTTTAGGTGACAGAATCCCTTTAATCTGTACAGTCACAGTATAAGCAGTGTTTAGGTGACAGAATCCCTTTAATCTGTACAGTCACAGTATAAGCAGTGTTTAGGTGACAGATCCCTTTAATCTGTACAGTCACAGTATAAGCAATGTTTAGGTGACAGAGCCCCTTTAATCTGTACAGTCGCAGTATAAGCAGTGTTTAGGTGACAGAGCCCCTTTAATCTGTACAGTCACAGTATAAGCAGTGTTTAGGTGACAGAGTCCCTTTAATCTGTACAGTCACAGTATAAGCAGTGTTTAGGTGACAGAATCCCTTTAATCTGTACAGTCACAGTATAAGCAGTGTTTAGGTTACAGAGCCCCTTTAATCTGTACAGTCACAGTATAAGCAGTGTTTAGGTGACAGAGCCCCTTTAATCTGTACAGTCACAGTATAAGCAGTGTTTAGGTGACAGAATCCCTTTAATCTGCACAGTCACAGTATAAGCAGTGTTTAGGTTACAGAGCCCCTTTAATCTGTACAGTCAGAGTATAAGCAGTGTTTAGGTGACAGAGCCCCTTTAATCTGTACAGTCACAGTATAAGCAGTGTTTAGGTGACAGAATCCCTTTAATCTGCACAGTCACAGTATAAGCAGTGTTTAGGTGACAGAATCCCTTTAATCTGTACAGTCGCAGTATAAGCAGTGTTTAGGTGACAGAATCCCTTTAATCTGTACAGTCACAGTATAAGCAGTGTTTAGGTGACAGAATCCCTTTAATCTGCACAGTCACAGTATAAGCAGTGTTTAGGTGACAGACTCCCTTTAATCTGCACAGTCACAGTATAAGCAGTCTGTAGGTGACAGAGTCCCTTTAATCTGTACAGTCACAGTATATGCAGTGTTTAGGTGACAGAATCCCTTTAATCTGTACAGTCACAGTATAAGCAGTGTTTAAGTGACAGAGGCCCTTTGTACAGTCACAGTATAAGCAGTGTTTAGGTGACAGAATCCCTTTAATCTGTACAGTCACAGTATAAGCAGTGTTTAAGTGACAGAGGCCCTTTGTACAGTCACAGTATAAGCAGTGTTTAAGTGACAGAGGCCCTTTGTACAGTCACAGTATAAGCAATGTTTAGGTGACAGAGGCCCTTTGTACAGTCACAGTATAAGCAGTGTTTAGGTGACAGAGGCCCTTTGTACAGTCACAGTATAAGCAGTGTTTAAGTGACAGAGGCCCTTTGTACAGTCACAGTATAAGCAGTGTTTAGGTGACAGAGACCATACAATAATAATATAGTTAGGAAGTTTCTGATCCACGGATTGTCACTGTTAATCTCCCCGTGTCCAGATGGCCTTTAGTAACGTGGTACCTACAGAAGACATAATCCTGCTGCTGCGTTTCTATCACTGGCCTAGCGGCAGCACGGCCTCTTCACCCTGGCAGCACAGGAGGAGCCTGGAGCCTCTACCCGCTAGTGAGGAGTGGGCAGTGGCATGGACAGCTCTCCGGCTCACCCAGCCAGCCTCATCTGACACAAGACATGGTAACAGAGATAGTGCAGCACTAGGCTCTGGAACTGCAGGGGACGAGTTAGGGTTAGGGAAGGGATAGGGTTAGGATAAGGGTTAGGGAAGGGATAGGGTTAGGGTTGGATAAGGGTTAGGGAAGGGATAGGGTTAGGATAAGGGTTAGGGAAGAGATAGGGTAAGGGTTAGGGAAGGGATAGGGTTAGGATAAGGGGAAGGGAAGGGATAGGGTTAGGATAAGGGGAAGTGTTGGGGAAGGGTTAGGGTTGGATAAGAGTTAGGGAAGGGATAGAGTTAGGGAAGGGTTAGGGTTGGATAAGAGTTAGGGAAGGGATAGGGTTAGGGAAGGTCTAGGGAAGGGATAGGGTTAGGATAAGGGTTAGGGATGGGATAGGGTTAGGGAAGGGATGGGATAGGGTTAGGGAAGGGATAGGGTTAGGGAAGGGATGGGATAGGGTTAGGGAAGGGATAGGGTTAGGATAAGGGTTAGGGAAGGGATAGGGTTAGGATAAGGGTTAGGGAAGGGATAGGGTTCGGGAAGGGTTAGGGTTAGGGAAGGGATAGGGTTAGGGAAGGTCTAGGGAAGGGATAGGGTTAGGGATAGGGTTATGGAAGGGATAGGGTTAGGATAAGGGTTAGGGATGGGATAGGGTTAGGGAAGGGATGGGACAGGGTTAGGGAAGGGATAGGGTTAGGGAAGGGATAGGGTTAGGGAAGCGATGGGATAGCTTTAGGGAAGGGATAGGGTTAGGATAAGGGTTAGGGAAGGGATAGGATTAGGATAAGGGTTAGGGATGGGATAGGGTTAGGGAAGGGATAGGGTTAGGGAAGGGATAGGGTTAGGGTTAGGGAAGGGATAGGGTTAGGATAAGGGGAAGGGTTAGGGTTAGGGAAGGGATAGGGTTAGGATAAGGGTTAGGGAAGGGTAAGGGTTAGGATAAGGGTTAGGGATGGGATAGGGTTAGGGAAGGGATAGGGTTAGGGAAGGGATAGGGTTAGGGTTAGGGAAGGGATAGGGTTAGGGAAGGGATAGGGTTAGGATAAGGGTTAGGGAAGGGTAAGGGTTAGGATAAGGGTTAGGGATGGGATAGGGTTAGGGAAGGGATAGGGTTAGGGTTAGGGAAGGGATAGGGTTAGGATAAGGGGAAGGGTTAGGGTTAGGGAAGGGATAGGGTTAGGATAAGGGTTAGGGAAGGGTAAGGGTTAGGATAAGGGTTAGGGATGGGATAGGGTTAGGGAAGGGATAGGGTTAGGGAAGCGATGGGATAGCTTTAGGGAAGGGATAGGGTTAGGATAAGGGTTAGGGAAGGGTAAGGGTTAGGATAAGGGTTAGGGAAGGGATAGGGTTAGGATAAGGGTTAGGGAAGGGATAGGGTTAGGATAAGGGTTAGGGAAGGGATAGGGTTAGGATAAGGGTTAGGGAAGGGATAGGGTTAGGATAAGGGTTAGGGAAGGGTAAGGGTTAGGATAAGGGTTAGGGATGGGATAGGGTTAGGGAAGGGATAGGGTTAGGGTTAGGGAAGGGATAGGGTTAGGATAAGGGGAAGGGTTTGGGTTAGGGAAGGGCTTACATAGAGGATCTTGGATTTTATGACATGTGAGTTTATGGTTCATAAAGATAAACTGAAAATGATAGAAATTAAAGCAGCTTTGTGTTAATATTTTCCTTGGTTTCTTTCTTCATATGGCCATTCGTGTTTTTCCATTATGTGTGTGTCTGTCACTGAGGCTTTATTCACTAAACCCCTAGCTGGGAAAAATAACACTTTAATAATAACTGAACTGGAATCATTCTCCAACTTACCTATCACTCTCAGCTTGACCCTGGGTACAAAAAAATAATTCAAAATGCAGGACAGGAGCCATACAGTAATATTATATTATACAGTGATATATTATACAGTAATATTATATTATACAGTGATATATTATACAGTAATATTATATTATACAGTGATATATTATACAGTAATATTACACCATCCAGTGATATATTATACAGTAATATTATATTATACAGTAATATATTATACAGTAATATTATATGATACAGTGATATATTATACAGTAATATTATATGCTACAGTGATATATTATACAGTAATATTATATTATACAGTGATATATTATACAGTAATATTATATTATACAGTAATATTACACCATACAGTGATATATTATACAGTAATATTATATTATACAGTAATATTATATTATACAGTGATATATTATACAGTAATATTATATTATACAGTAATATTACACCATACAGTGATATATTATACAGTAATATTATATTATACAGTAATATTACACCATACAGTGATATATTATACAGTAATATTACACCATGCAGTAATATATTTTACAGTAATATCATATTATACAGTAATATATTAAACAGTAATATTACACCATGCAGTAATATATTATACAGTAATATTATATTATACAGTAATATTACACCATGCAGTAATATTATTTTATACAGTAATATATTATACAGTAATATTACACAATGCAGTAATATATTATACAGTAATATTACACAATGCAGTAATATATTATACAGTAGTATTATATTATACAGTAATATTACACCATGCAGTAATATATTATACAGTAATATTATATTATACAGTAATATTACACCATGCAGTAATATTATTTTATACAGTAATATATTATACAGTAATATTACACAATGCAGTAATATATTATACAGTAATATTATATTATACAGTAATATTACACCATGCAGTAATATATTATACAGTAATATTATATTATACAGTAATATTACACCATGCAGTAATATTATTTTATACAGTAATATATTATACAGTAATATTACACAATGCAGTAATATATTATACAGTAATATTATATTATACAGTAATATTACACCATGCAGTAATATATTATACAGTAATATTATATTATACAGTAATATTACACCATGCAGTAATATATTATACAGTAATATTATATTATACAGTAATATTACACCATGCAGTAATATTATTTTATGCAGTAATATATTATACAGTTATATTATACAGTAATATTATACATCATATACTGAGATAAGACTTTAATGTTATTATGTATTTGCTTTATGTTTACTCTCCACAGATTCAGGGTCAGACAGTGGAGCTGGAGCTCTGGAGTGGAGGACGGGGACCTATGATCTCCCCCTGTATCACAGTCCTGCCCCTGAAGCCGTGCACCTGTCTGCAGTAGTATGTGTTCTTTTAACAAGGGATGTTTAATGATCTGTGCATGGCATGATACTAATCAACTATCACATGCAGTATGGGATACAAATTCATTTACCTACATTTGTGACTGCTCCTTGTATATCTGTAGTTTTCTTTATAAACTCAGGAATTATTCTGCATTGTGTCTGTATATTCCCAGTTACCGGAGGATTATGGGAAGGTTTTCGGCCAGTATGGCAATGCCAGGGTGAGATTCTGTGTGTTTACTGCGTCCAGACCAGACTTCCCCTTCCCTCCAGAGTCTCCCACGGGCAACATTCCCATCAAAGAGGTACCAGAGGTGAGTGTCTGCTCAATTTATAATACTATAACCTGATAAAAAGGTGTCTGCAGCTGTCAGGAATCAAGATTATCAGGACACAAGCTCAGTACAAGGAACTCACCACAGCATGCATCATACAACGGCTTCACTGGCAAACAAAGCACAGAAATGTGCAGAGAAACAGTATGAATGCATGACACGTTTCACAGTGTAGACAAAAAGAAGCACTGTGCACAGCTTGAAACGCGTCAGCAATATTTCTATTAAACAGAACTTTTTTTACTGACAGTCATCCTTTAAGGTCACACTGTGTATTGTAAATCCCCAGTTTGTGATTGTGTCTCTGGGTAGAGTAAGATTATGATTCTCTCTTTCTTTTACTTTGTTTTATAATGTATTATTTTTCCTTGGAGCAGAGCGTGTTCATCCCCCTCTCTCGGACCAGCCCACCGCGTGATCCTCACTCCTCCGCAGACGTCATCGGTTTGTACATTGACGCAGCTCGCTTTTTGCCTGACGCAGTCACGGTCACCTGCGTCACCGGGCGGATACTTGACAAGAACTTTGACCAGTAAGAGGAAAGACTCTTTTTAGAGTGGGGATTATTCTGCTCATTCACAAAGCTGTATGGAAGGATCCTATAATGGATGTTATGTGCATCAATTTGAGAGTTTATCTATAAAGGGATTCTGTCACCTAAACATTGTTTAAACTATAATAGAGAATAAAAAATTTACTTTCAATGGAAAATGAATAATATCGAACCACAATGTGATGTAAGCAGGAGACAGCATATATACACCATATATACACCATATATACACCATATACATTTAAACCATATATGTCATTATAATCACAGTACAAGCAGTGTTTAGGTGACAGAGCCCTTACCGACATGTTTGTTTATTGCAGGTTTGGACCTGATATTTCCTGTGAGATGGATTTAGATAGTGACATCTTTCAGCCGCTATATTGTCACCGCCTCCAGATCCAATCCTTAAACTTACCCCCTACAGCCACTCTCCTACTGAAGGTAATATGTCAGACAGCAGTGTCTACACAGGCGAGTGAGTATAAATGGGTGGAGTTTGGTCAAAGTGGGCGTGGTAATAACAAGCCCCGCCTCCTTTCCCTCCACTGATGATGTAACGGGGGAATACACCCTCCTGCCACCACTGTAACTCTCTGGTGGGCCGTATCTTTGTGCCTCTTCCGCAGGTTTATACGATTGATAGATTCACAAGGGAGCTGGCGCTGGTTGGATGGACAGCTCTCAATTTATTTGTGGAGTCAGGATCTGAAAGGGGACCCACGTCGAATTCAGGAGAGGTCGAGGTATGTTACCTCTTTCCACGATGTATGTTTAATCAGCTGGGAGGGCTGTACAGAACAGTATCACCATGGGAATCACCCGTGCATTGCGGCATTCGTCAAGAACCAGAGTTTATAAACTGTGTTTAGGTGACAGAATCCCTTTAATCTGCACAGTCACAGTATAAGCAGTGTTTAGGTGACAGAGTCCCTTTAATCTGTACAGTCACAGTATACGCAGTATTTAGTTGACAGAATCCCTTTAATCTGCACAGTCACAGTATAAGCAGTGTTTAGGTGACAGAGCCCTTTAATCTGTACAGTCACAGTATAAGCAGTGTGTAGGTGACAGAGTCCCTTTAATCTGTACAGTCGCAGTATAAGCAGTGTTTAGGTGACAGAGTCCCTTTAATCTGTACAGTCACAGTATAAGCAGTGTTTAGGTGACAGAATCCCTTTAATCTGCACAGTCACAGTATAAGCAGTGTTTAGGTGACAGAATCCCTTTAATCTGCACAGTCACAGTATAAGCAGTGTTTAGGTGACAGAGTCCCTTTAATCTGTACAGTCACAGTATAAGCAGTGTTTAGGTGACAGAATCCCTTTAATCTGCACAGTCACAGTATAAGCAGTGTTTAGGTGACAGAATCCCTTTAATCTGTACAGTCACAGTATAAGCAGTGTTTAGGTGACAGAATCCCTTTAATCTGTACAGTCACAGTATAAGCAGTGTTTAGGTGACAGAGTCCCTTTAATCTGTACAGTCGCAGTATAAGCAGTGTTTAGGTGACAGAGTCCCTTTAATCTGTACAGTCACAGTATAAGCAGTGTTTAGGTGACAGAATCCCTTTAATCTGCACAGTCACAGTATAAGCAGTGTTTAGGTGACAGAATCCCTTTAATCTGTACAGTCACAGTATAAGCAGTGTTTAGGTGACATAATCCCTTTAATCTGTACAGTCACAGTATAAGCAGTGTTTAGGTGACAGAATCCCTTTAATCTGTACAGTCACAGTATAAGCAGTGTTTAGGTGACAGAGCCCCTTTAATCTGTACAGTCACAGTATAAGCAGTGTTTAGGTGACAGAATCCTTTAATCTGTACAGTCACAGTATAAGCAGTGTTTAGGTGACAGAGCCCCTTTAATCTGCACAGTCACAGTATAAGCAGTGTTTAGGTGACAGAGCCCCTTTAATCTGTACAGTCACAGTATAAGCAGTGTTTAGGTGACAGAGTCTCTTTAATCTGTACAGTCACAGTATAAGCAGTGTTTGGGTGACAGAATCCCTTTAATCTGCACAGTCACAGTATAAGCAGTGTTTAGGTGACAGAATCCCTTTAATCTGTACAGTCACAGTATAAGCAGTGTTTAGGTGACAGAATCCCTTTAATCTGTACAGTCACAGTATAAGCAGTGTTTAGCTGACAGAGTCCCTTTAATCTGTACAGTCACAGTATAAGCAGTGTTTAGGTGACAGAATCCCTTTAATCTGTACAGTCACAGTATAAGCAGTGTTTAGGTGACAGAGTCCCTTTAATCTGTACAGTCACAGTATAAGCAGTGTTTAGGTGACAGAATCCCTTTAATCTGTACAGTTACAGTATAAGCAGTGTTTAGGTGACAGAGTCCCTTTAATCTGTACAGTCACAGTATAAGCAGTGATTAGGTGACAGAATCCCTTTAATCTGTACAGTCACAGTATAAGCAGTGTTTAGGTGACAGATCCCTTTAATCTGTACAGTCGCAGTATAAGCAGTGTTTAGGTGACAGAGTCCCTTTAATCTGTACAGTCACAGTATAAGCAGTGTTTAGGTGACAGAATCCCTTTAATCTGTACAGTTACAACAGTATAAGCAGTGTTTAGGTGACAGAGTTCCTTTAATCTGTACAGTCACAGTATAAGCAGTGATTAGGTGACAGAATCCCTTTAATCTGTACAGTCACAGTATAAGCAGTGTTTAGGTGACAGAGTCCCTTTAATCTGTACAGTCACAGTATAAGCAGTGTTTAGGTGACAGAATCCCTTTAATCTGTACAGTCACAGTATAAGCAGTGTTTAGGTGACAGAGCCCCTTTAATCTGTACAGTCACAGTATAAGCAGTGTTTAGGTGACAGAGCCCCTTTAATCTGCACAGTCACAGTATAAGCAGTGTTTAGGTGACAGAGGCCCTTTAATCTGTACAGTCACAGTATAAGCAGTGTTTAGGTGACAGAGGCCCTTTAATCTGTACAGTCACAGTATAAGCAGTGTTTAGGTGACAGAATCCCTTTAATCTGTACAGTCGCAGTATAAACCGTGTTTAGGTGACAGAGCCCCTTTAATCTGTACAGTCACAGTATAAGCAGTGTTTAGGTGACAGAATCCCTTTAATCTGCACAGTCACAGTATAAGCAGCGTTTAGGTGACAGAGTCCCTTTAATCTGTACAGTCACAGTATAATCAGTGTTTAGATGACAGAGGCCCTTTAATCTGTACAGTCACAGTATAAGCAGTGTTTAGGTTACAGAATCCCTTTAATCTGTACAGTCACAGTATAAGCAGTGTTTATGTGACAGAATCCCTTTAATCTGTACAGTCACAGTATAATCAGTGCTTAGGTGACAGAGGCCCTTTAATCTGTACAGTCACAGTATAAGCAGTGTTTAGGTGACAGAGGCCCTTTAATCTGTACAGTCACAGTATAAGCAGTGTTTAGGTGACAGGCCCTTTAATCTGTACAGTCACGGTATAAGCAGTGTTTAGGTGACAGACTCCCTTTAATCTGTACAGTCACAGTATAAGCAGTGTTTAGGTGACAGGCCCTTTAATCTGTACAGTCACAGTATAAGCAGTGTTTAGGTGACAGAATCCCTTTAATCTGTACAGTCACAGTATAAGCAGTGTTTAGGTAACAGAGTCCCTTTAATCTGCACAGTCACAGTATAAGCAGTGTTTAGGTGACAGAGCCCCTCTAATCTGCACAGTCATGGTATAAGCAGTGTTTAGGTGACAGAGTCCCTTTAATCTGTACAGTCACAGTATAAGCAGTGTGTAGGTGACAGAGTCCCTTTAATCTGTACAGTCACAGTAATAAGCAGTGTTTAAGTGACAGAATCCCTTTATTCTGTACAGTCACAGTATAAGCAGTGTTTAGGTGACAGAATCCCTTTAATCTGTACAGTCACAGTATAAGTAGTGTTTAGGTGACAGAATCCCTCTAATCTTCACAGTCACAGTATAAGCAGTGTTTAGGTGACAGAGTCCCTTTAATCTGCAAAGTCACAGTATAAGCAGTGTTTAGGTGACAGAATCCCTTTAATCTGTACAGTCACGCTATAAGCAGTGTTTAGGTGTCAGAATCCCTTTAATCTGTACAGTCACAGTATAAGCAGTGTTTAGGTGACAGAATCCCTTTAATCTGTACAGTCACAGTATATGCAGTGTTTAGGTGACAGAATCCCTTTAATCTGTACAGTCACAGTATAAGCAGTGTTTAGGTGACAGAGCCCCTTTAATCTGTACAGTCACAGTATAAGCAGTGTTTAGGTGACAGAATCCCTTTAATCTGTACAGTCACGGTATAAGCAGTGTTTAGGTGACAGAGCCCCTTTAATCTGTACAGTCACAGTATAAGCAGTGTTTAGGTGACAGAGCCCCTTTAATCTGTACAGTCACAGTTTAAGCAGTGTTTAGGTGACAAAGTCCCTTTAAATCCTGTGTCTTTCATTCATAATGCATCAACTTTAGGTTGGGCTCTAGTTACTGACAAGTGAACTGCAGAGAACAGACATTATTAGCAGAGCACATGGATTTCTCTAGCTCGGCTAGTAATGACTGGCTTTTGCAGTTTATTGTATCTATGATTTGTTTTTCAGCTTTCTTTAAACAGCGGTGGTCACCAGTTGCGTGTGTATCACAGAGCCCCTCCCACTGACCGCCCCTTCTCGGAGGATTCCTTGGCATCGCTAGGACGGTGAGTGGCAGAGATTTCAGTCACATATTGTTTATGTAGAGTGTGAATGGAGCGAATAACAAGTGATCGATACATTGTGTCAGCAAAATAGCAGCAAATGCATATGGTTTGAATGTCGCCTGCTTATGACATCACCTATTGATATGCAAATTACACATTTCCCATTGTAAATGATCCCATTTGCATCAAACCCCAGATGATGTCATAAGCAGGAGAAACACTGTCTCTCCGGTGAAGCATTTGAGCTCACGCAATGTATGGATCATGTTTAGGTGACACTGTCTCTCCGTTGATGCATTTGAGCTCACACAATGTATAGGTCATGTTTAGGTGACACTGTCTCTCCGGTGATGCATTTGAGCTCACACAATGTATAGGTCATGTTTAGGTGACACTCTCTCCGGTGATGCATTTGAGCTCACACAATGTATAGGTCATGTTTAGGTGACACTGTCTCTCCGGTGATGCATTTGAGCTCACACAATGTATAGGTCATGTTTAGGTGACACTGTCTCTCCGGTGATGCATTTGAGCTCACACAATGTATAGGTCATGTTTAGGTGACACTGTCTCTCCGTTGATGCATTTGAGCTCACACAATGTATAGGTCATGTTTAGGTGACACGGTCTCTCCGGTGATGCATTTGAGCTCACACAATGTATAGGTCATGTTTAGGTGACACTATCTCTCCGTTGATGCATTTGAGCTCACGCAATGTATGGATCATGTTTAGGTGACACTGTCTCTCCGTTGATGCATTTGAGCTCACACAATGTATAGGTCATGTTTAGGTGACACTGTCTCTCCGGTGATGCATTTGAGCTCACACAATGTATAGGTCATGTTTAGGTGACACTGTCTCTCCGTTGATGCATTTGAGCTCACACAATGTATAGGTCATGTTTAGGTGACACTCTCTCCGGTGATGCATTTGAGCTCACACAATGTATAGGTCATGTTTAGGTGACACTGTCTCTCCGGTGATGCATTTGAGCTCACACAATGTATAGGTCATGTTTAGGTGACACTGTCTCTCCGTTGATGCATTTGAGCTCACACAATGTATAGGTCATGTTTAGGTGACACTGTCTCTCCGTTGATGCATTTGAGCTCACACAATGTATAGGTCATGTTTAGGTGACACTATCTCTCCGTTGATGCATTTGAGCTCACACAATGTATAGGTCATGTTTAGGTGACACTGTCTATCCGTTGATGCATTTGAGCTCACACAATGTATAGGTCATGTTTAGGTGACACTGTCTCTCCGTTGATGCATTTGAGCTCACACAATGTATAGGTCATGTTTAGGTGACACTGTCTCTCCGGTGATGCATTTGAGCTCACACAATGTATAGGTCATGTTTAGGTGACACTGTCTCTCCGGTGATGCATTTGAGCTCACACAATGTATAGGTCATGTTTAGGTGACACTGTCTCTCCGTTGATGCATTTGAGCTCACACAATGTATAGGTCATGTTTAGGTGACACTGTCTCTCCGGTGATGCATTTGAGCTCACACAATGTATAGGTCATGTTTAGGTGACACTGTCTCTCCGTTGATGCATTTGAGCTCACACAATGTAAAGGTCATGTTTAGGTGACACTGTCTCTCCGTTGATGCATTTGAGCTCACACAATGTATAGGTCATGTTTAGGTGACACTGTCTCTCCGGTGATGCATTTGAGCTCACACAATGTATAGGTCATGTTTAGGTGACACGGTCTCTCCGGTGATGCATTTGAGCTCACACAATGTATAGGTCATGTTTAGGTGACACTGTCTCTCCGTTGATGCATTTGAGCTCACACAATGTATAGGTCATGTTTAGGTGACACTGTCTCTCCGGTGATGCATTTGAGCTCACACAATGTATAGGTCATGTTTAGGTGACACTGTCTCTCCGGTGATGCATTTGAGCTCACACAATGTATAGGTCATGTTTAGGTGACACTGTCTCTCCGTTGATGCATTTGAGCTCACACAATGTATAGGTCATGTTTAGGTGACACTGTCTCTCCTTTGATGCATTTGAGCTCACACAATGTATAGGTCATGTTTAGGTGACACTGTCTCTCCGGTGATGCATTTGAGCTCACACAATGTATAGGTCATGTTTAGGTGACACTGTCTCTCCGGTGATGCATTTGAGCTCACACAATGTATAGGTCATGTTTAGGTGACACTGTCTCTCCGTTGATGCATTTGAGCTCACGCAATGTATAGGTCATGTTTAGGTGACACTGTCTCTCCGTTGATGCATTTGAACTCACGCAATGTATAGGTCATGTTTAGGTGACACTGTCTCTCCGTTGATGCATTTGAGCTCACGCAATGTATAGGTCATGTTTAGGTGACACTGTCTCTCCGTTGATGCATTTGAGCTCACGCAATGTATAGGTCATGTTTAGGTGACACGGTCTCTCCGTTGATGCATTTGAGCTCACGCAATGTATAGGTCATGTTTAGGTGACACTGTCTCTCCGTTGATGCATTTGAGCTCACGCAATGTATAGGTCATGTTTAGGTGACACTGTCTCTCCGTTGATGCATTTGAGCTGACGCAATGTATAGGTCATGTTTAGGTGACACTGTCTCTCCGTTGATGCATTTGAGCTCACGCAATGTATGGATCATGTTTAGGTGACACTGTCTCTCCGTTGATGCATTTGAGCTCACGCAATGTATAGGTCATGTTTAGGTGACACTGTCTCTCCGTTGATGCATTTGAGCTCACACAATGTATAGGTCATGTTTAGGTGACACTGTCTCTCAGTTGATGCATTTGAGCTCACGCAATGTATGGATCATGTTTAGGTGACACTGTCTCTCCGTTGATGCATTTGAGCTCACGCAATGTATAGGTCATGTTTAGGTGACACTGTCTCTCCGTTGATGCATTTGAGCTCACGCAATGTATAGGTCATGTTTAGGTGACACGGTCTCTCCGGTGATGCATTTGAGCTCACACAATGTATAGGTCATGTTTAGGTGACACTGTCTCTCCGTTGATGCATTTGAGCTCACACAATGTATAGGTCATGTTTAGGTGACACGGTCTCTCCGGTGATGCATTTGAGCTCACACAATGTATAGGTCATGTTTAGGTGACACTGTCTCTCCGGTGATGCATTTGAGCTCACACAATGTATAGGTCATGTTTAGGTGACACTGTCTCTCCGGTGATGCATTTGAGCTCACACAATGTATAGGTCATGTTTAGGTGACACTGTCTCTCCGGTGATGCATTTGAGCTCACACAATGTATAGGTCATGTTTAGGTGACACTGTCTCTCCGTTGATGCATTTGAGCTCACACAATGTATAGGTCATGTTTAGGTGACACTGTCTCTCCGTTGATGCATTTGAGCTCACACAATGTATAGGTCATGTTTAGGTGACACTGTCTCTCCGGTGATGCATTTGAGCTCACACAATGTATAGGTCATGTTTAGGTGACACTGTCTCTCCGGTGATGCATTTGAGCTCACGCAATGTATAGGTCATGTTTAGGTGACACTGTCTCTCCGTTGATGCATTTGAGCTCACGCAATGTATAGGTCATGTTTAGGTGACACTGTCTCTCCGTTGATGCATTTGAGCTCACGCAATGTATAGGTCATGTTTAGGTGACACTGTCTCTCCGTTGATGCATTTGAGCTCACACAATGTATAGGTCATGTTTAGGTGACACTGTCTCTCCGTTGATGCATTTGAGCTGACACAATGTATAGGTCATGTTTAGGTGACACTGTCTCTCCGGTGATGCATTTGAGCTGACACAATGTATAGGTCATGTTTAGGTGACACTGTCTCTCCGGTGATGCATTTGAGCTCACACAATGTATAGGTCATGTTTAGGTGACACTGTCTCTCCGGTGATGCATTTGAGCTCACACAATGTATAGGTCATGTTTAGGTGACACTGTCTCTCCGTTGATGCATTTGAGCTCACACAATGTATAGGTCATGTTTAGGTGACACTCTCTCTCCGGTGATGCATTTGAGCTCACACAATGTATAGGTCATGTTTAGGTGACACTGTCTCTCCGTTGATGCATTTGAGCTCACACAATGTATAGGTCATGTTTAGGTGACACTCTCTCTCCGGTGATGCATTTGAGCTCACACAATGTATAGGTCATGTTTAGGTGACACTGTCTCTCCGGTGATGCATTTGAGCTCACACAATGTATAGGTCATGTTTAGGTGACACTGTCTCTCCGTTGATGCATTTGAGCTCACACAATGTATAGGTCATGTTTAGGTGACACTGTCTCTCCGGTGATGCATTTGAGCTCACACAATTTATAGGTCATGTTTAGGTGACACTGTCTCTCCGGTGATGCATTTGAGCTCACACAATGTATAGGTCATGTTTAGGTGACACGGTCTCTATGCATTTGAGCTCACACTATGTATAGGTCATGTTTAGGTGACACGGTCTCTCCGTTGATGCATTTGAGCTCACACAATGTATAGGTCATGTTTAGGTGACACTGTCTCTCCGGTGATGCATTTGAGCTCACACAATGTATAGGTCATGTTTAGGTGACACTGTCTCTCCGGTGATGCATTTAAGCTCACACAATGTATAGGTCATGTTTAGGTGACACTGTCTCTCCGTTGATGCATTTAAGCTCACACAATGTATAGGTCATGTTTAGGTGACACTGTCTCTCGTTGAGTCGTCTGTTCACACCGTGTCACCCTTTCCCTGCAGCATTGTTCCATGTGCCACGTTACTGATACGTGTCATGAAGGTTCCACGTGATATACACCAGCCAGCCGCTCAGCCCGAATATACAAAGGGGGGTTATATCTCAGCGTCTGCCCGCCCCAGTCACGGAGAAATCCAACTGTACAAAGCAATGGTGAACAGGTACGTCTGCCATGTTACATGACATACGAATCCTGGGAGCCAGGGAGATATCCACTGCCTTTGCTCCTGAAATCTATAAATATTTATCAATTCCCGTATTAGAGATTAGTATGTAGTATATTATATTATATATTAGTATAAAGTGGGGGGAGCTCTGTGTAAGGGGATAATTATTAGAATTTCATTATAAGCTGCATCATATTCTGATATTTCTACAATTCAGTAAAGATAAAACCCCAAACTGACTGCGTCAAATCCATCGTAACCAAGATCAACTGACTGAGGACCAACATCTCCTGCTGCCTGGATTAAACAAAGAAGAGGAAGACGATCCAGAGAGAGACAGAATGGATCCAGAGAGACAGAATAGAGGTCCAGAGAGAGAGAGACAGAATAGAGGTCCAGAGAGAGAGAGACAGAATAGAGGTCCAGAGAGAGAGACAGAATAGAGGTCCAGAGAGAGAGACAGAATAGAGGTCCAGAGAGAGAGACAGAATAGAGGTCCAGAGAGAGAGACAGAATAGAGGTCCAGAGAGAGAGACAGAATAGAGGTCCAGAGAGAGATACAGAGAGAGAGACAGAATAGAGGTCCAGAGAGAGAGACAGAATAGAGGTCCAGAGAGAGAGACAGAATAGAGGTCCAGAGAGAGAGACAGAATAGAGGTCCAGAGAGAGAGACAGAATAGAGGTCCAGAGAGAGATACAGAGAGAGAGACAGAATAGAGGTCCAGAGAGAGAGACAGAATAGAGGTCCAGAGAGAGAGACAGAGAGAGAGACAGAATAGAGGTCCAGAGAGAGAGACAAAATAGAGGTCCAGAGAGACACAGAATCGATCCATGCATGAACGCGGATTGATTTTCCTATGTCTCTGCAGGTCAGTGATTCTAGGGAGAGATGTGATTCCCTTACTGGCAGGGGGTCCCTGTGAAACCCCCAGACAACTGTCTGATTGGGTTCAGAAGACATTGATGGTGCAGATAGATCGCCCGCCACCTCCATTCCAGCTCTGCTGTGTCTCCCGCTACCTTGTAACTGCAGGAATCCAAGTAAGAGGTTCATGTAATGGGTGAAACGTCTGTATCACTGCTGTTCCCATCCCAGTCGATGGACCCATTTCCCTGTATGAGCTGGATTTCAGTTGACTGTTATTTTAATCCGTGAAATCATTGCATATTTATATTAACCCCTTATCAGGTTATGCTTTGAGACTTGGCAGCTGTGACCATCTACTTCTGATAACTTCACCGGTCATTCCCATTAATACGTCCGCACTGTAAAAATAAATCACATTATATCAAACCTCCCAGAATCAGGCCAGAGTGCGAGGCGGAATCTCTTCCTGCGGCCCTGTCACAGGTATACAAGCTCCGCCATGCTTGTGATATCACATGAGATCATCAGTGCCAACCCAAGTGAAGGGGCAGCATGGCGGCACTCAAAGCGGAGGCGGAGCCCAAACTTGCCATGTGATGTAGGCTTGATTTTCACAGTCACAATGTATTTAAACATTAATGGGGGCCAGACAGCGTTTAGTAACTTATTGTCACCCCTTTCCGGCCAGGTTGCAGCAGACAGAGCACTGAATGTTCCCTGGGCTGGCTTTACTGTCGCTCACATCTGTCTGAATCCTCCAGGAGCATTTTATTTTGGGGATCCCTGGTTGAAGTATGACCCCCCTGTCCCGGTGGACAACATTGATACAGAGAGCTACCAGAAATGCCCTGGATGGCAAGACGGCTATAAGGTAGTGTGGGTCACTCTTACAGGACAGCTCTTGGTTCAGGTCTGTTCCATCTGGTCCCAAAATGTACAAACGACTTGTTATGGCCCCTTTACTACCACACTCGCTCAGAGATTTTCATGATCTGTAACCCGTTCGCATTATTTATTTGGAAAGTGTCATCCTATACTGCAACGCCTTGTCAAAGAAGCTTACAGTTTAAAAATTATAAATGCTCCTAAGTGTCAAGCTACAGGCTTGAATATAAATTGTCCAAAAATGGAAACATGTACCGTTCAATCCACTGATCCCCTGTAACAATACATGCAACATTTACACAGCCGGTGAATCATTTCACAAGCCTATATGTTTCTTCCTTACAGACATTTACACATAGAATATTCCACAAGCATCTGACAGTCTTATTCCAACTGCATGAGATTGTGCTGAGAAATGAATCCCAGGACTCAGACACTGAACATTTAGCAGGAGGAGGTTCTCAGACTCTAGTTCAGGGTATGCAGGCATGGACAGCCCTGCAAGTATTTTACAAAAACTACTGCAACTTAGGTATCTACCAGCTGCCGCTCTACCACGGACAGCCAAGTCAGGTAAGAATTCATTCCAATAATAGACAATCATTCTTGCACTTGGTGGCTCTAGCCGGTATACTCTGATTTATAACAAGCAGTAACATTGGGTGCTGTCAGTTTGCACCAGTACATGTCACACACATTTTATTTGTTAAACTCGTTTAATCCTCGTAAAAGTTACAAATCAAACCAAGGTCCAGCTTTATAAATCTTTACTTTTAATCCAGAAACACAGAGACAAGCCTGCCAGTGGTCTGCACAATGCTTCTCAGTGCTGCCACAATAAAACAGAGAGAACATCCTGATGCAAAGATCTCAACCTTCCTATCAGCAGTCTCTTCCAACGGTCTCCTGCAAGAACACTGCTTTTATAAAGGACCACTGTCTGCAAAAATGTCCTGTTTAATAGAATAATAAAACACCTTATTGAGCCTTCTTAACTCCATATAGCAAATAAGACATGTCCACCTCGATAGAGCTATACAGAACAAAGATTGTAAACATGGCCACCCCGATAGAGCTATACAGAGCAAAGATTCTACACAACATGTCCTCCCCTGATAGAGCTATACAGAGCAAAGATTCTACACAACATGTCCTCCCCTGATAGAGCTATACAGAGCAAAGAATCTCAACCTGCCCACCCCCTGATAGAGCTATACAGAGCAGAGATTCTAACATGTCCGCCCCTGATAGAGCTGCACAGAGCAAAGATTCTAAACAACATGTCCGCCCACTGATGGAGCAATACAGAGCAAAGATCCTTAACACATCGGCCCCTGATAGAGCTATACAGAGCAGAGAGGGTTCAATACGGTGCTTTGTTTATATTTGTTCATTAAAGCATTTCAATTTAAGATGCCGACTCTTGCACAATCTCTCAATTAAACAGAGGGTCTTGCCAACAGTTGTCTTTTAATAGAACCTATTTTGACTAATGTTGCCATATCAGGAATGATGGCGCTTGCCTTATGGATTCCAATCACAGCTAACCAATTGGCAGGTTAGATTAGCTGCCCAATACTTCCCTGGTGCCTATCATCAATTGACATCATTTAGCTGGTTTGGTGCTCAGACACTGTAGAAGTTCTGTAAGTTTCAAGCCATCTCACGGAGCCCCTGCTCTCCCCGCAGGCTGTGTTACAGGCGCTGAGTTCAGGTGACTGCATGGAGACCTTAAAAGATCTCGAGCAGAAAGTGGTAAGGCACACTTTCTACAAAATAGCTTTGTAATGTAAATGTGCAGCCAGCAGCATTCTGCTATCTACATTCTGCCTCCAGATTAGACCGATTCCAGATTCCTCGTTGATTGTCCGAATAGCAGACAGAAGGCGGGCTGAAGAGCTTGCAGTCTATGAACAACAAGTGAGTACTTATGGTAATCTTTCTTCTGGTGAGAAAATCAGCTGGATTGAGCCAACATGAGATGCTCTGTTCTTACAGGATATCAATCAAGACCACCTCCCTGAAGATCAGAGAGACCCTTACAACCCAAAACTAGCTGGAGACAAAATATCAGCTCTAATACCAGGACAGAAAGACTTTAAGCAGAATCTGGCACTCTGGTTCAGAAAGGTACAGTATCTGTGCTGTGGATCCAGTGACAGCCTCCTGACTGCAGGGTACAGATTACAGAGTATCTGTACTGTGGATCCAGTGACACAGCCTCCTGACTGCAGGGTACAGATTACAGAGTATCTGTGCTGTGGATCCAGTGACCGCCTCCTGACTGCAGGGTACAGATTACAGAGTATCTGCACTGAGGATCCAGTGACAGCCTCCTGACTGCAGGGTACAGATTACAGAGTATCTGCACTGAGGATCCAGTGACAGCCTCCTGACTGCAGGGTACAGATTACAGAGTATCTGCGCTGTGGATCCAGTGACACAGCCTCCTGACTGCAGGGTACAGATTACAGAGTATCTGCACTGTGGATCCAGTGACAGCCTCCTGACTGCAGGGTACAGATTACAGAGTATCTGTGCTGTGGATCCAGTGACAGCCTCCTGACTGCAGGGTACAGATTACAGAGTATCTGTGCTGTGGATCCAGTGACCGCCTCCTGACTGCAGGGTACAGATTACAGAGTATCTGCACTGAGGATCCAGTCACACAGCCTCCTGACTGCAGGGTACAGATTACAGAGTATCTGCACTGTGGATCCAGTGACAGCCTCCTGACTGCAGGGTACAGATTACAGAGAATCTGTGCTGTGGATCCAGTGACAGCCTCCTGACTGCAGGGTACAGGATTACAGAGTATCTGTGCTGTGGATCCAGTGACAGCCTCCTGACTGCAGGGTACAGATTACAGAGTATCTGCGCTGTGGATCCAGTGACAGCCTCCTGACTGCAGGGTACAGATTACAGAGTATCTGCACTGAGGATCCAGTGACAGCCTCCTGACTGCAGGGTACAGATTACAGAGTATCTGCACTGAGGATCCAGTGACAGCCTCCTGACTGCAGGGTACAGATTACAGAGTATCTGCGCTGTGGATCCAGTGACACAGCCTCCTGACTGCAGGGTACAGATTACAGAGTATCTGTGCTGTGGATCCAGTGACAGCGCCTCCTGACTGCAGGGTACAGATTACAGAGTATCTGCACTGTGGATCCAGTGACAGCCTCCTGACTGCAGGGTACAGATTACAGAGTATCTGTGCTGTGGATCCAGTGACCGCCTCCTGACTGCAGGGTACAGATTACAGAGTATCTGCACTGAGGATCCAGTGACACAGCCTCCTGACTGCAGGGTACAGATTACAGGAGTATCTGCACTGAGGATCCAGTGACACATCCTCCTGACTGCAGGGTACAGATTACAGAGTATCTGTGCTGTGGATCTGGTAAGATTACTGTACAGTGCCACTCAAATCAGGGGAGAAAAAAAAAAAAAAAAAAAAAACCCCTTATGTAGGTGCATCTGAGGCAATGACCAAGCTCCACAAGAGATCCACACGAATTTAGGAGCGCTTGCACACAGAGAAAATAAGAGTTGTGTGCAAAGTGACGCATTTGATTCTGCACGGTTTTCACCTTGTATGTTTACAGCTTTTGGCATAAGATTATTCTATCCTGAGTGACACGTGTCTTACTTATTAAAGTCTGAGTTTGTCTTATCAGTCAAATGTATTCATGTTTTACAGTCTGCACTTTCATGGTGTTTCTCTTTACCCATGTGTAAGTGATCCTAATTATGTGAGGACTTCCTGTGGATCCAGTGAATGCCTCCTGACAGTACAAAAATGACCCGCCCCATTGCAGGCTCAGACTGTGGCCTGTGACAATGTAATGTTACGATCAGTTTGCAGAAGGATTGTCTTTGATCAAGAACCTTTTTATGTTTCAGCATCTCTTGCAGAACACTTCAAACCGAAACCTGCAGCTCGAGAACATCACTAATCCAGAGTAAAGTCTTCATTTAAAAAAAACCCACACATTTCTTTTAAAGTACTTTTAGTCCGACATTTATCTTTTAATCTCCCTTATTAGTGCGTGTCTAGTGTCACCATGTCCCCCCCAACCATGCAGGTAAATAGGTCTGGCTATCAAAAGCTAGCCATCAATATATAGTGTCCATGCAGCTGGCTGTCTCATGCCAATAGAGCCTGAGGCAAGTGATCCACCAGTTACAGGAGGCAGCGGACTGGTTCTTCAGACCCTTGAGCACTGTAGAAAGGTGGGATAACACATTACACTCATTTGACAAAGACTTTATGTAAGCTGGTACAGGTTCTGGTCATGCCACTAGATGGGTAGTTTATGAAGTCTGATAGACACTAGCTGTGTTTGCACACATCACAGAACAGCCAAAACTTTGCTGCAGTTTTATTTCTGGCTACAATTTAAATCTCCAACAGACCAAGGAGGGCTCCCATTGGAGGTATGTCCAAAACAAACCATTGTCTGCGTGTGTATAACAGTCTTGGTACTTTGCATAAAAAGACCATCCCTCAACATGTACATTATAAACACTAGCTGCTTTAGAAAGTTTGGTTCCAATTATAAAATGGACTAGACAGATTTTTTTTTAAATTGATCTTTATTTCTTTTACAAAAAGACAGTCCAACAAAAAGTGGAAAAAATACATTTATATACAAAACTTCATAACGCAAGAGTCATCATGCAGAACTTTCTACTGCTGCCGTCTCCATTGGAATCGATTTCTCAGCCTGTAACAGGAAGGCATGGTGAGTCCCACCGGCCAATAGACTACAACAAGATGGCAGGTCTACAAAAGAACACTTCAGTACTAAACATACAAGTGCTAAAGCTTCAAAAACCAGGCAAGGTTTGTACTGGAAACTGACTGGCAGCAGCGGTTAAACCAGTGATCTAGAATGGAAGAACTAGACCAGCTCACCATAACCAGCATACTTTCATACATTGAAACATGAGTCAGTATGATGCCCCATTCCAAACCTCTACACCTCACTCCCAGAATGATGTCTTCCTACTTCCATCAAGTAGGAATGGGTTGTTACCCATATAAAACTATCCTACCTCTTCAGCCTTGTCTGCTTCTTCATTTGTAGGTACCACTGCATCACCATTTTCAACCAGATCCTGTTTAGGTTTTTTTGCTTCACTGTCCTTTATTGGGCTCTCCTCTTCAGGTTTTCTCTGAATGAGGCGGGGGTAGAAGGACACAAGCTGTCAATACCCCAATAATGCATTATTTGCACTCCATCCAGGCATCAGTCACATTATACGCATCAGTTGGGGTCAAGTTAGGCTACACGTACCTTTTTCCTCACCAGATGGGAAATATCAGATATGCAGTTTGTAACAGGTACAGCACAGTCACCAGAACTTTTTTCCACTGGTGCCTATAAAAATAAAAATCCAGCATGTTACTTTTACCAGATTACACCAACACAATTTGGCACAGCTTTAACCATTTCTGGAAGGTTATCCCTAGCGGGAAAGGAAGAGGGCACAGCAATAAAAGACTTACCACAAAGGGGCTTCCATTCTCTTGTGTAAAGCCTGAGGATCCTCCAGCCTAGAGAAGAGAAGTAAAGTCAGGAGACGGCATGGCAAGCAAATTCAACACAGCAATGCTCACTTCATGTTAAAGGCTCTGGTTAGGTGGTCAGGTAAAAGGACCACTTACCAGTGTCTCTTTCAGTGCGATCTCTGTTGCTGGTGCACTTTTCTGAGCTTCCTTTGAATCTTCGATCTTTTCGCGGATGTCGGGCAGTAGGCCTTTCAATTCTTCCATCTCTTTTGGGCTCTCAGGTTCAGAGTCTCCAGAAGCCTTTTCTATTTGTGCAGTGAGCAATGCTGGGAAGATGGGAATGAGCATTTACACATGGATGTGAGAAAATGCAGAGTCAACCGAGAGATTACAGGAACATATATAGTGCCAGTTTATGCACTGAACCAGTGTGCTACATGAGGGAAGGTCCAATTGGAAGTCTGGCGGGTCTATACAGGTTACCACCATTTGCTTGTTAAACACATGCAGTCAGTACAGAGAGGATTCACTCACCCATTCTCTTCTCAATCACCTCCACTGACTGGCTGAAGTGGGAGATGGCATCCTCATGTTTACTGCTGTACTGATAGGCTAAACCCAGCTGGTAGTGAGTCTCTGCAAGAAGCCGATCGTGAGCTTCCAGGTGCAATTTCTGTATGTTCCAGCAGGCCATGAAGTCTTCCACAGCCTGAGTGTAGTTTTCTAGACACAGAAGGTTTCATGTGAGAATTTCAATTTAATGTAGAACTTTAGCTTTTTTTTTTTTTTTTTAAATCTGTGCCACGTACCTGATTCCACACTAACTTCCCCCAGCTTCAGATGAGCTTGTGCTGCTTTTAACTGGGCCTCTTTTGTCTCTTTCCTGTAAGAAAAAAAAAAAGTGTGCTAAACTGTAACAGTGAAGTTATGGTTTAATCCCAGTAAACGTAGCGGCTTTTATATCAATGGGGTAACAAGATCACACCGAAGGATGCACTACATCCATCTTTGCATCTCCAGTGGCATTAGCACAATTTGCAGACTGTCTTCCAGGCCTGGGACATGCACAGTATTAACTTTAACAAATAGAGCAGAGCATCAGTGAGGGACAGATTAGACAAGCCTACGGGATTTTCCTGCACCACATAAGTATGTGTAACCAACCAACAGTACTGTCAAGAAGAACCTAATAAAATAGGTAAAAAAAAAAAAAAAAAAAGCTTGGCATTTTAACGCAGAGTTTAAATTATCTAGATTTTAGAGTATTTCCAAATCTTAAAAGACAACTGTAGCAACAAATGAAGTTCTGTTTAATTGAAAGATGACACATTTGATATTGAAATGCTTTAACGGAAGTATACAGAGTACCTTATGGAGTCATCTTTACTCCATTAGTTCTATCAGGAGGCGGACATTTTGTTTAGAATCTTTGTTCATTTGAACCAAGGCGAGTTAAGCTCTGACCCAAGATTCTAAACATGTCCACCCAAAGAGAAATGGTATGGAGTAAAAGCCTTAATAAGGTACTTAATGTGTTTATTTTGAAATTTATTTTTTTACAAGTCTACACTTGATCACAAACTTGCTGAACTTCCAGACTTTAAGTGATTCTTGTTACCTTTTAAATATGATCTTTGAGAGGTCCAACATTTCCCATGCCAGCTGTAGATTGCCAACATCATCCTCATCCTGAGAAATGAGATTGCTAGTGAGCGTCATTCGACTAGGGAAATTTCACAAGTTTGCTTTTAACCTCAGTTACAAAACCTCCATTTAACTTAACATTTGGGAATCTCTAACTTGACCATTTAAAATGCAAGACCCTGGTTATATTTGCAATAAAGGAGGGCCACTAAAAAGGTCTTCTGTTAAAAATTACAAAAGAAATTAGTCCTGCACTTTGTAAGTAAACTAGACATGCATCTTAATATGTCCACACAAGTTTACTCTGTGTCTCCCAGCTGGCCTTACAGTGTCAGCACCCGCACACATCTGATTATGGTCTGTTTTTTGCATGGGACCAGCAGAGGACCTAGGCATCAACTCTGCCGATCCCATTCAAACAAGGGTCACCAACCAGAGTGGGCTGCCTGCTTCCCCTGGAAGCTGGCAGTCAGTATAATCTGGCATGTACTGTCAAAAGTACCTACAATTTTATCCTCACACTAGGGACAATTCACTTGTGCTTCTACATTAAAAGCAGTTAGGCTCAAGGTTTTAGTTACCACTCCAAAATGGAGAAGCCAGGAGTAAGACTCTGAACCTAATGGATGCAGGGACAGATTGCTACACATCCACATTAGAGTGCTACTTTCAGACAGTATCTTTAAAATGTCTATGGGCTCAGCTAGAGCATCTTTTGTTTTACTGAATTAACAGTAATCTAATTTACCTTCTCTTCAGTTCCCTCATTTTCTTCTGAGTCCTCACCTTCATCTAGTAAAAAAGAATTGGAGTTAGAGATACCTTGTACACAAGTTATGACACCAGTAGGGTTTGCTTATTTGTTTGCTAGACTAGTTTACAAGAGCCAATGTCTCAGCATGACAACTGTGCCACCAACACCAGACTGGATGAAGTATTGTAGTGTCTGACCAGCTGCAAGAAAATCCTCCATTCCCGACTTGACCATGTTCACTTTCAGGCAACAGCTTAAGGCTTTGCTGGCATCAATAAAAGGTTCACTTGAAACCAACAGTAGAGACAAACTGAAGACAAACGCAGGTTCATCTCAAGACACCAAATTAACCATAGTTACCTTCTTCACCCTCCATCTGTTCTTCACTCTCCTCCTCATGATCAGAGTTGCCTTTCTTAGATGAGTCTTCAGTCTCCACTTCAGTTTTCTCTTCCTTAGTTTCCTTCTTGGCATCCGGTTTCTCTTCGGCCTTGTCTTCTGTGGAGTCTGCTTCCACCACAGAAGTCTTTAGTTTAGGCTCTTCCCCTTTCTCCTTTGTAGTGGTGTCTACAGCTTCATCCTTGCTTTCAGCTTCCTTGGAGGCTTCATCCTTACTTTCAGCTTCCTTGGAGGCTTCATCCTTACTTTCAGCTTCCTTGGAGGCTTCATCTTTACTTTCAGCTTCCTTGGAGGCTTCATCTTTACTTTCAGCTTCCTTGGAGGCATCTTCCATAGCTTCATCCTTGCTCTCAGCCTTAGAGGCTTCATTTTCAGAAACTCCCTCCTTGGGCTCTTCAGTTTTCTTTGCAGAGTCTCCCTTTTCTGCAGCTTTGTCGCTGGGTTTCTCAGCCACTTCCATGTCAATATCAGTCTTCTCAGTGTCACTTTTACCAGTTCTCTCTTCAGATTTTTCCTTTTCGGCCTTGACAGAAGATCCCTCTTTCTCTTGTGTTTTACATTCATTCTCTTTTGCTACAGTTTTCACATCTCCCCCTTTCTCTTCAGTTTCAGATTTCTCATTTGAAGTCTTCTCTTCCGCCATTGCGTCATATACCTGTTCTCTCAACTGATCCCTTTCTTTCTCTAGAAGTTTGTGGGAGATGAAGAGAAATTCTTCCATTTTAGTTACTGAAACCAAAATGTCAGTTTATACACTTTCACCAGTCTCTCCAAGATGCATTAGTGAAAGAAGCTAGACTGACCTTGCATACAACAGGTGATTCTTTCAATAGCCACTATACACCTAGTGTAGGTCACTGAGAACATGCAGATCTCATCATACATAGTTAATTCAGAGACTCAAGTATAGCCATTCTGAGCAGCTCATTTAAATCATGGTCTCATGCACTGTGAAGACTTGGTTGGTATTTTGATCATGGCAGGCCTTCTAGACTATTGATCAACTCTTTTATAGTAAAGGGATTACCGCCATCAGGCTCCCAGCTTAAATGCAATTATCAGAGAGGAAACCAGTGCCACTGTATTTTTAATAAGGGGATAAAGTGCCTAGATAGGTGGTTTCTCCAGCCCGTTAACGTGGCCTTCACTGCTATGCATCAAGGGATAGGATGTGCAATACTAGGTAACATGGCTTCCATAAGCTAAACCAAATTGCAATCCTTTAAATAGCATCTCCTTAGACCTACCATCCAGGTCAGCAGCACTAGGAATATTTGGATCCTCTTTTTCAGCATCTTCTTCCTCTTCCTCCTCTGGCATTCCTTCCAAGGCATTACCCAACACCCCATTCTCCATGCTAAACAAAAGCAAGCCAGAATACACAGGGGTAAATACATGTGTCAGTTACTGACCAATCTGACGTTATGGTGGTTTAACTCAAATGCCATAAGCAATTCATGATGTACAAGTTTAATACATCATTTAAAACTTGGCAGAAATTGTGGTAGTTATAGACCAGAATGACTCAAAATCGAGCACTTCGTGTGTGAGCTATTTATACACGGGTGGGACGGACATGCAAAAAAGTATAACCAACTTCATATTTTGAATGTAGTTTAAACTGCAATTAAGTTGCAGTTTGTATATTTTTTTTTTTAAACTTCCTTTCCATAGGTTTTTGCAAAAACCCTGTATGTTTAAAGTGTTAGCACTAAGTGTACAAAAAAATAAATAAAAAAAAGTATATTTATGTACTTCTCCCTAGTTAAATGCTGCATTAGCAATAACGGGTTCATGTCTTGATTGCCCCCCATGATTCATAAGGTGCCCCCCTCAAACACTCCATGCATGAAATGGATAAGAAGGGCAGAATGGTATAGTCTGTACAATATCTTGTTCAGGGCTACCTGTCTAGTTTGGCTGGCAGAGCATCAATGCCATAAGATACAGAACGTTGCCCCCTCTTAAGGAATGTTTTTGTACTAGAGCTTTAAACAAGTCAGCGCTCAGGATGGTCAGTAGCCAACACATTCCTGCAAGTGTTAGAAACATGAACACTTCTCACCGTGCTAACTCAAGGAGACTTATTCCATAGGAAAAAAAGGCATCTGCACATTCGTCCGCTGTATCCCCATATTTCTTAGCTCTGAATGAAGAGAAAAAAAAACAAAAACACAATAACTTAAGGGTAAAGGAAAAAAA
The DNA here is from genome assembly GCA_036172795.1 of Pelodytes ibericus. Taxonomy (NCBI): domain Eukaryota; kingdom Metazoa; phylum Chordata; class Amphibia; order Anura; family Pelodytidae; genus Pelodytes; species Pelodytes ibericus. The sequence continues at coordinate 2,372,355 of CM069865.1, read as the reverse complement.
AAAAAAAAAAAAAGTCCTCCTACAAATTAAGTGTAGTGTAATACTCACAGAAGGCTACTGGCTTCCTGAAAAGCAGTCACTGCCGATTTCACATCCTTCATCACTAAATGCCTGTGACCAGCACCCATAAGCTTTTTGGCCTCACAGTCCACATCCTCCCTAGGAATATAAACATTTCACACAGGGCAGCATTAGACCAATACATATCTCTATACGCCAGCATTAACCTGAAACAGCAAGAGCTGCTCCAGTCCAAAGTAACAGAATGGGTATTCATTTTATTGATTAGGCCCTGACCTTATATCTAGGATAGCCTTATACCTATCCCACGCATGCTTAAACTCCTTCACTGTATTAACCTCTACCACTTCTACTGGAAGACTATTCCATGCATCCACTACCCTCTCAGTAATGTAATACTTTCATTAGTCCCTGGCCTTATCTTATATCTAGGATAGCCTTATACCTATCCCATGCATGCTTAAACTCCTTCACTGTATTATCCTCTACTGGAAGACTATTCCATGCATCCACTACCCTATCAGTAATGTAATACTTTCATTAGTCCCTGACCTTATCTTATATCTAGGATAGCCTTATACCTATCCCATGGATGCTTAAACTCCTTCACTGTATTAACCTCTACCACTTCTACTGGAAGACTATTCCATGCATCCACTACCCTCTCAGTAAAGTAATACTTTCATTAGTCCCTGACCTTATCTTATATCTAGGATAGCCTTATACCTATCCCATGGATGCTTAAACTCCTTCACTGTATTAACCTCTACCACTTCTACTGGAAGACTATTCCATACACCCACTACCCTCTCAGTAATGTAATACTTTCATTAGTCCCTGGCCTTATCTTATATCTAGGATAGCCTTATACCTATCCCATGCATGCTTAAACTCCTTCACTGTATTAACCTCTACCACTTCTACTGGAAGACTATTCCATACATCCACTACCCTCTCAGTAATGTAATACTATCATTAGTCCCTGGCCTTATCTTATATCTAGGATAGCCTTATACCTATCCCATGCATGCTTAAACTCCTTCACTGTATTAACCTCTACCACTTCTACTGGAAGACTATTCCATACATCCACTACCCTCTCAGTAATGTAATACTATCATTAGTCCCTGGCCTTATCTTATATCTAGGATAGCCTTATACCTATCCCACGCATGCTTAAACTCCTTCACTGAATTAACCTCTACCACTTCTACTGGAAGACTATTCCATACATCCACTACCCTCTCAGTAATGTAATACTATCATTAGTCCCTGACCTTATCTTATATCTAGGATAGCCTTATACCTATCCCATGCATGCTTAAACTGCTTCACTGTATTAACCTCTACCACTTCTACTGGAAGACTATTCCATGCACCCACTACCCTCAGTATAGTATGAGGGTGCATGATTTGCCATGTAAAGGCATGGTGCACAGTATATGTACAAGGCTCCATACCCCTCAGTCTTGTCTGATGTTGATGGTGCAGCACATTCTTCCACCCTATGAGATCGAAACAAGCCAACATTAGTGTATTCGCCTGGATCGCAGCACAGATGTCAGTTAAGCTGTAACTCTTGCCATGTACAATGCAGGGGTAATGTGTGCACAGTATGCGGGACTGGCAGCATGCACCCGGCATACACTGGGGGTCTCCAGGGGATCATTACATTTAATGCAAGGTGAAAACATGGCAGCTTTCAATACAAGCCGTGTGCCGTGCAAGACAATAAGTAATATCGGCCTGGCAATCACACACAGGTCAGTGGAGCAGAGACCGGGCGAGAGCTGACAGCTTCCCAGGGGTCAAGCCATGAAGAAGCCATCAGAGTCAGACCCTGTGACTGGGGTCCCCAGCCTCCCCCTGAGTCGGGGCACACGCCATGGCACCGGACCTGCTCCTCACACACCGAGGGACCGGGAGGATTTGGCGCCAAAACATATTGGTCGCCGGGTTAAGGAGAACACAGACAAAGCGCCACGCGCTCTGGGAGAAGCAGCCAATCAGCTGCGAACGCCACACGGAACCAGCCAATCAGCGGCCAGGCTCGCGCCGGGGGAGGGGGACCCACAGGGTTTGCGAGACATAGAGCGCGCGGCGGCCTGACAGCAGCCAGGGACAAGGACAAGCACCCCCCCGCCCAGTGACAGGACAGCGACCCCTGGTCCGCCCGGCACCTTACTTGTCAGTGTCGGGGGCGACGGTCACAATCTCCTCAGCCATAGTGCTCTGCTCGCCGACTGACCAGTAAGAAGAACAGGGGGAAAATGGCAGCTCGTATCCCCCGCGCCGCGAATCTGTCTTATACCCGCCCACGGGACACGCCTCCTGCTCACAAGCCCCGCCCACTGACTTCCGATGGCGTGTAATGGATTCCCGCGCTCGCAGCTCTCTATTGTCTGTGCAGCACCACGTGACCAGCCATAAATCCCGCGCTCAGGGCTGAATGTACCTCAAATGGGGTAATATGGACCTCACATGGGGCTAATAGATACCTATAGGGCAAAATATGCCTCCTATGGGGCAGCAGAAATAACTATATTTACTTTATATACACCTAGCATGGTACAGTATAAATACCTATATTTACTATCTGTACTGTACCTCACATTGGACAGTATAAATACCTATATTTACTATAAATACCTCACATTGGACAGTATAAATACCTATATTTACTATAAATACCTCACATGGGACAGTATAAATACCTATATTTACTATAAATACCTCACATGGGACAGTATAAATACCTATATTTACTATCTGTACTGTACCTCACATTGGACAGTATAAATACCTATATTTACTATCTGTACTGTACCTCACATTGGACAGTATAAATACCTATATTTACTATAAATACCTCACATTGGACAGTATAAATACCTATATTTACTATAAATACCTCACATGGGACAGTATAAATACCTATATTTACTATAAATACCTCACATGGGACAGTATAAATACCTATATTTACTATCTGTACCTCACATTGGACAGTATAAATACCTATATTTACTATCTGTACCTCACAATGGACAGTATAAATACCTATAGTTACTATCTTTACCTCACATTGGACAGTATAAATACCTATATTTACTATAAATACCTCACATTGGACAGTATAAATACCTATATTTACTATAAATACCTCACATGGGACAGTATAAATACCTATAGTTACTATCTGTACCTCACATTGGACAGTATAAATACCTATCGTTACTATCTGTACCTCACATTGGACAGTATAAATACCTATAGTTACTATCTGTACCTCACATGGGACAGTATAAATACCTATAGTTACTATCTGTACCTCACATGGGACAGTATAAATACCTATATTTACTATAAATACCTCACATGGGACAGTATAAATACCTATAGTTACTATCTGTACCTCACATTGGACAGTATAAATACCTATAGTTACTATCTGTACCTCACATTGGACAGTATAAATACCTATATTTACTATAAATACCTCACATTGGACAGTATAAATACCTATATTTACTATCTGTACCTCACATTGGACAGTATAAATACCTATAGTTACTATCTGTACCTCACATTGGACAGTATAAATACCTATAGTTACTATCTGTACCTCACATGGGACAGTATAAATACCTATATTTACTATAAATACCTCACATTGGACAGTATAAATACCTATAGTTACTATTTGTACCTCACATGGGACAATATACATACCTATATTTACTATCTAGACCTCACATGGGACAATATACATACCTATATTTACTATATACACCTAACATAGGACAGTATAAATACCTATATTTACTATAAATACCTCACATGGGACAGTATAAATACCTATATTTACTATCTGTACCTCACATTGGACAGTATAAATACCTATAGTTACTATCTGTACCTCACATGGGACAGTATAAATACCTATATTTACTATAAATACCTCACATTGGACAGTATAAATACCTATAGTTACTATCTGTACCTCACATGGGACAGTATAAATACCTATATTTACTATAAATACCTCACATTGGACAGTATAAATACCTATATTTACTATAAATACCTCACATTGGACAGTATAAATACCTATATTTACTATAAATACCTCACATGGGACAGTATAAATACCTATATTTACTATAAATACCTCACATTGGACAGTATAAATACCTATAGTTACTATCTGTACCTCACATGGGACAGTATAAATACCTATAGTTACTATTTGTACCTCACATGGGACAGTATAAATACATATAGTTACTATCTAGACCTCACATGGGACAATATACATACCTATATTTACTATATACACCTAACATAGGACAGTATAAATACCTATATTTACTATAAATACCTCACACGGGACAGTATAAATACCTATAGTTACTATCTAGACCTCACATGGGACAGTATAAATACCTATATTTACTATAAATACCTCACATGGGACCGTATAAATACCTATAGTTACTATCTGTACCTCACATTGGACAGTATAAATACCTATAGTTACTATCTGTACCTCACATTGGACAGTATAAATACCTATATTTACTATAAATACCTCACACGGGACAGTATAAATACCTATAGTTACTATCTAGACCTCACATGGGACAGTATAAATACCTATATTTACTATAAATACCTCACATTGGACCGTATAAATACCTATAGTTACTATCTGTACCTCACATTGGACAATATAAATACCTATAGTTACTATCTGTACCTCACATTGGACAGTATAAATACCTATAGTTACTATCTGTACCTCACATTGGACCGTATAAATACCTATAGTTACTATCTGTACCTCACATTGGACAATATAAATACCTATAGTTACTATCTGTACCTCACATTGGACAGTATAAATACCTATAGTTACTATATAGCCCTCGCAAGGGACAGACAGTAACAGCAAGACTCTAGGTACAGAAAGCACTTTATTATTGTTACTCAATCAGTAGTAATGCCATTTGCGCATCTCTACAGGGGTAAATCGCGTCACAAGGGGGACTTCTCTAAAGCACCTAATTTCCATCCATACCCTGTATAGATCATTTTAAATTGTCTACAGTCACAGTATCAGCAATGTGAGATCTATTCAGGTTAATAGCAAGAAATGTGTTTTTCTTGGTGTGGACCTTTATACCTTGTGATATTATATATATATATAAAGCTTTTCATTACTATGGCCTGGAACACACATTTCTAAACACTGCTTTCCACTTTTCCTGCAGAATTGGGAAACTCGTGCAGAAGGTGTGCACCCCATACATTGCTCCCCCTCTGGCATCAAACCATTTACTCACTGCCTGGGCAGTACGATGCTTACATCTCAATAAAGTAAGTGCTTCAATAAATCAGTGTATGTCCCCGGTGACATAGCACGTGTGCGTATACATGTTTTAAGCATGTTTAAAGAACGTTGTGTAATGATGGACATACATCACGCTTTACTTACTCACTAATCTAGTTTAGAACATGGTATAAAACAGCTTCTGGTGAACATACACGAGCCATGCCTCATTACCAAGCCAGAACAAATACCTGGGTTTCTTGTATTAGTGAATTATTTTGTCAGAGAAATTTAAAAAAATAAAAAAACAGTCTAGCTTTAACTATTTAGTAAACCCCCTCCAAAGAATTTGACCTTTTTCACGTGCATGTAGAGAAATTTATGCCCCAAAGCAGCAGAGCCCTTTTGATCTTTCCCAAACAGTGAAATCTGAGCAGGGGTTTTGTTTTGTGGAAAGATTTAAATTAGATTTCAATAATTTCAAACACATTTCTTTCTTACACAAAGACATATCTACAAACCCCATACATAGACACAGACCTATATACAAACACACAAATCCCATACATAGACACAGACCTATATACAAACACACAAACCCCATACATAGACACAGACCTATATACAAACACACAAACCCCATACATAGACACAGACCTATATACAAACACACAAACCCCATACATAGACACAGACCTATATACAAACACACAAACCCCGTGCATAGACACAGACCTATATACAAACACACAAACCCCCTGCATAGACACAGACCTATATACAAACACACAAACCTCGTGCATAGACACAGACCTATATACAAACACACAAACCCCGTACATAGACACAGACCTATATACAAACACACAAACCTCGTGCATAGACACAGACCTATATACAAACCCCGTACATAGACACAGACCTATATACAAACCCGTACATAGACACAGACCTATATACAAACACACAAACCTCGTGCATAGACACAGACCTATATACAAACCCCGTACATAGACACAGACCTATATACAAACCCCGTACATAGACACAGACCTATATACAAACACACAAACCTCGTGCATAGACACAGACCTATATACAAACACACAAACCCCGTACATAGACACAGACCTATATACAAACCTCGTGCATAGACACAGACCTATATACAAACACACAAACCCCGTACATAGACACAGACCTATATACAAACACACAAACCCCGTACATAGACACAGACCTATATACAAACACACAAACCCCGTACATAGACACAGACCTATATACAAACACACAAACCCCGTGCATAGACACAGACCTATATACAAACACACAAACCTCGTGCATAGACACAGACCTATATACAAACACACAAACCCCGTACATAGACACATACCTATATACAAACACACAAACCTTGTGCATAGACACAGACCTATATACAAACCCCGTACATAGACAAAGACCTATATACAAACCCATACATAGACACAGACCTATATACAAACCCCGTACATAGACACAGACCTATATACAAACCCATACATAGACACAGACCTATATACAAACACACAAACCCCGTACATAGACACAGACCTATATACAAACACACAAACCCCATACATAGACACAGACCTATATACAAACACACAAACCCCATACATAGACACAGACCTATATACAAACCCCGTACATAGACAAAGACCTATATACAAACCCATACATAGACACAGACCTATATACAAACACACAAACCCTGTGCATAGACACAGACCTATATACAAACACACAAACCTCGTGCATAGACACAGACCTATATACAGACACACAAACCCTGTGCATAGACACAGACCTATATACAGACACACAAACCCCATACATAGACACAGACCTATATACAGACACACAAACCCCGTACATAGACACAGACCTATATACAGACACACAAACCCCATACATAGACACAGACCTATATACAAACACACAAACCCCGTACATAGACACAGACCTATATACAGACACACAAACCCCGTACATAGACACAGACCTATATACAAACACACAAACCTCGTGCATAGACACAGACCTATATACAAACCACGTACATAGACACAGACCTATATACAAACACACAAACCTCGTGCATAGACACAGACCTATATACAAACCCCGTACATAGACACAGACCTATATACAAACACACAAACCTCGTGCATAGACACAGACCTATATACAGACACACAAACCCCGTACATAGACACAGACCTATATACAAACACACAAACCTCGTACATAGACACAGACCTATATACAGACACACAAACCCCGTACATAGACACAGACCTATATACAAACACACAAACCCCATACATAGACACAGACCTATATACAAACACACAAACCCTGTGCATAGACACAGACCTATATACGTGCACGCCTCCTCATCATCAGTAGGGACACTAACTACCTATTCATCTTCAAAGCAGCAGCACACCACCGACATTACATTAAATGATGCAGCGCTTCCTCTGACCCCATAAACACTGCTGCTCCTCCCCTGCGAGGTGTTTGTTGTTGTTGCAGCGCACAGGAGATCAGTAAGACACTCACTACCCTTACACCGTGCCCCTCACATGCGGTGACAGCTCCTATAGGCCCCGCTTAACCAGTCTCCCAAAACCACTGACCACAAGTGATTAGCCTTCAAAACATAAACATAGTCCTCCATTGCAGATGCATCTGGACTACATACCTCATTATGCTCAGCCAGCATTATAGCAGCCATTTAACTAGCTGAGCCTCATGGGAAGCCTAGCCTACTCCACATCAAACTTGTCACTTCATCTGCTGTAGACTATCCTTCATATGATTCTCAGCTAGGATCATGGGAGCCCTTTGGCTAGCTGAGCATAATGAGTACTGTAGTCCTCAGCCACTTTACTGTAGAAATTTCTACAATTTTCATATGCTGATATATACCATCACAAAGAAATGGCCATGCTGTGTATGTATATATATAAAACCGAATTATTACCTGAGAGCCATACCGCTGAATGGGCAGACTGTGTTTAAATAAGGTTTATGTATAAGGACCACTGGCTTGGTATACTTCATTTATGCAAGTGTTTTGTGCCATTTGTCCCCCTTCCTGATCTTTCACCTTTTATATGCTGTGTATGTGTATATATAAAAATGATTTATTATCTGAAAGCCATACCGCTGACTGGCAGACTGTGTTTAAATAAGGTTTATGTATAAGGACCACTGGCATGGTATACTTCATTTATGCATTTACTGCACACTGGCATGGTATACATCATTTATGCATTTACTGCTCACTGGCATGGTATACTTCATTTATGCATTTACTGCACACTGGCATGGTATACATCATTTATGAATTTACTGCTCACTGGCATGGTATACTTCATTTATGCATTTACTGCACACTGGCATGGTATACATCATTTATGATTTTCCTGTTACTGGCATGGTATACATCATTTATGCATTTACTGCTCACTGGCATGGTATACATCATTTATGCATTTACTGCTCACTGGCATGGTATACTTCATTTATGCAAGTGTTTTGTGCCATGTGTCCCCCTTCCTGACCTTTCACCTTTTATATGCTGTGTATGTGTATATATAAAAATGATTTATTATCTGAAAGCCATACCGCTGACTGGCAGAATGTGTTTAAATAAGGTTTATGTATAAGGACCACTGGCATGGTATACTTCATTTATGCATTTCCTGCACACTGGCATTGTATACATCATTTATGCATTTACTGCTCACTGGCATGGTATACATCATTTATGCATTTACTGCTCACTGGCATGGTATACTTCATTTATGCATTTACTGCTCACTGGCATGGTATACTTCATTTATGCATTTACTGCATACTGGCTTGGTATACATCATTTATGCATTTACTGCTCACTGGCAAGGTATACTTCATTTATGCATTTACTGCTCACTGGCATGGTATACTTCATTAATGCATTTACTGCTCACTGGCATGGTATACTTCATTTATGCAAGTGTTTTGTGCCATGTGTCCCCCTTCCTGACCTTTCACCTTTTATATGCTGTGTATATATAAAAATGATTTATTATCTGAAAGCCATACCGCTGACTGGCAGACTGTGTTTAAATAAGGTTTAAATACTGGCATGGTATACTTCATTTATGCATTTCCTGCACACTGGCATGGTATACATAATTTATGCATTTACTGCTCACTGGCATGGTATACATCATTTATGCATTTACTGCTCACTGGCATGGTATACATCATTTATGCATTTACTGCTCACTGGCATGGTATACATCATTTATGCATTTACTGCATACTGGCATGGTATACATCACTTATGCATTTACTGCTCACTGGCTTGGTATACTAAGTTTATGCATTTACTGCTCACTGGCATGGTATACATCATTTATGCATTTACTGCTCACTGGCATGGTATACTTCATTTATGCATTTACTGCTCACTGGCATGGTATACTTCATTAATGCATTTAATGCTCACTGGCATGGTATACTTCATTTATGCAAGTGTTTTGTGCCATTTGTCCACTTTCCTGATCTTTCACCTTTTATATGCAGGGAGGGGGGTGGTTTGGGCACATCGTCTGCCTCCGGGATGTCATCTGACATCCGGAGCTTCGACAGCATCAGAGTGCGAGGGGGCGGAGCATGCATCCCTCACGCTGCGCTCAGCACAATGCACCCGATGTAGGCGTGCCACTGAGGTGCGGTTCCCCCATCCAAATCTCGGGCATGCTGCACCTCCATCTCAGTGCCTTGTAACTGTGGAGATTATATCTGCCGGTATCAGAATTCCTAAAGGCAGTTTGTCTGGGTAAATCTCTAGGTTACAGAATGATTCAGCTCCACACGTGACTTCCCCTGCTGCCTTTTCAGAACTTTTACAGTATATTATATATTATTTACATTTTTACTTTAAAGTGGAACCTTCCCTTTAACAGCAGATAGTAGATTAAAACAGCCTGAAATCATAATGAAAAATAAAATAACAATTTCATTCCGGGTTTTTGCAGCAGCTTTTTATTTTTTTTAATTTTCGATAAAGATTTGGACAGAGAAAATGCATGGTAGACTGTAAACTATGTTATTGGCCGTTGTAGAAATGTAATGACAGGAAGCAATTTTAATATAAAAAGAGAAGTGACTGGATTACAGCGTTTGTACAATAACCATTTAATAAGGGTCGTTAAACGGATACAGAGGGTGAGCAGCATCTCTGGCCACAGACTGTCCATTCACCTGCAAAGAGAAAAACAACACGGATTACACAAATAACATATACAGTGAGATTTAGCTCCAATATCCTGTGCCTGTATGTATTTTCAAGGTTTATGGCAAAATATCCTTAAAATAAAAAGCAGGAAAAAGGTTTTAAAGAAAGAGCTATTCAGAGACAAACTTCTAAATACAGGGCAATCAACCGGAACATTTCATTACTTTCTATGGTGACTGCTCCACTTTATACAGAACCACAAATAAAGTCGTTCTTATGTCGTTTGTATTTCTGGGGGCTATTCTCCAAAATAGAGGAGAAGCCAGTTCTCGGGGGTGCCCCCCCCCCCCCCCTAACACCCACAAATCTATTCACAAGAAACTGAACTGTCAAGCAAACTGCAAAGATCAGTCTATTCTTGTTCGTCTAACTTGATATGTAGTCCTGTACCAAGGGCTAGTTAAATTGTTGGCGCTATATATAAATAAATGGTATATCAGGCATAGAAAGCCAAGACAAAAACCTGGAAAATGTTTTAGAATGTTTCTGGGATTCGGGAGAAAGAAGTCAGGATTGCAGGATAGTGCTCCCAAATCAGGAAGGACCCTCGTAAAGCAGGACAGTTGTAGGGGCAGTAGTGTATCTTCCACAAGGAAAATAAGGCACTCTCCTGGGGCGGCACTTTACCAGAGGGTGTTAAAGCACACCTCAGGTGCTTCAAACATTTTCGTTCCCTCCCCCACTGTTCAGCAAGCTTTAGTTCCTTCCAATTAAATTGGGGTGGATGTAATGAGGGGGATGGTGGCATGTGATGGGGAATTTAGTGTGTATGCAATGTGGATGATGGGGGCATGCAATGGGGTGATTGGATATTTAAATGTGTGTGCAATTTGGGTGATGGGGCATGTTGTAGGTCTGCAATGTAAGTAGGGGGGTGCCCGAATTTTGTCTGCCTAGGGCAGCACAAAACCAATATACAGCACTGTGTAAAGGGGACGACATACTCCTCTGCAGATTACTGTTGCCCCCCTGACACTGCAATCTGTAGCTGGGTCACTCTCGGCTTTCCTCACCGTTATCAGCGGGATGATATATCTCCAGTTCTTATTCAGGGAGCCAATTCCTTTCATCTCCTCCTCGCTCAGAGAGAAATCAGACACCTGCAGAAACATAAAAAAATACCAGTCTACTTTCAGATTTATTCCTAAACTCAAATAATATGGACTTTAAAATGATAGAACCACTATGGAGAGAATGCATTTTACCATACACAGTGCGATCTAGGAGCTGTGTTCATGGAAGAGGCAACCGAGAAGGGAATTTCAAACTTAATGCCAAAGTAGCTGAATTGGGAGAATTTTGGTAAAATGGTAAAGTGGTAAGTCCCTGCAGGCAGTGTGTGTGTGTGGGGGGGGGGGGGGGTGTAAGTCCCTGCAGGCAGTGTGTGGGGGGGGTGTAAGTCCCTTCAGGCAGTGAGGGGGGGGGGTAAGTCCCTGCAGGCAGTGAGGAGGGGGGGGGTAAGTCCCTGCAGGCAGTGAGGAGGGGGGGGGGGGGTAAGTCCCTGCAGGCAGTGAGGAGGGGGGGGGGGTAAGTCCCTGCAGGCAGTGAGGAGGGGGGGGGGGGGGGTAAGTCCCTGCAGGCAGTGAGGAGGGGGGGGGTAAGTCCCTGCAGGCAGTGAGGAGGGGGGGGGGTAAGTCCCTGCAGGCAGTGAGGAGGGGGGGGGTAAGTCCCTGCAGGCAGTGAGGAGGGGGGGGGTAAGTCCCTGCAGGCAGTGAGGGGGGGGGGTAAGTCCCTGCAGGCAGTGAGGGGGGGGGTAAGTCCCTGCAGGCAGTGAGGGGGGGGGGTAAGTCCCTGCAGGCAGTGAGGGGGGGGTAAGTCCCTGCAGGCAGTGAGGGGGGGGGTGGGTAAGTCCCTGCAGGCAGTGAGGGGGGGGGGGGGTAAGTCCCTGCAGGCAGTGAGGGGGGGGGGGGTAAGTCCCTGCAGGCAGTGAGGGGGGGGGGGTAAGTCCCTGCAGGCAGTGAGGGGGGGGGGTAAGTCCCTGCAGGCAGTGAGGGGGGGGGTAAGTCCCTGCAGGCAGTGAGGGGGGGGGGGTAAGTCCCTGCAGGCAGTGAGGGGGGGGGGTAAGTCCCTGCAGGCAGTGAGGGGGGGGGTAAGTCCCTGCAGGCAGTGAGGGGGGGGGGGGTAAGTCCCTGCAGGCAGTGAGGGGGGGGGGGTAAGTCCCTGCAGGCAGTGAGGGGGGGGGGTAAGTCCCTGCAGGCAGTGAGGGGGGGGGTAAGTCCCTGCAGGCAGTGAGGGGGGGGGGGGTAAGTCCCTGCAGGCAGTGAGGGGGGGGGGGTAAGTCCCTGCAGGCAGAGAGGGGGGGGGGGGTAAGTCCCTGCAGTTAGAGGCTCCATACAGTGTATGCACTCACCTGGAGGTTCTGTAGAATCCGAGAAGGCGTGACACTTTTTGGAATGGTCACTACTTCCCTCTGGAGTTGCCACCTGGAAAAAGAGTCATTTGAAAATAGTTATTCCTGTTGACTAACACTGAAATTCCACTCTAGGCCACTAGATGGTGATGTGTAACCATTGGCTCAGTTTTGTATACAAACATGGATTCAGGATACCTTCACAAAAGGACCCAGAACTGTACTGTAACTTTATTAATTATTATTATTATTATTACAGACCTACTGGACAATTACTTTTTATATCACTCGCATTTAAAATCAAGTTCCGGTGCCTTTCTGAAGAATATCTGGGATTTGAGAGCATATAATCTCCAGTGAGTACTGGGGAGTATTGCTTTTCTGGTTTAGTTTTTTTTTGCTCTTGTGATTTTATGTAATACTCTGGATTACCTGCCAGACATCCCATCATCACACACATGACTAGGACAGAACTCAATACATGGAATTGGCCACCTGGAGAAACACATAAATGCCCTACCGGATCAGGATCTGGGCTGGAGATTTGTTATATTTTTTAGCCATGGCGAGAATGCTAGGTTCCTCCAGCAGAACAGGATCTTCTGGTTTCCGCCAGCTTCTGTCTGGTGATCCCAGCGGGCTATAGCCTGTAAAGACAAGCCCGTGTTTGTGACAGTGAGCAATCAGCTCGTTCTGAGCCAGGTACGGATGGCACTCGACCTGCAAGACAAGGGAGGCTGCGTCATGAATATGTCTGACCCATTATAAAAAGGTACAACTTTTTAGAGAAAGCAAGGTTTAAAAAAAGAAAATAGTGTCCCCTTTCCCCAGGTAAAGCCGACAAGTATCCTTACAGATATATACAGGTTCATTCTAGGCTCTGCCTCAGAGCAGAGGCAGAGCCTGTTAGGAGGCTGGTGCACGGATAGAACACGCACAACCAATCAGAGCAGGAGCTCATTAGCACGTCTGATCGGGGGTCTGTATGGAGCGGGGGTCTCTCTCTGCTATTTCAGAGAGAGACCATTGTTTTCAAAGGGGATTAATAAAGGGGACCAAGTTATATTCTGCACTAGCAGAGAGAGACAAAAGCCGACCAGACCCGTTTCCCAGGGAAACATGGCAGCTACTCATACTAAGGGTAATACATTTTTTTTACAAGTGGAAAAAAAAGTTCTATAGATCTTTAATTATCAGCCACTGGCAATTTAGGTGCACCCTATGTTATTATCCTATATAAACATATTAATTTCTCCTCTGCTCAGACCCCTGGATTCACTCCTCACCTGTAACACAGCTGGCTTGACGGTGGCGATACTGAGAATATCATCTATCTGTCTCTTATTAAAGTTGGACAGTCCGATGGCCTTGGTCAGACCCTTCTCCACCAACTTCTCCATGGCCTTCCAGGTTTCTTTATAATCCATGCAGTCGTACTGCAGGGATCCATCAGGATTTTGTGGGAAGATATTATCCCCTCTCCTGGAACGAAGGGAATATTTGTAATAAAAGAGGCATTAATATAGACAAAACATAATTTACATAGAGACGTCCTGTGCATCCAATCATTAAGGGCCAGTGGTCTCTCCATCTGATAATTTCACTCTGGATCTAGACAATGTCCGAACCACGTCATCATTAAAAAGGCAAAAAACACACAATGGCAGCTGCACATATTGTCCCACAGATTTTAACTCCTGAAACCGACAGTTCAATGAGAAGCCACTTATTCCCATAATATGGATCACAATATAATATTCAATAATAAAATTTTATAAAAACAAAAATAAATAAAACAGCACATATATACAAACACACACCTTTTGGCAGACAAAACAAGACCCGGTCGGGAAAATATGGAGAGAATGTAAAGTTCAATGCGTTTCGGATAGCCCTTGCTCAAGCAGAAAGCGGCTCCTCCAAAAACCAGACACATTTGGATGTCTGGTATGTGCGGTTTTATTTATTTTTGGGTTTTTTAGAAATTTTATTATTGAATATTATATTCTGATCCATATGCACTTTCCTTTGGAACTAAGACTTTAGTTGTTAATGCGCAGTTATTTTGACATTTGTATATGTACCAACTAATTATTGTATATTAAAATTTTGTATTTTTTTTTTACACAATGTGTTTATTATTTACATATTTATTTTGAGCGCTGTCCATCTTTTCCAATTTTATTTGCTTTGTTTCTTCAATGCTCAGATCATTTATAAGTATTTAACTTTGCCATTTTTGTGCCCACTTAAGGAGATACATCACATTTGCTGAGCTTTAACCCCTCAGGATAAGACGACAATTTGTTGTTCTCATTTTATTTCTAAACCGTATGCATTTGCTTCAAAGGATTTGTATATTTATTTATTTCAGTTATCTTAATTTTGTAATATCACCGCTGTATTTTTTCCTTTGATTTTAAAATGCAATTACATATGGATAAAAGTAATTCGAAGGTCTCCAAATATGATATGAACAGCAAGAAAGGCATGATGCCGGACATGTTTCATCTGAGCAGCTTGATGAGTCCGGTATTAATCCTGTCCTTATAGGCGTTAATTCACAATCCATATCCATATCTATTTGATTTTTAAGTTGACTTCAATAAAAAAATTAAAAAAAAGTTTCTACTGGATTCAGCCTTCCAGTGGATTATTGAAATTAGACAAGTTATTCGGGGGCAGTGCTTTTCTAATCGTGGTAAGTGGGGACAACCCACACAAGGAGCTCAAAGCAAGAGCTGCCTGGATCAGGTAAGTTAAAAACTGACAGTGTGTGTGTGTGACAGACTGTCTGTGTATGTGTGTGACTGTGTGGATAAAGGGGTTAACTCCTCTGACACTGCCTATATCTGTCTAGCTATCCAAGGGGTTAACCCCTCTGACACTGCCTATATCTGTCTAGCCACCCACGGGTTAACTCCTCTGACACTGCCTAGATTTGTCACGTAATCCAGGGGTTAACCCCTCTGACACTGCCTATATATGTCTAGCCACCCTGGGGTTAACTAATCTGACACTGCTTTTTGTTTTTCGCCCCAGGCAGCACAATGTCTTGGGCCAGCCCTGATGGTGAATGTCACACACTACTTTTACGTGGTGCTTTGTGGAGTGCAGAGGAGAGCTGATGCTCTTGTCCAAACCCAAATCTTATGCAAATAAACCATTGAATGTACTGGTCTGGATATTAACTACTCATAATCCGAGAGGTTTCTCTCTCTCATTTTTACCAATGTCTGGATCCGCTACATAATCTTTAAAATATAGAGGTACTTCCAGTCCCTTCAAGCTTACTTGAATGCATAGGGCCAGTGCATGAGATACAGGTCCAGATAACTCAGCTGCAAGTCCTGCAGAGTTTTCTTTATAGCACATTCCACATCCTCAGGGTGATGTTTATTATTCCACAGTTTGGACGTAACAAATATTTCTTCTCTTTTCAAACCCTTTCAAAATAATAACAGAAATTACAAAACCATCCACAGAGTCTGTAACAAAATCAGCACAAGCCAAAGAACAGATTTAATCTAGAGAAGTGGGGAGCAAGACATTGCAAGTGCTTTCTGGCCCTTGGAAAATGGAAATGGAACCAAGCACCCTTAGTTAACATGGGCCATGTTGTGTAAGACTTTAAATCTCACTAATGTTCAGCATGTTCTGGACGGGCACAGTTACTGAAATACAGTGGGTGTAACAAGACTAATGTCGCGTGTCATCCCTGGCCATACCGTGCATTGTCACCAGTGTAATATAATAAATAGTTTCAGATCCGCACCAAAAAAGAAAGCAGGTGTCGAATCTCCAAGACGCCACCCAAATCTTCAACAATCACAAATAAAGATACAGAGCCCAGCACTCAATGTGAAGTGAGAATTTATTCGCACACTTGGCGACGTTTCAACCCTTGCAGGTTTTTTTTCAAGCCTAGCGTAGGGCGTTTCAAATAACTTTATATAGTGCAGACAATTAACAGACATGTCAATCAACAATTCAAGTGAAATAATTGTTTCAATAAACATCTCTATACATTTTAAAAAAACATTCAAAGTGCAATTCACGATAATAACCACATGTGTAAAATATGTGATATAATGACCATCGACAAATACATATGCATAAGTGATATACAACAAGTGCAATCATTTACAAAAGTGCTCCATATTTAAATGAGCATAGCCATAAAGTGTTCAATCTCTCAATCTATAGTGATTTTGATCCTCCTTTGATTATAAAGTTACAAGCTAAAAATAATAGAAAATGGCATATCTTGGAACGAGTTTATATATAGTTAGAAATAAAAAATGGATTATCCCACATCCTATATTTGTTATACACGCTCTATTTCCTTGTGTAGCTGTGGATGGAGTGTAGTTTACACTGTATATATCTTTACTGATAGGAAATTAAATGTTCTGTTCTTTTATTCCTGTAGACACCAGCTGGAATCCATCCTCCTGGGACCAGCTGCTACAATAACAAGTATACTTACATATGTTGGAGATTCCTTGTACAATATGTTGACTAATATATATGTATACTTGGATGACGATTATTCTACATCGGATCGGCTGTGCTCTAAATAAAACTTAAGAAGTTTGCCTATATATGAAATATTATATAATACTATACAAAATGTATTTAAAATTTGAAAAGATCATGGGTATAAGATCTCAATAGAGTATAGGCACTTCTCCTGGTTAGGTGTATTATAGCATTAGTAGTGTTTTTAATTTAAGTTTTTGAAAAAAATATTGGATATGATTTAAAAATATTGGATATTGTTTACTAGATGTGTATTACTAAACACGATAATTGAGATAAAGTTATTCACAATTCTAAATAGGTATGGCAATTAGATAATTTATGGTAATTGCAACTGTGGTGTGTTAATGCACCTAGTTGTTATTTATACCTTTTAACTACTTGCCTTTTTCCCTTGCCATTCCCTTAAATCACTATAGATTGAGAGATTGAACACTTTATGGCTATGCTCATTTAAATATGGAGCACTTTTGTAAATGATTGCACTTGTTGTATATCACTTATGCATATGTATTTGTCGATGGTCATTATATCACATATTTTACACATGTGGTTATTATCGTGAATTGCACTTTGAATGTTTTTTTAAAATGTATAGAGATGTTTATTGAAACAATTATTTCACTTGAATTGTTGATTGACATGTCTGTTAATTGTCTGCACTATATAAAGTTATTTGAAACGCCCTACGCTAGGCTTGAAAAAAACCTGCAAGGGTTGAAACGTCGCCAAGTGTGCGAATAAATTCTCACTTCACATTGAGTGCTGGGCTCTGTATCTTTATTTGTGATTGTCACCAGTGTAATCACACAGGGCTTTATTCATGAATGTTTGGAAATAAACAGGCGATGGATTTACCGTTTCAGGTTTGACACTCTCTTTGATGGCATCGCCCACTTCGGTCTCATTTCCGTACACAGAGGCGCAGTCAACGTGACGATATCCCACCCCAAGGGCGTATTTCACAGCATCTCTCACCTAGCGGGAGACAAAATCATAGGTGCTACAATGTAATTATACGACCCACCTTTGTGACATGGTAAAAGAGCTAAACTGGCTCCTTTTCTGGGAAGCTTCCATCCTACCAGAGTAGAATTCTACCCAGCTGTTCCCACCTCCTATAGCCTCCGATCCAGTACCAGCACTTTATTTACTGTACCACAATACAAAGAGAAAGTGACTCGATCCTCATTTTGCTACAGAGCACCACAAATGTGGAATAACCTCACAGATACCATCAAACCTTCCTCCAGTCTAAAATCCCATTTCCCCTTAGTGACGACCTTTTGACCTTGTCTTTCCCTTGGTGACAAGGGCTGTTTTGACATTTCTGGGCTGTTAGTGTTTAGCTGTAATTTTCTTCTTTCTCACATACTGTACCCACACAAATTATATGTTGATTTTATTGTCATAAGAAGGGCTTTCATTAGATACTATTATGTTCATCATATCTTATAATTTACTACAAAAAAAAAAATCATAAAATATGATGGAAAATTAAAATAAAACACTTTTTCTAACTTTGACCTAAAAAATAATTTGCACAAATACATTCATTGAAAAAACACCGTCTAAATAGTTTCTAAATGTTGTCCTGAGTTCAGAAATATGCGTGTTTCCATTTTTATTTTGCAGCTTTTTGTGAGTTATAGGGCAAAAAACAAAAATAGTATTTCGTTTTTTTCCTACAGTGACCTTTTAACCCCATAGCCTAAATTTAACCCCAACTCTAACCCTTATGCTAATCCTTAATATATTCTAATTTTAGTTTAATTTTAACCCTAAATGTAATTGTAACCCTAACCCTAGATTTTATCTAATTAAGTCTTTTTTTTTTCATTGCAATGTTGCTGACTGCCTCAAGGGGCAGTCAAGCAACAGATTCAGAGTGTCAGAAGTGAATTTTGTTTTCACTTCCGAAGTTCTACCCACAATAGGACACAACCATTTTGCAGGAGCATGCTGCTCCACGGAGCGATCGTGGGTGCCCCAGAGCCGAAATTTCACTATACCTCAGTACAGAATCCACCTGTAATCATGATCTGTCACTATACCGCAATACAGAATCCACCTGTAATCACGATCTCGGTCACTATACCTCAATACAGAATCCACCTGTAATCACGATCTCGGTCACTATACCTCAATACAAAATCCACCTGTAATCACGATCTCGGTCATTATACCTCAATACAAAATCCACCTGTAATCACGATCTTGGTCACTATACCTCAATACAGAATACACCTGTAATCATGGTTGATTAGATTTCTTACCTGCTTGTGTCCGGTGTTACATTTGTAATATTATTTTGTAAATTATTGTAACAATGCAAACAAGAGAAATCTCAATGTATATATTTTTATTAGACAAGTACTTTTTTTTTTTTTAGTAAGGTGCTGGAAGTTTAGGCTGGCGTTTCAGATTATTTGCCCTACTCGGGATCAGCTGAAGGGCTATATAAATGTGAATAAATTGAATTTTTAAATAATGGATGCTCTCCCTCTCCTGTGATCAGAGATACTTTAATCCTTTATTCTAGCACCAGGTTTTGATTTGAATCTGCCAGCTGCTCTTTCTGCTGCTTTGAAGTATATAATTTGTGATCACACAAGGGAGCATTAATTGTACCAGGTCTGTGCATTCATTGTGGGCTTAATTCATGAAAGAGAGAATTACAGGGAATTTCAAAACTAAAAGCCCAACATAAGTCTCTCTTTTATGACTAGACTGCCAAAAAAATAAAAATGGGCAGTGTTAGTACTTGCCCGGGGATGCTTTATCTAATGGGCAGTGCTGGTATGTGCCCAGGGATGCTTTATCTAATGGGCAGTGTGGGTATGTGCCCGGGGATGCTTTATCTAATGGGCAGTGCTGGTATGTGCCCAGGGATGCTTTATCTGATGGGCAGTGTGGGTATGTGCCCAGGGATGCTTTATCTAATGGGCAGTGCGGGTATGTGCCCAGGGATGCTTTATCTAATGGGCAGTGCTGGTATGTGCCCAGGGATGCTTTATCTAATGGGCAGTGCTGGTATGTGCCCAGGGATGCTTTATCTAATGGGCAGTGCTGGTATGTGCCCAGGGATGCTTTATCTAATGGGCAGTGCTGGTATGTGCTCAGGGATGCTTTATCTAATGGGCAGTGCGGGTATGTGTCCAGGGATGCTTTATCTAATGGGCAGTGCGGGTATGTGCCCAGGGATGCTTTATCTAATGGGCAGTGTGGGTATGTGCCCGGGGATGCTTTATCTAATGGGCAGTGCGGGTATGTGCCCAGGGATGCTTTATCTAATGGGCAGTGCGGGTATGTGCCCAGGGATGCTTTATCTAATGGGCAGTGCTGGTATGTGCCCAGGGATGCTTTATCTAATGGGCAGTGCTGGTATGTGTCCAGGGATGCTTTATCTAATGGGCAGTGCGGGTATGTGCCCAGGGATGCTTTATCTGATGGGCAGTGCTGGTATGTGCCCGGGGATGCTTTATCTGATGGGCAGTGCTGGTATGTGTCCAGGGATGCTTTATCTGATGGGCAGTGCTGGTATGTGTCCAGGGATGCTTTATCTGATGGGCAGTGCTGGTATGTGCCCGGGGATGCTTTATCTGATGGGCAGTGCTGGTATGTGTCCAGGGATGCTTTATCTGATGGGCAGTGCTGGTATGTGTCCAGGGATGCTTTATCTGATGGGCAGTGCTGGTATGTGCCCGGGGATGCTTTATCTGATGGGCAGTGCTGGTATGTGCCCAGGGATGCTTTATCTGATGGGCAGTGCTGGTATGTGTCCAGGGATGCTTTATCTGATGGGCAGTGCTGGTATGTGTCCAGGGATGCTTTATCTGATGGGCAGTGCGGGTATTTGTCCAGGGATGCTTTATCTGATGGGCAGTGCGGGTATGTGCCCAGGAAAGCTTTATCTGATGGATAAGGTTTTGTGGAAGTAAGAGTGTGAAACAGGCTTCAGGTGAGGTTAGAAGCACAATATTTCTAAACTGGGACCCTTTACCCCCCCCCCCCCCCCCCCCCCACTGGCCAGGCCGGGCAATAGGCAGGATGAAGCGGCAGATGCCCATTTAGAGGAAAATGGGGGGAGACTATAAAGAGAGGTAATGGCCTGTGTTTCTCAATCAATACTTGCTTTTTATAATCCATTGATATTATACTACATGTGGGCGAGACTGAGATGAAGGGGCCCAGGGATCGCCAGGTAGCCCTGGCGGTGTGCTGAATCCGTGACAGGATCTTTACACAGGGCATGGGGCGTCTCTAAGCAGTATATTTAGGGCACTTCCAAATAAAACGTGTACTCTTCCAATCATAAAAACATGAAAATACTCCTCTTACCCAGTGCAACCTTGAAACATACACAGTGTCCTGAATCCAGAACCGTCTCTGGGTAAAAGGTTTTTGAGGGGGCTATCCACTAGAACTAAACGGGGGGGGGCAATCTGACATTACCAGCAGAGCCGGAAAAATATCCCCACTTGACGGTCTATCCAGCTGTTATTTATGCCTGATTTTTGCTGTTTTAGTGAATAGCCCCCAATGTGGTCACTTTACTTTACACATACCCCTCCCCCAAATTACACTGGAAAGACAGGAAAATATGTCTGATTTGAAAAGAGACCGTGCAGGTTTGTATTAGGGTCGCCACCTGGCCGGTATTTTACCGGCAGGCCAGTAAAAAATTGGCTTGAGTCCAATGTTAAGTCTATGGAAGCACCAGCCAGGCCAGTATTTTTTTGTAGAAAAGGTGGCAACCCTAGTCTGTATTGAAGCAGCATGTAGTTTAATAAGTAGAGTTGCACATAAAGGATATTGTGCTGCTGTCAGTATTAATTAACCTGATTATTATTTTAATACACACTCGAAGTACAAGTGGAATATACAATGTCTGGATATAATACCCCTTTTACAGAGCAGGCCGTTTCATCCATTCAGGTCTCAAACAATGAGAACAAAAGACCAAAACGAAAACAAAATCTGCTTTAAACTCATCCTTAGTATCAAAGAATAAAGAATGGATATCACCTGGAACGGCAGCTGCAATGGATTGCAACTCCCATCATGCCTGCCCGTCCCTGGCCTGTTTGGTTATTGCACGTTCACCCAGAATTCCCAATTTTATATACTGAAAGGAACTGCTCTAGAAAAGGGAGGTGACTTATTTTAATGCGGATTGATGTTCAATAATTATAAAAATGCATGTATAAAAAGTTGCAATTTAAATAGTGTTAATTTACTCCCTGCCCCTTCCACACGTGCATTGTGCAGTCTGCAGAGGGGCTACAGTTCTAGTTCTAGGTGTTCAAGTAATAAATGGCCAATCCAGACAGTCCTACCAACCTGTACCCGCTGGGGTCAGAAAAATGCCCCAACCTGACCATCTTTCCTGCTGAACTAGCAATGCCTGGTCTCTGCAGACTCACCCAATAGTCCCTCTGCCCATGAATATCAGTAGACACCTACCTGCCCAGGAGCACTCTTCCAGGTTCCTAGACCAATGAATGGCATTTTCTGGCCGGTGTTCAGAGTGACGGACTGAACCGCAGCTGCCATCTTTGCCCAAATCTGCAGAGAACAAAATTATTAAAGATAATGCTACAAATACCAGCGAAATGGATCTGTACTGTTTGGAGTCATTCACCTTCCAAAGTTACCCGCACAGTCTGCTCATTCAAGAAAATTTAAAACCTCTAAGAATGATGGGAGTTGTAATCCTAGGACAGCTCGTCTCATAGGGCTTATTCATAGAAACATAGAATGTGTCGGCAGATAAGAACCATTCGGTCCAACTAGTCTGCCAATTTTTTTTTTTTTTTTTTTTTGAGTACTTTTATTAATCCCCCGTTCCCGGTCTTATAGCTAAGATAGCCTTGTGTCTATCCCACGCATGCTTAAAATCCTTGACTGTGTTTACCTCTACCACTTCTGCTGGAAGGCTATTCCATACATCCACTACCCTCTCAGTAAAGTAATACTTTCATTAGTCCCTGGCCTTATCTTATATCTAGGATAGCCTTATACCTATCCCACGCATGCTTAAACTCCTTCACTGTATTAACCTCTACCACTTCTACTGGAAGACTATTCCATACATCCACTACCCTCTCAGTAAAGTAATACTTCCTGATATTACTTTTAAATCGTTGCCCCTCTAATTTAAGACTATGTCCTCTAGTTGTGGTAGTTTTTCTTCTTTTAAGAAGAAAATGGCCTTTTCATGAAAGGCCATTGCAAAATTAAGGCCAAAATAACCCTAACCCTTAAGTTTGAAATTCCCTGCAATTCTGTCTTTCATAAATAAGGTCCATCATTTTAATACCCTGTGGGTCATGTGTTCCCTTTGGTACCAATTCCCCCAGCATTTTGTTTAGATTGCAAGCTCTAGTGAGCATGCCCCTAGTTTTGTCTGGCTTCAGGTGTAATTAAATTGTTTTTTTTGTGTGTAACTGCCTATAGGTAAAGTCCTCAGCTGACCCTTGTGTTTGTTTAATATCAGCTTGTTGTAAGTTCCAGACATGTTCGTACAAGAGGTTGGGATGGGTCTGGCAGACACTCCCCACGAGGGAGTGGAGCACAACCGAAAAGTCATGAGCAATGTGAATGGGGAACAGATACGACAAGAGACACAGGTTTACACTCAGTCTGGTGAAACACAGCAGCCCCTGACAGAACTTTTTTTTTTTCTTGTGCTAATTTAGACGTACAAGTGAAAAATACACTGGCCCTGGTCTGAGTATAAACCGGCAGTTACGGTTGATAGTAGATTTATCCTCAGATCGGCTTCCCGGGAAGCCAGTAGGCTGGTCTGTTCGGCAATTGTCTCTCTGCTGGAGCAGAGACCGTCATTGTCAATAGTGGATCAGCACCTTAACTAGGTCTCTCCATCCACTATTTGTAAAGATACACGTCGGGTTTACTTGGGACAAAGTGACAATATTTGAAAGGAAAAAAAAAAAAGTTTAGTTGCCCTTTCACACACACACAATACTTAAATTGCCCCACATTTCCCTCAGACTGACCCCGGCACTCACTCTGTACATCTATCCGCTGTCTGCGGATCAGAAGCAGTCTGCTCAAATCCATACTGGCCCAGAACCTCCTCAACCTGAACCATTTCTCTACCGGCCAGAACCTCCTCAACCTGAACCATTTCTTTACCGGCCGGAACCTCCTCAACCTGAACCATTTCTTTACCGGCCGGAACCTCCTCAACCTGAACCATTTCTTTACCGGCCAGAACCTCCTCAACCTGAACCATTTCTTTACCGGCCAGAACCTCCTCAACCTGAACCATTTCTTTACCGGCCAGAACCTCCTCAACCTGAACCATTTCTTTACCGGCCAGAACCTCCTCAACCTGAACCATTTCTCTACCGGCCAGAACTTCCTCAACCTGAACCATTTCTCCACCGGCCAGAACCTCCTCAACCTGAACCATTTCTCTACTGGCCGGAACCTCCTCAACCTGAACCATTTCTTTACCGGCCGGAACCTCCTCAACCTGAACCATTTCTCTACTGGCCGGAACCTCCTCAACCTGAACCATTTCTCTACTGGCCGGAACCTCCTCAACCTGAACCATTTCTTTACCGGCCAGAACCTCCTCAACCTGAACCATTTCTCTACTGGCCGGAACCTCCTCACGCAATTGCTCCCTGGCCTTATCTTATGTTCAGGAGAGCCTTATGCTTATCTCATGCATGCTTAAACTAGTTAATCAGCCTCTACCACTTCTGCTGAAAGGCTACTCAATGCATTCACTACCCTCTCAGTAAAGATATCGTTCTGCAATACCCAACATAACACATTTCAAACCAAAACTACCACTACAGATCCCGCAGCACTATACCCAACGCATTTCAACTGCAGACCTGCAGAAATGGATCACTAATATCTCCGATACTGCCCGGATAGCATCCCAGGACGGCAAAGAATCATGGGAGTTGTGATCCAGGCACTTCTGGAGGCCTATTGTCAGATGCTCTAGATTTAAGAGCCTCACAATGATCTGCAGGATTATATTAAAGGGATTTAAACCCGGCTCTATTCTGGGTTTATATAAAAAGGTTCTCTGGGAAATGAAACTTTTACATAAACAGAGGAGGAGACATCTAAAGATTTTGCATAGCGTTTGCAGTGTTGGCTCCTCTGGAAAAGTTTTGGCTCGAGCTCAATGGAAATATTTTCCAGCCGTTTGTGGTTTTGTATTCCCAGCATGCCCTTGGGTATCACTAGCCTCCAAATATGTCTGCACACATTAATGTGCCTTGTTAAGCATGATTCAGCAGCTGCACAGATTATCAAAACAAATCTTAAAAGGCACACGTGTAAGAAATTATTACACCCTCCTACAGGGGTTATTCTTTTAGGGAATGTGTGACGAATGAAGCACAGAGACAAGTGTATATAAAAAGGTATATTGTTATTAAATTGAGATACTGTTACAGGTTATACAGGAAATACACAGTGTACACATTACATATAACTGGTTCATAATCAACAGGTAACAGAAAAATGGTATACTTATTACGGTAATTATTGGAGATCTTCTTGTGCCTTCATCTTGGGTCTTCTGCTGGCTGTCCTCTCCTCATGCCAGGAACAGACAAGACTAGCTAGCCCTCTTCACACAGGAAAAGACAAGTATAACTAGAACTCCCTCCTCACACGGGAACATCAAGACTAACTAGAACTCCCTCCTCACACGGGAACATCAAGACTAACTAGAACTCCCTCCTCACACGGGAACATCAAGACTAACTAGAACTCCCTCCTCACACGGGAACAGCAAGACTAACTAGAACTCCCTCCTCACACGGGAACAGCAAGACTAACTAGAACTCCCTCCTCACACGGGAACAGCAAGACTAACTAGAACTCCCTCCTCACACGGGAACAGCAAGACTAACTAGCAAAAAGTGGTTCACTCAACTCAGTATCCCAAAATCCCTCAGTTACCTCCCAGAAAGTTAAAGAACCAGTTCAACCTAGTTAGGAGATATATGGTCTGTAATAAATGCAAGCCCCTTTGTCACACTTAATCTGTTAGTAAGTAAAAGCTGGAAATAACTGAAAAAGCTTGTTTTTACACTCTAATAGTCATCTCTGTAACCTTGTTTACAACCTCTTCTGATGTGCAAATAACCTTCCATTGTGAAACCATATTACACGCCCACCCCACCAAAAGCAGATATCTATGGATTAGATATAAAATAACATTTTTATAAAGGCACCCTATATTTCTTACACATGGACGCAGGATGGCTTACTTCTCTTTTTAAACAACCTTCACATGTGAAATGTTATAATATTGGATTTTGGATGGCTGTGATTTTTGTTATAGATTACTTGTGTTTAATCAATTTACCTCTGCCAAGAAAACATTCTCAAGTCTGGTCTGCTGTAAATAGGTGAATGGGAGAATACTTTGGCTTTAAGTTTGAAATTCCCTTCACAATTCTCTGTAATCTTCTCTATTATGAATGAAGCCATTAAAGTGCATTTTACACCCCCCCCCCCCCCCTTTCCTGGGATCAGTGGAAGATCCCTTTACACCTGTACCAGAAGCAAAAGCAATTTCAAAGTTCACCCTCTCACCCCCACCGAGAGATTCTTATGGATGTTGCAGAATTTGGAGATTCGGCAAAGTCATCACTTAATACAATAACCGGAGACTAAACACTGACAACTCAGTTTAATAAATCAGCTATTAACAGCCGCGCAGAAAGACACTCAAATAGAAACCATTAATGTGTCATTATTGCAGAAACTTGTAAGCTCCCCTGACCAAATCAAGACATTTATACCAACACATATTATATATCAGCAACAGGGAAGGTATGGCCATTTTACACAGATCTCCCTGAAATCCATATGTATTTATTAAAGTTAAAATGCTTTTAGTAAATCCCAAAGGCTAAAAAGGTCTGTTCTCCATTTATTCAGAATCCACCAGTAATCTGCATTTGTTGGGTCAGATGACCAATATGGATCCGTTGGGATCACATGATAATGGATTTGAATAACACTTGACGCATAGTTACTAGACTGTCACCGCGCCATGTGTTATTGGTCACATACATTTTGCACGGTGTACAGATCATGCGTGACCAGAAAAAAAAAAATCAATTAACTAAGTCAGAGTGGATCTGTGGGATTCGTTCACTGATAAGTTAATTGATTTCCATTTGATCAGGTGATCTGTACATACTGCGATACAGCATGCAAAATGTATATATGAAGCCAGTAACAAATAGCCAAGGTGGGAAGCCTAATCGTTACCAACATGGACCAGGTTTCCAGGGACACATGTTCCATGTGATGCAGAAAGAGCATGTAACGTGCAGCCTGGCAATGTGTAACATGCATATACACAGACACACAAACCAAATAATTAATCATGGCAGTATGTAGGATGTATATACACAGACACACAAACCAAATAATTAATCATGGCAGTATGTAGGATGTATATACACACAGACACACAAATCAAATCATTAATCATGGCAGGTCCTATGAGATGGCAGTATGTAGGATGTATATACACAGACACACAAATCAAATCATTAATCATGGCAGGTCCTATGAGATGGCAGTATGTAGGATGTATATACACACACACACACACACACACAAGCCAATGAATTAATCATGGCATATGATTTGAGATCTGCACCCTGATTGGAGAGTGTGTATGTATGTATGTATGTATGTATGTGTATATTATACACACACACACACACACACACACACGGCTTGGTGTAACAAATTAGTCGATTTTAATTTAATCCACAATAGACATTGGTGTAACCGATCGTGAACCAAAACGTTGATTACCAGTCTATTGTGGATTAAATTTTTTACAAAAAATTATTATTGACTTATTAGTTACATTAAGCCCCGTGAGTGCGTGATGGTATATGGATAATCCACCAAATCCTGTGAGTGCGTGATGGTATATGGATAATCCACCAAGCCCCGTGAGTGCGTGATGGTATATGGATAATCCACCAAGCCCCGTGAGTGCGTGATGGTATATGGATAATCCACCAAGCCCCGTGAGTGCGTGATGGTATATGGATAATCCACCAAGCCCCGTGAGTGCGTGATGGTATATGGATAATCCACCAAGCCCCGTGAGTGCGTGATGGTATATGGATAATCCACCAAGCCCCGTGAGTGCGTGATGGTATATGGATAATCCACCAAGCCCCGTGAGTGCGTGATGGTATATGGATAATCCACCAAGCCCCGTGAGTGCGTGATGGTATATGGATAATCCACCAAGCCCCGTGAGTGCGTGATGGTATATGGATAATCCACCAAGCCCCGTGAGTGCGTGATGGTATATGGATAATCCACCAAGCCCCGTGAGTGCGTGATGGTATATGGATAATCCACCAAGCCCCGTGAGTGCGTGATGGTATATGGATAATCCACCAAGCCCCGTGAGTGCGTGATGGTATATGGATAATCCACCAAGCCCCGTGAGTGCGTGATGGTATATGGATAATCCACCAAGCCCCGTGAGTGCGTGATGGTATATGGATAATCCACCAAGCCCCGTGAGTGCGTGATGGTATATGGATAATCCACCAAGCCCCGTGAGTGCGTGATGGTATATGGATAATCCACCAAGCCCCGTGAGTGCGTGATGGTATATGGATAATCCACCAAGCCCCGTGAGTGCGTGATGGTATATGGATAATCCACCAAGCCCCGTGAGTGCGTGATGGTATATGGATAATCCACCAAGCCCCGTGAGTGCGTGATGGTATATGGATAATCCACCAAGCCCCGTGAGTGCGTGATGGTATATGGATGATCCACCAAGCCCCGTGAGTGCGTGATGGTATATGGATAATCCACCAAGCCCCGTGAGTGCGTGATGGTATATGGATGATCCACCAAGCCCCGTGAGTGCGTGATGGTTATATGGATAATCCACCAAGCCCCGTGAGTGCGTGATGGTATATGGATAATCCACCAAGCCCCGTGAGTGCGTGATGGTATATGGATGATCCACCAAGCCCCGTGAGTGCGTGATGGTTATATGGATAATCCACCAAGCCCCGTGAGTGCGTGATGGTATATGGATAATCCACCAAGCCCCGTGAGTGCGTGATGGTATATGGATAATCCACCAAGCCCCGTGAGTGCGTGATGGTATATGGATAATCCACCAAGCCCTGTGAGTGCGTGATGGTATATGGATAATCCACCAAGCCCAGTGAGTGCGTGATGGTATATGGATAATCCACCAAGCCCTGTGAGTGCGTGATGGTATATGGATAATCCACCAAGCCCCGTGAGTGCGTGATGTTATATGTATACTTGTTTGTGGAGCGACACAGCACCCGGGCATTTTAACTTCTGCTGCCATTTGGCTGAGGGCAATACTAAGCGGATACACACACGTTACAGGTTACTGCCGGGCTACACTTTACATGCGCTTTCTGCAGCATGCAGAACACGTGTGTTTCTGGGGCCATGGCCCATATTGGCAGCTATGGACACAGATTCATCTTCATCATGTACCACTAGTCAGGACCAGTTATAACACAGATTAGAGAGAAGCATTACACTGTACTGAGTGTAAGTAATGTCTGTCTGGGAGTCACGTCCGTTAGTGGAATTGGTTTCTTATTAACCCTTTATGGGGCAGTTTTGTAGTAAACTGGGCTATTACTAGAAGTTAGCAGTGATTATTTATGGAAAGGTGTTTACAGGCTAGCAGGTTACATGGTTTAAGCATTTTTTCGGCCGGCTGGATACCATGGGATTGGTAGTATTATCTAGCACATGTAGAAGAATTGTTTACATATTAACCTCTCCAGATTCTCCATATCTCTGGGGTGAATAAATGCATTTGTTTTTTAAATATAAGTATTTAGGATCAGCCCAGGACTGAGGAAGAAACACAAATAACACTCACCCTGTTCACAGCAAGAAGTCAGACTGTAGCTTCACCTCTCCGAGCTGTCACTGACCAGGCCTGGAGCAAGGGAATAGTCTGCTGGGGCACAGGGTGCTGCTGTTTTGTGGGCTGTGCAAAGAGGGCGCTGCTGTTTTGTGGGCTGCGCAGAGAGGGCTCTGCTGTTTTGTGGGCTGCGCAGAGAGGGTGCTGGGGCACAGGGCGCTGCTGTTTTGTGGGCTGTGCCTGGGATTTAGGATCTTATACACAGTAACAGAGAGTAACACTGTAACCTGATCCTGCTGAGTCAGCTGGAAGGAAACAGGATTTAACCTGCACATCCTCTCTGACATGCTGACTGCTGCAAAAAGAATCAATCACCGGCTGTGAATGGGTTAAATTAAAAGGAGTCACAGCAGCAGGCACTGCTTGCAAACAGGAAGTGCAGTGAAGAATACAGTCACTATTGTCCTCACTGGGGAACCCAGCCAATGAGGGCAGTGTGCTCAACTGCATCCCCTGGTGACCCCTCATTGAACATACACCTCAATGGCTTCTCTCTATTCTCCCTTTAGAGAATTGGGAGAGATTTGACTTTTTACCCTCTTCTGGTGTGTGAAATACTTTAAAAAGGTCCCGGTCACCTAAATACCGCTTATACTGTGACTGTACAGATTAAAGGGATTATGTCACCTAAACACTGCTTATACTGTGACTGTACAGATTAAAGGGGCTCTGTCACCTAAACACTGCTTATACTGTGACTGTACAGATTAAAGGGATTATGTCACCTAAACACTGCTTATACTGTGACTGTGCAGATTAAAGGGGCTCTGTCACCTAAACACTGCTTATACTGTGACTGTACAGATTAAAGGGATTCTGTCACCTAAACACTGCTTATACTGTGACTGTACAGATAAAAGGGATTCTGTCACCTAAACACTGCGACTGTGCAGATTAAAGGGATTCAGTCACCCTATTCATCAAAAGGGAAGGTATGCAAATGAGGCAGTAGAGAGGCAAGATGTACCCATGACGCATTTCACCAGCTGGTAATAACCTGTAACATTTAATAAAGAAATATTATTAGATGTTCAGTATTTGGCTTTGTAACATGGGTATGTTTGTAAACGTGTGATTGTATATATCCGTGTGGTCTGTAATAACACGCTCACTGTAGTGTTAATAGGATGAGGCTGCAGCCGGTCTGCTCCCTGGTTGGTTACAATGTATACTCTGGTTTCTCTTCAGATCAAATAAATCTTTCGCCTTTTACTAAAGATTTCCGTGGAGAGGAACAACCATGAGTTTCATGTAATTTTTTGAGGCCCAGTTTGCACTGGGTTTAATAATCTGGTATAAAGATAGAGCTGATTAATATGTTACATTGGATCAGAGCATTGTGTTTGTATATCCAGCTCTATCACAATGTAACCAGTCTGTGTCTGGGGTCATGTGACCTCCTGATGGGATGATGGTTACAGTCAGTATAAAGATAGAGCTGATTAATATATTTTATCGGATCAGACCATTGTGTGTCTATATCCAGCGCTATCACAATGTAACCAGTCTGTGTCTGGGGTCATGTGACCTCCTAATGCAATGACGGTTACACATGTGCCAGTGGATGTCTGTGCGCTTGGGGGTTTAATCTAATGCCGTGGTGGAGGCTGGGGGTTTAATGTTGTGCTGTGGGAGATCCTAGGGTCAGCACCAGCCCTGCTTGGGATGTCTCCTGGGGTCTCCCAGTGACTCGGGGTGGTGGGTTCTCTCCATTCATCATAGGGAAGGGGGAGTGGACATATGTATGCAAATGAGATAATAGACAGGCGGGATGCACAGCAAACATACCCATGACGCGCTCACTGTAGTGTTAATAGGATGAGGCTGCAGCCGGTCTGCTCCCTGGTTAGGTACAATGTATACTCTGGTTTCTCTTCAAATCGAATAAATCTTTCGCCTTTTACTAAAGATTTCCGTGGAGAGGAACAACCATGAGTTTCATGTAATTTTTTGAGGCCCAGTTTGCACTGGGTTTAATAATCTGGTATAAAGATAGAGCTGATTAATGTGTTACATTGGATCAGAGCATTGTTTTTGTATATCCAGCTCTATCACAATGTAACCAGTCTGGGGTCATGTGACCTCCTGATGGGATGATGGTTACAGTCAGTATAAAGATTGAGCTGATTAATATGTTACATTGGATCAGACCATTGTGTGTCTATACCCAACTCCATCACAATGTAACCAGTCTGTGTCTGGGGTCATGTGACCTCCTGATGCAATGATGGTTACACATGTGCCAGCGGGATGCCTGTGTGCTTGGGGGTGACAGGCTGGGGGTTTAATCTGATGACGCGGTGGAGGCTGGGGGTTTAATGTAGTGCTGTGGGAGATCCTGGGATCAGCACCAGCCCTGCTTGGGATGTCTCCTGGGGTCTCCCAGTGACTCAGGGTGGTGGATTCTCTCCATTCATCATAGGGAAGGGGGAGTGGACATCTGTATGCAAATTAGATAATAGACAGGCGGGATGCACAGCAAACATACCCATGATGCATTTCACCAGCTCGTAATAACCTGTAACATGTCATAAGGAAATGTTATTAAATGTTCAGTGTTTGGCTTTGTATCACGTGTATGTTTGTAAGTCCAGTGTGTGTGATTGTATGTATCCGTGTGATCTGTATCAACACGCTCACTGTAGTGTTAATAGGATGAGGCTGCAGCCGGTCTGCTCCACAGTTGGTTACAATGTATACTCTGGTTTCTCTTCAGATCGAATAAATCTTTCGCCTTTTACTAAAGATTTCCGTGGAGAGGAACAACCATGAGTTTCATGTAATTTTTTGAGGCCCAGTTTGCACTGGGTTTAATAATCTGGTATAAAGATAGAGCTGATTAATATGTTACATTGGATCAGAGCATTGTATGTCTATATCCAGCTCTATCACAATGTGACTAGTCTGTGTCTGGGGTCATGTGACCTCCTGATGGGATGACCGTTACAGTCAGTATAAAGATAGAGCTGATTAATATGTTACATTGGATCAGAGCATTGTGTATCTATCACAATGTAACCAGTCTGTGTCTGGGGTCATGTGACCTCCTGATGGGATGACCGTTACAGTCAGTATAAAGATAGAGCTGATTAATATGTTACATTGGATCAGAGCATTGTGTATCTATCACAATGTAACCAGTCTGTGTCTGGGGTCATGTGACCTCCTGATGGGATGACGGTTACAGATGCACATAGAGATGATTGATGTGTTAAGGTTTCTTTAATATAAAAAAAGTCTCGCACAGTTTGTCTGTTTGGCGAGATTTGTTGGTTTCTATATAAATGTTAATTCTGAAGATGTTACTATTGAAACCAATATATATAAAATTGATGCACTCAAAAAAGTAGAGTAGAGTAGAGTTGAATGGACACCTGGATATTCGGGTTTGGCCAAACTTCAGAAAAAAGTCCGGGTTTTGGCTCAAACTTGACCCCGAACCCCATTGAAGTCAATAGTGACCCGAACTTTTGGCCACTAAAAAAGTCCCTGCAAACAAATGTGGATAGGGAAATAACTTTAAATAACATAAAATACATACAAATTAAAAATACAGCTGAGCCATAAAATAGCACTAGATGGAATCTTTGATTTTAGTTTTGGAAGAACATAAATCTAAAGCATGGCTGCCAGGAGGATCAACAGAATTATCCATTTGAGAGAGGGTTGGAGTGCAAGGTATTCTCTTTCAGTTTATACTAAGTGACCCATAGGTTGAGGAGGCGGTGACCGTGGCGGTGTAGGTGGAAGTGGCGCTGGAGGAGGAGGAGGAGGAGGTAGCCAGAATTTTTCAAAGTGCGCTGTAAGCACAGTATTGGACTGTTCTATTTGACTTTCAGACATGAAGTGCACCACAAGACGCAAATGTACTATTTACCACCCAAAACTATTCAAATTTTTCAAAGTGCGCTGTAAGCACAGTATTTGATGGTTCTATTTGACTCTCAGATGTAATACATGTAATGCTATTCTATAAACCGAAATAGAGTCCCCATTCATACGAATAGGTCAATTGACCTATTCGTATGAATGGGGATTCTATTTCGGTTTATAGAATAGCAATAGCATTACATGTATTCCATAAACCGAAAGTCTATAAACCGAATGTCTTTCGGTTTATGGAATACATGTAATGCTATTGGCTTTCTATAAACCGAAATAGAGTCCCCATTCATAAGAAATTCTTATGAATGGGGACTCTATTTCGGTTTATAGAAAGCCAGTAGCATTACATACAATGTAATCGCCGAACCCCAACACGAACATACAGTGGAATGTCCGTGTTCGGGGTCCAAAACCGTAACATTCGGTACGAAGCTGAACAGTGCGGTTCGGGTTCGCTCAACAATAGTTATGAGTGTAAAAGTACAGATGAGTACAATATAATGTTACACAAATAGGTGTTTCCAAATGTTGCAATATACCTTCAGTTAGCACTTCTGTGAGGTCAGAGGAATAATTCTCACACGTGGAAACAAAAAATGAAGATGGTATCCAGTTCTTTATGTAACCGTCATCCCATCAGGAGGTCACATGACCCCAGTCACAGACTGGTTACATTGTGATAGAGCTGGATATAGATACACAATGCTCTGATCCAATGTAACACATTAATCAGCTCTATCTTTATACCAGATTATTGAACCCAGTGCAAACTGGGCATCAAAAAATTACATGAAACTCATGGTTGTTCCTCTCCACGGAAATATTTAGTAAAAGGCGAAAGATTTATTCGATCTGAAGAGAAACCAGAGTATACATTGTAACTAACTGGGGAGCAGACCGGCTGCAGCCTCATCCTATTAACACTACAGTGAGCGTGTTGATACAGATCACACGGATACATACAATCACACACACTGGACTTACAAACATACACGCACGTTACAAACATACACATGATACAATCACACACATGATACAAAGCCAAACACTGAACGTTTAATAACATTTCCTATTAAATGTTACAGGTTATTACCAGCTGGTGAAATGCATCATGGGTATGTTTGCTGTGCATCTTGCCTCTGTCTATTTTGCATACAGATGACCCAGACCCCCTGCTCCAGTGCAGTGCTACAGATCCTGCAGGAAATGTGTTTGGGGCGCTGGAGATGGTTTTAGAATCTCTCCCGGGTGTCTATCCATAAAGGCCCAATTGGGGCAGATTTTCAGACAAAATTCAGGTAGAAATTTCAGCCCTATCCGTTCCCCCTATTCTCAAACGGTCTGAATTCCCCTAAATTTCAGGTTTTTCATTCTCCAAATATTATTGGTAGTTTTTAACTAATTTGGCTGCCAAAATGATACGATTAAGGGCAATATTCCTAACTACTTTTGTGCTATGTAAATTGGCACTACCTGAATGAAGCCCCCCTGATGCACCTTCCAGCCAATAAATATATCGAATGAGGCTAAAGATACGAGAATTCCCGGCGCCCACTCTGCACCACACGGCAGGTCAGTGACCTAAACAACCCACCACCCTGAGTCACTGGGAGACCCCAGGAGATACCAGAGGAACCTGATCCCTACTCCATCAGGACCCCTCAATCCAGGAAAGACCCCAGAATCTCCTACAGCACCATATTAAACCCCCAGCCTTCACCATGGCATCAGATTAAACCCCCAGCCTCTCACACATTATTAGATTTGCCCCCCAAACGCACAGACATCCGCTGGCGATTCTATAATCTTCATCCCATCAGGAGGTCACATGACCCCAGACACAGACTGGTTACATTGTGATAGAGCTGGATATACAAACACAATGCTCTGATCCAATGGAACATATTAATCAGCTCTATCTTTATACTGACTGTAACCGTCATCCCATCAGGAGGTCACATGGCCCAAGACTGGTTACATTGTGATAGAGCTGGAAATAGACATACAATGCTCTGATCCAATGGAACATATTAATCAGCTCTATCTTTATACCAGATTATTAAACCCAGTGCAAACTGGGCCTCAAAAAATTACATGAAACTCATGGATGTTCCTCTCCACGGAAATCTTTAGTAAAAGGCGAAAGATTTATTCGATTTGAAGAGAAACCAGAGTATACATTAAATTCAGCAAGTAACAGCCCGACCTCTGCACTGTTCCTTTAATATGATGGGGAGCAGAACCAGACTCACTTACTGGGGGCTCTATCTACATAGAAATGCTAACACAGATAACATTACACAGATATACTGCACAAACAACGCATTCACACGGCCCCTCACTTTATACACAGTAGGAGAAGCGCTTCATCAGTGGCAATGCATCATGGGTATGTTAATGAGGCACAGGGCGGTAGCGAAGCAGGATACAGATTGCAGCCAGAGTGTGACACTAGATTAAAGGCACAGTTACCATAAATCATGTGCAGTCTGGCTCTACCTGTGGAGCTTGGTAGTGGGGGCTATTCACTAGACCAGGGGTCCTCAAACTTTTTAAACAGGGGGCCAGTTCACTGTCCCTCAGACCGTTGGAGGGCCGGACTATAGTAAAAACAAAAACTATGAACAAATTCCTATGCACACTGCATATATCTTATTTTGAAGTGAAGGAACAAATACAATATTTAAAATGAAGTAAAGTTAAATCAACAAACTTACCAGTATTTCAATGGGAATAGTGTGCCAGTCAGATGCCCAGGGATATTATGCCAGTCAGAGTCCAGTAATATTATGCCAGTCAGAGCCCAGTAATATTGTGCCAGTCAGATGCCCAGGAATATTATGCCAGTCAGATGCCCAGGAATATTATGCCAGTCAGATGCCCAAAATATTATGCCAGTCAGATGCCCAAAATATTATGCCAGTCAGATGCCCAGGAATATTATGCCAGTCAGAGCCCAGGAATATTATGCCATTCAGATGCCCAGGAATATTATGCCATTCAGATGCCCAGGAATATTATGCCATTCAGATGCCCAGGAATATTATGCCATTCAGATGCCCAGGAATAGTGTGCCATTCAGATGCCCAGGAATATTATGCCATTCAGATGCCCAGGAATATTATGCCATTCAGATGCCCAGGAATATTATGCCATTCAGATGCCCAGGAATAGTGTGCCATTCAGATGCCCAGGAATAGTGTGCCATTCAGATGCCCAGGAATATTATGCCATTCAGATGCCCAGGAATATTATGCCATTCAGATGCCCAGGAATATTATGCCATTCAGATGCCCAGGAATAGAGTGCCAGTAAGAGCCCAGGAATATTATGCCAGTCAGATGCCCAGGAATATTATGCCAGTCAGAGCCCAAGAAAATTATGCCAGTCAGAGCCCAAGACAATTATGCCAGTCAGATGCCCAGGAATAGTGTGCCAGTCAGATGCCCAGGAATATTATGCCAGTCAGATGCTCAGGAATAATGTGCCTGTCAGATGCCCAGGAATATTATGCCATTCAGATGCCCAGAAATATTATGCCATTCAGATGCCCAGGAATAGTGTGCCAGTCAGATGCCCAGGAATAGTGTGCCTGTCAGATGCCCAGGAATATTATGCCATTCAGATGCCCAGGAATATTATGCCATTCAGATGCCCAGGAATAGTGTGCCAGTCAGATGCCCAGGAATAGTGTGCCAGTCAGATGCCCAGGAATAGTGTGCCTGTCAGATGCCCAGGAATATTATGCCATTCAGATGCCCAGGTATAGTGTGCCAGTCAGATGCCAAGGAATATTATGCCATTCAGATGCCCAGGAATAGAGTGCCAGTAAGA
The DNA here is from genome assembly GCA_036172795.1 of Pelodytes ibericus. NCBI lineage: Eukaryota > Metazoa > Chordata > Amphibia > Anura > Pelodytidae > Pelodytes > Pelodytes ibericus. The sequence goes on along the minus strand of CM069865.1, from coordinate 2,334,065 downwards.
GCCCAGGAATATTATGCCAGTCAGATGCCCAGGAATAGTGTGCCTCTCAGATGCCCAGGAATATTATGCCATTCATATGTCCAGGAATATTATGCCATTCAGATGCCCAGGAATAGTGTGCCAGTCAGATGCCCAGTAATAGTATGCCAGTCAGATGACCAGGAATATTATGCCAGTAAGAGCCCAGGAATATTATCCCAGTCAGATGCCCAGGAATAGAGTGCCAGTAAGAGCCCAGTAATATTATGCCAGTCAGATGCCCAGGATTATTATGCCAGTCACAGCCCAAGAAAATTATGCCAGTCAGATGCTCAGGAATAGTACAGTGCTCGTTATACCTCCCTCCTCCCCCTCCTTCCCCATCACTTACCTCCAGCTGCTGTGTCCCCGGGCCGGACGTCTCGCGCAGTGTTCCCTCCTCCCTGCACGGAGGAGGGAAACAGTTACCGGGTCCGGATGTGACGAAACGTCACATCCGGTCGCGGTGATTTTTTTTTTTTTCGTTTTTCGAAAAAAAAAAAAAAAAAAAAGGTAATCAGCGGGGAGCGGGGGGTGCCGGCAGTACCCCCCGCGGGCCGGACAAATGTGCTCGGCGGGCCGCATGTGGCCCGCGGGCCGTAGTTTGAGGACCCCTGCACTAGACAGTCATGGAAATGCAGCAGATATTAATGTCACTCACTGTTTAGTAAATAAACCTCAGATTTACAAGTTAATATAAATAAGGTCAGAGGGTGGAGATCACAGGGGGCATTATAGAGAGCAATGTAATCACAAGCCCTATAATTACTCTAAATCCCTGAAAATATCAGCATGTACATGCATGTATACAATCAACATATCACATCATTACCACCCTCCCCGGGGAGCCCTGTTTGTGTCACTCTAGATATTTATCAGGACTGGGTATATTCACAGACAATGAGATGACTCTTTGATACAGCATTCAGTTCATAATTAATTATACAAGAGAAGCAATACAAATCATGTAAAGTGCAGCCCGGCAGTATGTAGGATGTACACACACACACACACACACACACAATCCAATTCATGTAAAGTGCAGCCCAGCAGTATGTAGGATGTACACACACACACACACACACACACACAATCCAATTGATGTAAAGTGCAGCCCGGCAGTATGTAGGATGTATATACACACAGACACACACAATCCAATTCATGTAAAGTGCAGCCCGGCAGTATGTATATACACACACACACAATCCAATTCATGTAAAGTGCAGCCCGGCAGTATGTAGGATGTATATACACACACACACACACACTCCAATTCATGTAACGTGCAGCCTGGCAGTATGTAGGATGTATATACACACACACAATCCAATTCATGTAAAGTGCAGCCCAGCAGTATGTAGGATGTATATACACACACACACACACACACTCCAATTCATGTAAAGTGCAGCCTGGCAATATGTAGGATGTATATACACACAGACACAATCCAATTCATGTAACGTGCAGCCCAGCAGTATGTAGGATGTATATACACACACACACACACACACAATCCAATTCATGTAAAGTGCAGCCCGGCAATATGTAGGATGTATATACACACAGACACAATCCAATTCATGTAACGTGCAGCCTGGCAGTATGTAGGATGTATATACACACACACACACACAATCCAATTCATGTAAAGTGCAGCCTGGCAGTATGTAGGATGTATATACACACACAGACACAATCCAATTCATGTAACGTGCAGCCTGGCAGTATGTAGGATGTATATACACACACACACACACACAATCCAATTCATGTAAAGTGCAGCCTGGCAGTATGTAGGATGTATATACACACACAGACACAATCCAATTCATGTAAAGTGCAGCCTGGCAGTATGTAGGATGTATATACACAGACATACAATCCAATTCATGTAAAGTGCAGCCCGGCAGTATGTAGGATGTATATACACACAGACACACACAATCCAATTCATGTAAAGTGCAGCCCGGCAGTATGTATATACACACACACACAATCCAATTCATGTAAAGTGCAGCCCGGCAGTATGTAGGATGTATATACACACACACACACACACTCCAATTCATGTAACGTGCAGCCTGGCAGTATGTAGGATGTATATACACACACACAATCCAATTCATGTAAAGTGCAGCCCAGCAGTATGTAGGATGTATATACACACACACACACACACACACACACACACACACTCCAATTCATGTAAAGTGCAGCCTGGCAATATGTAGGATGTATATACACACAGACACAATCCAATTCATGTAAAGTGCAGCCCGGCAGTATGTAGGATGTATATATACACACACACACACAATCCAATTCATGTAAAGTGCAGCCCGGCAGTATGTAGGATGTATATACACACACACAATCCAATTCATGTAAAGTGCAGCCCGGCAGTATGTAGGATGTATACACACACACACAAACAATCCAATTCATGTAAAGTGCAGCCCGTCAGTATGTAGGATGTATACACACACACACACAATCCAAGTCATGTAAAGTGCAGCCCGGCAGTATGTAGGATGTATATACACACACACACAAACAATCCAATTCATGTAAAGTGCAGCCCGGCAGTATGTAGGATGTATATATACACACACACACACACACACACACACACACACACACAAACAATCCAATTCATGTAAAGTGCAGCCCGTCAGTATGTAGGATGTATATACACACACACACACACAATCCAATTCATGTAAAGTGTATACATCCTACATACTGCCAGGCCCCACTTTGTATGCTCTTTATGCAGCATGTATAACACGTGTCCCTGGAAACTTAGGCAGGTTGATAAATATGATAATATTGTGTTGGGAACATTATACATACACTAATTTTATATATCATACACACAATATATATTACCTTGGTCACCTGCATTTGTCTATAATCCAATCTTGCATGCCAGGACAGCCTCTGAGCACCCCTTGACCTGAATACAGAGAGCTGCCACCATTAAATAGAAATGCAAAAGGTCCAAGTCACAACAATTAAATATTTATAGATAAAGATCTGCATTGTGTAAAGTAATTTTAACAACGATTTGTCAGGTCAGTTTTTCCTAAACTTCTCCTGTTCCCTAAGAACTGCAAATCCAAGGTAACAGAGTTATTGCTGATCATTTATCAATAGTCCCGCCTCTCTCCCAAAGCCCCACCCCTCTCCCCAAGCCCCTCCTTTTTGGAATGCCACTGAATTTAGAAGCCCCGATGAAATTATTTTCATTGTAAAACTACAGGAGATCTGTACATTGTTTTAAAGTAATAATAGAGCATATGCATATTAAACATGCATAGATCATACAGAGAATAAACAAGATGGAATTGCCTCTTTTTCAGCTACAGGGCCACTTTATATTGTCACTGTGACTGGAACTATATTGAGTAAAACAGACCGGAAATTAAATTCTCTCTCCCATTGTATTTATTATTAGATGTGAGATTGTAATATGTTCCCGAGAGAAGGTGATCTTATCAAACCTACTGAATCCCACAGGACTCTGCTAAGCAGCATTTATACCCATCCTGTGGATTTCATCCCAACACACCAAGCATATAACTCATTAAAACATCTCACTTTGGGTTCAATGCTTGTTAATTAGCTTAACGATGTCAACACCATAATACAATCATAATTACATTATCTCCAAGAATTCCCCCAAGTCTAGTTATTCAGCTCAGGAAAGAAACAAATGTAATTACACCAGTGCAGTATGGTTTACATAAAGAAAAAAATATCTATATTAGTATAATGCCTAGTTAGGAGGGACAGTCCCTATATTACATCCAACCCTCGTCTTCCTCTATTGTATCACAGACCCCAGAGCAATAACACTTTTTATATCAAATTGTGTTAAATAAAATACTTTATTCTAAATGACTCATCAAATTACATATATAGTTACAGTAATGCCCCACACACAACCACGCCTACAAAAAGGAATGTGTCCCTCTTTGCCCATTGGAAATGTCTGGCGTTATGTATTATAGAGTTTTCCTTCTTATTAGACATAATAATAAAAAAAAGTGGATGAAGACTCATTAATGATTATGGTATATTTGTCATCTATATGTATAAATAATTTCAGATGATACAATTTAAATGAGTTTACACAGAGAAGGGACTGGTTTCTGTAACACTGACCATTAATAAGTAAGCACAAACCTTAAATCAGCCTCTCACACGGTACCTGCTCTGTGTGCAAGCAGGGTGCTTGATACTCTGTAATCAAAACCCAGGGTTTATACTGGTAATTGCACCAGCTGCGTGGGATCCATCATCTAGGAAGAAGAGACCAATAGCCATACATTATGGGCTTAAAGGACACAAACTTTGTTTTTTGACTCAGTGTTTTTCAACACAATAGTCAATAATTAACGTAATTAAACGTATTATTTTTGGTGGTACTTACTTTATACTGTATTTGATTGATAGAGTCCCCAACCCCTGTTACTTTCATTTCTGACCAACTACATTTACATTTCCCACGATTCTGCGGTGGAAGCAGCCACACGATCACAATTCACCAGTCTTCCATATTTCAGTGCTGATGTTCTGCCAAAAAACTTGAGCAAATTCTACTGCACAGGCGCAGTATAATTCACTCATTGCGCATCACACCACCTCACGCCCCCTCAGCAGCGGTGACAGGTAAGTATAAGCGTATTACTCATTATTGTCATTTACTTGCGTAGCAAGCAATTGGTAAAACATATCAGTTACATGCTACGCTAGTTAGTGGAAGACACACATGGGGGACAGAGGGGGACACACGGGAGCCTAAGGTGCCGATCACAACCAGTGGCGTAGCGTGGGTTGTCAGCACCCGGGGCAAGGCAAGTAATTTGCGCCCCCTAACCCGTGGATTTTAGCACTCGAGTCTCTTCTACTAGATTAGTTAAAGAAACCCTTACCCCCCAAGCACATGTATTGTTTGTTATGAAAATACTTATGTAATTAAAGTAAAATGCATCTAAATACAAGTTTATTTTCCAACACTTTATTGAGTGCGAACATGCATTACACACATTCTCCACATTTTCAGCAGGTCTATGAATACAAATATACACATGTAGTAACCTAGCATGGGCCATGCTATTATATGTCGTCTCACAACCATCGTAAACGACAAAAAATATCAAGAACAAAAACTAAACATCAAAATGGAACCATACCCTGGAGATGATCCAAGACTGGGCTAGATGGAGCCAACTTCCTCAATCCTGTACCTCTAATGTTACCCCCCCCCCCCCCCCCCACACACACACATATGCCATAATTGTTGTGCCATTCAGATGCCAGTAATATTGTAACTTTCGGATGCCAGTAATATTGTGCCAGTCAGAGCCCAGTAATATTGTGCCAGTCAGAGCCTAGTAATATTGTGCCAGTCAGATGCCTGCAATATTGTGCCAGTCAGATGCCTGCAATATTGTGCCAGTCAGAGCCCAGTAATAATGTGCCAGTCAGATACCAGTAATATTGTGCCAGTCAGATACCAATAATATTGTGCCAGTCAGATACCAGGAATATTGTACCTGTCAGAGCCCAGGAATATTGTGCCTGTCAGAGCCCAGGAATATGGTGCCTGTCAGATGCCTGTAATAGTGTGCAGTCAGAGGCCAGGAATATTGTGCCAGTCAGATGCCTGTAATATTGTGCCAGTCAGATGCCTGAAATATTATGCCAGTCAGATGCCTGTAATATTATGCCAGTCAGATGCTTGTAATAGTGTGCCAGTCAGAGGCCAGGAATATTGTGCCAGTCAGAGGCCTGTAATATTGTGCCAGTCAGATGCCTGTAATATTATGCCAGTCAGATGCCTGTAATATTGTGCCAGTCAGAGCCCAGTAATATAGTGCCAGCCAGATGCCTGTATTATGCCAGCCAGATGCCCAGTATTATTGTGCCAGCCAGATGCCCAGTAATATAGTGCCAGTCAGATGCCCAGTATTATTGTGCCAGTCAGATGCCCAGTATTATTGTGCCAGCCAGATGCCCAGTAATATAGTGCCAGTCAGATGCCCAGTATTATTGTGCCAGTCAGATGCCCAGTATTATTGTGCCAGCCAGATGCCCAGTAATATAGTGCCAGTCAGATGCCCAGTAATAAAGTGCCAATCAGATGCCAAGTAATATAGTGCCAATCAGATACCCAGTAATATAGTGCCAATCAGATGCCCAGTAATATAGTGCCAATCAGATGCCAAGTAATATAGTGCCAATCAGATACCCAGTAATATAGTGCCAATCAGATGCCCAGTAATATAGTGCCAATCAGATGCCCAGTAATATAGTGCCAATCAGATGCCAAGTAATATAGTGCCAATCAGATACCCAGTAATATAGTGCCAATCAGATGCCCAGTAATATAGTGCCAGCCAGATGCCCAGTAATATAGTGCCAGTCAGATGCCCAGTAATATAGTGCCAATCAGATACCCAGTAATATAGTGCCAATCAGATGCCCAGTAATATAGTGCCAATCAGATGCCAAGTAATATAGTGCCAATCAGATACCCAGTAATATAGTGCCAATCAGATGCCCAGTAATATAGTGCCAATCAGATGCCCAGTAATATAGTGCCAGTCAGATGCCAAGTAATATAGTGCCAATCAGATACCCAGTAATATAGTGCCAGTCAGATACCCAGTAATATAGTGCCAATCAGATGCCCAGTAATATAGTGCCAATCAGATACCCAGTAATATGGTGCCAATCAGATGCCCAGTAATATAGTGCCAGTCAGATGCCAAGTAATATAGTGCCTATCAGATGCCCAGTAATATAGTGCCAGTCAGATGCCAATATAGTGCCAATCAGATGCCCAGTAATATAGTGCCAATCAGATGCCAAGTAATATAGTGCCAATCAGATGCCCAGTAATATTGTGCCATTCAGATACCCAGTAATATAGTGCCAATCAGATGCCAAGTAATATAGTGCCAATCAGATGCCCAGTAATATTGTGCCAATCAGATACCCAGTAATATAGTGCCAATCAGATGCCCAGTAATATTGTGCCATTCAGATACCCAGTAATATAGTGCCAATCAGATGCCAAGTAATATAGTGCCAATCAGATGCTCAGTAATATTGTGCCAATCAGATACCCAGTAATATAGTGCCAATCAGATGCCCAGTAATATTGTGCCATTCAGATACCCAGTAATATAGTGCCAATCAGATGCCCAGTAATATAGTGCCAATCAGATGCCAAGTAATATAGTGCCAATCAGATGCCCAGTAATATTGTGCCATTCAGATACCCAGTAATATAGTGCCAATCAGATACCCAGTAATATAGTGCCAATCAGATGCCCAGTAATATAGTGCCAATCAGATGCCCAGTAATATTGTGCCAATCAGATACCCAGTAATATTGTGCCATTCAGATACCCACTAATATAGTGCCAATCAGATGCCCAGTAATATAGTGCCATTCAGATACCCAGTAATATAGTGCCAGTCAGATACCCAGTAATATAGTGCCAATCAGATGCCCAGTAATATTGTGCCATTCAGATACCCAGTAATATAGTGCCAATCAGATGCCCAGTAATATAGTGCCAATCAGATGCCCAGTAATATTGTGCCATTCAGATACCCAGTAATATAGTGCCATTCAGATACCCAGTAATATTGTGCCAATCAGATACCCAGTAATATAGTGCCAGTCAGATACCAGGAATATTGTGCCAGCCAGATACCCCCCCCCCCCCCCCCCCGTACTTACATGAAGCTGCTCCGTGTCCCCCGCCGGATGTCTCCTCCGTGCAGTCTTCCCTCTTGCACGGAGGAGGGAAGCAGACACCGGATGTGACGCGACGTCACATCCGGCGTCAGTTTTTTTTTTTTTTTTTCCGGCCGTCGCATCCATCGGATGCGGCTTGCCGGAAAAAAGCGTTCACAAGCGCAATGCGCTGTGAACGCGGCAGCAGGGTCTGGGGGCCCACGGTACAGCTGCCTTGGGGCCCCCCAGGAGTAAATGGGCCCAGGGCAGCTGCCCCGTTTGCCCCGCGTTAAAGACGGCCCTGGCGGCCACGCGGCCGCATAGGGCTAGTGCGCCCCCCCAGATATTGCGCCCGGTGCGGCCGGCCCCCCCTGCACCCCCCACGCTACGCCACTGATCACAACTCCCATCAAGAAGTCCCCCTCTGTTCCCCCGTGTGTGACTTCCACTAACTAGCGTAGCATGTAACTGATATGTTTTACCAATTGCTTGCTACGCTAGTAAATGACAATAATCAGTAATACGCTTATACTTACCTGTCACCACAGCTGATCCGGAGGGGGCGTGAGGTGGTGTGTGTCCCTCACGCAGGCGCACTTCTGCCAAGGTTACGGCTGATTGACAGCCGTAACTGTGTGCGCATGCCCTGTGGTGCGCAATGAGCGAATTCTACTGCGCCTGTGCAGTATAATTTGCTTGAGGAATTTGATAGAGCACCGACAGCCGTAACTGTGTGCGCATGCGCTGTGCTGCGCAATGAGCAAATTCTATTGCGCCTGTGCAGTATAATTTGCTTGAGGAATTTGATAGAGCACCGACAGCCGTAACTGTGTGCGCATGCGCTGTGCTGCGCAATGAGCAAATTCTATTGCGCCTGTGCAGTATAATTTGCTTGAGGAATTTGATAGAGCACCGACACAAATTCAGATGTAACATTCATAGAGTCTCTAGCAGGGGCTGGGGACTCTATGAATGAAATAAAGTAAAAAAGTAAGTCTCCCCCTCCCCCCCCCCAAACAAAATATAAGATCACTCAAGTTAATTATTGACTCAGTGTTGAAAAACGCAGAGTCAAATAAAAAAGTTTAGTTGTCCTTTAATTCATCAACGAGGGAATTTCAAACTTACAGCCACAGGATGTGAATTTGTTCAATTGAATTCTGCTGGATGGGAGAATTTTTCCAATTTGACTACTTTGGTCTTAAGTTTGAAATTCCCTTCTCAATTCCCTCTTTCATGGATAAACTTCTTACTTTTAAAGTTTTTTTTTTTTTTTAATCATACGAAAGCAGTGTGATTACAGCAACCGCCAGGATTGCAGATTAGTTTGATTCTTTGTTAATCGGTTTTTAGTTCCAGAGAAATGTTGTTACACAATGAAACCTCTCAGTGCCGGGACTTCAAAACACACGGGCAGCGGTATAATCTGTCACACCAGGGATTAATTATGACAGAATCCACATCTCTCGTCTCAAACAGTCATTCACATCGGAGGGAACTGCAAAATGAAGGCCAAACCAGCAGAGTTTCAAGTGTAGCTGAATGGGAGAATTTTTCCAACTCGGCTACTTTGGCCTTAAGTGTGCAATTCTATTCTCAATTGTCTGCAATTCCCTCTTTCAGGAATAAAGCCCATTATATTACGCATGCTATCCGGATGGCTGGACTGGACCTTAACCTATGGATTATCCTTACTGCAGCATCAGATGTAGAATATTAACTCATTGTAGTCACCTACAGATCTGATATTCCCAACACATATTAACACTAAACAACCACAACTTCTACTCTGCAGCAAACATTAAACATCGCCTCAAAGCATTAATTAAATGAAACAATCATTGAGGCAAACAAGGTGCTGTGATACTCAGATCATAGAGATGTGTTTCTACTATACAGCTTTAAAAGAGCACGCAACAATGAAAACATTGTTTGATTGGGGGCAAACAGAATTCCTGACATATTTTCCAGACAGTTCCTGGCTCCTCTTTGTTCCATGATATCAGCAGCCGAGCCTGTCTAACAGGCTCCCAACAGCATGAGCCAGTGCCCACAGGTGTTTAATTGAAAGACTGCATTGAGTGTAAGCATCTTAAATATAAATACTATAGTGAAAGAATCTAAATAAAGCACCTTATGGAGCCCTCTGTATAGCACTATCTGCCCCCTGATAAAGAGCAAAGATTCTAAATAACATGTAAGCCCCGATAGAGCTATACAGAGCAAAGATTCTAAACAACTTGTCTGGCCCTGATAGAGCAATACAGAGCAAAGATTCTAACCAACATATCTGCCCCTTGATAGAGCTATACAGAACAAAGATTCTAAACAACATATCCACCCCGATAGAGCTATACAGAGCAAATATTCTAAACAACTTGTCTGGCCCTGATAGAGCAATACAGAGCAAAGATTCTAACCAACATGTCTGCCCCCTGATAGAGCTATACAGAGCAAAGATTCTAACCAACATGTCTGCCCCCTGATAGAGCTATACAGAGCAAAGATTCTAAACAACATGTCCGCCCCTGACAGAGCTATACAGAGCAAAGATTGTAAACAGCATGTCTGCCCCCTGATAGAGCTATACAGAGCAAATATTCTAAACAACATGTCAGCCCCCTGACAGAGCTACACAGAGCAAAGATTCTAAACATGTCCGCCCCTGATAGAGCTATACAGAGCAAAGATTCTAAATACCATGTCCGCCCCCTGATAGAACTATACAGAGCAAATATTCTAATCAACATGTCCGCTTCCTGATAGAGCTATACAGAGCAAAGATTCTAAACAACATGTCCTCCCCCTGATAGAGCTATACAGAGCAAAGATTCTAAATATTATGTCTGCCCCCTGACAGAGCTATACAGAGCAAAGATTGTAAACAACATGTCTGCCCCCTGATAGAGCTATACAGAGCAAAGATTCTAAACAACATGTCAGCCCCCTGACAGAGCTACACAGAGCAAAGATTCTAAACATGTCCGCCCCTGATAGAGCTATACAGAGCAAAGATTCTAAATACCATGTCCGCCCCCTGATAGAACTATACAGAGCAAATATTCTAATCAACATGTCCGCTTCCTGATAGAGCTATACAGAGCAAAGATTCTAAACAACATGTCCGCCCCCTGATAGAACTATACAGAGCAAAGAGTCTAAACAACATGCCCTCCCCCTGATACAGCTATACAGAGCAAAGATTCTAAACAACATGTCCTCCCCCTGATAGAGCTATACAGAGCAAAGATTCTAAATATTATGTCTGCCCCCTGATAGAGCTATACAAAGAGTCTAAACAACATGTCCATACTCTGATAGAGCTATACAGAGCAAAGAAAATTAAAAAAAAACCATGTTATTTGTCCTTTAATTGATGTATCTGGTGGTCCAGTGTGACACAGTTAGGGAGGTCTCTTTCCCTCTTTGCAGATTAGATTCAGTTAGCCAATAAATGGTATCATGTTATCCCCACTTGTACACTACATCACTAAGCAAGGGCCTACAAGGTTTTTCCGGGAATTTGGGGAATTCTGCATATCAGGAGCCCTACAGAGATATCCATCAGCTGCAAAGAAACCAGGAGTTTTCATAAATAAGGAGCAATCCCAGGGTAAAGTTCCAAAGATGGAACATTCCACTGGTTTCCATGGTGACGTGACTTCTTTTAGAACTTTGCCCCAGAATTGCTCTTTATCCGTAACTATTCCTCCGTTCAGGGTCATTGATGTCAGTAAAGCTGCAGTAAAGGACAGCTGTTGGCAAAAAATATGTTTAATAGAAAGATGGCGTCTCGTGTAAACATTTAACATAGAGATTGTAATGGACTCCCTTGTACCCCGACTGGGTACCTCTGTTGAGTTAAGTCAATAGTCAACAGAAACCATCAAATAGTATAATTCTTTAATGTAACAATAGATTATGTAATCAAACCTGGTGCCAGTAACTGTGCGACCAATGGGAGAGTAGCCGGGGTAAGACGCGAACAAGGAACCGGGAAGGCAGTGGTTGAGTCCCATTAAAGCCTTGGACCTTTAAACATTGGATCAATGAGCGGGGCACCAAAGATTTAAACCCCTGGTCGTAGCAACCAATAGAATGATCACCAACGTTCTGAGCAACCAATCCTCTATGTGCCGACTGACTTGGGGGCGAGCGAAAAAGCTCCAATCAGCCAGGCTTAACTTTTATTGGGCTGGGCTCGCCGGGGGAACCACATCGCTACAAAAGGGCTTAACAGTGTAGTTCGGTCCCCCATTTTCAGATGTTGTAGCCAATCGGAAAAGGAGCTACTCTGCTCAGGGAATCACCATCTGAGCGACGTGCTGGCTACGTGGCAGGTGTTGTAAATGAGCCAATGGAAGGGGTGCTTACCTGGCTCATGTGATATAGCTCTGTGAGCCCTGGTCATTGCGGGGAATTAGTGTTACTGTCAATGTTCTGGTGTGAAGAAGCGGGAAAAACATAGTGATCAGCCCCTTCTTGAGATATTTAACTCCCGTTGCTCCCGTGACAGAAATACTTTCATCAAAGAAATATAAATAAAGCACATTATTAAGCCCTCTTTGTTTGGTAATTCTATTAGGGGGTGGACATGTTGTTTAGAATCTTTGCTATATATAGTTCTATCAGGGGGCGGACGTGTTGTTTAGAATCTTTGCTATATATAGCTCTATCAGGGGCGGACGTGTTGTTTAGAATCTTTGCTATATATAGTTCTATCAGGGGGCGGACATGTTGTTTACAATCTTTGCTATATAAACTTCTATCAGGGGCGGACATGCTGTTTACAATCTTTGCTATATAAACTTCTATCAGGGGCGGACATGCTGTTTAGAATCTTTGCTATATATAGCTCTATCAGGGGCGGACATGCTGTTTAGAATCTTTGCTATATATAGTTCTATCAGGGGGCGGACGTGTTGTTTAGAATCTTTGCTATATATAGTTCTATCAGGGGGCGGACGTGTTGTTTAGAATCTTTGCTATATATAGTTCTATCAGGGGGCGGACGTGTTGTTTAGAATCTTTGCTATATATAGTTCTATCAGGGGCGGACGTGTTGTTTAGAATCTTTGCTATATATAGTTCTATCAGGGGGCGGACGTGTTGTTTAGAATCTTTGCTATATATAGTTCTATCAGGGGCGGACGTGTTGTTTAGAATCTTTGCTATAAATAGCTCTATCAGGGGGCGGACATGTTTAGAATCTTTGCTATATATAGCTCTATCAGGGGGCGGACATGTTTAGAATCTTGGGTCAGATGAAAGAAGTTTTGATCCAAGATTCTAAACAAATGTCTGCCCCTGATAGAGCTATACGGAGCAAAAATGGCTAAATGAGGTGCTTTATTTATACTCTTTCATTAAAGCATTTCTATTTAAAATGTCTGCACTTGCAATGTTTCAATTAAACAGAACTTATTTAATGCCAACAGTTGTCATTTAAACATTGCCTTGTTGAGCGGACTTGCCCTGCTGTGTTCTGCTCACCTCACAGAATTTGCAGCTGTCATTGCTGAGTGATGAGAATAATAACATTTTTGTGTTGTGCAACGTATGGAAATTAGCGTTATTCACAGCACGTATCCTCCAACAGCCGATGAGCTTTAGGGGAAAATGCAAAGTCATCCTGTGTGTGCAGCCAGCAAAGCAGGAAAGGAAAGCTGTGCGGGGAAAGGGGAGAATTTCAATGGGAAATAAGCAACAGTATTAAAGGAAAACTGCAGGGCAGAGCGACAAGGAACTGCAAACTCCTCAGCAGATTATTCCAACAACATGACTGCAATTCATGGGACCTGAGCCTGCTTCTAAGTGAAGGATTGTGGGGAATGCAGTGTGTGAGGTTTTAACACTGTGATGGCAGGAGTCTGGAGCTTCTTTGCAGAAAAAAGGGGTTAAACAAGGAAGGAAAGGGGTTAAATTAAGAATTGATAAAAGTATTGTGACGATAACTGTCCAAGTGTTGGAAGAGATTCCTGCAAGTTGCCAATAAGAGAGTTGGAAAGGCATGTGCCATGTATTGACTGCAACTTCCTGACTCTGTCAAAGATAATCCTGAGACCAGGTTTGCCACAAAGATGGTATTGTACTGGTGGGCTGGGAAAAAAAAACTTGGCTCAAGCCCAATGTTAAAGGGACAGGAACTTTATATAAAGATTCTTCATAGATGGTACTGGGTACCTTTAAGGCTCGCTAAATTCCAGCCCAGTACATCACCACTTTGTTGGAGATGTAACAAGGAGACTGGTAGCATCAAACATATTTGGTGGGACTGTGAGAGACTGGACCCAGTACGTATTATTTTAGATAAAAATATTATCAGAATTAAATCTAGATCTTGGTGAAATAAACTTGAGAAATGTTTGTTCCACCTCGAAATTTGCGGCCTGAACAGTTAAAAAAAAAAATTAGTAATACACATTCTGATGGCAATCAAAATGTGTATGTCAAGACATTCGAATTTAACCACGATTCCTATGGAAACAGAAATAAGGGCACAAATTAAGTACCAAGGCAGTATGGAAAAAATGTTCTATATGAACCACGTGTCTCTCTCCGCCTACTATAAAATCTGGTCTCCTGTCACTCTAGCATGGGGAACCCGGGCATAATATCACTGAACCTTCGGACTCCTTCTCCCGCCCACCCAGCCCAGTAAAGAAGTTGATTAAAACGCCATAAGTGTTTGCTTTACACACCTAGTTGTTATGATTTGTTAGATGTTAAATTATGAGTTGTTTTGTCGTAAAGTAACAAAGTGCCTAAAACTAGTGTGGTTATAATGGCAGCTAATTAGACTACACCTGTTATTGAGGATCTTGACAGCCATGACAAACGTCCGTATACCTTAGTTAAAGTACTGTATATACCATGAATATTGTAATCAAACGCATGGAGCGGTGCAATCTATTTTACCGTGTTGCTTTACTGATGATGTTGTCTATGTTTTTACAAGTTTATGTCCATGTCTGGAAGTGATGAATGTGGAAGAAATGACAAAATAAAAATAAATATTTATATATATATATATATATAAATAAATAAATAAATAAAGGGACAGTCTAGTCCCCAAACTCACTTTGGTGCAAGATAAAGATCACTGTTTGTATAATACACAGGCTTTTTTCCAGAGTAATTTGATGAAGACATAATCTCCATAAATCACATTTTTAATATTTGACTAAAGCCCTCCCCAGTGATTACTCTTTATGTTTACTGAGCACTAGAGAGGCAGGAAATTATTCTCATTCTCCAGCAGCAAAAAAGGAAATTGACTTTTACTCAGCTAGTGTGGGCAGTCCTGGTTTCTTGCAAACTGCTGTAATGTCACAATTTAATCTAGCTGTAATTATTTTATATTTTTTGCAATGCAAAATGTAAAACATGCATTTTAAAGTACATTGAAAGCCCATTTCTATTTGGAAGATGTATTTTAGGCACCAGACAGTCCCTTTAAGTATTTGGTCTGTATGCTACCTGATAAGCAGGAACAGTAAACTGCGCCAGGACGCTTGTTAAGCCACCATAGTTTGGGGATCTATACCTGGACTGAAATTAGTTTGGGAATCTATAGCCGGACTGACATTAGTTTGGGGATCTATAGCCGGACTGACATTAGTTTGGTGATCTATAGCCGGACTGACATTAGTTTGGGGAACTATAGCCGGACTGATATTAGTTTGGGGATCTATACCCGGACTGATATTAGTTTGGGGATCTGTAGTTGGACTGATATTAGTTTGGGGATCTATAGCTGGACTGACATTAGTTTGGGGATCTATAGCTGGACTGACATTAGTTTGGGGATCCATAGCCGTACTGACATTAGTTTGGGGATCTGTACCTGGACTGACATTAGTTTGGGGATCTATAGCTGGACTGACATTAGTTTGGGGAACTATAGCTGGACTGACATTAGTTTGGAGAACTATAGCTGCACTGACATTAGTTTGGGGATCTATAGCCGGACTGACATTAGTTTGGGGATCTATAGCCGGACTGACATTAGTTTGGGGATCTATAGCTGGACTGACATTAGTTTGGGGATCTATAGCTGGACTGACATTAGTTTGGGGATCTATAGCCGGACTGACATTAGTTTGGGGATCTATAGCTGGACTGACATTAGTTTGGGGATCTATAGCTGGACTGACATTAGTTTGGGGATCTATAGCCGGACTGACATTAGTTTGGGGATCTATAGCTGGACTGACATTAGTTTGGGGATCTATAGCTGGACTGACATTAGTTTGGGGATCT
This sequence comes from Pelodytes ibericus, assembly GCA_036172795.1. Classification (NCBI taxonomy): domain Eukaryota; kingdom Metazoa; phylum Chordata; class Amphibia; order Anura; family Pelodytidae; genus Pelodytes; species Pelodytes ibericus. The sequence continues at coordinate 2,318,023 of CM069865.1, read as the reverse complement.
ATAGCCGGACTGACATTAGTTTGGGGATCTATAGCTGGACTGACATTAGTTTGGGGATCTATAGCTGGACTGACATTAGTTTGGGGATCTATAGCTGGACTGACATTAGTTTGGGGATCTGTAGTTGGACTGATATTAGTTTGGGGATCTGTAGTTGGACTGATATTAGTTTGGGGATCTATAGCTGGACTGACATTAGTTTGGGGATCTGTAGTTGGACTGATATTAGTTTGGGGATCTGTAGTTGGACTGATATTAGTTTGGGGATCTATACCTGGACTGATATTAGTTTGGGGATCTATACCTGGACTGACATTAGTTTGGGGATCTATAGCCGGACTGAGATTAGTTTGAGGATCTATAGCTGAACTGACATTAGTTTGGGGATCTATAACTGGACTGACATTAGTTTGGGGATCTATAGCTGGACTGACATTAGTTTGGGGATCTATAGCCGGACTGACATTAGTTTGGGGATCTATAGCTGGACTGACATTAGTTTGGGGATCTGTAGTTGGACTGATATTAGTTTGGGGATCTGTAGTTGGACTGATATTAGTTTGGGGATCTATAGCTGGACTGACATTAGTTTGGGGATCTATAGCTGGACTGACATTAGTTTGGGAATCTATAGCTGGACTGACATTAGTTTGAGGATCTATAGCTGAACTGACATTAGTTTGGGGATCTATAACTGGACTGACATAAGTTTGGGGATCTATAGCTGGACTGACATTAGTTTGGGGATCTATAGCCGGACTGACATTAGTTTGGGGATCTATAGCCGGACTGACATTAGTTTGGGGATCTATAGCTGGACTGACATTAGTTTGGGGATCTATAGCCGGACTGACATTAGTTTGGGGATTTATAGCTGGACTGACATAAGTTTGGGGATCTATAGCCGGACTGACATTAGTTTGGGGATCTATAGCCGGACTGACATTAGTTTGAGGATCTATAGCTGGACTGACATTAGTTTGGGGATCTATAGCTGGACTGACATTAGTTTGGGGATCCATAGCCGGACTGACATTAGTTTGGGGATCTATAGCCAGACTGACATTAGTTTGGGGATCTATAGCCGGACTGACATTAGTTTGGGGATCTATAGCCGGACTGACATTAGTTTGGGGATCTATAGCCGGACTGACATTAGTTTGGGGATCTATAGCCAGACTGACATTAATTTGGGGATCTATAGCTGGACTGACATTAGTTTGGGGATCTATAGCCGGACTGACATTAGTTTGGGGATCTATAGCTGGACTGACATTAATTTGGGGATCTATAGCCAGACTGACATTAATTTGGGGATCTATAGCCAGACTGACATTAATTTGGGGATCTATAGCCAGACTGACATTAGTTTGGGAATCTATAGCCGGACTGACATTAGTTTGGGGATCTATAGCCGGACTGACATTAGTTTGGGGATCTATAGCTGGACTGACATTAATTTGGGGATCTATAGCCAGACTGACATTAGTTTGGGGATCTATAGCCGGACTGACATTAATTTGGGGATCTATAGCCGGACTGACATTAATTTGGGGATCTATAGCCAGACTGACATTAGTTTGGGGATCTATAGCCAGACTGACATTAGTTTGGGGATTGCTATACAGGAGTCACAGACCAGGTTTAGGGGCAGCTCCTGCAGTTAGTATAGTGAGTTTTATCTTTGGTTATCACAATGCATTGTAAGATGCATTGTTTAATGACAAACCGTGGGTGGTTAATTCGAAAACTTAATTTTGGGCCAAAGTTCTAGAAGTGGTCTTCACAGCAGGGACATTGCATTGTTTCCATGGTGACCAGACCCCTCTTAGAACAGGTTATGAGAGGGAGAAAGGATTACCTGTGTAATTTTTAATCGAAAAGGGCCTACCCAATATAGAACGATTTGTCCCATATGGTGACAGGTCGGGTACTTTAGTTGAATTTCTCAGAAATGTCACTGATTTCAGATCTGAGTCACTGTTCGGGCCAGTCGGAAGCCGATCTGGTTGGGACAACTTTGTTATAAAAAGCATCCAGTTTCGCTACCCAATATTTGCCAATCATCCCCAGAAACACTCTATGAATTCCGCAAACACGAAAGTCGTCCATTTCAATTCTCCAGATTTTAGCTGGAGAATTACATAGAAAAGTGTAGAAGAAATAAAGTAAACATAGTCATGTTATATATTATATTAGTATATTTATATTAATATAAGAATTTTAAAAATTTTATAAAAAATATTTAGTATTATTTTATGTTCATTTACTTTACATTTATGTACTTAATAAATGTATCAAATTATTTATAATGATTTTTATTTTATTATGCTTTGGGCCATTTCATTGAGGAAGATTGCTGCTATAGCCAGAGCCCTCCGATTGACTTGTATGAGAGGAATTTGGCTATAGTCGTTATAACCGAGGTTCTCCCAGAATAAGCTGAAGTTCTCCCAGTAGAAGTCTATGGAGAGGATCGAGGCTTCCACTTTGTCTCACATTTTGGTTGGGTTTGGCTTCGGCTATGATGTCCGAATTGCGGATATATTCAGAGTCATATCGGAGCTACCTGGGTAGCTCAGCATTCAGGTTCCGATGTGCCACTGATGTGATCCAAATACTTTCGCAACCAGAGTCATACACAGTGTGCAGGGCAGGGTATTTGTCATGCACAGTGTGCAGGGCAGGGTATATGTCATGCACAGTGTGCAGGGCAAGGTATATATCATGGACAGTGTGCAGGGCAAGGTATATATCATGGACAGTGTGCAGGGCAGGTTATATATCATGGATAGTGTGCAGGGCAGGATATATGTCATGCACAGTATGCAGGGCAAGGCATTAGTGTGCAGGGCAGGGTATATATCATGCATAGTGTGCAAGGCAGGGTATATATAATGCATAGTGTGCAGAGCAGGGTATAAATCATGGATAGTGTGCAGGGCAGGGTATAAATCATGGATAGTGTGCAGGGCAGGGTATATATCATGCATAGTGTGCAGGGCAGGGTATAAATCATGGATAGTGTGCAGGGCAGGGTCTATATCATGCACAGTATGCAGGGCAGGGTATATGTCATGCACAGTGTGCAGGGCAGGGTATATTTCATGATAGTGTGCAGGGCAGGGTATATATCATGGATAGTGTGCAGGGCAGGATATATGTCATGCACAGTATGCAGGGTATATTTCATGGATAGTGTGCAAGGCAGGGTATATATCATGCATAGTGTGCAGAGCAGGGTATAAATCATGGATAGTGTGCAGGGCAGGGTCTATATCATGCACAGTATGCAGGGCAGGGTATATGTCATGCACAGTATGCAGGGCAGGGTATATTTCATGGATAGTGTGCAGGGCAGGGTATATATCATGGATAGTGTGCAGGGCAGGATATATGTCATGCACAGTGTGCAGGGCAAGGTATATATCATGCACAGTGTGCAGGGCAGGTTATATATCATGGATAGTGTGCAAAGCAGGGTATATATCATGCATAGTGTGCAAAGCAGGGTATATATCATGCATAGTGTGCAGACCATGGTATAAATCATGGATAGTGTGCAGGGCAGGGTATAAATCATGGATAGTGTGCAGGGCAGGGTATATGTCATGCAGTGTGCGGGGCAGGGTATATATCATTGATAGTGTGCAGGGCAGGGTATATGTCATGCACAGTATGCAGGGCAGGGTATATGTCATGCACAGTATGCAGGGCAGGGTATATATCATGGATAGTGTGTAGGGCAGGATATATATCATGGATAGTGTGCAGGGCAGGGTATATGTCATGCACAGTATGCAGGGCAGGGTATATATCATGGATAGTGTGCAGGGCAGGATATATGTCATGCACACTATGCAGGGCAGGGTATATGTCATGCACAGTATGCAGGGCAGGGTATATATCATGGATAGTGTGTAGGGCAGGGTATATATCATGGATAGTGTGCAGGGCAGGGTATATGTCATGCACAGTATGCAGGGCAGGGTATATATCATGGATAGTGTGTATGGCAGGGTATACCGGTATATCATGGATAGTGTGCAGGGCAGGGTATTTGTCATGCACAGTATGCAGGGCAGGGTATATATGATGCATAGTGGGCAGGGTATTTGTCATACACAGTGTGCAGGGCAGGGTATATGTCATACACAGTATGCAGGGCAGGGTATATATGATGCATAGTGTGCAGGGCAGGGTATATGTCATGGATAGTGTGCAGGGCAGGGTCTATATCATGCACAGTATGCAGGGCAGGGTATATGTCATGCACAGTATGCAGGGCAGGGTATATATCATGGATAGTGTGCAGGGCAATGTATATATGATGCACAGTGTGCAGGGCAGGGTATATTTCATGGATAGTATGCAGGGCAGGGTATATATATCATGGATAGTGTGCAGAGCAGGGTATATATCATGGATAGTGTGCAGGGCAGGGTATATTTCATGGATAGTATGCAGGGCAGGGTATATATATCATGGATAGTGTGCAGGGCAGGGTATATTTCATGGATAGTATGCAGGGCAGGGTATATATATCATGGATAGTGTGCAGGGCAGGGTATATATGATGCATAGTGTGCAGGGCAGGGTATATGTCATGGATAGTGTGTAGGGCAGGGTATTTGTCATGCACAGTATGCAGGGCAGGGTATATTTCATGGATAGTATGCAGGGCAGGGTATATATATCATGGATAGTGTGCAGGGCAGAGTATATATCATAGATAGTGTGCAGGGCAGGGTATATGTCATGGATAGTATGCAGGGCAGGGTATATGTCATGGATAGTATGCAGGGCAGGGTATATGTCATGGATAGTATGCAGGGCAGGGTATATGTCATGGATAGTATGCAGGGCAGGGTATATGTCATGGATAGTGTGCAGGGCAGGGTATATATCATGCATAGTGTGCAGGGCAGGGTATATATCATGCATAGTGTGCAGGGCAGGGTATATATCATGGATAGTATGCAGGGCAGAGTATATATCATGGGTAGTGTGCAGGGCAGGGTATATGTCATGCATAGTGTGCAGGGCAGGGTATATATCATGGATAGTGTGCAGGGCAGGGTATATATATCATGGATAGTATGCAGGGCAGAGTATATATCATGGGTAGTGTGCAGGGCAGGGTATATGTCATGGATAGTGTGCAGGGCAGGGTATATGTCATGCATAGTGTGCAGGGCAGGGTATATATGATGCATAGTGTGCAGGGCAATGTATATATGATGCACAGGGTGGGTGGGGTGACAAGATGACAGGAGGAGATGCTGCTGTAAGAAGGAGGAGGAGGAGGCAGCAGGCGGTGCTCGCGATATTTGCAGCATATAAAGCATTTCCAAGGCTGAGATCTTCTCCTCCCGCCTCTGCACTGACCGAGCTGCTCGGGCTGAATACTGCTGTTTAACTTGTAAGTAACCCTCCAGCATCCCTCCATCTCATTCATTGGGGGACTGTGCCAGCTGCCCTCAGGGACACTCTGTGGAGCAGGGGGTCCCGGATTATTACATGTGGCCACAGCATGCGGGACCTTGAACTTGAACAAAGACTCATGTGAGATGAATTTGAAGGGCACCTTCCTTGTACACTCACTACCTGCCCCACCCCCAAGCTGTGCCGCTTGCCCCCCTTCCTGGCCTCATCCATCCCTGTGCCCCCTTCCTGGCCTCATCAATCCCTGTGTCGCCCCCTGCAGTAAGCTGTACCTGTCTATGCAGGGGATCCAATTCAGCAGCTCCTTCTGTCTGTCTCCTGCTAGGAGTTTCTTGTCCTGTGCAGCATCTCACCCCCTGTACTGCACCAATGGGTGACTCACAGGCATCTAATACCTCTCACAATGAAGTGTGTTTGTGACACTGCGACCTGTGCTTAACCCCCTGGGTGCCATAGGGCTGATCCTCTATATCTAGCTGCCAGTATTTAATTTTTTTTTCTTTCTCCTAAACCTCTTCTTTTTTTTTTTTTTTTAATTGAATCTGTGTGCATTGATGGCCCCTGTCATGGAGCATGCTTGTCTGAGTATGATGGGAGTAGACACTGGTGTCTGAAGGAGGGAGAGGAAGTATTATTCATTCATTGTACTTGTGGCAGTGAGTGAATGATTTGTGGTTTCCTCTGGACTGTTTTCCCCCATTTATAGTGATTTTAGGAGTATTGCCCCCAAATCTGCATTAAGCAGTCTGCTGGAGTAACATTAGTATTATATATATATATATTCTCTCTGGTGCATGGAGGGCCACAGGATATTTAGTATTCGCCTGTTGTCTGCTTGCAAAGCAGTTTCTGTGTAGAAGACATCTTATCAGATTTCGCAGCTGGTTGTGTAATAATGTGAGGTTGAGACAAGTTGTCTGGTGGGAGCCAGTGAAGCTGGATATTGATTCACACTATGCAATGGTTATAATGAAGCTTTCAGTAGCCGAGCAGATTCGTTTTACTCCCATCATTTCTGGGGTCACAGCTTCAGGGCAAATAAACAAATAGTGGGTTATTAATTTTAAATATCTTGGTGTTGCACTTTGTATTCCTGGTGAAGATGGCGTTTGTCTGACGCTGTCCCAGACTCTCTGCTAAAAAGCTTGGAAGGGGAAGAGCATCCCAGCTCCTAGTGTATTACAGGTGAAAATAAAGTGTGGCTGAGCATGATGGCATTAGGCATCCTCCAATAGTATTTCAAATGAGCCTGAAGTTTCACAGTGGAGAATACGTGTGTGAAGGTTGATATATAGTCTTTCCATGCATGCTCAGATTCCCACACGCCAGTCTTATACAGTGGCACGTGTGCAGACCTGACACGCCAGTTCCAAGTGATGCCTCACATTGATTATACTGTATTTTCATGAGAGACTTGGTCCCAAAAGGGGGGGGGGGGGGGTCTCAGTGCCTCTTTAAAAACCTTAAATGGAGGTTTTGTTGTATCAGATGCCCAGCCGAACATGCTGTACATTTAAACTCTGTATGAATGAATACGCCAGCATCACTTCTCCAGGACCGGACATACTGCAAACAGGGGCAGTGTGAGGTCTCCTGCATGAAATGAGGTGGAGTTGGTGGGATACAGTGGGCAGATTCTAAAACCTGCCATGTCACTGTGATATTTCACTGCTGAGTCGGATGGGGGGGGGGGGGGGGGGGGGGCCTCAGTGATTTAGCTGGGAGCTCAGTGGTCAGGATGCTCTGAGTCACTTTATGGGCTTAATTTCAATTCCCTGCAAGTCTTTCATGAATAGAGCCCCAGGACTAGCCAACTATGAATCCTAACAGAGCCACAAGTCCCATGATACTCAGCTGGCCCGCTCCCAGCCATCTTCTAGCTGAGGATGGTGAGAGTTGGCATTCTATACTACCATTCGTGGGAAGGGTCAGGTCTGGCACTAAATCTGCCCTTTAGAAAGACGAAATCCTCTTGCATATTCTCACAGGGAGGGGCGAGCTATTACCCCAGGCTCTAGTTAATGAATGACTTCAAGTCCTGACTCTATACATAACCAGTATTGACTGAGAGTGATGAGGTGTGGAAATAAATGTAAAAACGTATGGTCTGAGCTGAGCTCAGGCGGCTTCTCACCTACTCTACTGATGGCTAGTTTTGCTAATGAAGATGAGTTTCAAGGAAGGGGTCTGTTTGTGTGCACGGGTTTCAGTGTCTTTACATGACTTGGTAAATATTTCCCCTTGTTCCCTCTTGCTCAGCCCAGCTGCTGTACAGTTGTTTGTGTCATTATTACATGTTTCCCAGGCGTTTGACTGTCTCTGATCTGGTTTTCATGTGACCTGAGCCTTGATTTAAAGTGGCAGTACCTTGACCTGCGGCTGCTGTACACACTTCTCCTCAAAGGCCGATAATACTAGAACATTTGCTCAGCGCTTGTGACCTGCTGGTTAAAGGTGTCCGGTGTGATTCCAGCGCCCGGCTCCCCAATCAATACATTTACTAAACCTTCAGTCACTGACTGGCACGCTTACTAGTGTTTAACTCTCTGCATGCTGGGGGAACACATTGTGCTGGGAGAATAATTAGAGAATGCATATTAAACGTGACTGGCCTCTCCTGTTTATGACATCAACTTGATATGCAAATTATTAAAAGTTTGTTCATTTGCATATTTAACCGCAGGTGAGGTAATAAACAAGAGACTCCACAGACCTTCAAAAAAATATTTCTATTTTATGCATTGATTTGCAATTCTGCCTACGCAATAGATGAATTTATTCTTTACATTCATTGTATAAGAGATTTTTTAGGTGACAGTCCCTGCAACAAAGCCAGATTGTGATGATATAATTTCTTCCTTCCTGACCCTCAGACACAATGGCTGCTGGAAATGCAAAAATCGGGAAGCTGGCGCCCGACTTCACTGCCACTGCTGTGATGCCAGACGGCCAATTCAAAGATCTGAAAATATCAGACTACAGAGGTTGGTATCTGCATTGTGTGCATGGTATGTTACCGGGGCTCCCAATCTTTCCCCACGTGAGACTCTGTGTTGCCCCAGCAGAGCCTGTGTGCGGGGTGTGTTTAGCGGGGTAGTGTTGGATGCGGAGGACCAGATTCTGAACGTACAATTGTTGATAATCACAGGGTGAGACCCTCTCTCTGTGCAGCTGGAGATGATGCCAGGGCAGTTTCTCCTCTGTTAAAATGTATATCCTAAAGATGACACTGGAAGGGCCTGTATATTCCTCCTCTTCCCCCCCCCCCCCCCCCCCCCCCCCAGACTGCTGGCAGGGATCTGGTGTTAACCCTTTCCTCCTCTTCTAGGGAAGTATGTCGTGTTTTTCTTCTACCCTCTGGATTTTACGTTTGTCTGTCCCACGGAGATCATCGCATTCAGCGAGCGTGCCGAGGAGTTCAAGAAAATCAATTGCGAAGTGATTGCCGCTTCAGTGGATTCGCACTTCAGCCACTTGGCTTGGTATGTCCGTTGCCCTGCACTCTGCCCCAAACGCAGCCCCTGGGTGCGGATTAAAAACAAGTGGCCCAGTCCGCTGGGAGATCATGACTTTACAGATTATGGGCTCCGGAAAAATTCTCCCAGTCTGATGAACTGAAGAATTTTTCCAGCTCTGCTACTTTGAAATTCCCCTCTTTCATGAATAAAGCTGATCGGAGCAACAAATTGTATAATACCTGGCCTTTCTCTGAGAGATACAAAAAATGAACAGATCCCACCCTCGTTACCTCTATAAAGGGCTGTAGCGTTTTGGAGATTGTATAAAGTCTGATCCTCGCTGTTCCTCCTACAATCCAAAAGAATAGAGCTATAGATATAATAATTTTTTTTTTTTTTTTCTTGCAGGACCAACACTTCTCGTAAAGATGGCGGTCTGGGCGCCATGAAGATTCCTCTGGTGTCCGATACGAAGCACAGCATCTCTAAAGATTACGGGGTCTTCAAGGAAGATGAAGGAATCTCTTTCCGGTAATTACCATGAATTTTTGCTTCTGTATAAAACCCATTCCATTTTGTTTAATATATTGATTAGGACAGAATGTGAATGATTGCAGCGAGTGCAGGCAGTGTTAATAGAAATACTTAAATGAAGTACCAGGAGTCCTCTTTGCTCTGTATAGCTCTATCAGGGCGCAGACATGTTTAGAATCTTTGCTCTGTATAGCTCTATCAGGGGCGCAGACATGTTGGTTAGAAAAATATTCTGCAGCGCTGTCCTCTAGGTAGAAATTTTTAAATGCGTCTGGAGTCTCCTGCTTATGACATCACTTCTTGCACGGTATGTAAATTACCTGCTTTTCAATGGAAAATATGTAATTTGCATACCGTGCCACAGGTGATGTCATAAGCAGGAGACTCCACGGACGCATTTAACATGTCTGCATGTAGCATGGCGCCAGAGAATATAAATAACTAGTATTGCCCCGTGGTATTTCCCTTGCCCCTCGAGTTTCAAGCGGCAGGGGGAGCTCGCTGCTATTACTGCAGCAATGGAGGCTGGAAAGCTATACAGCCTGGGACTGTGCGGTGTAAATGCTGTAATATATAATATACCGACAGATCTCACAGCTGGACCACATATAATGCAGATTATTTATACAGGGGATTTCTAAAAGTGAGGTAATCCGCAGTAACATTGCATGGGTCTCCGTGGTGACTGCGGAACATTGCATGGGTCTCCGTGGCGACTGCCGAACATTGCATGGGTCTCCGTGGCGACTGCCGAACATTGCATGGGTCTCCATGGTGACTGCGGAACATTGCATGGGTCTCCGTGGCGACTGCGGAACATTGCATGGGTCTCCGTGGCGACTGCGGAACATTGCATGGGTCTCCGTGGCGACTGCCAAACATTGCATGGGTCTCCGTGGCGACTGCCAAACATTGCATGGGTCTCCGTGGCGACTGCCAAACATTGCATGGGTCTCCGTGGCGACTGCCAAACATTGCATGGGTCTCCGTGGCGACTGCCAAACATTGCATGGGTCTCCGTGGCGACTGCCAAACATTGCATGGGTCTCCGTGGCGACTGCCAAACATTGCATGGGTCTCCGTGGCGACTGCACCACTTTTAGAACCTTGCACCAGAATTGTAATTTTTCTAAACACCCCTCAATGAACCAATCCAGTCCATTGCATAGACGGTCAGGTTATTCTGGCAAAGTGCCCACATTTTTTCTGAATTGATCTTCCAGAATTTTAATGGTTTTTCCTTCGTTGCAGAGGTCTCTTCATTATCGATGAAAAGGGAATCCTGCGCCAGATAACTATTAACGATCTGCCCGTGGGTCGCTCCGTGGATGAAACTCTGCGACTGGTTCAGGCCTTCCAGCACACAGACAAGTATGGAGAAGGTGAGTGCATTCTGATCAGGGTGTGTCTGTAACCTGCCTTCCAAATGCAGACGGCTCAAACCTGCACCGCAGGGGCCACATGAAGCACTGCAATGTTTTCACTGAAATCTTATTACTGGAAATGATGAATTCACCTGGCTGTATAATTAGAAGATTGTGATGTCTACATTAACCTTTATTTATATAGCACCAGGTACAATGTATAGAGGGAGACTATATACAAAGACAAACCGGAACAGACTGATACATGAGGTAGAGAGCCTTGCTCACAGAGCTTACAATCTAGATAAAAGGGAATTACAGACTGCGTTATATGAACAGACACAGACTGATATATGAGGTAGAGAGCCCTGCTCACAGAGCTTACAATCTAGATAAAAGGGAATTACAGACTGCGTTATATGAACAGAGACAGACTGATACATGAGGTAGAGAGCCCCGCTCACAGAGCTTACAATCTAGATAAATGGGAATTACAGACTGTGTTATATGAACAGAGACAGACTGATACATGAGGTAGAGAGCCTTGCTCACAGAGCTTACAATCTAGATAAAAGGGAATTACAGACTGTGTTATATGAACAGAGACAGACTGATACATGAGGTAGAGAGCCTTGCTCACAGAGCTTACAATCTAGATAAAAGGGAATTACAGACTGTTATATGAACAGAGACAGACTGATACATGAGGTAGAGAGCCTTGCTCACAGAGCTTACAATCTAGATAAAAGGGAATTACAGACTGTGTTATATGAACAGAGACAGACTGATACATGAGGTAGAGAGCCTTGCTCACAGAGCTTACAATCTAGATAAAAGGGAATTACAGACTGTGTTATATGAACAGAGACAGACTGATACATGAGGTAGAGAGCCTTGCTCACAGAGCTTACAATCTAGATAAAAGGGAATTACAGACTGTTATATGAACAGAGACAGACTGATACATGAGGTAGAGAGCCTTGCTCACAGAGCTTACAATCTAGATAAAGGGAATTACAGACTGCGTTATATGAACAGAGACAGACTGATACATGAGGTAGAGAGCCTTGTTCACAGAGCTTACAATCTAGATAAAAGGGAATTACAGACTGCGTTATATGAACAGAGACAGACTGATACATGAGGTAGAGAGCCTTGCTCACAGAGCTTACAATCTAGATAAAGGGAATTACAGACTGCGTTATATGAACAGAGACAGACTGATACATGAGGTAGAGAGCCTTGCTCACAGAGCTTACAATCTAGATAAAAGGGAATTACAGACTGTGATATATGAACAGAAACTGATACATGAGGTAGAGAGCCTTGCTCACAGAGCTTACAATCTAGATAGGGAATTTATTCAGGAAAGAGGGAACTGCAAACATAAGGCCAAAGTAGCTGAGTTGAAGTATTTTCTGCTACTTTGGTCTTTGAATTTCCCTTGTCAATTCCCTCTTTCAGTCATTGCCAGGCATTTATTCTCTTGTGCATTCTAGGCTTCCTCTATGTGACTGACCCACGTGCCTTTAGCGCAGTACTGACCGCAGCTTTATATTGCTGCCTGCGGACTGGATTGAACTGTGTAGTGGGCAAGGTTACTTATGGCAAATGGGCGGTGTGTGTGTCTAATTTCAGGTCCTCCTTTGGGTGGAGCATTTCCCCCTGAAATACTCGTGAAACTGCCCAGAGTGGTAAACCTGCTCTTTAATCAAAAGAACCTCCCTTTACAATGAGACCTGATCTGTAATTTGTGTCTAGCTGCCTTCAAACACTTTTTGATTTCATGAAAGCATTGGTTTAAGTTGATACAATTCCCTTGTAAAAGACTCTCTAGAACTATTATATTTTATATTTATATAGATAAATATGGAGCAGTCAACAGCATCTGGTTAGGGCTTTATTCATAAAGAGGGAATTACAAACTTAAAGGAACACTAAATGTGGTTTTTATTTTTTTTACTTCTACTATAGAAGCACAAGTGGAATTTTAGTTGTCCCTAGTATGAGGCTAAACTGGCAGGTACTTTTGATAATACACGCTAGATTGTCCTCTGAGCGACAGCTGCCATGTGTCTATAGGGAACAGGCAGCCGTCTGGTGGGCAACCGGCTCTCACTGCTAGCGCAGAGACCCTCGTTTTTGCATGGGACCAGCAAGGGAGACCTTAACTAGGCCCCCCCCCCCCCCCCCCCTTCTGATCCCATGCAAAAACGAGGGTC